>CM062866.1:5455712-6105515 GCA_031772225.1 Eubasilissa splendida | reverse complement strand
ACACGGTATTGCAAGGCAATTCTTAACCATAACATTGATGTTAGCTAGTCAAATCAGCTTTGATAAGACACAAAATATGATACATTAAATTACATTTATTTTCATATATTTATCAATATGTTTTGAGATTACTTATTTAGTGAGATGTTGAATGACATGAATGGTACGTATGATCCACATTCCAAGTTATTGGAACACCTTCCATGTCTGTCTTTTTAGGAAATGATTGATCGATTTACTTTTTGGTTCATACGTATATAGTATTTTGATCATTTAAAAAAACTGCCATGCCAGATGGACAGCTGTTATTTGTTTTATGTTGTTCAGTGACATAGACTGGCTGACAACGTATTAGTATGGGCTTACTCGTGTAACTGTTTTTTTTTCTACATTTAAGAAAACTTTTTTTTTAAATCTGTACCGTCAGTTATGAATGTATTATATAATATTTTAAAGACTTTCTTGCTCAAAGCTTGAATTCGGACTGAACGTCTCTTCATGGCATTATGAAAATCAAATATTTAGTAAAGAACCTTCCTGGAAATGAAATCCTGGTTCATATCAAGATCCAGACAAACGTAAGTATTTATTCAGGAGGATGTGATAACAAGGAAGAACTTAAACTCAGCTTAATTGTTTCAGGAAGTTCAGTTTAATAAGGGATTAAGTAAACTGTTGGAAGCCGGCGGATACAGACTTAACTAATTGCTTGCTTTGCCTAGAAACTAACTAGTCAGTTCGTCTAAGACTAGAACCATTTAGTAATTTACATATATCAAAGCTTAAATGAAAATAAGATACTTAGGGTATAATTTAAATTAATACAATTACATTTAAAACGCAACTTTTTTTATCAACAAGTAACATTTAATTTGAATGATCGTTTGTAATTTTCACAACCAATCTATTATTGCCACTATTAGTTTCGAGATGTGCAGTCCTTCTCATCATCAGGTGATAACTAAATTTAATACGGTATTGTAGTATATTTGGGTAATAGGGCGAGGCCTAAGAAGAGGGGGAAGGTTTCGGTCGTTAAGGGGAATATTGTGGACAGTAAAGGCGAAGTGTTAGGGAATGTTGAATGATGATCATTTATACGATACCAAGTGGAGAAGTTTTAGTCTACGACATCACAAAGTAACCGCTATGTCAATTAATGATATTTTATGGTTGTATTTGAAATGTAACAATTAAAGAATCCTTAAAAATTGAATATTTTCTACCCTTAAATGAAAAATCTTTGTTTCTCCCGGCCAGGATATGTAATAAGGGTGGTGCCAGAACATTATTTTTAGGAATCGGAAATCTTTATTTTCAAAATAATTTAATATATTGCGTTTAAATTATATATACCGCTTTGACTTTTCCTATCCTTCAGAGCCACTTTTTAGGGAATTTCAGGTATTAGATCTAAGACAATTGTATGTGCTAAATATACTAACTAGCTTTCATGGGAAAATAAGCGCTCCGTCTGTGAGAACTGAAAGATATTATCCCACAAGAACAAATAATCTTAAAATAGGTTCAAGAATGAAAACTACTTTTGTTCAAAGATTATTCACCTTTTAAGCTTCCAGAATATACAATCAAATTGGAAATAATATTACAACTTTAAGTGGCATTGGGGCTTTTAAAAGGAATGTTTCAAATTGGTTGTTAAGATGAGGTACTGAGAGTAAGCTATTGCATATTATGAATAATTCTTATAATTGTATTTTGTGTGCCTTTTAACATTACATTCTTTTACATATTGTATAGCACATTGGTATTTTTTTCTTTCTTTTTATATATTTTCAAGTTTACTTGCCTTGTATGTTTCGTATTCTATTTGATTGTGTTTTACCTTAAATGAGTCATTTGGTTTTGTGAAATGTAATTCATTTGCCAATTTGCCCTAAAACAGGCTTACATGTGACTAACCCAGAAATGGTGACATTCTATGATTTGGCCAAAGGGCTGTTGATGTAGTTGATAAGAGGAAATGTTAATATTCAAATACCAGGAAGAGTAACTGATGGGATAAGATCCCGTGGACTATATCGATAACAATACTGATTAGTTGACGCAATCTGAATCGGATAGATACAAGAGAGGAATATTGGCAAATCGATCTGGCCTACCTTGATTTTCACATCCAGTTGACTCGCACTTTTTCAGTTAAGAACTGAGATATCACTGCACTTCCGGAATTGTTTAAAGCACCGCCTCTTCGTGGTCCTAGCGTTTTGCACTGCGCTGCTTTCGGACAGTAAAAAAGATTAGATCTTGACAGTTCGGTGTCAGAAGGCAATCTGCCCTCCCGTCGGCGAAATCCTTAAGTAATTAGTTGGCCGGAGCGAGACACGTATATATTAAGGTTTATATTGGAAGAACAAAATACACAGGGAGTAGGTACTAGACTTGGAATACTGGAAAAAGTCAACCGCGTATTTTTTTAAGGGAGCTGGGTATGCAGTTGATGAAACGACACAACCATAAGCGAATAATCATACCTAATTTACCGTCAGATCTTCGCCAGAGAATGGAGAAAATTGTTAGCATCAGTCGGATCCTAGATAATCTGTACAATTTTCATTAAATATTTTTATAATATTTCATAAATTTATGAGATTTATCAATTTTAAATTGCATATTCCGATAGAAAATATTAATAACGATTATTTAATTAATCTACTTAATTTGAAAAAATTAGGCTGGAGAATAGACGTGAGCGATATAGTATATCTATATAAAGTGATCTATAGCGTGTTGGACTACCCTGAGTTGATACAAACGGTTTCGTATAAAGTACCAACTCAAACGAGACGACGTGAAGTGTTCTTTGTGGGTATACATAGAAATAATTATGCTGTTAATTCGCCAATATCGCGGACACATCGGCTTGGTAACAAATTTAATTTCTGAACTGAAGAAATATTTGTACGTAAATTATACTCAGTTTTTTTTATGTTATATTGAAATTTTAATATAAAATGTACGGTTATATTAAAAATATATATTATTATGTAAAAACCCACTAGGGCGTTAATGGAAATAAAATAAAAATATGTTTATATAAAAATCAGATGTAATTATTAAAATGGGTGTAATAAGTGTGAAAAATCACTGTACATTGAACATGTCACGTATTTGTGCTCGACGTGTTCCGAAGTCACACTCTTGAAGAATTCAACGAATAGTAGAATTTTTTTTTGTAATTTACATTACTTATTATTATTTATAACAAAGGAGTGTATAGTTGGGCGCCGGTATTTTAAAACACGTCTGGTCTTTAGGAGATGCGTTGAGAGAAAACAAAGAGAAAGAAAAGAGGATCGCTGGTAGTTGGAGACCTCCAGGCCACTCCTCACCACTAGACAACGATTATGGGTCCCTGGCGGTCACTGGTTGCATTCAGCGTATGTGCTGCTTTGCTCAGGTGCGCGCCCTGGATAGGGCGCGCTTAGCTTCTTGAATGTATTGCCAGATGGCGAGATGTTCCCATATTCACCTTCGTGAGATTTTGGGTGTCTAGACGGGAACTGCTAAGGGGCTCTAGGGCCCCTGGTACTCCCAATATCTAATTGTTACTCTTAGTCTATTTAAAATTCCTTTCTTTATACTCTGTTTTATTTTTTGCATATCATTGGGATATTACGACCGGCAATGGTGCTTTGATGACTGGTCAGTTTATTGTTAATTTTGTATTGTCCTTTTTAATTTTTCAGGGGCGTGTTCTTTTCTTCCCTCGTCACCCCGACCAAAGCTACATTTTAATTTATTTGTTTTTTCATCTACTACGTCTATTTGTTAAAATGTTTGTAAACCACCAATAAATAAATAAAGGATCGGGGTCAATGAGGATTTTTGTGATGTGATGCTTGTCACTATGTGCGAGAAGAAATCGCACAGCTGGCTATTAGCATTAAAAAAAAATACCAATCTGGCGGCAAATAAGGCGATGGTGGGTTCACCCACCCTCATTGGTTTATAAATAATTTTAAAAATGCCCGTCATAAGTTTAAGTATAACCGCCCTTAAAATGGGCGTAAAATGGTTATTTTGAATGTTTCATCATCAGTATAGCTCAGGGTGAGTCTCGCCTACCCGCAAAATTTACCACCATTCACTTTTTTCTGTGGCATCTGTCTTCTGCGGCGTTCATCACCCCTAGTGCACGGCAGTTCTATACCATACCGGCTTACACATCACAGAACTATACTTCATCTCTGCGATCTTCATCTTCAATAAGTTCCAGGTATTCCAATCAGTTCTGCATTGTTTTTTGTCTCCAGACACTATCAGCCGTAAATTCGTAAATAACGTAGCCGTAAATTCTATAAAAAAAAGCTTCTTTCGTCGTATTTTGTCAAGCCTCCGAAGGGTTCAAGAGCATAGGTCTTAAGCATGTTTCACAAAGGTTATACTTTATTCATTTTGAAAGTAGACGTGACTCGAGTTAGCGAATATGGCAAAATAGCACATGTTTTGCTAACAATGCCCTTCTGTCCCTCTCTCCCGTGCCGTCTCTCTCGCAATTATTTTACAGCAGTGATCCGAGGTATGATAACCTCTCAACAGAAACAAACTTATCATTGTTGATACAAAATTGAGGTGTGGGTCTTCTATTGTTAACCCCAACCCCACCAACTGGCATAAACTTGGTTTTAGCCCCCATTTACTATTGATTCCATTTTCCCTGGTCATGTTTCCAGCTCTATGAATGGCTCTTTCAGTGCTTGTTCAGTTCTTGCAACAATGTCAATATCATAAGCGAACAAACTATCCATTTCAATTGTTTATTTTGGGTAAATTTAATTAATACCTACCACGACTGTCGACATAGATATTAAAATATATTAATACAAATTAAATGTATCAATAAGAAAGATATACCGATAACATCGATTTATCGAAAAAAAAAGTTTGTTGCCACCCGAACTCGAATCAGAAGCCCTTCCTATCCGGGAAAGTGCGCTGACCTATTACACCATGTCAACATTGTAAGTTAACGACAAATTTGTATTTTGAATTAAATGTATAACCTCGATCACTTCCCATCCAAGGAAATGCATCAACCGATTATGCTACACCAATATAATAAATTGACGACAAATTTTCGAACTTATATGTTGCACTTTTGAATTGATACATCTGTCGTTCCATTATTTGAAGTCCATATTCTTTATATTTACGGAATCTCGTACACCTTTGAGTTAAATCCGATAAGAGACGCCAAAATTAATTGATAATTTTTTTTTATTTATCAATACATATTTTACTTTTATTCTTATTAGTGATAAATCTAATTATTTTAATTATTAAAGAACTATGTTAAAAAATTGAAACTTCAAAATATTTTTTTTATTACTTTTCTATTTCTGAACTTATATAATATGATGAGTTCGTGGAGCACGCGTGAGTCTCGTTAAGGTGCAAAGGCTCACCCATTTACACCCTTAAGATGTTGGTTAAATTTCCGGAAACTGCCTATAGTACAGCAGTGAAGAAATGTTCCTCGAAATTTCCCAATTTACGACATCTCTTAACACAAATTCACATTAATATGCTGAATTTGTCAAACTTTACATATAAAATGGATTCGTAAGTCATTTTTCATTTCCATTCAAATCCCACTTCAAAATTGAAGGATAAAATCTAATACCAGGGTGCTTTAGTCGAAATTATATCATCCCTCACGTAAGATTTACATTTCCACGAGGAAGGGAAGTTTTGCTAGGAAACTAATAACGAATTATCTTTTATATTTTTATTTATTATCTTTATTTTATTAACCGCTTAATTGAGTTTAAATACACCCGTTTAAAAGTAGAATTATCTTTTAATGACGTACCTACGCGATATTATATTAATTATTTAAACAGATTTATGTTTGTTAAAACCGCAAAGTCTTTATATTTGTAAGTTTTTTATTTGTAAATATTGTCAAATAATGAAATCGTTAAAATATTAAAAGAATATTAGGTTTTTAATATCGAAAACTCTGCACGTTTAATGAAAGGCACCAAAAATGTAACTTCTATAACATAAGTATTAGGTACGAGCTAACCAGTGAACCACGTGCGTCTAAATATTCATTGTTTTGAAAGATATTCTTAAACGTAAACAGTAAAAAATTCATCATTGTGAGGTATTTTGGCATCTGTCAAAGTGTATGTATGTATGTGTGGCCGCTTGGTGACAAATGTGAGAAAGCTGACCGGGGCAAGTTGTCGTGGCGCCCTGTGAGGGGGGGAGAGGAGCCGCTAGGCGTCAAAAGTCGCGGTCTGTTTCAATACTCTTCGGTTCTCCAGATAAGATATTAGATTATATATATTATATTGTTGTTAAATAAGTAATACATTGTTGTAGAATTTTAAATGAGTAATGTAATGAATTCGTGTAATGTGGGTAAAGTTAAATGTTCTGTCTCCAATCAAATTTCCAGTTTAAAGCCAATCACGTTAAAACACTCTTCTAGTGATCTAATGGTCGGAGATTCGAACCTCATTCCAATTTTCATAGCACAAATACATTTGGAATTAGCTAAGGATCAGCCAGCAAGGTTGTTCAAGTAAGCGGTGGTGTGTCTCACTAGAGTGACAAGGTTCTAATATTATTAATAAATAACCCAGGACTAGGATTTAATGCTACTGAAAATATTTAACACGTATAGACATCATACATGATATATAAAAATATAAACAGTGAAATTTCTTCCGAGGTGAACAATGAAAACTATCATATAAACTAAAAAATAGTACATTTTTACAAACTGATAAACAAAAAAGGGTAAGGAAATGGGATGCAATAAAAATGTAATTTGCTTGAACAATTAAAAAAAATATATATACAGAGTGTAACAGACCTAGTACACAACACTTTATGGGTGGATACCTTACTAAATTACGAGTCGAAAATGTTCAATGTACATGTGCCTAATCTCAACGATTTCGGAGATATAAGCAGTACAAAAAAAACGTAATTCAACTTTTATATTTATTTTTAATTTTGATTATGTAAAAACATGCTGACATTATGTAATTTTCGTTATTTTACATTACATTCTGGTGAATTTTCTGTTATTTTACAAATTATGCTTGAATAGGGCATGTATAATAATAATAATAATAATTAATAATTTGGAATTAATAAAACATTTCAATTAATCAAAATAATGGCATAATTAAATTTGTGCCTAATATAAATGGTTGAAATTTGGCACATATTCCTTGAAAATTTTCGGTTAGTAATTTAGTCAGTTATTCGCCCATACAACATTGTTGACTAGATCTGTTACATCCTGTATACATATAGGCATATATATATATATACAATTTATGTTAATAATTATTAATAAATTGGCACAATTTATTTTTAAAGGGAAGCAATTTATCCTTGAAATCGTCCAAGTTATTAGAGGAATTTATGATATTATATTTTGACATAGAGTGGGTTATAAAACAATTTTTAAAGTAATTAGTTCTGCCTAAATTCGGATAAAATAAATTATTTGAACGCGTTGGGTGTGTGGGACAATTTCAAAGAGGTATTTTCATTTATTCAGCAGTTTCTGAAACAACGTCACGGGGTTGTTAATTATTATATGGTTGTACTAGACATCAAAACATTTTACAAATTAGACAAAAACCATTTAACAGTTTACTGACAAAAAATAGAACCAGTGAATCGTTCTAAAGATATTATCAATATGAATTAAATAAATCAACTAGAAAGATATACAAAAATAATTGTTTTGCCACGAGAATTCCGGCTACTAGTTATTATCATAGACTTCCGCGAAAGAATTGGTACGATCAGTTAGACCAAATGTTGGAAGATGATCTTCTTAGAAACCTCAATAATTGACGAGCTTGTATGCATGTGGATGAAGCGATAATTGTATATCAGGGCAGAGGAATGTGGCGCTCTATCCTCTATGCTTACATCCTCGGGAAAACGGCGTGATAGTGTTAGTTAGTTATCATTAATTGAGTTCCTTACAAGTCATGTGTGTAATTTTTAAATGCGTAGTTAGTTTTAAACTTCTTCTTCTTCTTCCGTTCAACGGATATTGGCTGGCTATCATGACTTTATTTACTGTGGCCCGGAAAAACTATACAGTAAACTGGCCGCACCATTGTCTCAGGTTCTTCAGCCATGATGTTCTCCTTCTTCCAGAGCCCCGACTTCCAGGAATCTTTTTCTGCATTATGAGGAGCAAGATCTCATACTTCTCCGGATGCCTTTAAAATGTGATTAAAATCATACAATTAGAAACTCAGAATTAAATTCTTTAAAAAATATCAAAATATATTAAATCTGTCAACATTTGTCACGTCAGCAATTGTCGGAGTACATCTCAAAACTTTGAGATAATGAAACTCCAGAGGAATCTGCAACAATGTCAGAAACGGAAGACCTTAAAAAATCTCTTTCCAAAGGGAGCACTCCGAGAAGGCTTTTAGTTCGGTCCTTTTTACTATTGTTTGGTAATATAATAGAAACGTTTTAAATTACGATCTCTTTTTAAAGCGGGTGGAAGTCGAGGATCTTTCGATTTTATTTTTATCGCGTTGTTCGGAGATAAACAAAGGATGCAAAGGACGAGAGTCCGTCTGAAGATTGAAATTAAAATGTATGTTGACTTGAATTCAGAATTTTATGAACCTGGTTACGGACAATTAAAAGTCTAATATCCGTTTAGATGAAAGTTAATGAGAAATTATCTTTCAGACTTTTTTTGGAAAGTTTCGTATAGCTAACAAAGTAACGATTAATTGTTAAAGACTTCAAGAAATCACTTAGATTGAGATAATTTAAAATCAATGTAAAAAGATTGAGCCAGTTAAATTAAATTAAACAGATGAAGAATTGTTAGATTTTTTGTTCTTAAGGCAAAAATCTTTTATATCGTTTCAATAATGTTTTTGTATTGGAATATTGATTATTTTAATATTTAATAAATTGTCACATTTAAATTCGCGCGGCAGCGCCGACGGCGCCCTGTTTTACCGACCTCGAGCAGACGTAGTCATTGATTGGACGTGTGAGAAAGGCGAGTTGGCATGGTGGCCGGGGAGAACGACTCAGAGAAGCGGGTGCGCGGTCGTGTTTTGGCTACCCGCTGGAGGAAACATGGTGATGATGGAGACGGGAGACTAAGGTGATATCAGTGGCAGTGGATTCAAGAGATGTTCAGGCCTTGAATCCACCCGCGTACTGGGAAGATACACTTCGCTGTGACTTGAGGGGAGACTGCGACTGAGCTATAACTAATGGACGAGCTCAACCCACACGCAAGCGTCAATATGGTGCTTTGGAAATCTTCTCGGTGGAGGTTCTAGAATATAGAAGATGAAGGACTCAGATCGTGCAAGTATAAATGTCGGGACTTGATGTAGAATTTAAATTAAATTTTGATTAATGTGTTGAAAACAAACTGCATGATAGCATTTCCATCAATCCGAGCCAACCATTCCGACATTATACACATACACCCATAAACTGAGACTAGCCGTTGGCGTTGCCCTGGCGTTCGATCCGCCGGAACCAGATCGCAACATAACAATATTCAAAAGTATAAAAAATCATGTATACCGACCCTATTGTTGATGTTTTGCAGCGTTAACTTTGGTTAGATATAATGAAAAAAGTTATTTTTACGTCAACTGATACGCCAGTCCTGACGAAGATACGTCAGTATCAAAAACGGTTGATGCAAAAATATATCTACGTTTTCATAAATCAATTGGTAGTCACGTGTAAACAGTGTGTTATGAGTGCAGTTAACAACGGGAAGGAATAATTAATTTCGTAATAATTATAAATAATTCATTTACTTTGTTTTTAACCACAGAGCTAATTTTATTCACTTACTGGTTTCTGAAAATACGTTTTTCTTTATCGGGGTGATATAAAGCTAATAAATTAACGTGTTTATTAAAAAAAACTCATACTATCAACATTTTATTTTAATGCCTGTTTTTTGAGAGTTTACAAATTTGTATACTCATGTAAAATAATAGAATACGTTTCATCTCATTCTTATTATTTTCAAACTAAGCTAATCATTTGTGCTATGCAAATTAGAACAGACTTGCTGGACACTTGGAATGATACTCGAGTCTTCTACCATTGGGTCACTAGGAGAGTGTTTTAACTACTAGACCAACAAGCAAGAAATGTTTAGATATTAATGATTGTAACGTGATTGGCTTTAAACTGAAAATTTGATAGGAGACAGTAAAACATATTTTACCCACATTATACTATTCATAACAATTTATTACATCTTTAGCAACAATATAATATATACAATCTTATATCTTATCTGGAGAACCGAAGAGTATTGAAAGAGACCGTGACTTTTGACGCCTATCGGCTCCTCTCTCCTCCCTCGCCCCGCGCAGCACCCATTTGCCATGGTCAACCTCAAGATACATACATACACTTTGACAGTTTATACCTCACAATAACGAATTTTTTACAGTTTACGTTTAAGAATATCTTTCAAAACAATGACTATTTGGACGCACGTGGTTCACTGGTTAGCTCGTACCTAATACTTATGTTATAGAAGTTACATTTTTTGTGCCTTTCCCGACAATTCACAGGGATCAATTATTTAAAATTAAAAATCTTACCGACAAATCTCCGAGAGCGATGTGAAAAAAAAACAATATTTAATACTGTCTACACTCGCGTCTCAAAATCAAGCCAAAAGGTTTTCTTCTTCACCTGTGAAATAGTAAAATATTTACTTGAGTAAGGTTCATCATGATCTCGGGCGGTGATAAATCACCCAGGGTAGTAATGTTTGCTTTTTTCACGCGCGCGAATGAATCATAAATTTTACGATGGAATGAAAATATCCCATTGAATAATGTTGATACAAAAAATCAGAACATAAAGGTAACGCCGAAAATCTCTCTGCTCCGTAAACATACCGACTGCCGCGAGATGTGATAATAGATTGGTACTGCATCTATCTTCGTTGTCACGAACGAGATTTATAAAATGGCTCGAAACAATCTCTGAAATATGTTTAATCTACGTAAAATGCTATTTTTGTGAGTACTTGTCACCATGTGCAGTTAACTATATATATATATATTGTTACGTTGTGCGCTGGTACCGGTAGATCAAACGCCAATGAACCACGCCACTGGCCAGGCTCAGTCTGTGGGTATGGTGTGTGCGGTGTCGATTTGCCTGTTTCGGAAGAATGGGAATGGTTTTTAACAATAACAACACTGATTCACACATACATTACACTAAATTTATACATAAATTATTATTACACAAATCGCAGGTAGCTCCCAACGACTTCGCTGTACAATCGAACGAGTCGGCGTCATACTCCAGGGTCACAGTTACTTATTTATGATATCTTTATTTACACCCTGTCCCGAATCGTTTTGAGAGTTGTTTACCCTCGTTTTGATTCGTTATAATTACATATATTTTTATTTATTTTATTACATTCAGTCATATCATCATAATACCATCATAGATTGGCTCCGGTATCGTCGTACCAGAGCCATACCTGTACACTATGAGAGACTTGTTGCCAGATTAAATTCAAAAGGCAGATAGAAAGAAGCTATAGAAATTACACACCCCCAAAAGGGGCAAGCAGATGTCACATTTATGTGTTTCAGTCGCAGAACTCGGTCACAGTCTGGTTGAAATTCGCCCTATCCAGGTTGCAAGAGGTGTGAGGGAGAGCCAGTAGAATGCTCCGTTAGGTTTCTTTAGCCACTGCTCTTCCAGGCATCACCCATCCCAGCAACCTCCAGCGGGAGACCCACTCCCTAATAAATACCCGGAAATGTCCGAGATTCCTTTAATTTATTAATAGGTCATGTATGAATTGAAAAGCACTGATAGTGACGACGGCCTTTTGGGCAGCCGTTTCACGCTCAGTCCAGAACTCCGATGAGTCTGCGCCAGATGCCGGCCGTGTGATAATTTTGCCTTGCCACGGATCAAATCTAGCGCTTAGATTTCGTCGGGACCATCCTGACGTTGGCTCTTCTACGTGTATAAATTGGGGACTAAACTCTCCCAATTTAACACGGGTCTTCAGCTCTATAACTCTGCGTCCGCCGCCATTGTTTTCTCCTGCGGCCCAGGGTCGCACGCCCGACCTTCCTCGCCGCCTGTCAAAAAATCCCCCCTTTCACACTCGCCATCTTTCTTTTCGACCGCGTCTGCTCCGGTCGGTAATGCAGCGCTCGGTATACCGTGCATTTTGAAATGTAACATCACAATATATATATATATATACGTTCAACAACATAATACAACAATAGAGTTGTGCAAATGTTGTGTCGCCAAATATATAAAACGAAATCAAAATCTATAATAATACAATGAGGAACATAAATATATATATATCTTTTTTTAATATTACGAAATTGATCATATTAGAACATGGGAATAAGAAAGATGTCAAATACATAATTGTTTAGTGATTTTAAAACCTCTTTTTTGTACACATTTTTATTTAATGCTAATTTAATTGATTTTGGCATATAGTCAAGGAGCAATGTACGATGCATGTTTCTGTCCTATTTCTGATATTAAATAACGTTGTGATAGATTTTTATTTTATCCTCTTTAAATTTTTATTTATATAAGCAAGATAAATTCAAAACATGAAAGTCTTTAAAAACTTGTTTGGTTGGATAATCTCCAGCCTTTTTTAAAATTGTTTTTATTATATTTTGAAATGTAATTATTGGTTCGAGATGTATTGGACAAGCTCCTTCCCAACCTATTATTCCATATTGTAATATTGATTCAACAAATACATGGTACATCATTTTAAGAGTTTGTAAATCACAAAATTGTCTAAGAACATGGAAGAAGTATAAGATTATTTAAAAGGGTTATATATTCTTTGAGGTTTAAATTATTATGTGTGTGTTTGAGGATAGGCTTGTGTCACCACTCGTAGAGAATTGGTGACTATTCTTATGAGTGTATTATGTCAAATTTTGGTTGAGATATAACAAGAATATGTATGAGTCCGGTGTCTCCAATTAATTACATCCGGCGATTACTTGTTCGTTTGACTTAATAACACGATGTGTGTGTGTGTATGTGGCTAGAGAAGGTGCAACAAAAAATGATCACTAAATCAGTAGATACTTTATTTACAGACTTTATTTAAATATTTTCATTTCACATACTATTGTTTGATCAGTGTTCTTTTTTGCTTTATTTTGTGAACAAGCTGTGCAAGCAATAATTGTGCTTGAGGAAACGCAGTGTATAAAGCAGGAAGACTATACCCTTCGGTATCATCTTATAAATAAAACTACAAAAACATCATTCAGAACCAAACAGCTTTATGACTCAAGGGAATGCTTGAAGTCCTTTCATAAATTTATTTTTTATTCAACCCTTAAAAACATTAAGCCCTAGGAATTGTCCCCTTATAACAATTCGTAAAACAAAACTCAAATATTTTTACTAGTAAAACTTTCATCTGCTAAATTTAAAAGCTTATTAAATTTCTTTAAACGAGAGCTTACCATTAAAATGCTTATTTTCGAGGTGAGACCGCAATCTATTGTATGATGTTTATACAACGGGGTACAAATAAAGTAACGTTTGAAGAAATTAACAATATTGTATTGTTTAATTAACTGAGCGAGTTTACCTCCATTTAAAATACCTCGCAAAAGAATACTAACTTTTTCGGGGCCGAAAAAGGGATCTTAATTTGGAATATAAAACTGGCTGATTTTTTAAACCACCCAAAATTACGAATAATTAATACACTTGGAATACGGCAGGTCTCTGAAATGGGCCGTTTATTCCGAGTCCTGATGGAGTAAAAAAATCTAACTTAACAAAATAATATAATTAGGTACTTGTAAATGTTACACGTATAGGGTTTTTTTTTTATATGTTTGTGAACGAGAAGTACTTCATGAATAATGTAAAATATAAAACCGTACATTAACAAACTTTATTATTTTGTCTACCTTAATAAGTACACAAGTGTACAAATATACATCTTAATTATAAATTAGTTGAAATTATTTTACGTAAATACTTACAGAGTTCAAAATATATTTTTTTATTGTTTTCACATGTAATTTTTACATAAATACTAATTAAATATTATAGACCTATGTTCTGAATAATTACACCTTCACAATAATAAATAATGTGTTTTCCTTAATAATATATAAGATGTATCAATGTGTCCAAAATTTAATGAAAATGTATTATTAATTCTGGAGTCTCCTATCGGTTTACTAAAAGGTATTTGAGATTCCGTAAAAACAAAGTAGATGGCTGTCAAATAATGGAACGATAGATGTATTAATTTAAAAAGTGTAACATATAGGTTCGAAAATTTGTCGTCAAAAGTATCGTCTGCTGTAGCATAGTTGGTTAATACACCTTGCCCGGATTGGAAAGAGATCCAGGTTCTAATCCCGGTAGCACCAACAATATTTTCCGATAAAATTGATTTTATATGTTTATCTTTCTAATTAAAATAATTAATTATTATATAAAATATCACAGACCTATGATTCGAATAATTATAACATCACAATAAGATTGTGTTCTCCTTAATAATTTTTACAGTTTATTTTTGTAGATTATTCCAAACACGATATTGAAAAAAATATTTGACAGTGTTTTGGATTTGCTAAGTCTAAGATTCGGAGCACCTAAAAAGCTACAATAAATCGCGATGTTCGTGAGATGCATCATACATTGATATATATAATTTTTATTATTACCATGGAGGGTACTATGATATTTTTAATATTTGCAAATTGTACTTTATGGTTTATTATGTTAATTTTTATAGATAATTTAATTTTGTTTATTAACCCTTCCTAAATCATGCAGTAACACAGGTCTACCATCATAATTAAACCTGTAATATTTCGGTAAATATATGCAACATAAAATTAATATTTTATATAATCCTGAAGAAAAAATTAGAAAACCAATTATGAAAAGGGAATCGTACAAAAACAATTATTTTTTCTATTCAATACGTTGGTAAAAATACGATTTGTGATGAAAGACAGAGATCACACACTATTTTCACAGTGAAAAGAACAACAAACAAACAAATATAATTGTCTCTTTCTCACTAATTAAATGAAGAGAGATAAGAATGAAGGACACATTGTATACGATTCAATAAATGCTCTAAATTATGTTATCAATCATTTTTTCATAATTAAATGCTCAATATTTAGAATAAATTCGTGCCATTAAAGCCATTTAACCAAATAAAAACATTTTTTCTAACAGTTATTTACGGTAACACGAGTTGACAGCATGGCTGCGTTCGGGTATTTTATATCACGATATGGTAAAGGTTAAAACCACTTAAGGAGTCATTTAAAACATCATCCGGTTTCGGAAAACATAATTTCCTTCTTCAGGATGTCGGATTATGTTAATCCGACAATCAATAAAATTGCTACTATTACGTGCATAAATATCTTAAAGCCAATACCATAAATGAGTGATGCTAAAATCGTTGTTTAAACCGTTATTTTGACTGTTATTGTGTTCGAACGTAACGATGATTGATAACTAATCAACGTAATTATTCGAGCAATGACTGGTACACTAGAAAGTAAGCCTCGCAACAGTTAAATCTCAGTTACCAATTATCGACACAATCACAGTCACGCAACGGCTTATCACTACCATATATGTCTATTTTAAGATGATTTTTAATTCACTTTTCAATCAAATGTCGATATTCTTATATATTATCTTTATTTCGTAAGTGATAATCTTTTAGGATCACATTTAATAAATTATTTATATAATTCTCGTACATTTATTTGATTTGATAAATGTTTTGATTTTAGGGTTTGTAAAATACAGCCTACAAATAATTTCGGTCCTGTAACGCATTCACCTTTATAATGCCTTCGACTGTTAACTTTCTCGGATCCCGGGAGTTCTCCAGCAGTCCGTAACGAGATGGCTGAAGACAACCGAAGTTAATATTCGTTTCCACAGATAAAGCTTTTGTTCTAAGAGAAATGTTCTAACAAAGGTGGTTCGGGTACTTATCAAGTGTTGGCGGGCTGGGGGTGGGTCGGTTCGCAGCCTCGCTACCGGAATCAAAGTTCGGAATTATGTTGCCTGTCAATAATGAAAAGGTTGGCTGCTCTACGGAAAGAATATATAGGAAAACACTTGGAACAAGTCACCGATGTTTTATCATTTATTTGTTAACCTTATAGTAGTATTTTTTAAACTTGTTCGCTAAGAATTCAAACCGACACGGTTTGGGAGTGTGGAACGTATGAGTGAGTAGTGGAGAATAAAAAACGCGTTACACGTTTCAGACACGTGTATCGCGCAGTTAAATCAACAAAATAACAATAAAATATTTCCTGGTGCAGAACCGAACATGTCAGAAATGCTAACAATTACAATTAACTTAATTTATCTTACCATCACGCCATTTCCGCGGGGGTAGGCATAGAAGATAGAGCTCTACACTCTTCTGTCCTAATATAAAATTCTCGCCCCATACACATCCGTATATCCTCCAGTATCTGGTTTACCTGATCGTGTTAAGTCTTCTGCGGACGTCTTATATTTCTGGTACCGTCAACACTTGCGTCATATATCATTCTAACTATTCTCTCCTTATTTATCTATTCCATGTGACCAAACTATCAAAGTGATCCTTTCTTAATCTTACTTGAAATACTAAAATCAGCTTTACATGCTTACACTATACATGTGGACTTGAGCGATTTTTAATTCGGATAAATATTAACATTTTACATTACTTATATGTATATATTATATATTTTATATTTCAATATTTGAAAATATAATACATTTTAAAAATAATCAATGGATATATAATTTATTTTAACATTTATTGCTTCTCTATGAAAGTAAGACTCGTGTATAGAGAAGAAGTATATACGAGAGTGTATAATTTATCTTTCAATTAGTCTGTGTACATATTTTTTTTATTTCTGTTACAAATTTACAGTAGTCTGTAATTTTTATAATTGTGATGGGGGATGGTTAAAAAATTTGATGCCTCGATAAATATAGTGATTTTGGGTCGCGGTATATTTTAGTTTTGGAATATCAATTTGGTCTCTAAATCTTGTAGATCGGAATTCGCTTCAATAAATTAATAGATTTTTAATTATGAAAATTTGGATTATTGTTTTTTTTTATCAGTAATTATTATTAATCATTAAAATAATTGTTGATATACATGATGAATGTATATTTAAATGAATGAATAAAACTAGAATCCGGCACCCCTCCCCCCGCGCAGGCTACCGCCGCAACACTCCGCACGTGCACATACCCGTATTGACAAATTCACGTCAGGTTCTTCGCGAAAACATTTTTTTTTTGTTGCGCACGATAAATAGTTACTTATACTTACTTACCATCATGCCGTCACGCCGTTTCCCCGCGGGGGTAGGCAGAGAGGATAGAGCGCCACACTCTTCTGTCCTGACACACAATTCTCACCTCATCCACATTCATACATCTTCTCATACAAGTTCGACGATTGTTTAAGTTTCTAACAAGACCATTCTCCAGTGTCTGGTTTACCTGGTCATTCCAAGTTTTCCGAGGATGTCCTCTACTTCTGGTGCTATCATCATTTGCGTTACTTATATATTATTATATTAGTAATGAAACTGTAATCACAGGCACAGTTTTCAATCACCGATATTATCGAATACCAATCACAATCACACCGGTGAGTCAAGAGCACCATTTTTTCTCATCACTTGTTGAGAGTCTGTCTTTGATGTTTAATTCTTGAAGAATGGTGACATTCATGCGTTTATCTGTCCATAGTATGCGCAAAATATGTCTCCAGCACCACATCTCAATGGCATCAATCCGTCTTCTCTCTCTTGCTTTCAAAGTCCATGACTCCGGAAATGGTAAGATTTTTCTTATTTTCTCCCTTAACGCAAAAATAATAGCATTGGTCATTGGAACATTGATTGTACCACCCCACCCAATCATGCTGTGATTAATGAATTATTGTTGTATTTTAATAAAATACCAAATTAAATATCAATCAAAGAGAAGGTTGTCACGACCAGCAAACGAGACAAAGGTATAAGTGCGTCAACTTCACTCGCATTGTTGCTGGAGCCGTAAAAGTTGTTATCTCGTGTGTATTATTTCATAGTTAGGTAGGTAGGTATCCGTCGCCACCCGAACATTACAGACTTTAGCCCATTTGCAAAGGAAGTCATCTGTAAAACAAAACTTTGGTTATTTCTCGGCACATAAAATTGGTCCATTTAGCCGGAGGCTGCCAGATATCCTGAAGAGATACCAACTTCTGCGCATTCACTGGCGGAAAGGATTTAACCAAAGGTCGGCTTATTTTAATCTGTTGATGTAAGAAAAGGCTCGTGCTCACATTTAACACATTTTTTATAAATTTTATCGCACTTAAAAGTTTTTTTTATTATTTATCATTAAGAAATTAAAGGAATCTCGGACATTTCTTTTATTTTGCTGTCTTTCAGTTACAATGTTGTTGTTTTTTAGCTGGGTAGTCTTCTTTAGATTTAGACCGACCGAAGCGCACACCGGTGATTTATTTGGGCCGCTGGACTGGTCCATGCACGGGATGTAATTGAATGACGCCAATCGGTTACCGTCTTTTTAGTTTTATGAAAAAAGGGCGGCAATACTCACACATAAAAATGTACATTATTATAAATCAAGAAACCCAATGGTGCGAATCGAAGTAATAACTCGCTTAAATAAGGATAATACCCGAAATTTGGTAATATAATTATGATTTTATAATTTAATGTTGGTTTATAATTAGCATTGACATTTGTAAAATGATCATTTTCAACCAGTTAAAAAAATATAATATTTGATACAGATGTTCAAGGTTGGTGAAGAACATACACAAACAATCAAGCAGCTCTTGTGTTACTGATGTTAGGGCTTAAGTATTGCCGTGCTCACTCTCACACATATTTTCTCTTAGAATACACTACATTGACTATGCGTGTGTTCATATTTCAGCTGTGGACTGGGAAGCATTTGGATGGCAAAAACATGTATTCAAAGCCAAAATACCACTAAAGACTAAAACGTACTACCAAATTGAGCAGAGAATCAAGGTATTAGATTGGTTGCTCAAAAAATCTGCAAGCTCAAGTGGTTTAGTCGTATTTGTCGATGAAATGACGGACGATGGGGAAAAAAGATCCTGGATCCTGGAGTAAAGGTCTGGCACTTATAGAATTATAGAATTATTGGCCATCCACAAGCTTAGAAGGGCAGCAGAAGGATAAGAAAGGCTGAAAACAGTGATGATTGAGAGATATACTTAAGTGAGATGCCGATAGAAATAAGTTGAGTGCAGTTGACACTCTTCTTTAATAACATAAATAAAATACACAATTAAGAAATAATGCGAGACAAATAAGATACTAATTATTTTTATTTTTTATCTTTGTTTAATTAACCACTAAAATGAGTTTAAATACATCTACCGGTTTCGAAAAATACCATTTTCTTCTTCAGGATGTCATAACTAACTAAAACATATATTGTTTCTTTGACAGAACTAATAACTTAACTAATCCATTATCACACAAACATTCAGGGTTCCACTCTATGATACATCGTTTAGTCAATATTCCTATGTCAACATCCAATTTCAATATTGAATTGAATACAATTAAAAAAAAATAATCAGAAATAACGGTATAAATAAAGGTTTGGATAGACAACTCTTTTAAAAAATAAATTAAAAGAATATAATAATCAATTTTTATATAAATCACAGATAAAACATAATGATAATAATGATTATTGGCGTAGGATTTTATACATAAATAACTTTTCGAATCAAATATCTAAACACCTACCACGAAACATTAGACCGGCATTTTATAAAAATAATAGTATAGGAAATTTACTCATAAATTCTAAAGACAAAGATGATAAATTTAACAATTCTGGTGTCTATAAACTTAGTTGCAAGGATTGTGCTGCATTTTATATTGGTAAAACGGGTAGAAATTTAATATAAGAGTAAGGGAGCATTTGAGATGTTTGAACAAAAGTGGATTTTCAGAATTTGCTAATCATTTGATAGAAAATGGTCATGATTTTGATAGAAAATTGGGATTGTCAATTTTGCATATAAACGGTGTTGGTCACAAATTAAATAATTTGGAATCGTTGGAGATAAATAAAGCGTGTAAAACTAATCAAAAAATTATAAACAACCAACTAAATTTAACTACGAGTCCCATTCTAAAATTTTTTCCTAAAAATTATTCGAGTAAATTTGTATTAAGTAATGATTTGAGTTAGGTACTAAAAAAAAAAAAAAATTTTCTTTTAAAAATAGATTTTTAAAAATAGATTCTGTCAAAGACACAATGTATGTTTTAGTTAGTTATGACATCCTGAAGAAGAAAATGGTATTTTTCGAAACCGGTAGATGTATTTAAACTCATTTTAGTGGTTAATTAAACAAAGATAAAAAATAAAAATATGAATCTTAACCACAAAGATAACATTGCTTATTTTAATAGTACAAGATACTAATTGTTGATATATAACTAGTATTATGCGAATAGTTAATCTTAACTTCATGAATCCATTTCGCGTTGATTTTTTCCTGCTTTCGACACGGTACTGCATGTCAAGTACTCAACACAACCAACAACGACACACCTTGTCACTATTTCCTGAAGCGAAGTAACGCGCTCGATCCTCCGGACTGAGATGCACACAGAAGCGGACAGCGTCAACTGAACTCTCCAATAAATGACTTTGTAAAAATAAAAAACAATATTCTTAAGTTTAGTAGTAATTTACTTTAGTTTACCTTTAAGTATTGTGTTAGAATAAGGCGGCACTGTACATAAAGTGTCGCGCCTAATTAATTTGAAATACTTAACTTCCAGTAAATTGTTTAGAGGGTTTTTTATCAGAATTTTTTACGCTTCCAATTCATGTATTAATATAAAACACTTATGATGTTTATTACAATAAGGTAGTTAGTAAAAGTGTCAAAGCAATTAGCGCTGATGCACTTGTAGTAGTAGATTTGGCGGTCTAGCCGCATGTAGAGTACTCAGAGTATCGTAGAAATTGGAAATTGGACACACCTTAATTTCGACACGGTATCGGTGGTGATTAACAGATGGATGAGAAAAAACTGAGGGCAGAAATGATTGCCACTGAGGTAAGTTGAAATTTACAGGCTGATAATTATGACGTGCTTGTGATTTAGTGGTTACGATACTCGCCTAGTGATTTAATTGTCGGGGGGTTTGTGCCTCGTTCCAAGTTAGTCTTATTGAGGTGATACTTAATCGGGGTACGCATCCATATTTTTTATTATTATTAAGAACAATAATAATTATTTCTATATCCTCTCCGATTGATACTGTCTGAGATAAGAGGCAGCGGCTCACGAGATGCTGTAATTACTACCGTCATCTACTCAAGTGTTCACGCGCGTGTTTTAGTCGTTCGACAATTTTATGTGGTTGTCGACAAAGAAGTTCTCTTTAAAAAGCCATTCAGAATTTATTCGGTGGGCTTTCATACGCAATAAAGGTGAATCAATATTTTCTGGGGTGGTTCCCGTGGCCCGGATAATCCCCTAACGTAGTGTGTAGTTAGTGAAATGAAAGCCTTATTTATATACCATCACCGGCGGCACGGCGGCATAGGGGTTGGTTAGTGGTGATTGAAACCGTGCATCAATCAGTATTTAACCATAAGGGTGAACGCACCCCTCATTTCGGGAATCCTTTAATTAATGTCAAACGGTACAGTGTAAAATGTATGCCGTGTTTGCTTCCATCAGCTCTACATGAAGATTAATTTGCCAGTTCATTATCACGCGAAACATTCCGATCTTGCGAGACTCTTCCAGTCTAATTTATTATTAACTAATGAAGAATAAATCCAAATATTAATTTAAAAAATATATAATTTTTATTTTGACTTTGTATTACGCACACAACTTTTGAATTAACATCACTACTAGTTTCTGGAAGAGCACTCTTTCCCACCGACAGTTGTAAATTGAACATCAATTTACACTTCAACAGTTCATATTCATAATACTGCATTGTGCAATAGATGTCACTGTTAAGTATTTACAGATATATTCGGCGCTGGCCGTAGAAGGGTTGTTTTATTTTTTATATATTCAATGCATTTACATTACAGTACGAAAATATCTGTCCGCAGTCAAATATCATTTTAGCATTGCAGTTTAAAACGATTTTATACAAACTATGTAATTCACTCGAGATTTTAAATTTTTTTTTTTTTACCTGTCCATATATTTCATTTATTTAAGTTTAATATATCTATCAATTTAAAATAGCCTTTTTCTTACTAGAAATAAAGACATGGTGCACTGTTAAAGTAACGTTATATGGAATTTCCGCATTGAAATATAGATTCCACGAAAACCCTGGCCATACGGAGGTCACAATAGCCGCCCGCAGGGTTAGCAGCTAGCTGTCTTTTGGTACCCTATATCAATATGTTAAAAATACTTTTTATGAGTCTTCTTCGGCGGTCCTCGTTACGAGGGTGGTGTCTGTCATGGTTTTTTGGGTTGGCAGAGCACTGTGCCTGGGATTGTTTAAGGTGTAGGTGTTTGCTGATCCGTTGTGTGCCTGTAGCCGTGTGAGACAGATGTCGGACCACATCCTCTGGCACTGTGAGATATTGAAGGATGCTAGAGAATATATGAATGATGGTTTGGTGGGAGTGGGTCGGACTTCCATCCGAAACCCCGATCTGCTCAGTTGCAAAATGAATTTTGTGTTGTTCAAGACCATTGTCAGAGTCTGGGTGTCTAGATGGGAACAATTAAGAAGCTCTAACTGGGATCCCTAAAGTTTTAGTGTTTATTTGACTTATTATCATTATTTTATACTTTGCTCTTTATTTTCAATATTTTGTTACAGCTTGTTATATATTTTGTATTATTTTGTTGTCTCTTTGCTTTTCTCTTGTCAATTGGATGAGGACTGCCGGCAGTGGTGCTCCGAAGACTGGTAAGATCGTTTTGATTTTGTTTTGTCCTTTTCCTTTTCTCGAGGGGCGTGTTCCTTCTCCCCCTCGGCTCCCTGACCAAAGTAAAACCAAAGTAAGACGGTCCTGGATAAGCGGCGGATCCATCCTCACATGTGGTATTGCATAGTACCACCCACGCGCACTTTTGCAATAATGGAGAGCTTGGTCTAACAGCAAAGGTAGTTCGTAGTGACGACTGGAGCTCTCCGTTATTTTGCACCCCTTTCTAAGCACAAGGCTTTGTACAGACTACTGTACAGTAGGGTCCCCTAATGCGACCCCAGGGCATCCCCGGTGGTGAAAGCATACGCGAGATAATACATCAATTAATGAAGCTAATTAAGCAAGTGACGTATAACCGTCTCCGAATTCAGTACAACTCATACAAAATACTGTTCGGATTGGCGCGTTATTGCACCGCATCTACAATGTTTACCGAAGGCCGTATACATGAATTCGTTCTGCTTCTAAGAAATCGAGTTTCTGGCGTATACCTGCGGCTGGAGCTCAGCACCAACTCTCTGGTGCAAGCGGCGCTTTTTGGAAGGCTGGTTCCCTGACCAGAAAATGGCAACGCCTACAGAATAGCTACATATACAACAATGGCCGTGACTGAAGTAGTTATAGATGTAATATTTATATTTTGTGTGTATATATATGTGTGAACTTTTTTTTTATTTATTCATATTTTCCTTGGTTTTCTTTTTCATAGCATTATATTTCTTTCATAACCTTAATGTAATAAATAATATGTATTATGTCTATGGCGAATCGGGTAAAAAGAAAAATCAGTCAATTGTGTTCTGACACCTGATACTTCTCGCAAATACCACATATACATTTGTAAATTTCTGTATGAAGGTAATCGGTTGAACAAAATACGGTTATGGCAACACTGTTAAGACTCTTAATTGATCGAAGCGAAGATATCTAGTGACTCTTATTGGCTGTACAATTAGCCAACAGCACTTGTGCTCGATGTGACATATTTGTTCGGCATCGGGAACGGGTATTATTCTAACGACACAATCCCGCACACAGAGAGCCAACATCGTAATCAGCGCGAGTTACAGACATAATAGAAAAATTTATAATCAAAACTATGAAGCTCAAAATCTCAATCTCAAATCTGGTCCGAGGGCACAGTGTGATTCGAGTAACCAGACCAAAAATACAGAACTTAGAACTAGGTGGAAGACTTGGCAAATAAACCAGATACCTGTTGGAAGCCTCAACAATTGACGTGTTTGTATGAGAAGATGTATAAATGTAAATGAAGTGAAAGTTGTGCGACAGAATAAAAGAGTCTGGTCCTCCATTCTATTTGCCTAATTCCGCGGGAAAAGAGAGTGATGATATATTAGGTATTGAGTTTTACATGCAAATTAATATTTTGATATAGCTAGAAAATTATTTTTAACTTCATTTTTATGTTTATCTATGGATATATTACATATTTATTATTAAAAAACAATAAAAAACTTAAAACATAACTAAAGGTCGATTTTTTGGTTATGGCACTTAACCTTGCCTTCCCGAAGCAGGGTATTCACATTCCCCATAGATCGCTTTAAACTTGATAACTCACTAATTTTGAAAAACGATTTCATTCATATTTTTTGTAATCTTCACGGAAATAGTGACGAAAATTTTTTCATTGTTTGTTTTTCAAATTTCTAATTTGAAAAATATTGTTTTCGGTCCAGTGATTTTCGCGCGGTACATACCAAAACCTCGTATCTTATCTTTTAGTTATTGTGCTTATTATTTGCTTCATTCTAACTAATGCACAGGGTAGCCCCATACCACAGATGCGAACGAGGGAGACAGCTATATCGCTTATCGCAACTCGCAGCATTTGGAAAAGAGACGTCCGGCGAGGCGGTTGAGCCCGCGTTGCCCGTCACGAACTTTTTATTATCGTTTGTATGAATATGATCTGGGGTATTTCTATACCCCGCTTCGGACCACATGGAAGTTCTGGCCGCTCAGTGACGAAAAGGTTAAGGAATATGTTCAAGTCATTATTATTATTAAGATTGCTTTATTAATTGACAATATAATAGTACATATATTAGTTTAATGTTTAATTATTTTACGAATAGGGAAAGAAATAATATTAATAATAATTTAGACTCTTGAAGTGTCATGACTAAAAAAATCAAACTGTATGTGTCTTAGAATCTAGTGATGAGAAAAATGGTACTCTGAGTCATTGGTGTGATTGTGATTGGTATTCGATAATATCAGTGATTGAAAACCGTGACTGTGATCACAGTTTCATTACTAATACGCGTGCGCTACACGATATTACAATACACGAAATAAATAAAAAAAAACATAATTCTGTTGCGTATTTATTCATAGTATTAAAACTTCATTTTCGTAAAAAACATATTCTAGCATATATAATGAACATATATCTAATTTGAATGAAAACTCTTAAAAACATTGCGAGTTTAATTGTCGGGTCAAGTTCTCAGCATTTCGGGTCAAATGCGTAAAACGTTCTGGCAGAATCTACTAGATGGCATTTGCTTATCACGAATTATAACGTCATTCCTTCATTAATATTTTCGTTTCATATGCACATGCGTCCAATCACTGTTCACAGCCAAATATAAATAAAATGAACCACGAATCACGATATTCTCAGATATTTAATCACTGATAGTGAGTGTGACTCAAAGATATCGGTGATTGATTGATTTTGATCTCATCACTAATAGAATCCTATCATAATTCTAATAAAATTTGTCTGCCACGCTATTTTATAGTGCCCCATGTCACGTTTACGCGTTTACACGTGTTACGTTTTGTCGAATAACAATTAAAAACTGGCATGTTTAATTGGTTTAAATTAAATAAATATCAAAAAGAAGTAGAGATAGAAAACGTTCTTGTTATACTACCACATTTTTAAAGTTATTATTATTAAAATATCTGATCAATGGCCTGCCACCTTTTTTAAGTTCATATGATTTATGTGTTTTTCTGACACAAAACATCTTAAAACAATCGATCGATGCTTTTTGATGAATAAATGAAATCTGTCGTGACGTCACGAACGGTAGCGTCTGCTGTGTAGTTTGAAATATTAAAAGGCATTCGGGTGTGTCATATTCCAGATGTGTAACCAACCCCTGGTCGTGTCGCACCGGGGTGTGACGGACCCCTGGGCGGGTACCCTGAACGTGTGACATCCCACCAGGTTCAGGTGTAAGAAAAGAAAAATACATTTTTGTTTTCGCAATCAGCAGATTTTTTTACATAAACAATTTCAACTTTAGCAATATTTGAACATGTCCAAGAACGTACAATTACTGGAGTTTCACCTACAAAGGCTCTGTTATTAAACAAATAATAGATATCTCATAGAGGCGAAGATATATTTTTATTAAATTCTAATTAAATGTATTAATTAGAAAGATATACGTATATAATAAATTTTATCGAAAAATATATTGTTGTTGCCATCATGACTTGAAGCTGAATCTCTTTCCAATCCGGAGAGGGTGCATTACCCAACTATGCTACAGCAGACAGTACCTTTGTAGACAAATTTTCGAACTCATATGTTGCATTTTCCCATCAATGTGTCCTCATGGCGTCTACTATCGGTTTACTCAAAGGTATTTGAGATTTCGTAAAAACAAAGTAGATGGCCTTCAAATAATGGAACGGTGGATGTATTAATTTGAAAAATGTAACATATAGGTTCGCAAATTTATCGACAAAGATACTATCTACTAAAGCATAGTTGGATAATGCACCTTCCCCGGATTGGAAAGAGATCCTGGTTCGAATTCCGGTGGCAACAATAATATATTTTTAGATAAAATTGATTATATATATATATAAATATCTGAATAATACAACTTCTTAAGGAGAACACACTCTTATTGTGAAGTTGTAAAATAATGGAACGATAGATGTATTAATTTGAAAAAAATATAACATATAGGTTCAAAAATTTGTCATGAAAAATACTGGCTATATAACACAATTGGTAGTGTACTTCCCCGGATTGGAAATAGAGATCCAGGTTCGTATCCCGGTAGCGCAAAAACAATATTTTTCGACAAAATTGATTTTATATGTATATATGTATAATTAATACATTAAATTAGTATTTAATTACTTCACAATAAAAATGGGTTCTCCCTAATAATATGTTTTATTATATTTAATAGAAAGACATGGAAGTATGGGTAATTACAGAGCTTACGATCTATCTCTGACTGGCATAAGTGATCACTTTATACAAATATAACTAAATATATGTAAATATTCTAACTTTATTTATGATTAATTTAAATGTAATAAAATTGAAAGTAACCAATTGTTTATTGATTTTATTTTACCCATCCTCTAAACCAACCCTTCTCGTGTGAAAATTTCAACTTTACAGGATAAACACTTGAATATATTCCACACCCTGTCACCGGAGCGCAAACCGGGGGTCGACTGTGGCCACTGCTTACGTCGATTGTGAAGCGGCCACTAAGTTTGGCGGGGCGAAATTTCCATACTTCATTCTAAAGCGGTGAAAACGCTACGGTGTCGAGTGACTGATTTTGAATATTTCCGTTTAGTCTATCCGTCTCTCGGATAGATCTAGGAACGGACTGTCTTGGCTAGAGAAGATATGATTGAACGTTTGGTGGGAGTGGATCGGGTGTCCATCCGAAACTCCGATCTCCTCAGCTGCAAAAGAAATCTGGAATTGTTCAGGACCTTTGTGAGGGTTTGGGTTTCTAGGTGGGAATTACTTAGGGGTGTTAACTAGTAATACTAATATTAGTGCTTTCTTTGTCTGTTTCTTCTGTCATTGGGGACGAATGGCCGGCGGTGGTGCTTTGATGACAAGTCAGATCGTTATTATTTTGTTTTGTCTTTTTCCCTTTTCGTGTTAATTCTTTTTTTTCCCTCGACTCCCCGACTACAGCTCCATTTACCAAGTTGTCTCCCTGTTATGATTTTGTAATTATGTAAATTTTATTTGCCATTTCTTTACATATTTATAAAAAAATCAGTAGGATATATAATATTTATATATTTATTTTAACATTTATTTCTTCTCTATGGTAGTAAGGCTCGTGTATAGAGGAGTATATACGAGAATGTATAATTATGTTTCATTTAGTCTGTGTACACAGTTTTTAACTTCAGATACAAATTAAATAAATTTATTTTTCTAATTGTGATGGGGATATTGTTAAAAAATTTGATGTCTTGATAATATAATGATTTTGGGTTGTAGTATATTTTAGTTTTGGTACATCAATTTTGTCTCTAAATCTTGTTGATCGTAATTCACTTCTAATATTACATTTATTTTTGATTTAAAAAATTTGGATAATTGATTTTTTTTTGTATATGTCTATTATTTTAGGTACTTTGAAATCTGTGAGGAGTTGAATATTTGGATAGTCATTTTTTTTATTATAATTTTTATCATTATTTTTTGAGTGATTTCTAATTATGATATTGAAGTTTTATATGCTCCTCACCATCCAATAATACCGCATTGTAAATGTGACTGTAGCTCCGATTCCCTAAAAGAGTTGAATTTAAACATGGCGCCTTTCTATCTTCAAGAACTTTGTATACCACAAAATTTGAATGGTAGATATCAAAGGGTTGCAGAACCGACCAACCGTTGCCAGAAGTCTAAATTAAGTGAACAGGTATTAGCGGTGGCAGGCCCAAAAGCGTGGAATTCTTTGCCCTCCGTCATAAGAAACAGTGCATCAGAGACTTTATTTAAGAAGAAACTAAAAAGTCATTTCCATAAGTGAAAATAACAATTTTTAATTTTAAAAACAAAGATAATTGTAGAACTATAAACAGTTTATATGTAAAGCGCCCTTGAGGTGAAAGTTTTTACGAAAATGGCACTGTACAAATTATCCATTATTATTATTTCCTTCATATTAACTTTTTTCTTATTCTCTATTATTACAATTGGTCAATATTAAATTTTTTATTTTTTCCTATTACATTCAATTATTAACATTCTAATACCATTATAGGTTGGTTCTGGCATCATACCAGAATTTTCATCAGTAATAAGGGAACATACAATATTTAAAAATATATTTCGTGTTTGGAAAGTGCATTAAATACAGCGTTTGATGCCATTGCCTGTAACTGCCCTAAATATAAATATGCAAATAACATACTGTAGGACTGGCGTACATATTTCATACTTCAGAA
This sequence comes from Eubasilissa splendida, assembly GCA_031772225.1. Lineage (NCBI taxonomy): Eukaryota > Metazoa > Arthropoda > Insecta > Trichoptera > Phryganeidae > Eubasilissa > Eubasilissa splendida. The sequence goes on along the minus strand of CM062866.1, from coordinate 6,076,214 downwards.
CGGTTGCACTGCGGTTCAGTAGAAGGGTAAATCACTTTCTGTTGAACGTGTGGCTACATTTATTTACAGAGGCGTGTTTTGAAATTTAATCTCCGTAGAATTATATAAAACATTGTGTTAGCGAAATTGTAAAGTCAGGGTTGATAATTGTACTTGCAAATATGACTACATGTATTGTTACAAATTTGAATAAAAACAGAGTATTCTGCTGGCGGAAGCCATTCTCGATTTTGCCGCGTAGTGGGTCTATATTGAATATCTTTTATATTTCATTTGTCTTCAATGACAGGAGAAACAAACAAAGAAAAGCACTGATATTGGTATTACTAGTTAACACCCCTAAGTAATTCTCACCTAGAAACCCAAACACTCACAAAGGTCCTGAAAAATTACAGATTCCTTTTATAGCTGAGGAGATCGGAGTTCCGTACGGACATACATAGTTTTGACAGGGCCACATCATCTTACATATAACAGTCTTGCCGGGCAGGACCAAAACATTATGTCCAGCTAGACAATAGTTCCGTTTTGGGTCATGAGCTCGTCCCATGGTGAAGAAGACCCTGGCAGGAATTAATCTTTAACCGGGATCGATGGAAGACAACCCATCGTGTCACCATACAGCATTGGATCTGCTTATCGGCTTGGAAACAATTCAATCTTCATGTAACGGACTCTTTCCACAAATTTAAAATATTCACCCCGCAACCGAGTAGCTGGCATGTCTGCTGCATGCTCGGCCGGGCCTCGATCGACATCTGCTCGCAGCGCTTTCGCTTCCTGCCGGCATACATTTTAAATATTATAGACTGGTAATCGCTTTTGTAGAATAGTCATTTCCTATATGAATTTAGCTACGGGGGCAAGTGCTTCAGAACCACAATGGGAGCGGACCCACCGTTTATCCAGGACCGATGCAATAAGCTCAAGGCTCCTATCTCGGTCCTGCTCTTTTGCTGCCTGGTTGAAATTTTTGAAAATAGACGTAGCGCATGGTAAGTTTCGCGAACTAAACCACAATTTTCGAAATTAATTTTGCAAGGGTTGTTCTGGCGTAAGTCTATTCATGGTGAAATGGAAAACCAAACTGAGCACAAATTAGCTAGCAGCTGTCAAAAAGGTTATCGTTGGAAAAAAGTGTCGCCAATTCGAAAAACAAACCTTTAAAAAAAATTATTCCAAAAACATAACTAAAATATTTTCGTTTTTCCATGATTAAAGCACAATACAAAAAAATAATAATAAATAGAAATGATGTTCTATTTATGTGATCATATACATGAATATTTGCTCAGTTACGATTCGGCCTATTACTTCAGACTCGATTGTAACTTGTATTAACACTTACTGCCCGGTGGGTCAAAACAAAACACGTCCGGCGGTGGCGGGTCATTTTAGACCCACCTCAAGTTTTCTGTATTTTAACCGTTTTGTGGGAGTTTTTTTTATTAATATTTCATTTTTAATATGATTAGATGAGATGGCATTATGTGCCGTAGAACTAAAACTGCTAAAACATTAAAGTTAAAAATTAAAAAATATTAAGAATAATGTACATATTCTCACGCAAAATACAAACATCCACTAAGCATGTGATCTTCTCGTCGATTGGCAATTGCACTACTTGGTGGTGTGTAACAGTGGTTATAAACAATTAAAATATATTAATATATTTTACACGTTCACCGGACGAAAATAATTTAAACATCTCGTCCGATAATATTTATTTGCATCTCAATTTATTTGGAAATATTTAATAAAAGATTAGCTAGAAAGAAAACAGCATTAAACGAATATTTGTAGCGTAATTCATATTTTCACGAGCACCCGGGTCAATTCTGACCCACTACCGCAGAGGATGTGTTAATAAACTCGATGCCGACAATTAAAAGTATTTTTACATCTACTTGATTTATTTTCACAATGCACTTTACGGTACATTTGATCGTTAGATGTTATGTCTGGGATTGGAGACAGTAGAGCCATCTAATACGCGAATCACACTCAAACGACACCACAAAAATAATGCAGTTTTCGCTACAAATTTTACTGGCTTCAGTAAAAACATATCTTGGATTAAATTAAAATTTGAATTTTTAAATTTGTTTTTTTCTATTTGCCGGACAAGGCCGGGTAACTCCAGTTTTAAATTAATAAAACTTAAGCTCTGGGCTTCAATTTACGGTCTTTATTTCTCGTACGGGTCCAGCGCGCTGCGGGAGCTCATTAAGCCCGGGGGGCTGTTAAGTGGAATAGAACCACTCTGTATACTTATTAAATAAAATTCTTGCTCGGCGCTGCCTAGGGGAGACCGGGACTACTTGACACGCTGGGTTGCGTGACACAAATGATTTAATTCAGTATATTTTCATTATTTTTTAAATAATAACATTTTACATTTCAAGTTTATATAAATATGAAAAAATTAACTCCTGAGTGACAAATCTTGTAGTTAGAATACAAGTTTTGCCGCGCATTATATATAAAAATAGTGTACTTTAAACATACATTTACGCGCTTACGGGCTATTACAAAATGAATTGTCTACATACGCATGCAACGTATATGTAAAAAAAGATTTTAAATATAGTTTAGTTACTAATTAAAATTAAGTTATATAATACGTTTACTGACCAAAAATGCTTGCAAAATTGCTTAAAATAGTAACCTAATAAAAAAAAGTGATTAATAATTAATATAACTTTCATTGTTCGTACATTAATGAAATTACAAATTAAGCTATGAAATATCTAATATATATTTTTATGAGTATAATGGACTGGCACCTATTTAACGTAATTTGTATACCATCTAGCGTAGTTCATTTGTATTCCACAGGCGTATTACTTATTATTTAAATTAAAGAGATATCCCTTGGACATATTATGATTTTCTTAGTCAGTTTTAGTTTAATATTTAAATTTAAAAGTTCTGGTGATTGATAAACATGTAATGCATATAGATTTTTATATTTCTTCCTTCTTCTTTTTCTTATTTTCCTATCAAAACACTTTTTATGGTTCTATCAAAGTGTATTAGATAATTTTTAATTTTTTTTAATCTGGAGATTGACAACAGAGTACTGCGTCTCTGCAGATTATGTTTGCCGTGTGAGAGCTGCGGGCGAGCAATCTAGTATTATTTAAAAACGTACGTTATCACTAAGATAAAAAAATTAAAAAAACGTCGAAAATTGGTAATATGTCTTGCAAATTGAATGCTTTATAACACTTTCAATTTTTAATATTTTGCTAATTTGGTTCTATGCACATGTGTCTCCACAATCTTTGCTTCAAGATTATAAGAAAATATATTTCGTTTATGCAATACATTACCATATTAACACAATTTTGTAGAACGCGGAAAATGTATCTAATGATCGCGGTCTTTTTTATAATGCTCGTATTGTCTTAATTATGGCAAGTAGCATTCAGTTTATTAGTTTTAAATAAGTATAAAAGTATTATCTAAGTAATAGTTTTAAAAAAAAGTCAAATCTAGTGTACAATTTCTCATATAAATGAATAATAAAAATCCACATTTTCGTAAAAACTCAAAAATTTGAATTATTATTGAAGGCGCCGCGCCGCCTTAAAAACAGTGAAACATTTCAACTGATTTAAATCGCTTAAAATTTTAGACACGGCTATAGTTAGTAGCAACTTCAAATATTACTCGACATTTTGATCTTAATTTCTTAAAGTTGATCAGTTAAAACTAGAAAGGGTTCATCATAAATTGTTAAGGGTTAATAACTTTAAACTGTGTATATTCATTGAACCAATGAATTATAATAAGCTTTCTTAATTTAACTAAATTGTCGTATAGAAGAAGTTTGAGCGATTTTTTAAATTTTATTTAAAATAGTTAATGGCGACTTGGATAAATTTGTGATAAAAGTTAGAAAGTGATATGGCAAGTATTTTGTGTTCGCAACTATATTTGTTTATAAATAATAATTTAAAAAAAATGAATATGTATAAATATCTGTCTTGAGAGTAGAATCCAAAAAAGGGTCTATATGAAATTTCTTAACATTCTTATAACACAAAATGAACTACCTCCAGCCAGCTCAAAATTGTTTAAATTTCCGAATATCTAATTAACATGACCACCATGATAACATCAAATCCATGATATACTCATGCCCAGAGTATGTTAATCATGCACTAATGCGGCTTAATAAAAATGCTGAATTATAAATTTTATTGAAATTTTTCAATGTAAGCATGTTGAAGTACAGTCGATTCCGCTTAATTGGGCCACCGGTTTATCGGGACAGCTGGATATTTGGGCCAAATCCGAAGGAACAGAAACCAAATAAAGTAACTAATTGTAAGTTACTTTGTTTATGTAGAACACCATTCCGTTTAATTGGGACAGTGAATTAAAAATTAAAATAAATATGTTAATAAATGCCCAACATCCGCACTGAACGCCTGCGCTTATTTTGTACGATTGCAATTCTACAAAAACACAAGACAGACTAAAATTGATGAATTCCTGTAGAATATTTTTTTTATTGTTATAAATGTATTATGTACATTATTTTTTTTAAACTTACCGTTATTATAATTGTTTGTTAATTTTTTTTAACATAATTGATTATTTTATTTTATAATTATGTATTATTTTTCTGTAATTCAATATTTTTTTCAATAATTTAATAAAGTTCAAAAATATGTACTTATTATTTTTTAATTTTACCTTAAACTTCGCTTATTAGAGCCAGCCGCTTATTTGGGACAAAATATTTGGGCCCAATGTGTTCCAAATAAGCGGAGTCGACTGTATGTGTAATGTAAGCGTGTTGAAATATTTTTTTATCATTACCAAATAACCACATTAAAATCATAAAAGCTTTTTTTTCCGTCACTTTAACTATTACAGTGTGTCTCGTGTCAGATTTATCGGTAAATGTCGGTACACATCAGTAGAAACTCTACAAAATACGACACGATGAATCTCTTTGTGCCCAACTCTGCACTGTCCTTTATGATGTGATTTCGTACGACGTATCCGAATGAAGTACCATGTCACTGATTTCACGTAAATACTTAAAATACAAATTATTACTATATAATATGATAGTGGGACCCCAATTGAAGCATGTTGCAAGAGGAGGCTAGATAAACTTAAGGCCACTGGGAAAGGAGAGATAAATAGTATCGCTCTGAACAACAAAGTCGATCAAAAAGTTGGCGGATAGGTTGTTACTATTATGTAAAACTCATTGCTAAGTGACAAATACTTAGCAATGAATTTTACATCGAAGAGATATAAGGAAAGATGGTCGAGGACGATGACGTCAAAAAGTACATTGCGCTGGGGAAGTATGCGAACGGAAAAGGGCTGATGCAATTACCGAGAAAAGGATAAAAATATAAGATAAGTCACTCGGAACCCTCCCTGCCTACGTGCACAACATGTGGAAGCGTGTGCGGTTCGATAATAGGGCTCCTCAGCCACACTCGGACTCACAATAGATAAACCATGCCAGACGTTATCCGTGTAACAAGGGACCGCCGAAAAAAATAGGGATATATGGTAGAAGGCATTTAATGTATTCACAAATCCACGAAGAATACCTAATGTTGGTTTGTTTATTAAAAAAAGTTACATTAGTGTGACTTTAAATATATTTAAAAAATCTAACAGTGTTCTAACTAACCCTGCTCGCCTGTCGGTAGGCTAGAAACACCTGCTTTATGACACATTTAAAAGACTAATGGGTCGTTTTTAGACGTAACAGTAACAGTGATGAAGAATTTCTATTTTTTTTATGACCAGTTACCATACGAGTATATTACATACTTAACACAACAACGTGTTTAAAAATGTTTTAACAGGTAATGGACATAGCGTGTATTTTAGAAGCCTCGCTGTTGTACGTGTACATGTATAATGTGTTTGTTGTGTGTTCAGTGCTGAGCTTCGTGTTCCCCTGAAGTTTCTGGAATACAATACGTGTAATATCTTTCGTTCCAATAATTCCGTCACGACCTTTCGCCTGGGCGCATTCGGCGGACGGCGGAGGAGTGCATATTCGAGTGTCAAAGGTCAATTCGCTTGGTTCCGCCGATATAGATTATCGTCGTGCATTAACCTTTTCCCGATCGGGAAACAGAATTCGCCAGCATTTGATGCCATCCGAAGTGTAGCGAGACTTTCTTCCTCCAGCTCATAAGGTTGAGATCAAGGTAAGACCAGAGTCCTTCCGTCCATTTCTTCATCCAAATCAGGTTGCGTTTAACTAGCTGATATAGTCAACTAGCTGATATAGTTAACTAGGTGATATAGTCAACTAGCTGATATAGTCAACTAGCTGATATAGTTAACTAGCTGATATAGTTAACAGAGATATAGTCCACCACGGGATCTATTTCCCACCAATACGTATCCATTTCTCTCGCTTTTGAATCATGTCAATGCTTAAAGAGAACCCTGTCAACTCCTTTAGTCCTCTTATTCGGTTTCCTTTGACTGTCCCTCTGACTCATCGTTTGTTCTGGTAACGTGACCAAAGTATCTAAGAATTCTTCTTCTGTATGTAGTTGATAGACTTTTAGTAATCCTAAACTCCTCGAGGATAGAGACATCTGTGTACCTTGCGGTCCATGTGATCTCTTCAGCATCATATCCCAAAGACATCCAAGATATTCCTTTCCTTCTTTCTTAGTAATACATTTCCATTCCATATTCAGGGTGGCCCAAAAAAAATGAGAACATTTCGTTAAATGTGATATAATTAGATCAAAATTAGTTTAACTATATCAACAATAGCTTAAATAGTTTACTAATTAACTTACCTATACTACGCTTTATTTCGACTATTTCCGGTCGCCATCTTTGATAATTAATTTTCCCATTATTTATATTTGGTTTTTTCAAATTGTTGCCCATAATGACAAAAATCATTGCAGAAGACCGTATTACCGAAGAACGTTGAGGTGCTAAGAAAATGATCAAAGAGTTTCAAAACAACGCCTGGAGTATAGCTAGAAATTACGGCATAATTGGACATTACAGAAGAACGGAGCTCCATCTCACACAGACAGAAATACAATCAACTCTTTTCGTCGTGAGAATGTTAATTTCATCGAGCCAGGCATGTGATTTAATCCTAGTAGATGATGCAATATGGGGTGTTTTGATGATTTATGATTAGCTGTTTTGAAATAACTCTTGTATTACGAGATATTCTCACTTTTTTTGGGCCACCCTGTAGTCCTATGGAGAATACTAGAAACCCCATAAACAATTATTGAGACGCCATTATATCCACAAAAAGTTACTGTGTGGTGTGCTTTATGCTCCGCCCAGTCCAGCTGCTCCAAAAAGTAATCCAAAATTGGACTTCCATATTGTGCATATGCTTGAAATCATATTTAAACACTAATGGCATAAAATTATCTTCCCAATAAAGCCAATACCATGGCCATTACCACGATTATTATGTGTTTTATTTCATTTAAAAGTTATATACCTCTAAAAATAATACCCTTTACTTTTCATAGATTAAGTGGAGAATATTTAGTATCTATGTGCAAAAACTGAAATTTTTTATGGGTGTATTCTTTTGTATTTTATATTTTCTCTACCTACTGATAACTGATGTACAATGTAATTTTATACAAGGCGAAATAATATTATCATAAATAATATATGTAATATTTAATAGCAATAAATCATGGTCTAAGAACAAGACAAAGAACGAACATCTATACACCAGTTCCGAGAGCTACAACGACATTTTATCAACGATTCTACATGTTTTTAGCTCCAAAACTGTACAACAGCTGTAAATCGTTCACTTCCAATAAGATTACACGAATATGTACCCAATATATGATCCAATTTGGTAGAGATCAAGCAGAAGCATCGCTGTCCAATATTCCAAAATAATTATAATACAATACCTATACCAATACTTCATTAGTTTTACAACACTCTCACTACATATATATAATTCCTGTTAAATTTTTATCTTTCTTGAATTAAATAATAGCACAAAAAAACTGGCTACTTTAACACAGACGACAGTCAGGACAATGCTGCATATATCAGAGGTGGAGTCTAACTCCATCCCACACAATAAACTATATACTTAATAGCAATATAATTGTATCTTAAGTTTATCAATATACTAGAAATATAATACGAAGACAAATCTTACTAGGCTAAAGGGATGAAAAAATAAATAAAAATATACAGCGTTCAATTCTATGTGCCCTTTTAAGTACTACATTGACACGGTACAAATGCTTGTAAATAAATATAATATTGGAACTAATAAAATGCATCCTTTATCGGTCAGGTATACAAATAAGTCAACCTTACGAGTTGTAACCACTCAGTTGCGCGCACGACCGTTTCAGCAAACTCAATTGCCCTCGTCTTCTCTCCCATCCCCTACCCCGTGCGCGGAATTAAGCGAGAGTCCAACCCCAGGGTGGAGATACACTTTTGCCAAAAGATTCTTCAGGTGTTTCATCGCTTAGGGGGTGATTTATATCCGGGGTGGCAGTCGTGTCGGGCTGTTGCGCAACCTGCGCCGTAAGGAGGCAATCGAACGAAATAGTTTATCTGTTGTCGCAATAAATGCCGCCTTAAAAATACGGGGAAGTGTTTAGTGAAAAACGGCCCTTAAAAAAATAGACGGGGTTGTTTATCAAAAGTAATTAATCTCACTTAGCATTTTGTTTTCCTTTAAAAGTTAGATAAATAAACAAGTATCTATATACATCCGAAAGAATTTGAGAGAGACGAGAAACGTTTTGTCTAAAGTAACTTACTAATTTACCGTCTTGCCGTTTCTCTTTAACAGACATATTTTTGATTTTTATGCTTTATGATCGAATATAATAATTAATTTAAAAAAACATTAAACTTTATATAAATCATTTTGCTTGAATTAACGTCTACTGGTTTCGATACTACTGTATCAATGACCTATATGGAAACTTTTGCTCATAAAACGGTCTTGAGTAAGAGGAGTATCACCGTTCACTATTAATTTTCGTCGGGACGGACACACTAATTCATACATATATCGAGAATACATAGCATCCAAACATTCGTATTCGTAATCAAAGATTGAGATCATCATGAGTGCCGAACATCTGTTTCATGTGGATAAAGATTGTACAAGCTTGCTAAACGCAGAATTTAATTTCTTGATTAATAATGACGTTACTCTTCAAAATTGACTTGACGACTTCTTTATCTCGAAACAAAAAAATTCTAAATAATGCATGAGAATATCAGATTATTGATGACAATATGTATGTATTTAATTAATACAATTTTAAATTAAATTAAGACGTTAGGAACTTATGTATCAAAGGCTTGGCAATGTACCTTATTTAAATTATATAAATGAAGAAGCCTTATTTAGAAATCCTTCGATAAAACATTCTAAGACAAACACACGGTGTTGTGTTTCTAAATATTAAAAAAATCGTATGTGATAATACAAAACTGAGACGCGTTTCGTTTTGTAAGGGCATTATTAATCTTAACAATTTAGCTCAACAACTTGTATTTATAACTATAATGAGGGACAGCTGTACAATTTTATTTGCAAGATATGAAAAGGGACTATATTATTCATTAGAATTCTGAGGATTTCCATACATTTTGAATACTTTTAATTATTCTATGTCTCGAGTAGAATAACAAAACAAGTGTTTTATTTTCATATATGTGATTATGGAGCTCTACAAACTTACCTTGTAAAAGTAAATAAAAATTATGTACATATATTGTTTTGAAAGTTTCACAAGGCTTCAAGTGATTTTGCTTCTTAAGTTTATTGGAAAGCAAAAAAAAAATGTACTTCCTCCCTTTACGGTAAACTTTGGAGTTTCGTTCGCGAAATGTTTTTCGTGCCTTGTTTGGGGGTGCCCTTTGGGGGTGGTCTCGCTCTTCGGAAAATGATTATTAAAAAACTTGGATTCATATTCAATTAATGTGAAACAATCTCAAAGCACTGCCGTGAGATATTTTTTATTAAAGATGAAATCGATATGAATATTCAATATAAACGTGTTCGAATTACGTGAACTAATTATTTTAAAAGTTTGTTTTTGATTGGATTTTGATTTTAAGCCGGCAGAGATGGCCATCTTCTAATTTTATGATCAAACTTTAGTCATTTTTTTTGTGATGAAGCGTATTATATTATTATGCAAGGTTAGAAGTTTTGCGATGTTTGATAAAATTAATTATAAGTTTAAATTTTGTTACAACCCATCTAGTGAGAAATTCATTTTTAAAAACATTCCATTTTAAAATAAAAGGGGATTTTTTTTACCCCCAACCCCTGACATAAAATATAGGTTTTATTTTTTTATAAACTTTTTAACGTCTGATAACATTGACATAAATATTATAGCATCATCAGTATCATCGTACGGCTTCAAGCCTCTTCAAGAATACACCCCCAGTGTAATAGTCTACGCTTTCCGGTACTCGCTGACAGCATGATTTATCCATACCTGCCACCTTATTTTGGGTCAATGTGGATTGCGCATCCTTCATGTATCAAATGTAAGAAAATATTATAGTAAAATTTAGATACTTATTAAATTTAATTATTTTTGAAATCAGACACTCAACTTTACAAGAAAATATTTTTTTTATGTATCCAATTCATAAATATTAAAACAATATACATCATATTCGTTTTATTTTGACAACACATAATTATTGCGAAGTTGTAATTGTTAATTTTGGCGTCTGCTATCGGTTCATTCAAAGGTATTTGAGATTCCGTGAAAACAAAGCAGATGGCATTCAAATAATGGAACGGTAGATGTATTAATTTGAAAAGTGTAACACATGGGTTCGAAAATTTGTCATAGTTGGTTAATGCACCTTCCTCGGATTGGAATTAATACATTTAGTTAGTATTCATAATAATGTCATTATTAAGGAGAACACATTCTTATTGTGAAGTTGTAATTATTTAGAACATGGGTCTGTGATATTTCAAATACTAATTAAATGTATTAATTACAAAGATATACATATAAAATCAAAAATACTGTCGCTGTAGCATAGTTGGTATAATGCACCTCCCCCGGATTGAAACAGATCCTGCTACGAATCCCGGTAGCGCAACAACAATATTTTTCGTTAAAATTGATTTTATATGTAAATATTTATAATTAATACATTTAATTAGTAATCACAATTGTGATGTTCTTGGTTATGTGCGTGAATGGCGCACCGCCGGCGTGCATGTGTGCGAGGCAATAAAGGGCGGCGCGCGGCAGGGCGCGCCCTCTTTCTCTGCGTATTCATCGGCTTAATCGTTTGACCCATACTAGTGATATACCTTGTACTAAATTGAATCGTATTGTAATAAATGTATAATTGTTATAAACTCTATTTCTTGGACCTTCACATTACGAGGTACTTAGAAGATAATGTCAAACAATAATAATGTCTTAAATATGAATTAAATGTATTAATTATAAAGATATACATACAAAATCAATATTATCGAAAAATAAAAACATTGTTGTTGCGCTACCGGGATTCGAACCTGGATCTCTTCCCTAACCGGGGGAGGTGCTTTATCCAACTAAGCTACAGCGGCACTATTTTTATCGTCAATTTTTCGTTCTTATATGTTACCTTTTTGATATCAATACATTTAATCGTTCCATCATTTGACAGAGCCATCTACCTTATTTTTACAGAATCTCAAATACCTTTGAGTGAATCTGATAGCAGACGCTAGAGTTATTAATTCATTTTTATTAAATTTTTGGACACATTGATACAACTTTATTATTTTTAGGAGAACACATTCTTATTGTGACACACTATTATATCACAATAAGAATGTGTTCTCCTAAAAATAATAATGTCAACTAATAAGCCTTTATTTTCCTGTTCCTGATGTTCATGTCTTAAGAAACTCTGACGTGGTAATGAATGCATAAATTAAAAATGTGTTTCCTCGTTTGGTGCAGTTTTGAATACACTCGCGGACCCTTGTGGCGTTTCTGGCTGGCAAACAAGTCAGACTAGCGTTTCCCCAAACTGAGTTATCTCGTTGACTCTATGAAGTTGAGGAACATTTTGGCGTGAAACCGCCGAGTTAGTCGAACGGAGGCCGCCTCTCTCCAGGGGTAAATACGCTGACAGTCGTACGGGGTAGTTTCTAGACCCGCCTCACCTTAATTATAATAATAATTGGTGTTTGTGCAATTGTTTATAATATATTTTACAGGCGTATAAAGGAGATTTTTTTCACGATTCGCCAGGAAAGTACTCGCCAAATGATTCCACAGTGATAAGCGCACACAAAGACAACTGCACAGAGTCAGTTTATTACTCTACAGCCGTGATTTTATGTTAAATAATGTAACCAAACCTAACTAAATGTAGCGTAATCTAACCTATCTTTAAGAAATGTGAACTATTATAAAGTACCTTATATTATATTGATCTTCCTAATATTCTGTTTATTTTTATTTAAAAATATAGGTACATATAGGGATGCGTTCACGAAATACGTGTTACATCAATGATACTATACAATTTTATTTTTTTATGTCACACTTCTCTTGAAAGCATATACATGAGCAGAGAAGTGGAGTGTATAAATATAAATACAAAAATTATTAAACAAATAATACATATCTCATAGAGACGAAGCTTTTTTTTATTAAAGAAATAATATGGAAGTGTGGGTAATTAAAGGGCTTACGACTATTCTGGCTTAATACTTTCAAACTAAGCTTATGTTATGATAATATGACTAACGAGGCTGGTATTTGAGATTCTGTAAAAACAAGGTAGATGGCTATTTCAAATAATGGAACGATTAAATGTATTAATATCAAAAAGGTAACATATAGGTTCGAAAATTGTCACTAAAAATATTGTCGCTATAGCATAGTTGAGTAATGCACCTTCCCAGGTTTGGAAAGATATCCAAGTTCGAATTCGGGTGGCGTAACAACAATATTTTTCGATAAAATTGATTTTATATGTATATCTTTCTAATTAATATATTTAATTCATATTTAAAAAAAAGGATGCCCAAGTCGTCGGATTGAATCATACATTTCGAATTGGAAACAAAAATAACTGAACATATGATCCAATATTCATTTGGACCTAAACTGGTATAAGTGTTCCAAAGAATAATTTTTTTATTAGTATCTATTACTTAGTTTTACACGAAAATCATCCAATTCAGATAAATTATCTATTTCGATCATAAATCACACGAGTTTCATTTTAATTTCAAATATACTTTGCAGAAATCTAGCAGACTTGAGATAAAATTGAAACGTTGATAAGTTCTAGACCTCAGTTCGCAGAACTAATTCGTTATGTTTATGCTACGTACACATATAAGGAATAATAAAGTAACATAGCTCTGTTAAAAGTTGACGTTCCTTTTGTATATATATATACTCCATACAATTTTAGTACACTCCGTATTTGTTCCATGTTTGGAAACTGAAGGTCTGCTTGGTTTAATGAAACATTCCCAGAATCAACGTGGACCGACTTTGTTGAATTTTCTTTTGACGTATTTTTGCTTTACCTACAGTAGAATTGATGCAAAAAAGCGTCGCTGTAAAATATGGAATTCATTGTGGTATTAATAATTGTAAAGCTATATGTTTTCGTATTCAAATATGAATTTTTAGGCAGCTTTGTATATTGCAAAACCAAAATTAAACGCCAAACAATACAGTAATTAAAAAAAAAATCTTTGGACTGCATAGATGAAATAATTCTTGATGAAGACAAATTTTATAGCGTTATTTATGAAATAACATCAATTGTTAATTTTATCGAAAAATATTGTTGTTGCGCCACCGGGGTTCGAACCTGGATCTCTTTCCAAACTGGGGAAGGTGCATTATAATAAAGTTGTATCAATGTGTCCAAAATTTAATAAAAATGAATTGATAATTCTGGCGTCTGCTATCGGTTTACTTAAAGGTATTTGAGATTCTGTAAAAATAAGGTAGATGGCTCTTTCAAATAATGGAACGATTAAATGTGTTAATATCAAAACGGTAACATATAGGTTCGAAAAATGTCGCTAAAAATATTTTCGTTGTAGCATAATGCACCTTCCCCGATTAGGAAAGAGATCCAGGTTCGAATCCCGGTGGCGCAACAACAATATTTTTCTATAAAATTGACTTTGTATGTATATCTTTCAAATTAATACATTTAATTCATATTAAAAATATCACAGACCTATGTTCTGAATAATTACAACTTCACAATAAGTACTAATTGTTATTGCTACCGGGATTCGAACCTGGATCTCTTCCTATCCGGGCAATTGCATTATCCGATTATGCTACGGCAAAACAGTGCATTGACGATAAAATTTCGAACCTATATGTTGCACTTTTCAAATTGATACATCTATCGTTCCATATTTGTATTTTTTTAGATAATATTGATTTTGTATGTACCTATATCTTTCTAAGTAAATAATTTAATTTATATTTTAAAAAATATCACAGACATGTGTTCTGAATAATTACAACTTCACAATAAGAATGTGTTCTCATTAATATTTATAGTTAGTGTCTAAAGAATAAGATGCAAAAATTTGAGTTAGATCTGTCAAAATATGTAAAATTACATAGAGAACAGACAGATATTGAGTTTTATATATGCACTAGCTGAAATACCCAGCGTTGCTCGGGCTTTACGCAGAATGAAGAGGTTAAATTTAGTAGAATAGAGGTAGCTTTTTTTCAAAATTAGATGCAGACAGTAATTTTCCTCTCAATTTGTACAAAGCGTTCAAATTTCGTCAAGAAGTACCAAAATTTTGCTTTACAAAGTGATCTTCTTCTTATTACTTTTAAGTTTAGGGACACTACGCAAGACATTTTGACCAAGTCTCTACTTCCCTCCGAACCCCCACCTCCACAATTCCGCGTCGGTATATCTAAATGTATCAACAATATTATAATAAATAAATTTAAACAAAGCAGACTTGAATCTGCCATAAACATTTTGAATGTGGAACATCGTCAGTAATATTATCTTATTTTAAACGTAGAGTGTACAAAATTTCATAAAAAAGTACCAAAAATTCTGCTACAAGGGATGAAAAAAGGGGATGGGGGTGATTTTTAGAAATCTCACGTAGACAGTGATCTTCCTCTTGTTTTGAAGGTCAAGTTTGCAAAGTTTCATCAAGCTCGGAATAAAACTGTAGATTTGTATAAAAAAATAAACAAACAGATACTTCTTTACATATATATATAAATTATATATAGTTACTAGCAGATAAGCAATTGGCTATAATAAGGTAGATGGCTCTTTCAAATAATGGAACGATTAAATGTATTAATATCAAAAAGGTAACATATAGGTTCGAAAATTTATCGTTAAAAATATCGTCGCTGTAGCATAGTTGGGTAATGCACTTTCCCAGGTTTGGAAAGAGATCCAAGTTCGAATTCGGGTGGCGCAACAACAATATTTTTCGATAAAATTGATTTTATATGTATATCTTTCTAATTAATATATTTAAAGACAAGTGTTTGACCACTATCTTAATTATAATCTAATCTTAACTTTATTTTTTTTTTAGTTACGAGTACATATAAATGCTTATAAAACAAACAAACAAATGTTTCTTTACTTGTGAATATTAAAGAAGAAAATGCATTAATTTTTTTTTAACTATTTAATAGATAATACCACATAATTGGATCCCAAATTTTTAGTGATATTATTTTATGTGAAATTGAAATCAGAGTACGGTGCGGAACAATCAAAGAACTTGCTTTATTTGAAGTATTTTCTAAATTTAAATTGATAAAATTAGTCTCAAAATTCACATTTTTTTAATGCCTAGTATATCTAGTTTTAACATCGTCGGTAATAGCATGATCTAAGTCTGTGTCTGGCACATAGGTTATCAACATGTGATTAATTAATCCAATACGAAATAATTGAGTAATTTAGCATCTCTTCAAAACTCGGCGCCGTCACGTGAATTCAAATTGCTGCAAATTTCCAGTGACTGAAAGGGCGCCAACTTAATTCATTAATGTAAATGTATTCGTTGCAGTGTTGCCAACTGTTGCATACTACATTGTTGTGCAAAGTTCGGAACTTATAAACTATTTACGTATCCGAACTCCAGTTTACAGCACGGTTCATAATGTCGTTGAAATTTACGACTTCCAATTATTTTGAGAAGACTTTTGGAATTGCATCGGCTAATGAATGTGGAACACTACAGGTACAGGTAGTAATTTCACATTAATTGCCAGCTACTTTATAGGAAAAGTTTTAGTAATCTGGTATTATAAATCAGTATATAAAAGTCGATACGTTACTAGTACTGCAACTGCAAATATGAACGCGATAAAATTATGTTAACCATTCCCTAAGATAAAAACGCGCATTCAGGTGCTGTACACTCAATGTATATGTAGACTTTTGCGAATTTCAATGCGGATAAATATGAATATTTTTCATTTATCACTTATATTAATCGTTAATATAATAATGTGTAAAATTACTAAAAATGAGAAAAACACATTTATCATCACGAACTACAGCATAAAGACGCATAAGGCACGTTTAATTTGGCCAGCGCACGCTCTCCCACTAAAGTGACGATTGCCATCCGGCGCCCCGCGCCCCGCGCACTGCGCACTGCGCCAGCCGCACCACTCCACACATACACATACACGTATTGACAAATTCTCGTCAGGTTCTTCGAGAAAACATTTTTTATTGTTGCGTATGGTAAATACTTATGTATTAAATTTATTTTATCCAATACATTAATATATTATGGAGAAAAATCTAAGATATGAACTCTGTATTTATTATATTTACAGAGATATTCACATAGTCAACTCAGTTTACAACATCGGTGAGTAAGGTTAATTGATATTTTTTTCTTTTTTTTAATCATAAAGCGATCCACCGTTATAAAGTTTTGGGGAATTGAGTGAATGAGGTTGTGACGGTATATTATGAAACATTAGGTTAAGAATGTAAGTGACTAGTACCCATAATTAATTACACTTAGCGCATACCTGTTCTTGTGCATAATATCGCGGAGTGCACATGGCCAGAGCAGGAATACCAGAGAAAGACAGAATACATATACAATTAGACTGAACATATCTTTTGATGTTCCATCTAACTGTATATGTATTCTGTTTCTCTCTTTCGTATATAATTTTATATTCTATCTCCCTCTTTATGTTTATATAAGTGCAATCTTTTTGTATTTATTATTATTTTTAAATACACACTGACGATGCTTGAGCTAAGCGAAACCGATTGGCGTGTAGTAAAAATCGTGGTTTTATACAAAATGATTGTGTTTTAATAAATGAAAATATAATTATCTTTTATTTACTGAGGTACGTATCCGCCTTTATATTTTATTTGTTGAGTTTTATACGCCTATGCTCGCTAGAACGCGGCAGTCGAAATAATTTTGTACTTCAAGGGTGACGCTAACCCTTAAAGGTTAATATTAGAAATTGACCTAAGATTTATTTTGAGCGATGTTTTACCATTTGATTCTCATCAATTCTAAGCCAGAACCTGCTAACATTTCAGTTCCAGCATTACAGTTGTTGAACTTGGAACCTAATGACGCCAATAAATCACTCGAATGCCAAGCTTATCTTCTGATTTATTTGAACGCTTAGTAATGATAATAGGGATTGTATTAGCGCTCGCGTTGCACCAACTTGAGGTACAGCATTATAACGGTTAGTATCATGGGTCATGGTAAAGTATTTTTCATTTTGGTTATGAAACTCAAATCTCATAATTATTGTGAAAATCCTTCGATAGCTTGTTCCCAGGTTTCCGATCGACAATAAAGGCACATATGATACATGAACACTGCACTTTCCTATTTATTGTACTTGCTGATTTTATGTTTTTTTGGCTGGGTAGATGTGTGATAAGTGGGCACTCCTGACGATCGGTTTATTTGGACCTCCGTACTGGTCGAAGCACATGATGTCATTAATTCACCTGTCCTTTTTACAGTAGTAAAAAAGGGCGGCAATGCTCACATACACACACGCACATTACTATCAACCAGGAAGTCCAGTGGTGCTAATCGGCTCGTAAACAGAAACATTTTCGAAACGACCGATCTGATGCAATCAGTGGGTGATATGTATATCGGGGTAAGCATCTTTGA
The DNA here is from genome assembly GCA_031772225.1 of Eubasilissa splendida. Taxonomy (NCBI): domain Eukaryota; kingdom Metazoa; phylum Arthropoda; class Insecta; order Trichoptera; family Phryganeidae; genus Eubasilissa; species Eubasilissa splendida. Next base: position 6,058,015 of record CM062866.1, on the reverse strand, counting down.
AAAACAAGTAATTTCACATATCTGGGTACAATCGTCAATTTCAATAACGACATTAGAACAGAAATTACAAAAATACTACTTATAAATAGCACTTGCTGATGCGGACTATTGGGTATTCAGTAAGAAAGATTAATATACCATTTGATGGCCAAGAAGATATACAGCATTGTGGCACTCTTCTTCTTTTTCTTATTCCCTATCTGTTCAAAAGATGTTGGTTATCATCAAAGATAAAGCTCTTTAGTAAACTGGCGAAACTATACCTTTAGGTTTTTCAGCTATGAAGTCCTCTTTCTTCCAGAAATATTTCCCTGCATTATGAGATGTTAAATCTTATTATAACTCAGATCTGTCCAAAATTAATATGCAATGTGATTGCGGGGGTGGTTTCAACAATTAAAAAATTTCAGCAGATTAAGCTGAAAATTTGATCTAAAAAATGTTGAAATTTTTATTTTTTATTACTACCATGTTATTGAAAAAACCCATTCATTTAATAATACCACAGAGGGAAATATCCTCTATAAAAGTGGTTTTGGCCTCCGCTTGAGATAAAAAAGGCAGTGAATAGTAGTAGGGCAATTCTTAATAACCAAATAAATTTATTTATTAGCCCCATATTAGGTGTTTCCTTTTAAATCAATTTAATATTCATCAACATTGTACTTTCCCATCCCTTGATGTTCCATCTAACTGTATATGTGTATATCTCTCTCGTTTGTATGTAATTTTATATTCTGTCTCCCTCTTTATGTATATATAAGTGCACACTGTATTTATTGTTAGTTTTAAATAAGCCCTGACAAAGCTCGAGCAAAGCGAAACCGGTTGGCGTGTAATAAAATTCGTGGTTTTATACAAAGTGATTGTGTTTTATTAAATCGAAAATTGTTTTGTTGACAATTGAAGGTTGAGTTCAATTAATTTATTTGACAAACAAAAGGGATATTTGCGAAGACAGGCAACTGACAGATAACAGACGGGCGACAGACACCGAAAGCACGATAGCATCAGGATACACCGGCTCTGGCATTCAGACCATAACTAAGTGATCCCTTATTAGGAGAGAGCCCATTTAATGCCTGGCTTTAGTGTTGGACCCCGGACGTGCCCTGACTACGGTCCAGGGTAGGGTGACCGAGGTTGTGGTTAAAATAGGAATATATTTTAATGGAGAAATGAACGAATTTGCAAAATTAAACACAAATAATTTAATGTATTAATTATAAATATATACACATAAAATCAATTTTGTCGAAAAATATTGTTTTTGCGGTACCGGGATTCTAACTAACCTGGATCTCTATTTACAATCCGGCGAAGTACACAACCAATTGTGTTATAGCGCCAGTATTTTTCATGACAAATTTTCGAACCGGTATGTTACACTTTTTCAAATTAATACATCTGTCGTTCCATTATTTGAAAGCCATCTACATTATTTTTACGGAATCTCAAATACCTTAATTACAACTTCATAATAAGAATGTTTTCTCCTTAACAAATATAATATTCAATAAGTTATTTGTACAAATAAAAAATTGTTTTATTACTATTTATCATCAAACACAATTAATAAGACTGCAATTAATATTTCTCTTATTAAAATATTATATATTTATTTAAAAAAAAATATTGATATAAACATATGCAGATTATACAAAATAATACAAGTAAATACAATACAGTAAAAGTACATATATAATATAAAAATATTAAAAAAATAAAAATTGTAGAAGTAAATAATATCAAATTGATTAGAAATAATGATATATTATTCACTTTATCAGTCTCATCAGTTACGCAATATGTGCATAGGGCGGTGCAGCTGTTACTTTAATTAAGGCTTTATTATTATTATTAAGGCTCAGAAATAGGTCATCGGAGTAATACACAAGAGGTCATTTAGGTATATCCGATTCAAGGCAAACTAGGAGCAAAACCTTAGAATACTTTTTAGTGCCAAAAACGGATACCAAACTTGGTCAACGATCTTTCTTATTTTGTGCACCGCGTATATTTAATAAATTGCCACTTGTTCTTAAAGGGTCTAAAATGATTAACGATTTTAAACCAATAATAACAAAGTGGTCGCTTAAGGTAGGTAGAATACAAAATATACATATTTTGTATTCTATATTATAGACACATATGTTTTATATAACTTTTAATTGTACTTTAACAATATACAACTGTACATGTAATTGCTTTAGAACAGACCACGTCTAGTAAATATTTCAAATGTACTGTTTTATGCTAAAAATAAAATTTTAAATCTTTCAAATAATTATTAAGAATTTTCGTTGAATCCAGTTGACTATATTTCTTAACTGTGGGATATTAATATCTCCCGCGAACAAGTTTAGTTGTATCTAACCTAGAGATCTAACCTAGAGAAGAGACGTCAGTTCTATACACCGGAGTTGCCTTTACGCACCACGTCTCGTAGTGTTACCCCACATCCGAAAGGGTCATCTTTTTAGAGATTTGAATTCTACCTGACAGATGTCACGCGAGGCCAGCCGAGAAGATTTGAAAATGGAGAATGTAATGGATATTTATGTAGTATTCGTTCCGGTTCCAGTTTTCGTTCTAGTTTACGTAATGCCCAGGATCCCGACCAATTTGTAATCGAATATTTTCAATTTATTTGCAGGCAACGTATATTTTATATTACATCTCGCGAATAATAATTATGTACCCCGGTGGCATACAATTTCTACGATAAATGTTTACGTGAGGTTTAGTAGCATTTTTTTATTGAGAATTCTTAATGGTTTTTATTGCAAGAGCTGGCAAATACACTAGATGGGAAAAATACAAAAATAATATAATATTGAGTTACAGGACTGGGAGGCAATAGAATGCCAAATTAAGGCTGGAATTAAAATGTGTCAAAATGAATCATCTTTGTGTCTAACGCTTTGCTCATTAGACACAAATACTATTGGGTGGATACGTAACATATTCCCTCTGAAGGAAAAATTTGTATACAAATCGAATGTATTAATTAGAAAGATATACATATAAAATCAATTGATAAAAAAAATATTTTTGTTGCTACCGGGATTCGAACATGGATCTCTTCCTATTCGTGGAAATGCATTAACCGATTATGCTACACCAACATAGTAAATTGACGACAAATTTTCAAACTTATATGTTGCATTTTCAAATTGATACATCTGTCGTTCCATTATTTGAAAGCCATCTTCTTAATTCGATAGAAGACATCAGAATTAATTAATAATTGAGAAAAAAAAGGAAATTTTAAAATACAGAAACAAATCTCAAACATGGATTTCGTTTCTGATGACGTTAATTTCAAAATATTATCGTTTCTAGATTTTAAACATTCTTATTTTTATAATCTGTAATGTAACTTTATTAATGATCAAGTTTAATATTGTGTATAGCTTAAATATTGGTAAAAGATAATTAATTCGGGCACCTAGATTTCTGAATTTATTTAGCTTTACAGAAAACATTTAAAGTGAATGCAGCTATTAAAGAGAGCGTATACACTAGTAATGGTTAAATGGTTATTTTAACCGTTATTTTCTTAGTTATTTAAACCGTTTTTGTAACTGTGATTGTGACGATGATTGGTTATTTGAATTTTTTTTTTTAATACTGTAACTGATTATTAATCATAATTCATCAAGTGATGACTGGTACTGACACTAAAAAGTAAACCTAAATAAGTTAAATCATATCTTCAATATTTACAAAATTTCTTTGTGACCTCATTTAATTAAAATAATTAGACAAAATACTTGTTTAAACCACTATCTATTGATAATTTTACATGTTTCAAACCTACGATATCTTCTTTAGGAAACAATATATGTATACTGAAATTAAAAATACAAGCATAGATAAAAACAAAACAATAAAGTGGTGAATAAGTAAGAATTAATATGAAAGATTTGGTTATTTATAATATTATATATATTTAACTTTTTCTTATTAATAAAATTACAAATTTATCTAAGTGAAAAATGTTTGCATAATTTTTAAACCCTTTCATATTAGTTCTTACTTATTCACCACTTTATAGTTTTGTTTTTATCTATACTTGTATTTTTTATTTCACTATACATTGTTTCCTGAAGAAGATGCCATTGGTATCGAAACATGTAGAATAATCAATAAATAGTGGTTTAAACAAAGTGTGTTGTCTAATTATTTAGTTAAATCATAGTTATCAATATGATTGTCAAAATCACAGTCACATATATATGTAGTATACACACATTTAAAGACAATTTAGTTTTGATATGTACTTAAATTTTTTTTTTTATCACCGAACTATAAAGAAAACGTACGGCAGTACCTACTAGGAAAAATATACAATTTTATTTGAAAATATGTTTTCAAATAAAGTTATATGTACAAAACAAGTCCTTGGGCTTCAAGAATTTTATAAAGTTATAAAATTTATTTTAATGTTGTGGAAGAAAGAATTGAATTTTAATGGGAGGAATATTCTCTTGGTAGCTGTAGTCCCACCGGACAAAGAATAATGCATATTTACATCTCATTAGTTCGGTTCTCGTGTATCGTATAATCGGATAGAAATATTCTATGTTGCGAAGAAAATTGCGTCTAGAGGAATATAATAGAATTTTATTACTATATATTATGTATGACAAATAAGAAGAGCCTTTTGGGAATGTTTGGATAATAATTTATTTTGGAAGCGCTGATCATAAACGCTGGTGACAGTGGGCAGGAAATTCAAAGACGCGTCCAACTAGACAGAGTTGCTTTGAACCATTTTATGAGAATTGCTTTGAGTGGTGTTACACAGGCTTCCCATCTTGGACCTATATTCTTTATAAATGAAATATAAAACATAAAAAATCAATTTTATCGAAAACTATTGTTGTTGCGCCACCGGGATTCAAACCGGGGAAGGTGCATTATCCAACTATGCTACAGCGACAATATTATTAGCGACAAATTTTCGAACCTATATGTTACCTTTTTGATATTAATACATTTAATCGTTCCATTATTTGAAAGAGCCATCTACCTTATTTTTACACAATCTCAAATACCTTTGAGTAATCTGATAGCAGACGCCAGAATTATCAAATCATTTTTATTAAATTTTGGATATATATATCAAAAAGGTAACATATAGGTTTGAAAATTTGTCGCTAAAAATATTGTCTTACCTTTTTGATAAATGTGTCCAAAACAGTTACAGAAACATTTTATGTCACACCTGTTTTGTATGTTTTTCTTCGTGGCATTAAGCGCTCTTTATTTTTTTGAAACTTGTGCCTGATCTAATTCTTATTCATGTAGTACTAAAGCATGTGAATTGTCAATGCTTTTGTAAATGCCTTCGATAGCTGGTTACCAGGTTTTCGATTAACAATAAGCACACATATGCTATATGAGCTGCACTAACCTTTTATTTTTGCTGTCTTTCTGTTCCGATGTTGTTGTTCTTTTAGCTGGGTTGTCTTCTTTAGATTTCGACAGACCGAAGCGCGCACTTGTGATATATTTAGACAGCTGCACTGGTCGAAGCACGGGATGTAATTGAACGACGCCTGTCGGTTATCGTCTTCTTAGATCTCCGAAAAAGGGGTGGCAATACTCACACACACATGCAAATTAATATAAATCAAGAAATCCAGTGCTACCAATCGAATTAACAAGGCGCGTAAACAGTCAATATGTCAAATAGCTTACACATTTTCATTATAAAACAATAAGTCTTTCACCAGCTTATATTTGCCCTTATGGGATCATTTCACGGGGGCACCCAGGCATCTTTAAATTGGCAAAAAAAATGAAATTCCAATTCGTTTGTTAAGTAAATACACATTCCTGATAAAATCTCACAAAGTGTAACAAATCCTTTAAACATGGGAAATGTTAACAAAGAATTTCTAAATCCCTTAGACGAGATGACTGGGTTACTTTATTTTGCACTCAAATCCAGTGTATTCCCGATATTGTACCTAATAGTCGTCCCTTCCTTCGGGCTCACTCTCCGGACGAGCATTCCGGCTCCGGCACGGAGGCCAGCGCTAAGGGTAGTGAATGCCTCCTCCGTGCTTTATTTAAATATTCGCGATGATAAGTAAGAGGGTCGCTTCAAAAATACCCTTCTCAATTCCATTTGAATTAAGGTCTTCGAGTATCTTTAACGATGTTTTTTTGCGACTCGCTTATTGGAAAATTCCCACGCACATCATAGGAATGTCTTTTTCTTCTTCGTCGCGTACTCAGTGCTGAGCGACGTGGTCTCCTGAAATATCTAGAACTATACACACAATACGTCTCTATTCTTTCCAGTCTTGAGGACCCTGTTAATTTCTTCACTTGGTTCGTCTATCTTGTAGAGGACTGTCCCCTCATCGTTTCTTCTGGCAACATGAAGTACGAAAGAATTGTTCTATAACAGTTTAATTTATGTAGAAATTATAAACAATCATCCAGCTTTTAATATATAGTTTCGTTTCTTTCTATACAGAGTTAGTTCTATATATTCAACTATATATATCGAAGAACGTAAATAACAAATACAGGTTTTTCAGAATTTGCCGAACACTTAATTAGATCTAACCGTACGTTTAATACGAATACAAAAGTACAAGTGTTACATTAAAATAGAATTGGTTTACGTTTTAATAATTTGGAAGCACAAAAGATTAATAAATCAATTAATGGTAATTATGGTCAGATACTGAATGAACCAAATAAATGTATCCAATAGTCCGATTTTAAAATTGTTCCCATGTCATCCCTACCCTCCTCTCTTACCGTCTAGCTAATACTCTGTCCCACTCCCATGCTGCTGCTCTTTCCTCTTAATATTCTATATAATTATCTATTCTTAGGTTAGTCTATACTATATTATCCTGAAGAAGGTAGGGTCTAACCAAAACTAGTTGACATTAGAGAATGTAGATAATAAAGTGATTTAAAACTCAGTATTATATTGCACCACATATATTATATGTTGCACTACAAATAAACTGTCAAATAATTGTATTTATTTTTTTGTGCAATTATATAAAATAGTTTTGTTTTCAAATAAAAGTAATTCCTTAAATTTCCTGTAAATAATTTTTTTGTGTCAGATAATAGAATTACAAATAATAAAAAAAAGAAAATGAAATAAGAATTGGTGTACAACTTTTAGAGGTTGCCTCCCAGGGAGGGGGCTTACGATATTCCGATGTACACACACTAATGGGAATTCCTCAGTGGAGCGATAAATACCGCCGCGTATCCTGAACATACTAATGTGAAGTTAAGCGTCGGCGTCGGCGTCGACGTCGGATCCATCGCTCATTTACCATCTCGAGACATCTTCAGACATCTTCATTCCTGGACCATCAGCAGGGTTCATATTTTACTGTAGAAGTTCTCATGGCTGTGATAATTACGGAAAGTGAAAAAGACGTATTTTGAAAAAAATAAAGATTCAGTATTTCTCACAGGGGTGTAATTTTAAAGTACCTATTAATGTATATTGTGACATTACAAATTATGGTCATCTTTGAAATTGACGCGTCACTTGTTTTATTGCCAATTACCTCGAAATTACGTTGGAATCGCAATCTGTTTTGAAAGTTATAAAAACGGTCACCGTCTATGGTTCTTTTTCAAATCATCGAACATAGCTGTGAAATTTGCGCTGTGGATTGCCACGAACAGCGTTTCTAAGATGTAACTATGAGCGATCCGATATATCTAAAGGGAAACAAGAAGTTTCCTTTTGGTTTCTTCGCCTTCGTTATTCTCACCGAAGGTCACATTTTTTGATGTGATGTGATCTTCTACAGTTCCGCATACGAATCCAATTGCGTCGGTCTAAATGCTGAGAATCATCTACGATGATAGGCCAAGGACATGATTTGCTCGGATGGGCATGGACCGGAGTGATGCCATCTAATGGAATATTTTGTTGTCACCTGCCTGCATCGCAGAATGTCGAACTCACGCTCATCCCGACGAAATGAAGATTTTTTAATATGGATTGTATCTTTACTTTATTTCCATTATCCATGTTGCTTTTATGATTAGAAGCTATTTTTATAATGAATAACACCTTTTTATTTATCACCTCCGGGTATTACTTATAATTTTTTTCCAGTTTAGAATGAAGGCAGAATGTGACAAAATAAGGTGGATATGTGTTTCTGAGGTAATGAATCCGCAGATCTTGTGTTCACCATTTACTATTTGGTGAGTGGGTAAAACATCGGTCTTTACTCCCACAATATATAAAGATTATTTAACTTTGTTAACTTAATTAATTAATACACCAACCTATTTCAGAAAATACCGATTCTTTGATTTTAAATTGGTGATGATTCTAAATTCCGAAATTGGTGTTTACGAGGTATGTACAAGGAGAAAGGTCGATCGCCATATAGACAGATCAAGTCCGAAAAATGACCTGAGCTTCACTATACTTGGCACTAAAGAAGGTCTAAAAATGCGAAGAGAAGAGGCAAGCAGAATAAAAGTTCGCTATGCTCAGTCATAAGAGACACAAAAAAAGAGAGTATATGTCAGAATAGTCTCTGTTACCTTAGCCGTCCGAAAGATAAAATAAGTCTTTGATTTGAAAGTACTACAAAATACAAGAACAGTGTTACTGTCTTATAAAAATGGCAACACTTCTAAGAACAAAGAACTCAAAAATAATATACTTGTAAGTGAGGCCAACGTATGACTATATATTGTAACGTTACGAAATTAATTACCTTGGATTATTTTTTTCGTGATCGTCACATTTACGTTTGAAGTGTGGTATCCCTGAATATGCGCAAACGTCGGATTACACTGTCCATAGAGACAAATTGTCGTGACAAACAAGGTGCTGGCTGTACAGCTGATAATCTAATGGTAAAATCAACGTAATTGTTTCCCAAACTAGTGAACTTATTGTTAAACCAACTGTATTTAATTTGCATGGTAAATTATCTTCGTCGTCGGAGTCACCAGTATAGGGATGGTATTTTTTAAACATGATCATCTCGTGATTGTGTTAGAAGGTTTTGTTAACATGAGACTGAAGCACTTAACTTTCTTCTAGTCTCAGGCGTGTTAGTATGTAACAGTGTAGAATGACTGTTGTTGAAACTAGAGCAAGGTATTTAATTGAAAGAGCTCTTACAAAGGTTAGCTAGTTATTGAGGGATGAGTTATACAGAAGCGGTATACAGTTAAATGCGTGTATGTGATTGAACTCTGGAGTGGGTCGCTCGAGATGTGGATGGAAGGACGGCCTGCGAATAAGTGGTCGCTTGGTGCATGAGCACTGTCCGTCACGATGCATGTTGTCTGCTGATTGGTCGGTTGGGTTTTGGCCCTATATGCTTATTAAGTGGGTCTCTACATGGCATGGCACAACGTGCATTAATAAGGATGTGGATTGTGGTTTGGTTGTGGCGAGCCAGGATTGTAATCCGCCGGTCAAGATTATATATCGGTCGAGCCAGGTTGGAGTGGTTTCTCATGTCGCATATATCAAGGTCATGTCATCATTTTTGTTATGTTTGAGTTTATTGTTGCCGCGAGTCTTTGTTAGACGCCTTCATCCAAATAATATTCAAGTCTACGAAATTTGGCTATTTTCTATTGTGTTTCATTTCTATACGTGAACTTTGTACTAACTTCCAATTCATTGAAACTGTGAAATTACAACAGATGCGCCCGCCATAGTTTCATTTATAAAAATATACTTAGCGCCTAATTCCAAAACCACCTAAAACAGATTTGGGATAATTAAAAGCTTAATCTGTATTGAACACATCACCAACATGGATGGACGGAGAGATCGATCACCCAGGGCAGAATAGGCCAGAAAACTCTACACAGAAGATAATGCTTTGAGATGCCCTTTTGAGAGGACGTAGCTCTCCAGCTTAATACTTCTGGTGGACTAGAGTAAAATTTTATATTTTGATTAATTAATCGCACATTTTCAAATTATTGGAGATGTACTTCAGACGGTACTTGAATTTAATAAGTTATTCAAATATTTAATTAAAAATTCATCAAGTGTCCCTGTTTCCCGAACGTCGTTAACAATCTTCCATCACACTTTCTGTCTGTAAATTTCTCACTTTAATTGCTCAACAGTTTTCGCTTATATAAAACACTTAATTGATTTCTGACGAGGACAAAATTTCTTCCGTTCATATTTTTAAATTGCTTCCGATATGCTCGCGTATTGACCACAAGACGACCATTGGTTAAAATTATTTAGAGTAGTACACAAAATGCGATAATATATAAATTACTTTTCATTTCATTGATTTTATTTGGAGCACAAACAAATAAAAAAATCCACTTAATTAATTCATAATTGTCAAAATACAAAATTTGCTAGTAAACCTGCTTTCGACACGGTATCGAAAACTAATAGGGAAAATTACTGAGATTATCCTCATATTTAAAAAAATTTCTGTACCAAGGCAGAGCGGGAGAGAGATGGGTGGTATGTCGATCGCTAGCCGCGTCCTTCGAAATTCAGTTACTATGTAGCGTGTCCTTACCTATAGTTCGTGAGATTTTCACTGGAAAATTGATATCCCGACACCAATGTACTTTTTCCTATGGGGCTACCTTAAATCAAAGGTGTACCGTAACAATCCTCCCTCTCTGGACCGATTAAAAGAAAATATCCGAGAAGAAATGGCAGTTATCACGGAGAATACGTGCCGAGCAGTTCTCAAAAATTTTTCCGCCCGTTTAGAAGAGTGCCAGAGAAATAACGGATCACATTTAGAAAACATATTTTAAAAAAAATAAATTCCCAGGGACTGTACGTAAATGCAAAATAAATATTTTTTTGTTAAATCTATCCATTATTTTTATTATGAAAATGACTTTAGGTCTCTATTTGCAAGTAATGGTTTACAATCGTTGGACAAGCAGTCATCAAAGAGGCCACTCTAAATTCCGCTGGACTGACAAAATCATCCGTTCCATGGCGAAATGGTTGAAAATGCTTGGGAAGGCTTTCATCTAGCACAGAATAAAAAAATGATAATAACGATAATTTTAATGCATCCAGAAAGATATACAGAAAGATACCAGATCAACCAGAAAGATATACAGAAAAAATATTTAGTTGCTATAGGGATTCGAACCTGGACCTCTTCCTATCCGGGGAAGCTATTGCAATCGAATATAGTTTCGACTAATTTTGAGATTGTATTTATTTTTTAAATTTCTATAGAACTATGTTCTAAAAATGCAACTTCAACAACCGAAAGCCGTTCTGTATATAATCAAAAAAAAAAATTGTGTAATTTTTAAAAATTATTATTTTTATTTTATCATTTATGTTCTTTAAATTATATTGTTCATCTAACTCACACATATATAAAATTCTACTAAAGTTAATATTATGTTCTTCTATATTTTTTTTTTTGTTTCAGTAATTTTTTTTATATTCCAATGTAATTTGTGTACTTCTACTGTATTGTACTAACTATGGTGAATTATTTTGTACGAGTTTTGCACATGTTTTAATAAATAATTTTGTAAAAACTCATATATGGGCGTAAATATAATATAAATAAATAAACAAATAAAAATGTGGTCTCTTTAAAAATATTGTATTCTCTTTTAATTGTAACTTTTATATTGAATTTTTGAATGTGCATGTCTTTTAATTAAGGCTTAACCGCCAATCATTAGACAGTACATCAAATTAATAATACTGGGGTGCTTTGCTGAGTGGAACCGGTATGAGAGCAACAGCTCCTAAAACAGTTTAGGAATGAAGGTGGGGTAATGCAATGGGTGAATGTGACGCTAAAGAAGAGGATGAAGAAGATTTAGTTTGCTGATCTTTCGGGCATTACATAAATTTAGTCGTGAATGAAAAAGGAATGAAGCCTTTTTAGGGCAGATTTTATTTTGATGGGGACAATCTGTTTTATTGATAATTCCCTTGTTCCAGATTCCAGAAAGGGTGTCAATAAAACCAAATGGGGGTCCTCACTAATTCCAGCCATTCTGGACACTGATACAGTTTGGTTATTGTTGTGTAGAATGAAAGAAGAAGAAAAGTGTTTGAGATAATGTAACCTTTTGTAAGTGGGGTAAACCATACCCAAGTTCAACCCTTAATGATATTTATGTGAAGCATTAAGGGTAAGTATTTAAGAAAAATAGCACAGAGGTTCATATCACGCGCCATTAAGAATTAAGAGATGTTTGTTGAGCAAGCAGCCTATCATGTAAAAAATTTAAGATGAAGATGTTCAATATTTTTTTAACTTTTCCCTACTGTAAGAAGAGTCACGTAGTTGCTCCAGATGTAAATATCTTTTAATAATAAATAGGTATCTACAGTTTATTTTAATAGTTAATTCTCATCTCATTGGGCATTGCCAGAGCTGAAGAAAACATTAAAAACTTTTTGTGTTTTTATACATTTTTATAAACTAAAATACAAAGTTAAAGATAACATAAAACTATAGAAATATAGATGGTTTGACATTAGGTAACGTTATTATATTTATATATTACTTTATATATTTATTGTCTTGAATTTTGAAAATGCACCTGTATAAAATATATCATTACCGAATTGGTGAAGAGATTAAGAAAATATATATATGTATATATATTCATAAAATTAAAAAACATAAATAAAGTTTAAATAACATTAAAAATGTATATTTTACTACTGTTAACTCACTACTCCAGTATTAAATTATTGAGTGGGTAATAGTATACAATAATATAATGAACTCAGTAAAAGTGATATAGAGAACAATTATTAAAGTAATATTTTTAAAAATACAAATATTTTCAACACATTTATTAGGCATAAAAATTTTAATAGACTCCATACAGAAATTAAGAGGACTCATACAAATACACAATTAGATAATAATTAATATTATAGATTGCAATTATAAAACTTCCGACTCTTTTAAAATTACTATAGTGTAAGTCTCTCTTCAAGCACAAGAGGTGGCCTCTGTATTGGAGAGGGACAGAGATAAATAATAAACATGCAACTTTAGATATTTAATAAAATAATAATAATATAATCATGTATGTATAAGAGAATATTTATTGATCTGAAAAATCTTTATTTTATTTATGTATACTTTATATTCTTTTTAATATTACAAATTATTAACAAGACGTTGAATAACCCTGATAGATAGTCCAAGCATGACATTGCAATACGATGTGATAACAGTTTGAGACAATTACAGGAATAACGTGTTACAGAATACACTGAAAAATAAAAATAAAGTCAACGAAGCCTAATCACGTGACACGCAACGATTATACGTTCACGTGACTATTACCCATGTATTGCACTATTTCTCTTTTAAACTGAGTCTGTATCATCCAGGTTAGCGTTAATAGATAAACATTAATTATATTAGTTTGAGGTAAGTAGATTATTGTGTAATAATTTAATGCTTTTGAATTACATAAAATACTGAATTTAATCATTTTTGTTTTATATTTTGACAGCGAATAGTTTCGAAGTAAGCTGCCTTCTCTTTAGGAAAGTATAAAATACGATTTTGAAAATCTTTGCATTGCATTTCTGACATTTTAAACGATATATAGTATTGTATTGCCCTTGCCCTGACCATAGACAGTTATTCAGTTACGATACATCACTTTACTTCCTTTCTCATATTTATGTTTCCTTTAATTTTACTTTTACATTCATAAAATACATTAAACAGATCACGCCTTAGCAATAATATGGCATATCTTGTATATGCTTATATAAAAAAAATCAATTATATTAAATTTTACATCATAACAGTCAATAAAAAAAAGAAGATATTTGGGAGTTTGAGATGTTTTAGAGTGCGATATCAGAAGCTGATATTTGCAAATTCACTACCAAAACTCTGCTTACCAGTCGTGTTCGTATGTATCGTGTTATTCACCTTGGTTTATTGTATAAAATGAGAAAAGTATTGACGACTGGGACATGAGTAGAATTACATTGTAAAGATCGGTACTTGCATATTGATAGTAAATTTATTATTATATAGGTTACAATGATTACAGGAGAAGATTATACTTGGTGTCACGCGCAGCTGGACTCTGCTATGCGTTGGCTTACGCTGACGTCTCTCATTGGTGATTCAGGACTGTGTCCCGATCAACACAATATCTGGTCGAATAAATAAATTAAGGTATTTTCATCAATTGGTAAAATGTGACATTTAAATTTTTTTTGTCTTTATCTACTACATTGTTCAAGTACAGAAATGCATTTTTATTGAGGTCGGAATAATAAAATATGATATATATGTAAATATAAGATATTTTATAATTATAATACAGTGTTGAGAAATTTGTAGTTATTGGGAATGAAGAAGGCCTGTCAAAGAAAATATAAAAGATGACCGCCATTGAATTAAAAGCAGATCTCAACACGGCCCGGAATCGAGGAGATTGGTGGCGTTCCATCAAACATGCTGTTCTATCAAACCACGACATTTAGTTTAGAGGTTATGGTATTCATGTACACAACCCGACATCTAACGACAACGAAGAAGACCAACAGAGAAGGAAGATTGCGCCTCCGATCGCGGTCCGCTTCATAAGACCATTTATTTCTCTGCCGAGCTCCAATTGCATAACATATTTTATTTGGTCCACCGACTATTGCTTCCCGGACAATTGATCCCCCGACAATTCGTCCTCGTTAATTACCCCGCCTTGGACAGTTGATACAGTTTTTAATTTTATTTTTATTTGCATTTTAATATATAATAATTATCTTAAAATAAGGTTTAAATAATTAGAAAACCATAATTCATATAAATTATCTTCCTTAACAATTTGAAAATATGAAAACATCTTTAATTATCTATAATTTTGTACGAGAGCAATATTTTTATAAATTTTCTCCCACTCTAATTAAATATAATATTAATAACTTTCACTGATGCTGGTATTTACGAAAATAAATACTTGAAACTTTGGAGGATCAATTGTCCGGGGACGTATTGTCGGGGGATCAATTTTTGGGGAATCAATTGTCCGGGGATCAATTGTCGGGGGATCAATTGTCAGGAAACCATTTATTTTAACTCTTTACCTTGTCCGCGAATTGTTTGTTCTAAAATATATTGTAATGCAACTAGCATGGAATAAATCAGTTGATATCATGTAAGTTACTTTTAGTTCACGCCACTATTTTAAAGCCTTCAAATATGTAGTCAGACCATCATCATCTTTGCATATCATTCTGATAGTAACATACCACTATAACATAAACACCCAGGAAGGAAAAGAAGCAGAAAACTAAACTATCTAAAGTGCGAGTTAATAGAGTCTTAAAGCTTGTTGGTGTTTAGCATTTTCCAAAGTTTCGCCAGTAAACGTCGCACACGCGAGTTGAGAAAACAGTATAATCATTTCGGTTTTCAAGCGATGACTCCGCTCAACTGCCAGAAGTAAACGCGCGCAGTTAGGGGTTAACCCGAGTTTCCACCCCAGTACACAACAGGTAGGCGAGAACCCCCACTCCCACCCTTGTTGATCTTTGGGGAGGGGAAGCGGAGGACTTCGCGGAATCACCGATTCCTACTCACCCACTGAACTGTGCCACATTTCGGGAGACCTGCTTCGCCATCAGCCATAACAGCGGAAATGCAATAAAAATTAATGAACGGTTTACCGAGTTTAAGGTTTAATCGTTCCCACCCCGGGCACTGGAAACTACCCGCCTTTGTGGAATGGGATCCGCGTCAGCAGCAGCGGAGGGTAGCCGTAACAGGTTTAGTATCGGGACTCGAGTGTTCTAATCGTGCGATAGGAATAGGGGTGTATTTATGGCACGGGGACTTGTCTCTCTTTGTGATTTGGAGGCACCCTGTCTTGAGACACGGGTCCCCCAAAATGATAATATTTCGAATTATAACACAACGTCAATTACGAACATCACAATGTATTATAAATAGACAGTTTTTAAGTAAAACTATCTATATATCTATTACATGGACCCTGAGATGGAAAAAAGAAACATGCTCGATGCTTTCGATATATGGTGTTGTCGTTGTATGTCCTTATTAATATCAGCAATTGACATGACGGTTATTTTGTGGTATAACGTGATTATTTTAATTTTTACAACAAAACTAAACTTTATAAATGATTAATAACGAACATTTTGGGAACCATTAAAATACTTTTTTTTTCCCTAGATAACACTTATTAACACATCACATTCCTTAACACTTCACCTTTACTGTCCACATTCTCGTTAACTTACCCTGCTCTACGTCTATTTTACGGTCGACATAATCGTCCATCCGAGCAAGTAATTCGAATAACCATGGATCGTTTTCGCACCACGCATACTCTAATTGATAATACGCATCCGCAGAGACGTCGTACAGTGCGCACCGAAGAAGCTGTTGCTGCAGTGGAACGTAGTATTGAGGAGAACCTGAATGAGTCGATTCGAGCGCTTAGATCCATGATTATTTTTTCGACTTTTTCGTTTCCCGATTGAATGGATTAATGTGGAAGAGCTGCGATTTCAACAAAACGGCGTAACATGTCACGCAGCGCCCGCCACAATCAATTTATTGAATGAAAAATTCGATGAGTCCATAATTTCGCGGAATAGACCTGTGAATTGGCCTCCAAGATCGTGTGATTTAACAACTTTGGATTATTTTCTGTAAGGATCTAGTCTACGCCGATAAACCAGAGACGATAGACGACTTGGAAGTCAATAATTGCCAGTTGCTTCAAGGTAGTCGAAAATTAGATATCTAGATTGCGCTTTATTTGAGCCAGCCACGGCGCCTATATATGTGAAATCATATTTAAACACTAATGCCATTAAATTGTCTTTCCAATAAAGCTATTGCGATGGTCATTACTATGATTTTTGTGTGTTTTATTTTATTTTAACCCTTCCCAAACTATGCAGTAACACAGGTCTACCATTATAATTAAACCTGTAATATTTCGGTAAATACATGCAACATAAAATTAATATTTTAGATAATCTTAAATAAAATATTAGCGCTTAAGAATGACTAGTGAAAAACTAATTATGAAAAGGAAATCGTACAAAAACAATTATTTTTTCCATTCAATCCGTTGTAAAATTTATACGTTGGTAAAAACACCATTTGTCATATAAAAGACAGAGATCACACACTATTTTCACAGTGAAAAGGACAACACACATACAAATATAAATGTCTCTTTCTCAATAATTAAATGAAGAGAGATACGAAGGAAGGACACATTATATAGGACTCAATGAATGGTCTAAATTATGTAATTAATCTTTTTTTTTTAAATTGAGTGCTCAATATTTAAAGTGAATTCGAGCCATCAAAGCCATTTAAGATAATAAAAACATTTTTTCTAACTATTATTTACGGTAACACGAGTTGACAGCATGGCTGCGTTCGAGTATTTTATATCATGGTATGGTAAAGGTTAAAGACTTATATCTCTAAAAAAACACCCTTCATTATCCTGCAAACTTCGAATACTAACAACAATCTATAAGTACTCACTATATGTATCGATAAATATTTGTGATCTTTCAATATTTCTAAGTGCTTTTATGATCCTAGTTATGAAACCTTCTTGATTTATTATCAATGTCTTTCCGTACCTTCTTTTCATATAAGTCTAGACATATATCTTTTCATAAGTAAGTATGTACTTGTATTACTTCTCTCAGAATAAGTATAGATCAAATAACCTCTCATGCTCTTTGATGACAAAGAATTCGTCGATTAAAAGAGGGCAAAAATTTCATTTTTTTTCATCTGTCAATATTTCCCTTCAATGCGAAAATACAACTAAAGGTTTTATTGATCCATTTTTCTCGCCTGGATATTTACGGTATCGTATTCTTAACCCCGGATTAACCAGTCTGGTTGGCAACTGTGATCAGAGACAAAGCACAAAATATAAGTCAAACTCTAACTGGGTAATCTCTACCTAACTTTATGAAACTAGTATCAAAATCTTATCGAAGCAGGTATCAAAAAATTCCTAAGGATTTATTAAAATTTATGCATACTTTTATATTAAACTGATAGAAGTAATCGGCAATAGGTGATTGCTTGTTGCAAGGCTCTTCGGGAAACTATAGTGGTCGCTGCGCGGCAGCGACTAATGTTTCCAATGATTCTCCGATTAAATTTTTTTCAATCAAATCAAGTTACACAATTGCAGTAATATGTGCCGGAGCACATTCTCTGTGACTATGTGATTATGAATAATGGACGTGAGATCATGATTGAGATTAGAAGGAATTAAAGGAATATCAATTATTATTAGATAGGGTGTAAATAAATAAAAATATTGCAGTAACGTATAACTGGTTTGCTGACGGGACTTGGTACTTTTATTCTAGCAGCTTGAATATTGAGCAGAGGCAATATTAAAAATATAACTTGTTTTCATGTAAGCACTACATTATCATGAGATTAAATTGTAAATATAGTGATCTAAAAAATATATTATCATAATTTCGTGGCGGACGCCTGCATACATCGCTAAACGCACCCAGTAGACGCATGCGCGATTAGCCTCACACTCATACTTTCTCAACGTATAGTTTGCATAGTAATAATTAATTAAAACTCCATTGTAACTTGTTTAATAAACTTAGTGCAACCGTAAGTAGCGTTTTATCATAATAATTTCCGTTCTCAGCTTTATATCTCGCAAGACGCTTTCATACATAATTTTGCGATACCTACACGAACACAATGGTTGAACGAATTACTGATATTTAAAACGTTAAATTTAACGTCTTTAAAACTGAAATTTCATCATTAATAAAATATATTTACTGAAAAAATTCTTCATCCATATCTTCTAAAGTCAATCACCCCCGCTCGTATGGAAATTTGCCAAAAAATCACTTCAAACATTTTTTTTACACAGAAGTGATATTTAAAAACTAATTAGGGAATTAATATAAAATTCTTAATTTCCTCATTTTAATTTAGATTCTTTGATCTACAAACGATATCCGCTTTGGTCAAAATAACTAATTAAAAACATATCATTATATATAAAACGAATAATTAATGAATTCCCTTACAGATTTTCGTATCTACTAAGTCATCTGTGGGAGAGTTTTTTAGATCTTCTGCCATGCCAAATCCAGTGAAAGATATATAATAATATTAATAATTCGTTTATATAAGATCGACTATATAACTTTATTTAATTTTTCATTTTTATTTTTTTAATCACTTTTATGATATATCACAATGTCAAATAAATTAACTCAAACTATGTCAATCTATTTTTTATAAATAAATTAAATAAAAAATATAAATATTCAAAAATTAAATCTAGTTAGTAACTACCCTTTAATATAGGAAAATTGATAAAGATGACAAATGACAGTACATGAAATATGTATTAATTCATTGAAATAAATTAAATTTACATTAAATCTGGGCTGCTACAGAACCAAGAAATACAAGTAGTACGTGAAAATTTCCGTTTCAAGAAATCTTAAGCTCTTTATTACTATAAACTATACTGGCTTGCAACAAATTTCAAATGTTATTTTTTTTAAATAAAATTAAATATAGGATTCTATTAAAATTAAAATGTAAGTTAATAGTGTGTAAATAATAAAGCGTATAAAAATATAAATCAATTCATTATATTTTTATAAACGATGTCGTCAATGTACTGTGTTGGTATAGCATAAACGGTTAATGTATGTTTTCCGGACAGGAAGAGATCCAGGTATCAAAAACAATATTTTTCGATAAAATTTATTTTATATGTATATCTTTCGAATTAATACATTTAATTTGTATTTTTAAAAAATATCACAGACCTATGTTCTGAATAGTTACAACTTCACAATAAGAATGTGTTCTCCTTAATAAGTTAAATTTCGTTAACATTTTTCGTTGCAGGAGCATACCTGAATTGTAGAAATATTTGTATACTTAGTTTTTATAATTATGTACTGTTATATCTATATATATTTTAAATGTTTATGTATAGGCCCACAAGGGCGTTGGTGGGAATAAATTTGTTTTGAATATAAATATAATATGCTCTATTAAACTTATTATAAGGTTTTTTTGGTTGCGCGAGTCATCAAAAGTGTGGAAAATACAATGTAGCATTTCTTTGCGATTAAAAGCGTCAATTTTGAAAACTTTTTTTTTTGCAAAATCTTCAAAAAAAAAAAGGAATGATTAGGCGCCAACCCCCGCATCCATCAAAATTTTCTTTACTCATTTCACGCGTCATTTGACGGGCAAATTCGATCACACTTCCATCAAAAGCGCGGAAGACGTCAATTCATTTGACGTATTTTGCGTAATCTGAAAAGTTGGCTGAAACGCGAAGTCAAGGGGAGTTTTTAATCTCAAATTTCTGCGTCAAATCTACCCCGCTTTACCCTTTTATCTTTAGGGCGGGCGCGGAGGATAACTTTTACGAGAGTGCGAAAAAAAGTTTTACATCAATTTTTGTGTTTTGAAAATTTTACTAACACTCATTTAAAATTAATAGCAACCAACTTTTTTCCGTTTTTAGGGACTTATGAAAACGAAATATAAAAAAACGCCTTATATACCACAGACACGTGTGTCATACCACCCCTGCACATAATATTTTACTGGTTCGAAAAAATATTCATATTATTTAAAAATCTCACTTGGGGGAAACCGATTTCCCGATGTCTCCCGCGTAACTTTATTTTGTTTTATTTTATTTTCAACTTTATTACGTATATTATATACATTATAATTTTATTTTATACCAAACTGAATGACAGTTTACATTTTACATTGTTATTATTATTAGAGGTATTATAAACAACATTTTTTTTTTATAAATGAAATATATCAAAGGGAAAAAAATTTGATAAGATGTTAATGTATTTTATGGGTGGATACCTGAATATAATATAATTTATACACCCAGGGGTACTTACCACTACACTACCGATCAATACAAACAATACGTAAAAATTACAATTTACAAATATTTGAACCTTTTTATTAATAATGTCTTGTTGCAAAGATCACCAGGGTTAGCTATTTAAAAAAAAAAAAAATATATATATATATATAGGTACACAGAGTAATTGTCACATATATTTTCTTACTATTTTTAAACTAAGCTAAATTCTTATGCTATGAAAATAGGACTAACGTCTGGGATGAAGCCGGAAAGATTACCCCCGACCGCTGGATCACTTGGCGAGTGTCTTGATCACTAGACCAATTAGCACGCCGATATAAAATATTAATATAAAAATTTGATGTTAATAGTGTATGTTAAGTATGTCAAAGTTCAAAATAAGCAAATAAAATTTTTTTACATTGTTTATTGTGATGTCTTTTACCTTTGCTCTCCGGTGATGTAAACTGAGTTGACATTGCCTCTTATTATGTGAATATCTCTGTAAATATACTAAATACAGAGTTCATATTTTAACTATTCTTCCGTAATACTATAATAATGTAATATATTATATATATATATATACTATATATAATATATAAAATTTGTATCTGAAGTAAAAAAAATATGTACACAGACTAACATAAATTAACTCGTATATACTCCTATATACACGAGTCTTACTCTCATAGAGAAGAAATAAATGTTAATATATATATCCACTGATTATTCAAATTGTATTATATTTTTAATATTAATAAAATATATATATATATATGTATTTCTCATAATTACAATATATAAGTATTTACCACACGCAATAATAAAAAATGATTTCTCGAAGAACCTGACGTGAATCTGTCAATACATACACATGTGTGTGTACGTGCGGAGAAGTGTGGAAGGCGTCGTGCGCGAGGCGCGGAGTGCCGGATGCCGATTAGTGGCAGAGTGTACGCTGACCGAGTTAGACATGCCTTATGCGTTTTTGTGCTGTCGTTCCGTATGACCAATGTTTTTTCTCATTCTGAGTACTTTTTCAAAATAATTAATATGTATGTATAAAGTCAACTATTATTTTAATGATTAATATAAGTAATAAATGTAAAATATTCATATTTATCAGCCTTAAACTTGCAAAAGTGTCCATGTACACTGACTTTACAGCACCGGAGCGCGTGTTATTATTTTAGCACCGTAAGGGAAAGGTTAAGTTCGCCTGTTGATACGACTGAACTATGTGACGTTTATTATAAAAAAAAGTTATCACTCGTAATTATGAACAATAATTATTTATTATATACAATATATAATTATCAATACAGAATTGGAGCTACGAGCGTAGTGGCCGAAGGAAATGAAAAGAGAGCGCCTTTAACGCACGTCTTGTCTTTTATAGCCTTTGGCACCCCCCACCACTCGGCACGTTTAACATTAATTACAAATCATATATATATAAGTACACTATACTTTTATAATAATGTAGCACAATTATCTATTAGGGGAGTAGCTAAGATAGCAAAACACTCTCTTATTTTAAAATTAGATTCTTACTTATCTTTCAGAATTGTAGCGATTTATAGAACAGATGATATGGCAATTATATAAAATATAAAACGCAGTGATAAATTGAACATTTTAATTTTGTATGTCAAAATCTGTCAGGAAAATATATTTATATTCCTTCACAGCCATAAAATGTGACTCTTTGGTTTTTACGCTAATGTTCTTCGGATGGAGTCCTTTCAAAATTGGATTAGTTTCAAAGTTTTTGTGGTTCCAGCAAATCCTTTCGCCTTGGATGTCAAGGCCTGGAAAATGATAAAACTATTGTAATATTGTGTCAGATTGAGTTCAACCCTTGCAGACCTTGGGGTAGACCCACGAAACTTCGGCTCTGTCCTGACTGCTAACTTGTAATCCTGATTATCATATAATGTTGACTTATAAACATATATAGGGTGTTCAGCGGAAAAATTTCAATATTAAATTGTAATTGCTCGTAAACCATCAGGGTGAGGTAAGTGGGAGGGATATTTTTCGATGCGCGTGATTTGCGGATTTGCCAGTCGGAATGAGTCACTGGTCGGGAGCGCACCACGCGTTCGCGGTTGAGCAATATTTAAAGTGTGGTGATTTTTTTTGTACACACTTTAATATTCGGCGAGTAAGTGATGGGCTGAGCACGCAACTTATCTGGTGTTGGGTTCAAAAGTTCAGACAAGATAGGACAATGGTTAACCGAACTTTTTAATAACAATCCTTGAACAATTCAGGCCTTACAAGAAAATATCAACCATGAAGTTGCTGCCATTGAACCAACACTTTGCTCTCGCGTGTTCGCAAATTTAAGAGTCGATTGCAAGAGTGTCTTGAGATAAAAATGACGGCATTTAGACGATTTGTTTATAAAACATTAAATTAGCATCGTTAAATTCCATTATGTATAAATAAAATATGAGAATAACATTGTATTTTATTTTAAATTTAATATTAAACTTGAAAATTTATAATGTACACCTATAATATGTGATAACTAATTTATGTATATAAAAATCAAGAAATAAATACAATAGTGTTGAACGGAATGATAGACGACTTAAGCATTTGAGATGTGGATTTAGAGAAGAATGTTCGAAATAAGCTGGATATAGTTACGAATGAATGTGTTATGTTTTAGATAAATAAAGAAAAATAAGTATTTAATACAATAAAAATCCGAAAACTTCATTATCTCGGACATTTCATGAGACATCTAGAGAAATATGATATCTCGCACATCATAATGCAGGGAAAGATTGGTGAAGTCAGGCCCCTCAAAGAAGATGAGTATCAGAACTAAATCAATGCAGTAAATAAAGTGATGCCAACGTTCGTTGAATGGATAAAGCATAAGAAGAGGATATAAAAATCAATGTCTGTTCACTCTCGATAAACTCTTATACCCTTTGACTGATCTAAACTAAATTTTGAATAATTACCTATAAGAGCTCTACTCAAAACAATGACAGGATCTCCCTCCATCCGACCTTTCTTCTCCCTTACTATGATTTTGGTCCATATTAAATTAAATTGAAAGCCACCCATTAATTTTTTTGCATAATTACTTTTTTAGACTCTGTACCAAGCAGACTAAATACCTTTAAATAAATAGTCTGTTTATTTTTAAATTATAAACTAAGTTTCTATCAATTGGCTGTCATTCCTCTTTGGCTGTAATATATCAAAACTTTTAATCTTATTGACCTATTATTGTATCCTGCAGGATAGATAGAACAAATAAAGGAGTTAACAGGGTTTTCTTTGGAGACGTATTGCGTATCAAGTTACAGATATTTTAGGGGAAAACAATGCTTATAATTGAGCATATACGATGAAAAAAAAGAATCACATATTTATCTCTGATGTGTAGCCAGCAAAATATATCCCCAGATACACAAGATTATACTCCTTCCATGGTACTAATAATAAATGACATCTGTAGGGGGAAGATCCACTCTTTTCTGGGATCAGTTTAGAAGCTAGGGATCCCTTATCGGTCACACTCATCAAAACTAATAAAAATACGCGACTTTAATTTAATAACACATTTAAAATAGTTTTTGCAATATATAAAACAATAAAAAAAGAAATTTAATGTGGTTATTAGAAATTTTTGCAAAAGTTGTTATTTAGATCTTCCAGCGTCCCTAAGTGCTGTATTTATTTATATAAAACTTATAAACACAAATACATAATTATATTATATATAGATGGTAAATTGATGGCAAATAAGGTGCAGTTGTTCAAAGCAGATACTCAGGGATTTAAAACACTCCTAAAAGAAGGACAATGAACGAGATACAAAATGGTTTGAGTCACACTTGCACGGACAGACTAACGGAGTTGCAAAACACGAGGAATGGAGAGAGAGAGGTAAACGCGCAGGTGGAGATACTTCTCACTTATGCAGGCCGGCCTAACTGCCTACTTGAGGAGCTTCACCTTCCATGGCACTACATCCCAGGATGGGATTTAGCCTCCGCTACAAATGCTCTTTACAAATGCTCTGGCCATTCTTCTTCAGTTTCTGACTCTCCCATTCTGTTCCGCACAGTCCGCTTGGTCTGCCTCTAGGTTGCTTCAACTAGGGTATCCTGTCATCGAAGGCCAACCCATCGCAGTATCTGGAACACTCGAGCTTCCTAGCTCACGATTCAGATACATAAAATTAATAAATAAAAATACAAAATTATTAATCAGGAATCAGATGATATATTATTCACACGCAATGTAGCAAAATGGTTGATCGAATAGTTAAACAATATGTTTCTTGGGCGAGGGTCAACTGGGAGCCGAATCACTCTCACGGCGTATTATTAAGCCACAACCCCAAAACCACAATGGAATTTTCAATCAGCCGAATGTCCCAGCGCTTTCAAACAAAGTTTAGCATGTAAATACGAATTCGATTAACTGAACAATGAAAGTTCTCAGTTTCTGAATTTAGTAGTGTATTGTACATGCAAATCTAAGGGAGTGTAAATGAATCTACCCCTAGCCTACATTTGGGAGTATTTTTAAATAAGGGAATATTCGAGGGGTGCGCCAATGTTGTATTGTTAGCTGAAGTTGAAATTGATTGGGCGCCCATTTGTTTTATTTACAACTACATAATTTATATTGGAACAATACTCAAGTAAGACGTCCCTTTGTGCTATGATGGAGTGTTTCCTCTGTGATGATTTTGCTGCGGATGAAACGCCAGTTCGTAACTGAAATTAATTAATTTTTTGAATATACGTTCGCGCCGCGAGGTTATTGTTTAATTTTTTCGAATGTATGTTCCGACTACGAGATTGTTCTAAATCTGCATAACAAATTATAATAATCTTACATGCAGGAGGTGTAATCGTAATAAACCTTACTTTTATGCGCGCGCAAGATAAGTAACGGATGGAAGGAATTCAGAACAGGGACATGAAATGGGTAAGAAGGCTCGATGACCAACCAAACACTAGATAGAACACGACCTACCTGCAATGATGCTCCTAGTAACTAGATCCCGCACTATACAATAACAAGGTGAACAGTTCGATCTTACATGCTCAAATGTAAACTTTCAACAGGTTAACGTGCTCAAATAGCTAAAACGTTAATTTACACAGTTTAACTCATTACCTCTGCAAAAGGACGTCATATTGATAACATAACAAAATTATAGACAACACACAATGGAAAAAGGTTGCGTTTGCGGTGCGTTCAATTAGCATTGTTTATAGGAACCAACAAGAGTGTAACTACTCTTATAACGGGTGAGTCCTTACAGCTTGGAGAAGCTTATTGCGGCAGGTCATGTCGAAGGACGAAGAGGAAGATTCCCGTTGGACTATCCAATCACAATATTCAGTCATGAGAGGCAGACGTGGACTAACTCACTTTTCGCGACAAATTTCACTGAAATACCGCCTGGGAAAACATACTCTATCTTAAAACTAAGATAACATATGTTAACTATTTTATTTAAATTAAAAACAGATTTTTTTATAACATTAGAATAACGTGACATATATAATTTTGGTTAGTTAATTCGACGTCCTGAAGATGGAAATTGTATTTTCTGAAACCGGTTGCTGTTTTAAAATTACTCAGCAAGTGGTTATTATAAACAAAGTTAAATAGTGTATAAAAATGAACATTATATATAATATATAATTTGCAAATATAAAAAATATTAAAACTATTTGTAGAATCACATTGGTTCGGTTCGTAAACAACAAAATAAATTAATCGAAAATATATTTTAGTTACTAATTTAATGTATTAATTATAAATATATACATATAAAATCAATTTTGTCGAAAAATATTGTTTTTGCGCTACCGGGATTCGAACCTGAATCTCTATTTTCAATCCGGGGAAGTACACTACCAATTGTGTTATAGCGCCAGTATTTTTCATGACAAATTTTCGAACCTACATGTTACACTTTTTCAAATTAATACATCTGTCGTTCCATTATTTGAAAGCCATCTACATCTACATCTTACCAGATTGGAAATAGAGATCCAGGTTCGAATCCCGGTAGCGCAGAAACAATATTTTTCGACAAAATTGATTTTATATGTATATATTTATAATAAATACATTAAATTAGTATTTAAAACATCACAGATCAATGTTCTGAATAATTACAACTTCACAATAAGAATGTGTTCTCCTTTATATTTTAGTTATTTCCGGGATTTGAAATAGATTTTTTTTTCTATATAACTTTCTAGTTGACACGTTTAATTTATATTAAAATACCACAGACTATGTTTTGAAAAAACTGCAAATTTACAATAACAATAATAAGTTATCTTAAACTTGTACGAAAAACTGAACGCAGCTCGTCCATATTCCTCTCGCATAACGTACTAAACAAACATTGATATTCAGTTCGGATGTTAAACAAAATATTATAAATAAGTTATTTTGTTGTGTAAACTTCCGAGTTTTTCACTTTTTTATTCTGCTAGAAATTTCGGAAACTCGCTCGCACTCGGAGCAGAGTGGGGGTGGAGAGGGAGAAAAACACTTTATATATTCAGAGAAAACAAAAACAAGAGGGTGGTATAGAACAACATTATAAGCCACATGTACTTACCATAATTTTGTATTTTATTTACATTTTAAATAATGTGATCTTAAAATACTAATTTAATGTATTAATCTTAAATATATACACAAACAATAAATTTTGTCCAAAATTTAATTAAAATGTATCGATAATTCTAGCGTCTGCAGTCGGTTTACTCGAAGGTATTTGAGATTCCGTAAAAACAATGTAGATGGCTTTCAAATAATGGAACGACAGATAAATTAATTTGAAAAAGTGTAACATATAGGTTCGAAAATTTGTCATGAAAAATACTGGCGCTATAACATAATTGGTAGTGTACTTCCCCAGATTGGAAATAGAGATCCAGGTTCGAATCCTGGTAGCGCAAAAACAATACTTTTCGACAAAATTAATTTTATATGTATGCATTTAATTAGTATTTAAAAACATCACAGACCTATGTTCTGAATAATTATAACTTCACAATAAGAATGTGTTCTCCTTAATAATGTGATATTACTTGATTAGCGTGGAGTCAATACACATATTATCTAAAAAAAAATCTTTCCTTATAATTAGATGGATTTTTTCTCTGTACAAGCGTATTTTTTACATTTAATAATTATATAAAATACTATGTTTAAACCACTATTTATTAATTAATCTACATGTTTCGATACCTATGGTATCATCTTCAGGAAACAATGTATATTGAAATTAAAAAATATAAAAAATTATAAAATGGTGAATAAGTAAGAAATAATATGAAAACAAATTTAAAAGATTTTCAAAGAGAATTTGGTAATTTATAATATTTATTTAAATAAATACTTCCATATCTTTTTTAATTTGTTAACCGCAAAGTTAATTTTTCCAATTTCAAATGTACTTCCATATCTTTCCATTATAATAAATAGCTTCGTCTCTATGAGATATCTATTATTTGATTAAGTGGTTGAGAGTCTATTTTTGATGTTGAGCTGCTGCAGAATGGAGACATCTGTGTGTCTCGCCGTGTATGGTATGCGCAACATGTGTCTCCGGTACCACAAATATCAAGATACATACGAGTATGTACCTGAAAATAAGCAGAGGTCACACGCCATCGTAATCATTATTATTAAATAAATAAATAATCGCATCTTAAGAGACCAGGCTTTTGAATCGGTTAAACAGGTTAAATATCTGGTAATTTAATTAATAGAATGTGGCAAAGAATAATGACTCAATCATTATATCAACTACTCGAGTATCGAGTAGTAAAATATTACAAATACCAATGTATACAAATAGTTATTAATAATTCAAATTCAAGCATATA
This sequence comes from Eubasilissa splendida, assembly GCA_031772225.1. Lineage (NCBI taxonomy): Eukaryota > Metazoa > Arthropoda > Insecta > Trichoptera > Phryganeidae > Eubasilissa > Eubasilissa splendida. The sequence goes on along the minus strand of CM062866.1, from coordinate 6,029,189 downwards.
TAATAAACATAATTACAAGACAATACTTAAAACACCACAATACACAACACATAAATTTTTACACACCTCTTTTACTCTCAACGATTCACAAGGAACTGATTTTACTTTGAAAGCGTAAAATATACAGATTTTTTGACGGATTGGTATAAAGACGAACAATGAATATAATTTCTTGGTTTAACAACAGTTTACGCCACAGCTATATTAACATTAGTCGGCAAATCCAAAATATATTTTTTTAATATTTTATATTGTCTGTTGCCATTGATAAGACAAGTCAGGAGGACACGAAGACACAAAATAAATTATTCCGTCGTATCCCATTAGCATAGCCGACGACCGAAACTACGCAAACAAATCATACCTGACAGTAATCGCTCTAATCCGGCCACTAAATGCCGAACGCAGGACGCAACTAAATACGTATTTATTTAAAATATTAATTAGAAAGATATACATATAAAATCAATTTTATGGAAAAACATTGTTATTGCGCCACCGGGATTCGAACCTGGATCTCTTTCCAAATCGAAAAAGGTGCACTATCTAACTGTGCTACAGCGACGATATTTTTAGCGTCAAATTTTCGAACCTACATGTTATCTTTTGATATTAATACATTCAATCGTTCCATTTTTTGAAAGAGCCAACTACCTTATTTTTACGGAATCTCAAATACCTTTGAGTGATTTGATAGCAGACGTCATTATTATCAATTCATTTTTATTAATTTTTTTTTTTTTAATATTTCATCATTTATAATTTACGAGTATTTTTCAAAATACACGATTATCGAGTACTTATAAAATGGACGAGTATACTCGAGTATTAATTACTCGAATTTTGAGACTATTTGTGACTGACGTCACGGACTCCCTAAACGATTACGTTCTGTTACTTGCTAGTAATAACTGGAAATAGTTCAGAGAAATAGATCAGGGTGAACATATAGGGATGAAAAGGAAAGGTATAGGATTAAAAAGTACCCTGAACCCCGAATCATGACTACTAATAACATCTACTCTATATATTTAAGTTTACAATTTAGAAATATTAAAAATTCGAAAAAGTGTGCAGATTAAGTCAAATATAATTTACAATATTTTGAGTATGTCCAAATCTTTGTAGGAACTAATTACTAGGTTTTATCCCCTGGAGGATTGTCATCAAGATTAAGATGTCTCACAGAGACGAAGCTTCTATTTTTTATGTGAGAACTATGAAAGTCTTGGGCATTACAGGCCTTACGACCTGCCATCGGCTAGCTTAACTGATCACTTTACACAATTTAACGTGCACCTATTTATCCACGCTACCACATCTATCAAATTTTTGGAAGTTGTATATATTATATCAGGATGGAACATATCACTTATTTTTTACTAACTATGCTGTCGCCATCTATTGATAGTTTTGAAAATTTGATATTCAGATGTGGCTAAAGTTGAGACTTATTAATGAAGTAGGGGCAATATTCTTTATGTGTATATGAAATTCATTCGAATTATTAACATATACTAGAATATGTCTGAAAATGCAGTATTTTCAATTTTTTAACTTCATATTTTAGACCAGTATATTTTTTATAATATTTACTATCTATTTATATACTATACTATAATATTTATATAAATTATCCTCTATTAAATATTTTTCCATTTAACCATTCTTCCCCTCCTAATGATCATGTACCTAATTCTCTAATTAACTCCTCCTATTCCAATTTTGGTTTACCTCCTTCCCCCTTCTTTGCTCCCAACCCTCTCCCAATGTCAATTTTTAACTTTAGTATACAATTTATCCCGAAGAATAAAACATCGTTCTAGAAATAAATAGATGTTATTTAATAAAGTGATGAACTATTCATTAAAAAATTCATTTATTTGTTTTTTCTATTGGGTTGTATACTATAAGATTATTTTTTCATAATATATATTTATGACTTCTAGGTCTATAAGGTAATATTACTTTATATTTATGTAATCTTTATATTATTTATTATTATTATACACACCCTATTCAGGCATTAACTTAATTTTTAAAATAACAGAAAATTACAACAGTGTGAAGTAGCAATTTATCCGTCATAATTAAGTTGAAACACAAAAAATGGTAATAGTGTAGTCCTGTAAAGAATTAAATTGACAGCAAAAATGTCGACTAGCTCCGCATATTCATTCCCCAAAGAATGAATTCTAGGGACTACGAAGTTAGTTGTGCATGAGTTCTGACATTACCACTGTAATAAAACAATTAATTGTGTCTCGATGACCTCAATGGTGCGTGAAAGTCAAGCAGACCAACAATCTGGGGGCAGTCAATCGTACCATTGATGATCCTGTATAGAATAAGGTCGGTCATCGTACGTCTCACTGATAATTTTAACAATTTCAGACGGCTAAGGAGATAATCATAATTGATATCCTCAGAGCGTATATTTAATTTAAAATTAATAAATCTTAGAAACTTTCTCTCGATTCTTTCAACCGCCGTCGAGTTTACAATGAAGTGTGGAGACCATATGACTGAATTATATTCTACTTGAGGTCTGACCTGAGAAGTGTAGAGAACTTTTTAAGTATGCATATAGTTTTTTGCAGTCCGCAAATCAAATCCCAACATTTTGAGACATTAGTTATCGAATCAATGTGGAGAATTAATGATAATTTACTGTTGAATATTACACCCAGATCATTGATCTCTCTAACTGATACCAAGTCAACATCACTGATAGAGTACGAAAATATCACATGATATATTTTTTTTGTTGTAAAAATAATAGATTGGCACTTGATGATTAGTGATGGTAAAATCGTTATTAACACCGTTATTTTGATTATTATTGAGACTGTGATTGTGTTAAATTTTAACGATGATTGATAACTGATTAACGTAGTTTTTCGAGTAATGACTGCTACACTGTACAGTTAAATCTTAGTTACAGATCATCGACTTAATTACAATCACGCAACAGTTTATTATCACTAATTTATATGTATCTTTTTAATGTAATCGTACTATGTATTTTATGGGTATATGTTAATAACTATTATCGAATAAAGATAGCACTAAATTAAGCGATAATTGCTAATAATTACATAAAATTTTTGATTTATACACTTTGAGAAATTATTTGCACATTTGTTTGATTTAAAGTCGCTTTTGTATTAGCTTTAAGGAGTGGGACCGACAAGAGAGCCCTGGTTTCTAAACCGGTCCCGGATAACGGCGGATGAGGGCTTATGCAATAACAGAGAAAAGAAGAAAGAATAAATAAATCAAGAGAGATCCGTCTCTCGGATTCACGTGCACAACATGCGAAAGGGTGTGCAGTTCGAGAATAGGACTCCTCCATGACAGACGCCATCCTCGTAAAGAGGGACCACCGAAGACAAAGAAGACAGTGACGGAGGTCGAGAGACCTGTCTCCAGTAAGATAGACATATCAACTCTAAGAAATAACCGGAGCGTCGAAGAGTGAAAGGGAGCAGTTCGCGCCGTAGAAGCAGAATAGACGTCCGCAATGCTCAGTCAAGAGCACGTCAACTGAGAAACAAATATATATATATATTTTTTAAATTATTATTACAGTAATACATAAAGTAAAATAAAAATGAAAAATATAACGCATTATAAGAGTTAAATCACTAAATACATGTCAAAAATAATACACACTAAAAATAAAACATAGGATATTAAAATTATATGAAGTTTACAAGGTATAGAAATTTTATTTTCGTAGAAAGCAATCACTTTGTGGTTTGACATATTAGATTATATAAAATACAAATATTTTGTTTGAAAACACACATTTTATTACACGCCTACCGGTTTCGCTTAGTTCAAGCTTCGTCAGGACGTATTTAAAACTAACAATAAATATGAACATAATGAGGGAGATATATAGTATAGTTTGTATATATAAGTGCACTCTTTTCGGTTGGCGTGTAATAAAATTCTTGGTTTCATACAAAGTGATTGTATTGTATTTAATTTATAGAAATTTTGTCAAGCAACATCTTTAAAAAAATATTTATCATATGCATATGTCATCATTAATTATATTACACATAAGAAAAATTCGATAAATTGTAATTTATAAATGTTAATATTAATACTAATAGATATCCATACTATATTTAAAACTAGTTTAAGAGTTTTGTATTTATGTTAGGTTAGGTTAGGTTAGGTTAATAATAGACGCAGCGAGAAAAATGTGTTTCGATTACATTACATGTACTTAAAAATATATTATATTAAAAGTTTGCATAAAACGGATTTAAATAATTTTTTGTCGGATAATCAAAAACCACGTGACTAGAAATGTCTAAATTTGGTGCCGAAAATGAAATAAAATTAAAGATGTCCACGGATCCGTAAATGACGTCACGGGAACACGTAACCCTTTGATTTCCCCCGGGGCCTTTTTGCCATGTCACCAAACCACCCTCACCTCCCCTCCATCCCCTTCGCCATGGGACTTCCATTACTGATGAGTTGCAATCATTTTTAACCCGTTATGCCCGGAAACACTTTTCGAAAATCGGACGCATCCGACGCATGATGAGCGGCCCGTCAATTTTCAAATGGGTCGATTTATTTTCGAGTCAAAATCAAAGACGTGAAAAAAAAGGCATCAACAACAGATTAATAAATTAATAGACATGATATGAAGTGTACATGTAGGAAAGAGGTTTGCTGGACAAGAGGCATTCTAAACACACTATTCAATTGAAATATTAATGTACTCTTCGAAAATAAAAATAGCTGTGTAAACAAGGCGTATTATTTTTTTTGACAGTGTAAACATATTATAATTAACATAATAAGTATTTAACATGTGATACTATTTATGAAAATCCACAAAAATATTTAAAAACATAAGTATGTTTAGATGCAAAAAATAAATGAAAAGAAAAAAAGAGGGAAAAAGGGTGGGCAGGTTGCAACAATTGTTGCGTTAAAGCGAGAGCAAGATGTATTTATAGGTAGAATGATTGGTCAAAATTGAGATTGTGGCAGCTCACAAGAAGAACCCTTCGAGCGTAGTAAGGCTAATGTTGAAAAAGTCAATTTCTGTTCATTTCTCATCATGGTATTTGCATGACCGGTGAATGAATGAATTTTGTATGTGAGATGTTCTACTTCTAGAAATGTGGAAGAGTGCGGATTGCCGGGTCGATCTAGATGGTACGTGGAGAGATATTAATTCTTATTGGGTGGGACAGTCAATATGGCCTTACAGTAGTTTGAAGATAAGTATTTGGTCAGCACGTGTTCTAGGGTTTTCATATTGTAGAAGTTTGCAGCATCTAAATAGGAGCTGAATGATAGATCAGATCTAACATTCAGATGTCGAATAAACCTATTTTGTATTCGTTCTAATCTGCCATGGGTTCCAGATTTGAGATGCGTTCTCTCTAAGTGACTGCAAATGAATGCGTAATACAGTATTTTGAAACAATATGGATTTTGGAAGTGTATTTTTACATTAATGCATATTATATTATCAGTGTTTAAATTTCCATTCCAATCGAGTGATATTTTTAAAAAAATTCGCGAAGCTCATTGATTGCGTGAGTGTTGTGAAACATGTGGTTAAAAGAGCACGCATTTGTGCCGCTGCCAAAGGCGGCCAATGGCCGAAGTCATATATTATACATAATTGTAATAAACTAAATAATCTATAAATTAAAACCAAATTACAAAAAATGTGTTTCATTTCCTAGTTATTTAAAAACAACATCGACCAGGAATTTAATATTTACCTTGTACCGTAGGCAGTGAAACGAGTGAATGTCTCCATTTTTAAGTAACTCCGTACTAAAGAATGGCTCATTGCAACATGCAGAATTTTTTTTTTCTTCATAATTTAGACATGTTGCTAGAAGAAGTCGAGATAGCGTGGAGAAATTAGTGATCACGAGATTCATGAGATTTTATCCAAACCGTAGTCGTACATTTTGATGGATACGCTATCCAGCAGTCTGTCCTTGAATTACGTATTTAATTTTTTTAACCCATTTCCCGCGGATGACTCATGTATGAATCGCGCCGTACATGCCCACAACGCCTGTGACTCAAATACGAGTCGCCGTGTTTCGCCCTTTGTTAGTGCGTACATACGCGCTCGTACCAAAATTATTTGAAATTTTTATTCTACCGACATCTGTCGATATTTGTCAAAGATAAACAAACCATCTTATAAACAAACACCAATTAATAAAATTCCTCGTATCATCCAGTGTCGCTCAGTTATTCAAATTCTCAAACTCAGTTTATGCGTATGGAATGTAATGTGTTTCAAATTATAGAGTAAAATATAATGTCAATATTTAAAAACTTGTAAATAGTGTGCATTAGTTTCAGAAATCAGCGCCCGCGCAGATCACCACTTCACTCTAGTACATCTGAATATCACCACAAATGGCGCTAGTGTAGCGATGGTGTAGGGCACTATTGCGTTCTCTCATGTATAATTTTGTTTATGTTATTTTGTAATTATGGTTCTGATTTCTGTATTTGTTTATATTTAAAATACTTGAGAACCTTTACTATCGATTTCTTAAAAACAAATCATAAATTGGTTGCATTATCGTAGTGTAAAGTCGTAAATTATAATGCCGCCAAAGAGTGCCGCGTATGAAAGATGTCATGCGTATTTATGAACGCGATCAATGGGTTAAAGGAAAACACATTCTTATCGAGAAGTTACAATTTTTTAGAACACCCTTCTCTTCCACCCCCTACCTGTTACTCTGTACTGCTCTGATACGCTGTGCTCTGTCCTATTAACCTTCTATGTAAATATCTATACTTAGATTAGTTTATACTATATTGTTCTGAAGAAGATTGGGTCTTACTGAAACTAGTTGATTTTACTATATGTATATTTTGAAAACTGCTTAGACAGACGAAACGATGATCCAATTATTTGGAAAAATTAAATATAGAACCAAAAAAATCGTGTTTAATTTATTATGTTGAGTAACAGAATATATATATATATATATATACCTTTAAACCTGTGCTTGATTTAATTGTTCAAATAAATAAGTAAAAAGTTGTGCTCCATGCACATTTAGTCTTAATTGTATTATCTGAGTAATTGCTCTATCACGTGACATGTATGTACGTTCAGTTGGTATATAACCGAGGTGCTATTTATTACATAGAAAACGTTATTTATTACGCGGAGAGAGTGAGAAACATTGTTTACATAACGCGATAAAAGGAATGAGAAATTAGATAAGTTTCAGCGCCACTCGCGAGTGAGAGATCTAATGTATTTACATATATTAAATTGCAAGATGAAATGAGAGAATGAAGATTGAAATCATTTCTTAGGCGAGCGCGCACACGAGCCCGAAATGTTGTGTACCATTACTGACACTGCAGCTTTTATTTCGATGAAATCACATTTTATTTTAATAGTTGTGATTGTATCTTGCTACGTATTATTGAAATATAACTTTGAATTGACAAAACATATTTTTCATAGGCAGTTAAAGTTTTCTCTATTATATTAAATACTTACTCGTTTCGGTTTTTACAATTACGAATTACTGCCTCATTTAATGACCTATTTTTTTTTTCAGAAACGAAACTGCATCGGTGGCCGCTTAATTGATTGCTTTGTATTTGCCAAACCTTACATTTATTTTTTGTGATTTCTCAGCATTTTTGAAACGATAAAATTAATCATAACTTATGTTGATTTAATGATAAATACAACAACAGTGTATATCAATTTTTACAAATATTGATAGATAGACGGAGTATCTAAGTGTGCATGATTCAAATTGTTAATAGATTGCTGTGTTATCATCATCATCCTCACCGACGTCGGTCCCTCATGACTGAGGATCGTGATCTTCATGAACTCTAACCCTATAAATATGCTTCTTCACTTTTCTTGACTTCGTGCAGATCTTAGAGTTGTCACCAGAGAAGTTCCTGATGCCTTTTCTACATGGTCAGTCCAACGGGTGGGGAATCCTCTTTATTCTCTTCATCCCTGAACGTAGCCCACCACAACAAGATTTTCTAAGCTATTTGCCTAAAAAATTAAAGTGTCCGTCTCAAGGTGCAGGTTGAGAGTGTGTCCTTGATGTTCAGCTCCTGCAGAATGCAAATTTTCTAATTTGTCCTTTAGAAGAACTTTAATTTTATTTAAAATAGTAAATGGCATACTGGACACCCCTAATTTAACTGAACTGATTGTATACCACGTTCCTGCGCGGAGTACCAGGTCGTCGGTGCTGTTCCACGTAAATGCATCATATACTAATTTATATAGGAATACACTCATACAATGACACACAGGCTTGGTAGCGATTTTGGTCTTGTAGATATATTCCGATATTCAATGTTTAAATATAAGAGTGATGTTATTGATGAGTCAAAAATACATTAAATCTTACATTTTTATTGTTTTTCAGTCTTGATCCTTAATTCTTGTAGTTTGTTTTCCTTATATTTCAATTTTTTATTTATTTTTTAAACCTATCTATATTCCATAAATTTATATTTACATGTACATTTATTGCTACTTGTGTGGCTGCTCATGTTTCTTTATATCTTACCAATTTTGTAAAAATTATTAAATTAATAAGTAAATAAATATAAGTTTGAAAATTTGTCGTCAACTTACTGTGTTGTGTGTAGCATATTCGGTTAATATTTTTCCCCTGATAGGAAGAGATCCTGGTTTGAATCCCGGTAGCAAAAATAATATTTTAATCCTGTATATCTTTCTAATTAATACATTTAATTTGTATTTAAAATATCACTGTTCAGTGTTATTATTATTATTATTATCAGTGTTCTCTTTAAAAATAAAAACAATAATGTAGACAAGGGTAGTTCGCCGATCTTCGCTACTCTCATCTGGCGATAATGATGATTATGAGGTTGGAAGAAATAAAATACAAACGATGTCCAATCTAGGTACACTACGATGACGGAAACGAGAATGGCCGCAGAATACATGATTTTATTTTAGTTACAAACAATACATTCATTTATTCATATTTTTCATATATAATGCACCAGAGACTGTACAAGCCTGACCTTTGTTGTCTTAAAAATACCGTGGTCTTTTCATATTTTGTTAAGTCTGGACGTAGAACTTTTTGTTATTCCGTCATTTAATTTTTGGCTCGCAGCCACCATAGTCAGTGATCATGGACCCGAGATATCAAACAATCGAATTGTACGTATTGAGCCAAAGGGCACACGATGCCCGTGGACTGCCACTATTTATATATATATGCGGTATGTCAATTACTCCTTGACAGTTTCAGTGGCGCGACATTTATTTAAACACTTTTTCGGAGTCGCTATTTCTTCATTTCGTCTGCGGTCAACCTTGATAACAATAGCCTGCCGCCCGCACCCCCGCCCGCACCCCCGGCCGCACAATAGAGTCTTTCTCCGGTTATCCGATAAAATGTGTTTCTCTGGCGTAGAATAAATTGATTGCAATTTTTCAGCATTAGACCGTCGGACTCCTAATACCCCATGACCCCTCCCCACCATCGTCCCCACCCCAAGGCTGGCTAAACCACTCAACCCGTCGTACCCCGCGCCGCCGCCAAAAGGGCCAAATTGAATTGTTATCTTTTGATTAAAAAATCTTGTTTTTGTAAAAATGTTCATTAAATTCTTGGCTTTTTTTATTTATCGGACGATTAACAAATACATCGTTTAACTGATCTTTTAAAATGTTTAAAAACATTTTTTTAAATATATTTTGGACCCCTTGGAATAACAAGGTTCCAACTAACATTTTGGGCTATTTGATTTATTGCGTGAAATGGGTTTCAAATGAATTATTCTTTATTTCTTTCATACACACCAACTCTATTTAACGGATATTAAAGAAAATAGCAAGAGCTCAAAGTTCAACTGCATCAGTTATTTATTTCAATTTATGGATCATTATTGTTAATTTACAACGTTTTTTTAATTTTTAATTTCCCTCATCTCACAGTGGTCATTGATAATACTGAAAATAAGTTAAGATCTTAAAACTGATCAATTTGAATACCCAAAACAAAATATTCATGAATATATCCTGAAATTCAATCAACACTTTTGAGCTCATTATCCCAAAACAGTGTCATTGTCAGATGGAACCTTGTTATTCTGAAGGGTCGATATCTTAATATTAGTTATTTTATTTATATCAATAATATTAAACGTATCGATATTACATTCAAAATTGATTAGGCCGATAGGCATGCAATGTTCATCCATTGGTACCTGAGGAGCACCAAAAAGTTAAAACTAACTGTACTAAAATCATTAAATTTTACGAAAATCCGCGGCAACAAAGTGTGAGACGTTTGGGAAGGCTTTCACTCAGCAGTCGATAATGATGTTTATTCTATTTATTCTAACTATTATTTATCATCATCATCTTCAGCCATTATTAATCTGAGAATTTCTCTATGATTCTGCTACTCTCTCAAAGATTTTTTTGTACAATGAAATCTCGAGAATCTCGTCATCGCAATGATAGTTGAAGAAAAGCGAGCAAGAGTACGATCTCTTATAAGATGGATAGATAAAATAAATGCTAAAGACCGGGAGAAATAGAGATGAATTGGACACCAAATACGTCAAGCGACCACAATACTCAGTGTTGAGCACAGAACGAAGAAGATATATAAACAATAATACTGTTTCTTTTAACACAGATTTCGGTTTGATTTAGGAATCAAAGTATGGCCAGTTTTAGAATACGGTTGAATTTATCTGCGCAGAAACGCACGCAAACCAATCACCATTATTCCCCACTTGGCTTGAAAGGAAGTCCGACTATTTTGGTGTATCAGATCGCGTATATCGCGGACACGCGTGGCCGAAATTCCAGCCGCATTCTTACAGTGGCCGTCAATATTTCCTTTAATTATTTGAGATCACGATGTGCGCATAAAAAATGATGTGCAAGACCTCGTAATTCTCTGGATGTCCGGAGTGTTTCGATACCTATAGTATCTTCTTCAGGAAATAATGCATACTAAAATTAAAAATGCACGCATAGATGAAAACAAAACTGATGAAAAAATGGTGGGTAACTAAGTTGGAACTAATATGAAAACAAATTTAAAAGGTGACTATTTGCAAAAAGGATTTGGTTTATTATAATATTTAGCTTGCCAATAATACTTTTTGTTATTTCTAATATTTCAAATTTATCTAACTATAAATCCCTAGTATTTGTATATATAATTTCTAATCCCTTGTTAATGTCAAAAGAATGGTTTGTTTCCAAAAGGCGATTGGCGAATTCAGAACAGTTGATGCTATTTAGGCATCTCAAGTGCTTCTTAATTCTAATATCAAAATAGTTTGAACCGATTTTTTTTTAAATATCGTTCTAATCCTTATTATTAAATATATATTTATTTAATTTGTTATTAGTGTAAAAAGTTGGCTATATAGAATTTGCGAATAATCAATATACATGTTGAATAATCAAATAAATAGTGATTTAAACTAAGTATTTTGTATTGTTATTTATATAATCAGGTCTATTCTCAATCTCAAAGCAATATCAATAACCATGATCTACATCGCTATCGTATAACATTGTATACTTCGTCAATTTTGACGTTTTCTATGATCGAGTGACCTGAAACCATAGGTTCAATTTCAACGATTGGTTATACGAATGTTTGTTGTCTATAGTTGAATATTTTATTTTAATTTATTTACGGTGTAGTCTGTTTCTAATTGGTCGATAACCAAATAGACTAAGTACTAATACTGTATGAAAAGTTCACAGAAAAGGGTTTGTTTTATAAAAACCTATTGAATTCCTCTTCTACAGCGTCGTAGTGAAGAATTACGGCCAATCCTGTCGCCGTTTTTTATGTTTTGACAGATTATGGTACGTTTATCTTCCTCTCTCTCTCTCTCTCTCTCTCTCTCTCTCTCTCTCTCTCTCATTCAAATATAACACTAACGTTAATCTACGCATTGTCTATTTTTGATGATAGGTATAACAATCACCTTCATTACGATATTGCAATTTTGAAAATTGGCCGGAATATATGGTCACAAATTACGTTGGATGTTTTGCTTGTAGTGTATCAGTCATTGCTCGAAGAATAGCGAATAATTTAACAATTTAACACAATCACAGTCACAATTTAACAATCACTAAATCATTACTTACTGTATTCAATATGCTTTGCCTATTTCATTTACAGTTTCCAGATCCCGTCGACAGAAACTCAATTCTATAATCTTAATCTTAAAAATCTGCGGTCGCCTTCATTATTTTGGGGTTAACATTCGCACGTAGCTATCTACACAAATAGCCAAACCCTTTTCAGGGTCTCTTGTTGCATGGAATATACATTTTTTAAATAACACGATTGAAACATATGGTCGACCCTTGAAACGCCGCGAGGCTTTCATATAATAAATACATTTATTTTATATAGAAAGAATTATAAAAAAAACAACATTTTTTAAGACCGACGATGTTAAATTAATATAATCTAATATTCGTATCCACTGAATGAGGCACGATGAAATAAATATCAGTGAGATTTTCTTATTTTAATTTTTAACATAATGACAGACCACGAGGCCCATTACTAAACACTTCACAAAAATATACCTTACCGGGAATCAATGGAACGGGAGTTTGAGAAGCAAGCCGGTGTCATGTCTACTGGACTGCGAAGGCTGCAAATACTATGTACGAATGCGTTGAGATTTTAATGTAAAGATGAGGTTGATAGAAAAATTCGATTTAACAGAAAGACTAAACTTGTGTACATAATATGACCTGGAGAAGTGTATACTAAGAAATATTTATTTCCTTTTAACCTTGTATCCAATGGACTGATATTTGACGTAAATGTTTTAAGTGAGACACGAAAAGAAGACTCTATGACATTACGAAACTTATCTATAAAGGATCTCATCAGAGCATAATCTCCGTTCCGTAGATTGTCTCGAGTCTAATCTCCTCCATGTAAATGAAGTTTAAAAATAATAATTAATGTAAATTCATTAATTAGATTTTTTTTTGCAGATCGCTATTAAGTTTTTATATTTCCTATTAAATGTAAAAGTAAACAGATTTGTTTCAAAATTAATTAAAATAACAAGTAATATATAAAATGTTATTTACAAAAAGCTTTAGTGTTTTATGGGATTTTTTAAAATATGAATTAAATATATTAATTAGAAAGATATACATATAAAATCAATTTTATCGAAAAATATTGTTGTTGCGCCACCGGGATTCGAACCTGCTTTATTTTATTTATTTCATATTTAAAATATCACAGACCTATGTTCCGAATAATTACAACTTCACAATAAGAATGTGTTCTCCTAATTTTATGTTTAGTTTTTTAAATAAAAATAAAAATAGAGATGTATATACGGAATACATGTCACATCAATATTACAAGCGTCAATTGAACAATTGTCCACATTTGTTCACGGGCACAGTTGTTTGGGGATAAAATTGTTCGTGGATATAATTGTTCGCGTATACAATTGTTCGCGGATACAATTCTTCGACTAAAAAATTGTTCGCCAAATATTTTGAGAGAACATTTTTAGTGTGGCTGTTTTCATTTAAAATTGCATTGTGTATTTATTGGCTGCTTTAATTTAGAACCGTTTGTTATACATTTGTTCAAAGGTGTATACTTTTCATACCATATTTTTAAAATTGTAAGGTTAACTTTATTTTATTTGATATATCATTCTGTCCTACATTTTTTTAATAAATTATACAAATATAGATAAATGTATTAATTGTGTTTTAAAATGTTCTCATTTATCTAAAATGTATTTTTATCAATATACGCGGTCAGTAATTTTCCAGACGAGGACTTGTGGGGTGACAATTATTGAAAGAATTGTGGCTGGAGAGAATTGTGACTGGAAAGAATTGTGATTGGAAATAATTGTGACTGGAAAGAGTTGTGGCTGGAAAGAGTTGTCGCTGGAAAGAGTTGTGGCTGGAAAGAGTTGTGGCTGGAAAGAATTATGGCTGGAAATAATTGTGGCTGGAAAGAGTTGTGGCTGGAATGAATTGTGGTTGAAAATAGTTGTGCCTGGAAAAAATTGTGGCTGGAAAGAGTTATGGCTGGAAAGAATTGTGGCTAGAAAGAGTTGTGGATGGAAAGAATTGTGACTGGAAAGAGTTGTGACTGGAAAGAATTATGGCTGGAAAGAGTTGTGGCTGGAAAGAATTGTGCCTGGAAAGAGTTGTGGCTGGAAAGAATTGTCGCTGGAAAGAGTTGTGTCTGGAAAGAGTTGTGACTGGAAAGAATTATGGCTGAAAATAATTGTGGCTGGAAAGAGTTGTGGGTGGAAAGAATTGTGGCTGGAAATAAAAGTAGCTGGAAAAAATTGTGCGCAAACAATGTTCTTAGACACGTGGCGAGGTCCACTAGGTATATATATATATGTGTATTTTTTTTTAACCTTTATTAAATACATCTTAGTTAGAGCTAAATAACGCGCAACAAGATTCTACTTGGCGAAGTGATTGAGGCCACTGTGGACATACGTATTATATTAAATTGATATTTTTACTATAAAACATATTAGGATTTCATCAGTTTGTGAAAAAAGGACCACTATCACTATCCAACAGCTCCAATCACGTATTAAACATTGCATATTTTTCTATTTATCATTTCATTCTAGTACATTTAATTAATGGTTTTCTGCCTGCCGAATATTATAGATTATTGATCAGTAGCTGTCCGGCGCAGGCACGATAACTCTATTTAATGGACGAGCATGTCATAAATAACAATTTAGTAGACAAGTTGATAATCAACTAGCGCACGCGTCTAACTAATATAAAAAAAATACTAGATTTTTTCAATGTTATTAATTAATAGTGTTTGACTGATTCAATCAATCAATAAACATGAGAAGGTTGGGCATATTTGAGTTGTGTTAAATTTGAGGTTTGCGCGTGTTAAGTACAATATCAGAGATAAAGTTCATTTTTTTAAATAATTCATTTCCTTCACTGAACAGTTCATAAATGAAATAAGAATGATAAAATTTCCTTTGTCTCATATTTCATGTATTTTTATTTCATATAACGATCGATCTTTTATCAATTCTGTAATTTATGAGAATGAAATAATGGAGTTATCGGTTAATAAGATATTTCCTTGTATTTGGACTATTTCTAAATTATACACTTATCGGTATTTTCTAATAAATAAAGTGTGTGTATATTATGTATATAAATATATTTAAATAATAACAATCATAATATACCTCACAGAATTACCAGAAGTCAAACATTCTAATCATACAAAGTAAGGATTAGTGTTTTAACTTAGAGCTGAACTGCATTATTATTATAATATTAACTATTTCATCGATAAAGCATTCGGTCCTTCTAATGTCAACTACCTCTATAATAACGAACAATACCCTCATGTTGGTAATGCGAGTAGGTTTGAAGGTTATAAAAACGGTCGGAGTCTATGGTTTAAATTATTTTTTCGCTCGGAGCTGTCAGAATACGAGGCTTAGCTGCTGTAAACCAACATGTAACAGAAGGGTAAATACTTTGATTGTAATTCAATCACAAGTGTTTAATCTTTTCAGGGAACGAGATTGTTTTAATTTACATTAATTCTCATTACATTATTTTTCTACAACTCTTTCTATCAATACTTTCGCGTCGGCTTGGGATTCTGAGAAAACTAATTACGACAATGGATCACTGAGATGTTTTACTCACGATGGAAGGTGCACGGACGAGCATGGATTTATAGGTTATGCCATATTTAGTAACATTTTGAAACTTGTTGTCATTAGCCTACCCTGAAGAACGTTGAACTTACACTAAACCCGTCAAAATGCGGATTATTTCGTTTTGATTGTAATTTGTTCTAATTTAACTTGTATTTTTTTTTAATAGATTTCACTTGATAACGTAAAACATCTTTTCATTTATCTCTCCCAGGTATTCATAGTAAATTTTCCCAGTTTACGGTGAAGGCAGAATGTTGCGTATAAGCATAGATGTTAGAAGAATTCGGGATACGGAAGGAGTTTAGCACTCAGCACAATTCGATTCTGCTGGCACCTCCAAATGTGGACTGTATGTATCTTAGGTTCCTTTAGAAGACGATGAGTTCCGACACTCTATAAACGCGAAGTCTTAAATGCATAAAATATTTTCGTTCAAAATAAATATGTACGCAAATAAATATATTTCCCAAACACAAAGTATGACAAATCAAGGTTGGTATGCGTTTCTGAGATGAAAAACCCGCCGTTCTTGTGTTGTCCACTGACTATCCTGTTAAGAGGATAGAACGCTGTTCTCTACCTTCACAATATTTTAGTTGTATATAATTTAAAAAATCTGTGTTTTTTATATAAAATCTTATTTATTTCTTTTACTATATAAATAAACTAATATGAATTTTTCACTTACTAAATGCAAAGTATAAATCACATACTTGAACCCGGGTGATAGAGTGCTTTTCCAGCTACGCTATTCTAGATTTATTAGCTAGATCATATTTGTTCTATAACCATACTTCAATTGCTGGCACAATTATCAAGTATTTATAAATTCAATACAATTGTAGTTCTACTCACTCAGAAATATTATTGCCCGTATCAGTGTCGCGGTGAAAATTGTTGTTTTTACCTGAAAAGAAAGAAAATAATTTAATTAATTACAATAAAAGTGATTAATCGTCTTATTAGTTTAAGTATTATCATAGTAAAATGGCAATTCTTAGGGTATTAAATGGTCGTTTCTTTAGATATCCATCAGATCTTATATTTAAAGAGTACAATGCCCTAGACATAAGACAAATCTTTACGTTGAGACCAATATTTCCATGCTAACAACAACTCATCCCAAGCAATAAATCATGGTCACAACATAAAACAACGAACGAACATCTACACACCATTTCCGAGAGCAACGATCACATTTTATCAAAGATTCTACATGTTCTTAGCTTCGAAACTGTACAACACATTCAGCACCAACTGGAAATAAGATTAAACAAATATGCACCCAATATATGATCCAATTGGGTAGAGATCATTCAGAAGTATCGCTATCCAACATTCAAACATAATCATAATACAACACCTACACTAATAATTTACTAGTTTTACAGCACTCTCACTACATATATATATTATTCCTGTTAAATCTTTAACTTTCTTGAATTAAATAACACCACAACAGCACCAAACAAACCGTATACTTTAACACAGACTGCAGTCTAGCAAAGTAGCCATGACAATGCTGTATATATCAAAAGTGGAGTCTACTCCATCCCACACAATAAACTACGAGTTATATACTTAATAGCAAAATAATTGTATCTTATGTTTATCATATTATATTATAATATATTCACCTATGTTACAACAAAAACATGTATGTCAATAAAATCTTATATTGGCTCTGTAACCCCTGGTAGGACTTGGCCTACTCTAAGATTATCCTTTATTTCTCTCCTGCTTTGGTTCCCTAAGGGAGACTCATTCTACCTTAGCTAAGGCCTTTTTATGCTCCGGTACCAGATAAATCTCTAACAAATATGTGACAGAAATGTTATCAAACAAATATGACATATCATAGTCATTACCGTCGTGATACATATTTTATTCAGTATCTTTAAACATCAAACTTTAATTTTGACACTAAGAAATTCACACGTTTAAAATGCCACAATAATCACATATTCGAAAATTAAATATGTTAACTTCCCTATCTATACAAAGTATAATGCTATACAACCGTTTTATTATAGGTGAAATATTAAAATGTGAAAAACTAGTATTTAAAAAATGTTATCCCTTCTTTCCTTCCCAGTAATCTGCACACATACATTACTATGAGTGTACTAATCGTACTTGCTTGATTTTTTAACAAACCTTGTCCACAATATATTGTAGGTGATGAAATTGCAAGTCGAAAATATTCAAGGAATATGTCAGCTTTACATAAATTTACGTGTATCTAAATAAATATTTACAAAATTTATTCATTATTGATCTATATTTTTGCTTTAGGCCTTGAATTATATAACAAGAAACAAAAAATTGTTCAAAATTTGAAAATATTTATATTTTTGAATTCATTATACAATTTAAATTCAATAAAATATTTCAAATAATCAACATAATCGCATAACTATAGTTTTTTTGAAATGCTTATTTATATAATAATTTAATGTATTAATTATAAATATATACATATAAAATCAATTATGTCGAAAAATATTGTTTTTGCTATTGCTTTTGTTCTGAATAATTACAACTTCACAATAAGAATGTGTTCTCCTTAATAAGCTTATTTATATCTCTGACATGGTTGAGATTAGTCACATATTCTTTGACCCTTTGCAAATCATGCAGTAACACAGGTCTATCATCATAATTAAACCTGTAATATTTCGGTAAATACATGCAACATAAAATTCATTTTTTAAATAATCTTAAAGAAAATATTAGCGCTCAGGAATAACTAGTGAAAAACCAATTATGAAAAGGGAATCGTACAAATACAATTATTTTTTCCATTCAATCCTTTGTAAAATTAATACGTTGGTAAAAATACAATTTGTGATATGAAAGAGAGATCACACACTATTTTCACAGTGAAAAGAACAACAAACATACAAATATAATTATTTCTTTCTTACTAATTAAATGAAGATAGATAAGAAGGATTATAGGATTTAATGAATGCTCTGAATTATGTTATTAATCATTTTTTTAAAGTTGAATGCTCAATATTTAGAGTAAATTCGTGCCATTAAAGCTAATAAAAACATTTTTTCTAACTGTTATTTACGGTAACACGAGTTGACAGCATGGCTGCGTTGGGATATTTTATATCATGGTATGGTAAAGGTTAAACATTTTCTACACACACATTATACACCGTTTGATAAATGCAAAATACTGCTTAGTAAACAAACAAAATATATATTTATACGATTTTTTAATCAATTCATAGCTAAGTATTATTCATATAAAATACATATGAAAACAAATACTGTTTTTTTTATGAATAAGTTAGATGTTTTTATTTAATCAAGCCAAATATGAAAGTAACAAATATAACAAACCATGTTTGTAACCAATCTATTTGGATCAATCCATTTTTGCAAGTTATACATCAAATACATGCCTGACATAGTCGACTCCTATTGGATAAAATGAAGACTTAATATAATTGGAATGAGTCACATTTGAAAATGACATAATTATTCGATCTTTATGATAAATCCATAGATCGCTGGTCGCCGTGCGCATATCACAATAATACTATAGTCCCTATCCTAATACCTATAGGTTCCTCCTCACTTTATCTCAGATTCATTAAGAGCATGACTTCTATGAAGTATATTATGCTATTGACGCTACTGTTAATGGCTAGAAATTAATTCAATTCATTTGTATATGGTGCGAGTAAGATTGTTGTACAACTAGCAAAATCAGTAGATCTGTGGCCACAGCTAAAGAAGAAATCTAATTGAAGGAGGTTCTCAGGTAAGTCGTGTTCTTCCTAGTATCTGGTTGGTCCTTGGGCGCTCAGTTCCTTTCCTGTCCCTGTTCCAAATTTATTCTTCCAAATTATAGTGTGTTTAAGTTTATTTTTTTGGTTAATAAAAAATACTACTTTCTGATAGGCCCTACGGGCGGCTATTGTGGTCGCTTCGCTGCGCGGTCAGATTATCAATAGAATCTATATTTCAATGATTGAGCTTTCTCTAAAACAAACTACACGTAAATAAAATATCAATGTAATTAAAATTATTCCATCTTTGTAAGTTAGCTGTCAAAAGAATCGTGAATAGACAATTTCTATGGTAAGATTTCTCCCTTACCATATATATAAAAGATGACAGATGTCAATGAACGATGTCAATGAACGACAATGAACACTTCATTTCAAATTGAATATACAGGATGGCCTAAAAAAAAGTGAGAACATTTCGTAAAATGTGATATAATTACATCAAAATTAGTTTAACTGTATCAAAAATAGCTTAAATAGTTTATTTTTTTCTATTTTTTCGACTATTTCCGGTTGCCGTCTTTGATTATTACTTTTACCACTGTTTATATTTGATTTTTTCAAATTGTTGCCCAGAATGACAATAATCAGTGCAGAATACCGTATTATGATCAAAAATATATGAATTGTAAAACGTCGGGGTGCTAGGAAAATGATCAAAGTGTTTCAAAACAAAGTCTGGAGTATAGCTAGACATTATAGCAGGACGGAGCTCCATCTCACACAGCCAGAAATACAATCAACTTTCTTCGTAGTGAGTATGTTAATTTCATCGAGCCAGGCTTGTGGCCATAACATAATACAATAGATTATGCAATATGGAGTTTTTCGATGATTTCTGATTAGCTAAATATTGTGCAAAAAAAATTATTATGTTATGTATTGATACGAGATGTTCTCCACCCTATATATTTATGTGCTGTTATCAAATATATAAAAGAGGCAATATTTAAGTAATCTTAACCGCGAGATATTAAAAAACACGTTCGTTTTTACAGACCTGGTCGTTTAATCAATCACTATACAGCCATAATGACACTACTGAAGCCGACATCCAGAAAGTCACAGGTGTAGATGGAGAAGCTTAATATTAGTATGGATACTCTATATATGATTATATGATGAATATTAATTTTACAAGTATGCTAGAACGAGCATTATTTGAAAAAAATAGCCTCAATCTTGATTAATATTTTTTGATTTTAAAATTATATTTTTTGAAAACGTGCTTGCTGAGATCGATAGTACTCTGGTTCACTAGGAATTGGAAGTACGTGAAAGGAGGAAATCACACTTCGGACATATTTTCCGAGGCAATTTACTCCATGCAAAACCTGAATCAGGAAACATTCCAAAGAATGGAAATTCGTCGTTGAATGAAGGAACAGTGCAATAAATTGCATTATTCACTCGAAGACCAGATTGTCAATTATAGTCAACAGCTATTAGTTAACTATTTTTAATAAAAACAAACTTTTGTTGTGAAGTGAACTAATTTCAGAATATGGTGGTGTAGTATTTCAAAAATTAAATTAAATTAATCAATTAGAAAGATATAGAAAAATGATTTTTACCGACAATGATTATTGCAGAAATTAGGTTAGGTTAGGTTACATCGAACTCGGGGGTTGAATATTTAATAAATTAAAATGTTTACCTACGTTAAGATAATATATTTTTAAATATAATAAAACTATTTTGGTTCAGAATAATTTATGCTCGCAATAATCATGCCCTGAAAAATCAGTATCCGGAATAGTCAGTGTCCGGATAACAGGTGTCCAGAATAGTCAGTTTTCGGATAACAGGTGTCCGGAATAGTCAGTGTCCGGAATAGTCAGTGTTCGGAATAATCAGTGTCCGGAATAGTCAGTGTCCGGAATAGTCAGTGTTCGGAATAGTCAGTATCCGGAATAGTCAGTGTCCGGATAACAGGTATCCGGAATAAAAAGTGTCCAGAATAGTCAGTGCCCGGAAAGATCGTGTCAGCAAAAATCTTTCCGCAAAATTCGTGTCCAGAAACATCCTGTCCGAAAAAATCACAGAACCAAACATTGTACTGTACACATGTTGTGTTATACTTTTGTCATTAGGTACTATAGTTTTGAGAGGTGCAGTCCCTCCCATCATTGGATGAAAACTAATTACAGCTTGGTGCCGACCTATAAGAAAAAGAATGGAAGAACATATAGAATGGATATAGAATACATACAGAATGGAAAAATAATAATTACAAATATTGGAAGAACACAAGAGCGCCATAACAAACTTCAGTCTAAACTCCGAAATGGCTGAGCACGCAAAAATGGAGGACCATTCATTTGATAACAGTAATTTACAACTCATACATAGTTGCGTCAATGGACGATAATTTGACATTTTAGAAAATTTTGAAATATGTAATAATAAAAATAACAATAAAAACATAATAAATATTCAAATACCGCCCATTACATCCCCTCTCTTATCCATTTTAACTCCACCCCCACCCCCACTTCCATTAACTCCAAACACACCATATATTACTCTCTGAAAGTGCTTTTAATTTTAGTTGATCTATAATAATGATAATGGGAAGATGTTCTATAAAACGTTATATATCACTTAACACAATGAAAAGTGTAGTGGAATAAAATAGAGTTTGACTCAATTTACAAAATAATTATGGAATTCCACAAAGTTTCACCAGAAATCTTTGAACAGTTTTTATTTTATCTATCGTAATAATGATAAGTTTCAAGTGTGTGATTAGCAAATACAGCCTAGTATAAAATAACCAGTAAACACAATCATTTTTAAAGCTAAAGTATAAAATAAAATAATTAAATGTATATTTTCACTGCTTAGAACGCAAATAAGCTGATAACTGATCTAAAGTAAACACTAAACTTCAAAAAAAGATAACAAATACGGATAGTCCCCGACACTTTAACACGTCATTTGCAAGTGGTATTTTCCCACGCAGTTCGTTGCGGCATCCTGATTTTATTGATAACATCTATTCGTTGTCACGTTTCTCATATGCACGTTGTTATATAACAGATAGTTATTTTAAATTTTAAAAATAATTACAGACGTGAATTGAAAAACCAAATCAGTTCCACAATAAACATGAAAGTGCACTGGAGGACGAAATGTCTACAGAGAATTTGTCCATTTATGGAACTCCACCAAATTGTGGAACCTTCTTACTCGAGTGAGCAACCATCGGAATCCATTCCGGAATATTAGTCACGCTATAAAGTGTTAGGAACAGACAAATTTCAGCCAAAATTTAATGCACCGTGTAATGTAAACGACTTTGTAAATGATGAATTCTATTTATTACAATCTAAAAAAATGATACAATGTTTATATTTAATTTGGTAATAATGACGAAATGAAGCATGTAATGAGATGTAATGACTGTTTATACAAGAGAATGTAGAAATTTGGTACAGGGACAGGACAGCAAAGACTCGAAGACCAATCAGTAAGTACGCGACTTACCTGGATTTTCTCTCCTCCTTCGATGATCAGCACAAATTATAAAATTTTGGACACATTGATACAACCTTATATTATTAAGAAGAACACATTCTTATTGTGAAGTTGTAATTATTCAGGATAATTTACACTGTTTGCAGGTTAAATTGAATGAAAAGGTAGCCAAGAGAAAAGTGATCGCTTTAGCTGGCTTCTCGGACCAGTTGCGTCGCGATGTATTGTCGTCTAAATTATGTCGATACTCGGCGGCGTGGAATAGCTATGAAATATCTGGTTTGACAGCCAGGTCTGTGAGGCACGAGCAGAAGAATATACACAAACTAGACCGCGCCAATCATTCTGTATACATTTTTGACTACCGTTATAAAACGAGGTTTAAAAACTACTAAGAAAATACAACACTAGAAGATAAAACAGTTGAAATATGTGCGCCATAAATATTAGTAAATATCCCAAAGTAGAATAGTTTATTAAAATTACATCGTCTATTTAGTCGATTTGTGTAGCTCCAGAACAATGGCCTGTCAAGCAGCCACCTCTATCGCCTGCCGAGAGTTATGGTCCATTCGCAGCATGGCTCAGATCGTTTGTATGCAGATTACACTTTACCATTAATATCTTCTTCTATGGTTTTGTTTATTAGTGAAACAAATTGCGGGCCGAGATAGCCAACTTTGTCCCCCAGCTATTTTCCGCAGCCTTTGTATTTTGTAATATTTAACCCATTTATTTCATTTCATTTACGTGCTTTTGGCTCAACAGTTTAATACGATTGTTAATGTAATTATAATAATAAATTTAATCGCTCAGTTTAGTTAGTATAATAAAGTACATTGTAACGTTATAAATTACGTTCCAGTATATTAATTATTAGTACTTAATATCATTTAAAAATGAATGCCATTAGAAAATAATTATTATGATAATAGCAACACTCGCGCATGCGTGGTCGATGGTCGCTGTCAGGGTCCGATCTGCCGACGCGCGAAGCACTAACGGAGATTCACCAGAAGGCGAGCGGGACGGCTGCCCACGCATTTTGCGATGGTCGACTTTACTAGTGCATAGATATTCTAACGATCTCGTGATAAATTCTAATTTGTATTGTATTCATCTCTTCTGCAGAAATATTTTTTTTCCCTCTTGGACTCGGGATGAAAGATTCATAATTAACGTTGGACGATGTAGCAAACGGATGCAAGTGAATTCCACATAACCCATCACGCTTCGACCAGAAAGCTACGAAAACGAGTTCAACGTGTCCAAGGTCATGTTGTCTCAACCATACTATTGTCTTTGTTGTTGTTGAAGAACCAACAATTATTTTTACCACTGTGATAGTGGTGGTCAACATAATGATCTGGGGATAATATTAATTTTATTATTAAAATTATCGTTATTTATTCTGCGTGGATTTGTCATCTTTGTGGGATTCTGTTTTTGACCATCATCTATATGGTGTTGATTTAAAGTTGTATTTTTCTTACATTAAATTTGTTAATTTAACATAAATTCTTTCACAAGTACGACCCATCTTCATATTATTTAAGCATTATTATGTTATAATTATTTTGCCTCGAGGGACGAACGCAGATTTGGGAGATGGTTGAAAAGGTAAGGAATTCTGGTTAGCGTTTGGCTCGTAGGATCCACGTAAGCCGCTGAACTAGCCGGTGAAGATGTGGAGCACTCGGCATTGTAGCTCACAATATATTATAGATTGATTCAATACAATTTAAATGTATCTTTTTGAAAGATATACAGGAACAGAAGGATAAGACAGAAAATTAAGGTATTGCCAACGTAAATAACAATATTTTTAAGGAGAACACATTATTGTGAAGTTGCAGTTTTTATAGAACATAGTTCTGTAGTGTTTTAATATCATTCCATTTATTTATTTATCATTTGTATTAATTTGAATGAACTGCAACTCATAGGTTCGAAAATTTGTCGTTAACTTATTAAGTTGACATGGTATAATGGTCAGCGCGTTTCCTCGGATAGGAAAAGTTCCTGGTTCAAATCATGGTAGAAACCAATTTTTTTTTTGATATATTGATTTTTCTGTATATCTTTCTTATTAATTTATTTTAAGATATTATACAGGGTGTCCCAAAAAAATTATATTCTGTTTAACGAGTCATAAATTTCTGATTTTTCTTTCTTTTCATTGTGTAATTAATTGGAAATAATGAGTGGACCAAGATTAACTTTTGAAAAAAGAAAACTTATTTTTAAATGCTGTTGGAAGTATGAAAATGTAGCAGTACAGAATTACAAAGAAGAGTTTCAGGCAGATCGGATAAAAGATAAGTTTGAAATGAAAATTGAACTATTCAAGATGTTCATAGACAACGTTCTGAAAGACCGAGAACATCAACGAGCTTCACACCAGTCAAGAAAGTTATTGCGAAACATCCAAATAATCTGTAAGAAGAACAAGTCGTGAGATTGGCACCAGCTAATCAAGTGTCTGTCGCATTTTAAGACGTTGTAAATGGAAAAGTTACATTCCAAAAATGGTACATGCTGTCAATGAAGATGATCCAGTCAAGACGGAGCACCTCCACACTATTATCGTGATGCAAGAGCGTGTCTTGATGAGAACCTTCCGAACAGATGGCTTGGACGAAAAGGTTCCACAGAATACCGTGCATGTTCCTGAGACCTGACGCCACTCAATTTGTGGGGATACCTTAAAAATAAATTAAGTCTATGTCAGAAAACCGACGCCACTGGAAGAATTAAAAGCCGCAATCGAGCAAAAATGCGCCACAACATCAAATTAAATGCTTGTTGAAGTTTGTGAATCAATATCCAACCGTTATCAGCAGTATATAGACCAGAACGGTAATAATTTTGAACATCTGTAGTAAGAGGAAAACATATACATTTTATGTAGATTCTTTTGCAATTTAAATAATAATTATATGTGAATAAAAATATGTGTATATATTTTTTCGGGACATCCTGTATATGTATGTATATGTAGTATGAAATAATTGGGTGGGGAGGAGCATACAATAATATAATGAACTCGATAAAAATAATACAAAGAACAATCATCAAAGTAATATTAAAAGAGAGATCGACTTATTCAACACAAACACTTTTTGCAAAATATTTACAAAAAGATCTCAATTAATCAATTAATTAAAGAAAATAACACTGTACAATTTGAAACAAGCACATCATTAAGGTTTAAAAATATCTTTAAAATCCCCAAATGTATCAGCAAATTTTTATGTACTTAGGGATAAAAAATTTCAGTAGCCTCCCTACACAAGTAAAAGAGTTTAGAATGAAATTAAAAGAACACTTCAGAAGCACACAAATAAACAATAAATATTTAAAAACTACAAATGTTACAACTTTCTATACAAAATTATTTTAGTGTAACTCCCTCTCCAAGTACAAGAGCTAGTCTCTTTTTTTGGAGAGGTACGCGAAAAAAAACCGTGTAATTTTAATAATGTAAAATACTTAATTCATGTCATAAAAAAATTGTAAAAATATAAATAATAGGACTATGTCCGAAAACGGACATGCCACCAAAATAAGAACAGTATTAAATATACAATATGAGATCACGTATATCTCAAATTTAATGTCGTCATTAAAATACAACCTCAGCGGAGTATGATGGTAATTAGGCATCTTAAATTAATTATGTTTAGTTACATTCAGGTTGCAGTAGTTGCTTTTACATCTTCGTCTTTTGTTCCCTGTCGTCACCTATCCCGAATTGTGACATTTCTTGTACGTTCCACGAATGTGCATCGATATTTTAACTAGGTCGATTCTGATGAATCAGTTCCTGTTATCCTTCCTCGGGTCACCAATTTTTCCATGCTGTTCGCATGTCTGATAACATATATGTGAGTATTCGAAGCTGTATAGCTGGTCTATATAATAAGGCATTCATTTTACGGACTGTTCTAATATAATACTTCCATCACGATGTATACCCCGTCCATCTCTGGTTGACCTTTCACCCGGTCGCATTCGGCCGACGTATAGTAGTCGGCGACGAGTAGTGCAAATTTGAGTCTCAAAGGTCAACACGCGCGTGGTTTCGCCGAGATATATTATCACCGTTGTTTGGGACATATATTTGTGCTTGAGCGAGGATGATGTACTGTGCCTTCCACCTCCCCCCCCCCCTTCTCACCTGCCACCGAGTCTGTCGATCGGCGACCCAGAACCGGTACGGTTACAAAAAGATTTCGCAGTATAACAAAGAGTGAGAAGTGTGTCTACGTGACCATCTTGTGCAATCAGAATCATTCAAGACCCTGAACGGAAATAGTGTCCAAAAACCTAAAGTTACAGTCCAACTTGGAGGTGCCAGGAGAACGGGATTGTGGTGAGTGGAACTTACTTCCGAATCCTGTTTCTTCCGGCATTTATGCCATTACGCAACAACCATGTTTTAACGTTATCCGGATCGAGAAACTGAATTCGTCAGCATCTGACCACCTGCAAAGTGCAGCGTGACTTGAAGGATTTAAGTTAAGGAACGTGCAAAGTTGCGTCCAGCTCATAAGATTGAGATGACATGAAGCCTAAAATGAACACAAGCTTTGGTCAATCCTTTCATATGTTTCTGGCCCCCAAAGTTTATAACATTTTGCCGAGCAGTATGAAACAATTCAAACACGATTTTAAGAACTGGTTATTGGGTGTTGGCAGAAAGGAAACTGAGCAAAGATTCGTGGAAATGGTCACATGAACATAACGTAATTTCTTTATATTCATTTTTTCTTTTGCATAGTGTTTCAATCGTGGGTATTTTTGATTTAGATAAAAATAAAATAAAAAATAATTTCATATTTGTATGACAGACAACGGATGAACCTGTCTCCTTTAGTACAGACTTCGGTCTAGTTAGGGAGACAGTGAACATCACTTACATTATGAAGATTGTTCATCTTTTTTATGTACTTTAAAAATTGTTTATAATGTATAATATGTACAAATTAAATTAAATTCACATTATTCGATATATTCTGTTAAAACAAAAAAAAATTGGAAAATATGTTGATATACATATAAAAAAATAAAAAGAGTAAACACAGGTTCCTTTCATCTTTATACCTTTCTTAATTCGAAATAGGTTGCGTTAAACAAACAATAACAATACTTGATACAGTACATCACGAGATGTATTTCTTTTTTTATCTATTAACTGAGTACGAAATACATGATTCTCATTTTTTCAAATTAATGTTGTTGAACGTAAATTAGTAGATAGCATGTATAATACGTCGGGCAATATAATATACATATATTATTCTGGAGACGTGCCTCAAAAAAAATACCAGAAAATTCAACTCGTTTAAAAATACAGCTGCCGCAGTAATCTACTTACGGACTGACGAGGTTTATGTTGACAGTGATGGCACAAAAAGGTATCAAACTAATTAATTAGTTTTTAAATTAGCATATTGTTAATGACACCACATAATGAACAACAAAATTTAAAAAATCTTTTTTATAATACTCTTAAATGCCGTATGGTAGATACATTAAAAGCGATGTGGTTTGGCTGGGTGATCATGGCAATGGTTAGTACTCGGCGTTGCTCACGATTCATATTATTATTTATTTAATTTGTAACTATATAATAATTGTAGAATTAATTAGAATTACAAGTAGTAGATAGAATTATATTTATTACTATATAATAGATGTACATGAAGAACAGTTTTAAAGTGGACTTAATTTTTAGATCACTTTGTTGCAATAATTAATATAGATATGAGTCATAGAACAGAAATACCTACACAGAATACGTATTACATTAATATTTTTACTATTTTCAAACTAAGCTAAATGCTTATGATATGAAAATAGGACTAACTTGATGGCCTCTTAGAACAAAGCACGAACCCCCCGACCATTACTACTAGATCACAAGCACGTCATAATTATCAGTCTGTAAATTTCAACTGACCTCAGTGGTAATCAATTCTGCCCTAAGTTTTTCTCATTCATCTGTTAAACTCAAACCTTCTACCACTGGTTCACTAAGCGAGTGTCTTAACCACAGAACTAACAAGCGCATCATGTTATAATTCTAAAAAGGGATTTGCGGGGATGGGGTACCTTTTTATGCGCTAGCCTTATTTCTTAAGATCCTAAAGTGTAACTGAACAAAATTTGAATGGTATTCAATACAATAAGGCATTATTAAGTTACCTATATAGATTTTGAACGGATGATATTTAATATCATATAATACACGTGTGTCTTGGTGACGGCAAGATGCGTCCGGATTTTGTAGAGATGAAGGATAGAAAGTGGTATGTTTGGATAAACAGACAGTTAGTTATAAATACATAGATTATAAAATAGTACACAGATGTGGACACTTCTGACATCGATCAGAATTTATTTTTTATTAGATGTTTTAACCATACCTCTAAATATGAAACATGGGTTGGGTCCAGAGCCCGCTCCCGAACTGCATAAGACAGATTACATATATTTAGATCGCTATATTCACTAACAAGCAGAAATCGAGAAAAGTAGTTGAATTATGCAATCACCAAGTCACACGTCCCACGGAATGGATTGCAACAATTCTGGTTGTAAATCGGAATCACTGCAAGGTAGGGGAGGGAAGTAGAGAAACGTGATAAAAGATCAGGTCAGAAAGGGGATAAGGGTTATAATCGAAGGACTAGTGATCTCGGGAACCTAGAACTGCTCGCCTTACCTTGTATATGACGCCTCAGTAATCTCTGCAGTCGCTACCGAAATCACACAAAATGGCGCGCGGATTAGCCAATCTCCGATCCCAATTGAATACGGTGATGTCACAAGTTCATCCACGGCACACAAACAACAAACAACACGCTATAAAAACACAATATCACAAAATACAGTGCTGGTGCACTGGAGTTGAAAGGTCCACACCGCGAATGTTATCGCGATGTAGAGAACGAACAAATATCTGTCAAGTTGACAATTCACACTGAAAAGTCGAGCATGATGAAATGTATGGATGGTAATTTGGATGCGGAATGTGTCAATAATATTAGTCGCGGCTGAATCTAAAAGTGTACTTACGAATTCGGAACAGTAGTATCCATGGAAAAATAGCTAGGGCCTACAAACAGTGCTGTCGCCGCAGATATGCCATCCACGAATGGTTTGCGGTTAGCTGCGGGTATAGCGAGTATTACAGATAACTGCATGATGCTATCCGAAATCAGGAGAAGGTAAAAGCCTGAACTGTATTCATGTTAACATAATTTATAAGTATTCCTATTTTATGATCAAGTTCTCTATTAACCTTTACCATACCATGATATAAAATACCCGAACGCAGCCATGCTGTCAACTCGTGTTACCGTAAATAATAGTTTTAAAAAAATGTTTTTATTAGTTTAAATGGCTTTGACAGTACGAATTTACTCTAAATATTGAGCATTCAATTTTGAAAAAATGATAAATAACATAATTTAGAGCATTCATTAAGTCCTATACAATGTGTCCTTCCTTCTTATCTCTCTTCGTTTAATTAGTGAGAAAGAGACAATTATATTTGTATGTTTATTGTTCTTTTCACTGTGAAAATAGTGTACGATCTCTGTTTATCATATCGCAAATGATATTTTTACTATCATATTAATTATACAACGGATAGAATTGAAAAAATAATTGTTTTATACGATTCCCTTTTCAGAATTGGTTTTTCACTAGTCATTCCTAAGCGTTAATATTTTCATTAAGTTTATCTAAAATACAAATTTCATGTTGCATGTATTTATCGAAATATTACAGGTTTAATTATGACGGTAGACCTGTGTCACTGCACAGTTTGGGAAGGGTTAAACAAGAATTGCGCAAAAATGAATTGATGTACAAAGCTGTCTTTATCACAGCCACTGGGGGTGCGTAAAGATGCTTTTGCTTTTTTGCACGCGGCATACTTTTCACGGCGATACCGGGTGATGCAGATGGGCCCAAAGTAGGGCCTAATGGCCGCATTAATCACAGCAATTAAGTCACGCAAAATTATAATAAATAATTCTAATTACGCTTCGCAACAATACATTACTAAGCTGGTGCCGTATTTATGGTGGCCGCTTACAATACCTGCTTGAAATGTAAACAAAATTAACTTAATTTGTTCATTTATTTAACGGCTGGGAAAACGTAAACACGACGTTGCTTTAAATATGGCAGACTAGGAGGATTTTTTTTTGGGTGTTCCGATACACCGATACGCTGAAGTAAGGTTTTATCATCTGAAAACAGATATAGTCTCGAGTGGGGAAAAACAACTTGCTTTTTCTGCTAAACATAGACAAATTTTTATGACCGCTTTTTTTCCAATTACAACAGAAAAGAGTCACACGTTTCATTTGTGCCATTTATATTTTTTTAATACTTATATTTACTGATTGGTTGATTTCAACATAATTGGTATCAAAATAAACATTTTTTAAGTTTTAAATTTAATTAATAAGTATTTTCGTTGAAAGCAATCACTCTGTGGTTTGACATATTATGAAACCACGAAATTTATTATACGTCAACCGGTTTCGCTTATCTCATGCTTCATGAGGACGTATTTGAAACTAATCATAAATACAAAAATAGTACACTTATATATATATATACATAAAGAGAGAGAGACATAATACATATGCAGATAGATGAAAAATTAAGGGAGGGGAAAATACAGCGTTGATGGATATTAAATTAATTTTAATCTTCTTTTCTTATTAAATTGATTTATATCTCTCCCTTTATGTAAATATAAGTGCACTTTTTTTTTGTATTTATGATTAGTTTCAAATACGTCCTGATGAAGCTTGAGATAAGCGAAACCGGTTGACGTATAATATATTTCGTGGTTTCACACAAAGTGATTGTTATTTTATTGAATAGTTAATAAATATTAAATATTACATTTTAATTATATGCAAGCCTGTTAGCTGCTTCCTATCTCGTTAAGTACATATAAAGTACCTATTCTAAGATAAGTTGCCGTTTGGTTGTATTGCCAATCTTTCATTGTTTTTATTATTCTTGTAAACTGATTTGTGCATAAATAGGAAGTAAGATAGAACTAAACTAACAGATGAAATAGTAAAAGAATTGAATGAACTAGTGAATTTTTTTTACAAAAATGTATTTTGTATTAACATCAATATTTTGATGTTTCTTAAAATATAACATGTGCTATGTATCTTGTATTTGTATTATAAAATACCTGTAGGTAATGAATGTTTGAGACAAGTAGATGAGTGTGTTGTGTATTTGGGAAGTATGTTTGATAGAAACGGAAAAGCCGAGAGAGATATCGAAAAGAAGGTGACTGCAGGAAACAAAGTAAACGGCGCTTTGAATGGAATTATATATAATCCAAGGCACGACTAGCGGTGCACAATGGAGTTTTAGTACTGACATTGATGTGAGGCCTGGAGCTGACAAAGAAGGAACAAAATTAGACTGAATGAAACTGAGTGGAAATGAGATCACGTCAGCGTATATGTGGCAGATCTATTTATGAGTAAAGAATGAAGAAATAAGCAAAGTATGTAAAGTGAGTAAGATTAAGAAAGAATCACTTGGATGGTTTGATCATATTGATAAGTGTTGATGGCACCAGAAGTAGAGGACGTCCGCGGAATACTTGGTATGACCAGGTAAATCAGCTACTGGAGGATGGTCCTGTTAGAAGCCTCAATAATTGGCGAGCTTCTATGAGAATACTTACGAATGTGGATGTGGCGAGAACTGTGTGTAAGGACGGAATAGGGTAGCGCTATACCCTCTCTTTTTACCCCTGCGGGAAAACGGCGTGATGGTGAGTAAGTATGCTATGTATCTAAAAAAAAAATTCTTGTTATCTTAGGACATGTTTGTGATATAGTTTTAAAAAGAAAATGGCTGCATTACTCGATACTGTCAAAAATATCAATTTTATAATTAATTTTCATATTAATAAATTGTATCTATATTCTGTATCAAAAAACTGGTTCCCTACCAAATATTTATTTGTATTTAAGTCCACATCATTTTTAGTTCAAGTGTCACATTCTTTTATCTATCTACTTTTCTGAGTCATTAACATTTCTCAAAACAAATCCCCGGGTCCTGGGCCAAACCGAGTAATGCCGCAAAAAATCTAAGTGTCCCTTTAAACAATGGCTGCCGGAAACACCAGCCGTCACGTGATTGACGATCAACGTCACGTGATCCTTCAAACCGGAAGGGCTCTGTGACTGATCCCGGAAACGTACTTCTGGGGGGGACAAAGGGATCTCCTCGGGATTGTCGGCGAGAAAAAAATATAAATAAAATCACGGTTTCTGTATGGTGTTATTATTTATAGAAGCGAAAGATTTTTATTCTTGTTTTACGACTTCCAAGTCTTTTAATGTAAGTCCCAATGGTAATACATTATTCATCAAAGTACATATTGTTTAACTTTTTGTAACAAAATATTTGTATATTATAACAATATGTTATAGTACCTATCCGCGACTAGATTGGTTTGTGTTGACGTTTCGAATAATGGCAGCACTGCACCACTGAAAGAAATTTTGTCTATGGCGCTTTCTGGTAACGGACTAGAGCGAGTGCAACAAGCAGCTCGTGCAGTTAAATATCAAAAAATGTAACTTCAAATTTGGAAAGGAAGGGTGAGAATAATTTGATATATTAGGCATCTGTGTTACGCTGTACCATGTTTTTTATAAGTTTATGTCATTGTTTTTGTATGTTTACAGGATGTAAAAATCCCTTTCTACTCTGACCCCCGTGATACAGAGGTGTATTTTTTTGGTTAACGGCCATCACAAGACATGGGAATATGATGGCAATAATAATTTCGTGAAGGATTACGCATGGGCCAGAGCACGATAAGAATACGATTAGGTTCCATCTGCTCAATATGATTTTTACAACATGAGGACATACTAATTTCTACGTTTCATCAGGAACTACGCCAATAAGCAAGTAACCAAACTTGTGTGACGTTTGCGGTGGAAGGAGTCATCAAGTGAATACGACATGGTGACTCAAACCATTAAAAACTGAATTTAAATTGTGGATTGCTTCTGTAGAGCAAAGGTTCTTTGTGTTTTACTGTTGAGAAGTTAATTTCCAGTTGTATAATTTTGAAGAGGTCGAAATTTATAATTTTTATTCACACATCTCAGACCTAATTTTATTGTCTTGTTGCTATTTTGATGAAGATAATTTCTTTAAATCTTTTGTTGAAGTAACGCTTTTAATTTTTTTTTCTTCTATATATGATAAAAACTTAATTAATTATAATGTTGTAAATCTCAGACTCATTTTATTATTTTCCCTTGAGAATGATTACTGAAGTGGATGGGAGACCGTGTGACGAATTCTGTGCATCGGATCCACGTATCTCATGTTTTTTTTACCTTGAGCAAACCGCTGAATGTCATATCGTTACATGTCACATTTTGGCTCCCAACGCATGGTGACGTCACAATATGTAGGCTAGCTTTGTATAAAAGAAGCATTTTCATTTTCCGATTATTCTAAATGGATCCTATTAAAAAAATATGTTTAGTGTTGACACATTTATGTTGATCCCTCATGACTGAGAATCGCGATCTCCATGAACTCCCGTCCTCTCGACTACGCTCTTCCACTTTTCTCGGCATCCTGCAGATCTTAGGCCTGTTACCAGAGAAGTTCCTGTTACCTTTTCCACTAGGCCGGTCCAACGTACGGGGGATCTTCCTCTTCCGTACAGGAGACAAGAATGTAGACAAAGGTGATTAGCCGATATCAGCTTCTCTCAACCGGCGATGATGATGATGATAATGAGGTCGAAAGAAGTGAAACATAAAAGATGTTCAATATATGCACACTATGGCGACAAAATAGAGAATGCCTGCCGCAGCAGAATACTCCTGTTTTTATTCAAATTCATAAAAATATATTCAGTCATTTTGCAAGTACCTAAAACGGCTACAGCCTGCCGCTTGAGACGTTTTTCTAAGAAGTTATTGCTTTCCATGATTATACCTTTAAATTATTAACACATGTCTTATCGTATCAATTATATGGCACCTCCTCGGCGAGTAATTTCTGTGCGATACAATAAGCTTCTCAAAGCTATTTTACTTTCTCGAAAGATGCTCAAAAAATTGAAGGAATGGTTGAGAGTTTATCCTTGATCTTCAGTTCCTGCAGAATAGAGACATTCATCTGTCTCGCCATCCATGGTATGCGCAACATGTGTCTCCAGCACCATATCTCAAAGGCAACAATCTGTCTTCTCTGCTTTGTCTACAGGTCCATGAATTTACACCATATAGAATGCACCAGACTGTTTGAGCCTGACCTTCGTTATTTTAAAAATACCGCAAATTTTCCTTATAATTTATTTTTTCAATCATTTTTCTGTAATTTTGTTATCTCTGATCTTGGACCAGTTGAAAGTTGAAGTTTGAACTAACAGTTATCTTTTACGAAAATCTGAATGATAAATTAACGGAGAGTGTATGTGTGTGTTCAGTTTCTCGCTACCGTGCTTGCCGATTAGTACATTTTTCTATTTGCTTATTGTGTAACATTTCGCGCCATCAACAAAGTGTGAATTAAATAATACTTCGCGTTATTAATAAAGTATTGTTTCCTAGAGCCAGTGGAAGAAAAAAATCCGGATACTTGAAGGAGCATTTCTCAAGTGGGTTGTGTTTCTTTATGGTTCTGGTTTATCCTTCAGTCGATCAGTTCCCTGTTTCTGTTCCTATCTCAAAATTCCTCTACTCTTTCTACACTCCATATTTTTTCTCCCTCTTGGTTAGACGTGCGTTTATTAATTTAACACATATCTAGTTTTGATTTTACATTTTTTGCCATCCAGATTACTTGACTATTACAATTTTTGCCGCTGAGCTTTTTGTTGTCAGCCCTTAGCGAGGATCACGCGAGTCAACATAAGACTCAGGAAGGTGCCTCCGTATATAAATGCGTCTCTCCCGCCAATAAATTCATCCCTTCGCTCAAATGGGGTCTTCCGTCAACCCCACGGTGATAACACGCTGCTGGCCGTTCTATTTATTTATGAAATGTATTGGCTGACGCGTTATACTTATGAAATATTTATAACTACTAATACACTGAACGGTCGTGCGGTCCCCCTTCCTACATTTCCAATACCGCCACTCTAAGATTGTAAATAGATAAACTTAAAGATGCTCATTGAACAAGAGAAAAACGTTCACCCAGACTCTCATTTGTGAAGAAAGCTGCACAGAGCAATGAAAGATGTACAGAGCGATGAAGATATTTGACGAAAAATAAATTCGTTACTTTAAAAAAATCAGTTTAACACACCCTCTACATAGAATATATTGTTTTTATGATTTAAAAAAAAACTTAAATTAATAAAATAAAATAAAAGTACTGTTCCGTATTAGCGAAAAAATATCAGCCGCGAATAACGTTATTGTCACATTACCGCGTCTAAATTCCCACCCTTCATACATTTCCTCATACTCGTCTTCAGTGTGAATTGTAACCTTTACGCCGCCAGGTGTCACTTAATCAATATCGTTTGGTTGATCTTGGTGTGGACTATTACCTGCAGTGTGTTATGTATGTACCTACACTCCGAAGCCACATCCCTATCTTTTAGTTTATCAACCTTAAGCTTTCTTGATTTGAGGAGAGTTGCGAGTTGGAATCATTATTTTAATGATTCTGTCTAATCTTGTTATTTATGATTTCTGTAAGCGGATGTGCATTGAAACGATTATTTCATATCATCTGATTTATTGCATTATTTACCCGGTACATAACCCGGATTTAAATTACCTTCTATATTATTTAATGGGAGATATATCCCCACAATTATCTTTATAAACTATAACACAACCCTTCAGAGATCAGATCGTATCTAACATCCAAACGAGAAAGAACTGAAAGTCTATTCGTTTAAGTACATCTCCATGAATTGGTTATTTGTATACTTAAAACTCAATAAACGTGATTACTTCAAAACGCCAAGTCTTCATATTCAAAATCTTCCTTGATGGTAGATAATAAGTGCACCAACACTGTTTTGTATGATCACAGTGTTTTGTTGTTTGCGAGTGCCGTGGGTGAAGAGTGACACCACCGTCTTCAGTCGGGAGTGGAGATACCATTCTCACCATTCTCGTGCATCTGTCTTCGTGTGTGATTTCGGCGGCACCGTCAAGGATTTTAGAAGCGTTAATATTGGAGGTGAGGCGAGCAGTCCTTTTAAATCCCGTATTAAATCACTAATCTCATCCAATATTCGTCTCCAGATTCCTTCCCCACCTTGCGGTGATTCCGATTTACAATCGAAATTGTTGTCATCTATTCCACGGAAAATGCGATTCGGAGATCGCACATTTTCTGTTCGATATTTATGACAGGGCCAGATCCCCGATCGCCGTGAGCATGTGTTGATGCTTCTTTAGGTTTACTATACCTATATGTTCCCCCCCTCCTTATCTCATACCTCAGAGCATGTGTTTGTACTTTATATGAACTTTGAACTGTCATGATGTCAATGATGTCTGATTGTACAGTTATTTTGATAATGTGATTGTAAAACTACTATTGTGTTCAAAGTACTTCGTGTGAATCGGCAAAGTAGTTCCCGTAGTTCAGGAGAGCTGTGACTATAACAATAAAAACCAGGTAAGTCGTGTTTCCTGGTTGGTCCCTGAGCCCTTATAGCTCTGTCCCTATACTAAATTCCTACATACCGTTTACATACCCCCTTGTATTGACTGAATAACTGGGAAACTTCAAATCAATCCCAGACGCAAGATAATACAAACCAGCTAAGCGAATGATCTACTATCCTGCTGTAGCCCTAATGGATTGTTGAATCATAAGTTAATTAATGTGTAAAAACATATATGTATTTTAATAATTTAACAAATTGAATATTACAACGTTTAATCGAATAACATAATTTCCACACGGACACATAAAAATAACCTACAAACCCCAAGAGCACATACTACATTTGGTCTAAGGAAGTACAAATATTTTTGACCTAAACTATTTAATAGAATGCTTAAATGCTTAAATCAATTGAATTGTCCCAAGAACATAAAACTATATATTAAAACTTGGATTCGTAATATGGATAGAGCCAGTATTGGTGCACTCACCCAAACATATTGACTCATACCTATATTAATTATTGCCACAAAGTGATCCAAAAATTAAGTCAATTTTAAAATTGTTCTTCACATACACCTTTTATATAGTAATAAATGTAATTCTATCTACTGCTTGTAATTCTAATTAATTGAACAATTGCTTGTAAACTATGCCCGTCTCGACACAGAATTTCTCTAGTGAGACGGGCGCAGTCCAAACAGATTTGTAAATAGTATTATATAGTTATTAATAAAAATTATTTACCGACACTGGCCTCTAGAATAAGATACATTTCGTTTCTGTGTTAGAGTGTGCTTGTTAATTTTATTCTAGGTTTAATATTATCGTACTTGCGAATTAACGAAATTATGAATAACCGCCATATCGAAAGAAGATGGGATGGTAAAAGAAATATTTAAAATAAAGGTTTCACAATGAGGGTCTCTTTCAGAAGGACTTTTTAATAATGTAAACAATTTTTTTTTTGATAATTAAGTACGGTGAGTTGATGTATGCGGGTCTATGCATCTAAGTGATCTAATTACGTTGAAAATTGGATTCCAGTGCTGCAATCTATTAAGAAATGTTATAAATCAATATTTAAAGACACAGTAAAACATTAGTAATACCATTCAAAGTTGCGAGCTATGTATGTGTTTGGGACATATTTGTGCTTGAGAGAGAATGATGTACTGTGCCTTCCACCTCCCCCCCTTCCTCACCTGTCGCGGACCCAGTCGATCGGCGGCCCTGAACCGGTACGGTTACAAAGAATTTCGCAGTGTAAAATAGAGTGAGAAGTGTGTCTACGTGACCATATATTGCAGCCTGAATCATTCAAGAACCTGAACGGAGATAGTGTCAAAACTATAAGTTACAGTCCACATTGGAGGTGCCAGGAGAACGGATTGTGGTGAGTGGAGCTTCTTTCCGAATTCTGTTTCTTCTGGGATCTATGCCATCACGCAACAGTATGCCTTTTCAATCTTTCGTTTATCTCGATATTATTTCGTTCCAGGACGCTCATATCCGGTGAGTACCTTTATTTTGAGTTGTAGTTTGTGATTTATATATATTAGTTTTTTGATTATTTCCGCGGATTACGATTTATAAGACCAGATACACTTAACCCATACATTTTACACAGGAAGGGGAAGTGCATCTTCTCAGTGGCTGGTGTGGTATCCCATATATTTTTGTATATAAACTTTCTCAACTAGTGATGTGTAGGGTTTCATTATTTTTGAAAAATAATTTACCAATTTCAAAAATAATCACTATGATGTGTTATACTTTTCCTGTACTAGTAAATTTAATAGATTTTTTTGGAACTCAGTAGGTTTCACCAGTCATTAAGCTGACCAGTAAAAACATTTTCATTATTTTAACAATTTGACAGAAATAATACAAATGCATGTTTACGCGCCTTGTTACTTCAATTGGCACCACTGGGTTTCTTGGTTTATAATAATGTGAATGTGCGTGTGTGAGTATTGCCGCCCTTTTTTCGGAAAGATGGTAACCGACATCCCGTGATCCGACCAGTCCAGCGGTCCAAATAAACCACCATTGCGCGCTATAAAAAATAAAGAAGACAGACCAGCTAAAGAAACAACAACATGGAAACAAAGAGACAGCAAACATAAAAGGTTAGTTCAGTTCGTATATCATATGTGTGCTTAATGTTAATCGGAAATCTGGGAACCAGCTATCGAAGGCATTTACATAAACAGTGCATCTATGTCCAATTTTCATAAAATGCTTCCAATATCAGCTATTCAATAAGGTTACATTCTGATTTTTGATTAGGAAATGGTTAATGATTTTTCTATCATAGTTTCAAAGTCATAGCATAATCTTTTGAAGTTCGATTCAAAGTTCATGTTGATGATTTATATGTCGCACTTATGCCGATTCACCTTACCGTAAGTATATTAATAAATTATCCGTACCCACTCTGCCTACCCCTGCGCGGAAGTTGGGCGTATTGATACGAAAGTAGGTCCAATTGATTAACTACTATTGGACTAATGTATTCGAGACCTCAATTTGACACTTTCAGGGCCGGCGTAATGCGATCCTCCCACAAAGGATCAGGTTACCCCATTAGGCAGATTATTGTAGGTCAGCGCTCAATGGGTGAAGGGGTGGAGGGAAATAAAAATAAAGCGCCCATCTGCCCCCATTCTGACGCTGTGGACCTTAAGAGTTAAGAGGAATTAGCAGTGGCGTCCGTTCGATGTTTGAATTTTTTTTATTTTTTTATTTTACTCGTCAAAAACGAATCAATTGTATTTTTTTTCCATTATACCTCTAAGTCAATGTGCCTATGTCTCTTATTATGCTTCATTAGCGCGAACTATTTGCCTCAAGTTGCAATGGCGTCATCAAGTATACTTGTAAACGAAAAAGGACTTCCGCAAAATATGAGCAAAATATTTGAATGAATTAACACTTACTGCCCGGTGGGTCAAAACAAAACACGTCCGGCGGTGGTGGGTCATTTTAGACCCACCTCAAGTTTTCAGTTTTTTAACCGTTTTGTGGGAGATATTTTATAGATATTTAATTTTAAATATGATTTAATGAAATGGCATGATGTGCCGTAATGTTTCAGCTAAAAAATTAAGGTTAAAATTAAAAAATATTACGAATAATGTACATATTCTCACGCATCAACAAACGCTCTACACAGCCAAAATACAAACATCTACTGAGCATGTAATCTTATCATCGGAACCCGAACAGGTAGTGTCATAAAACTTACAGGTACCCGAAACGCTCCTCAAATAGTTATACGAGGGCCAAGTAAAAAATATGGTTCCTTACGCTGTACACTCGCCACGCGAGATGCTAGGCGAAATCCGGCAACACCGCCTTGATTGTTGGTCCCTTAACTACATCCCCACTACCGGAAGCAAACGCTGCGACGCTCAGTAAAGGCCTGACAGCCATCCGCTATGGAACCCGCCATCGCCGTTACCGCCAGGTGTGAAATCCGTTCGGTGATTCGATTTTTAAACGCGAAGAAGCTTAAACCTATTGAAATTCATCGACAGTTGGAAGAAGTTTATGGCACAGCTTGCATCAGCGTCCAACACATCCGCAAATGGTACAGGGAGTTCTCCGAAGGACGCACAGACGTCCACGACGAGCAAAGGAGTGGGAGGCCATCGGTGTCGGACGAAGTCGTGGCGAAGATTGAGCGCATTCTCCTCGAAGATCGGAGAGTAACGCTTCGGGAGCTTGCTGTCCAGGTTCCTGAGGTTTGTGAAAAAACCATCGACAACATTTTGACCGATAAACTTGGTTATCGCAAGGTGTGCGCGCGGTGGGTCCCACACATGCTTTCAGAAACCCACAAAGACAATCGTGTCAAGTGTGCCGAGGGGTTTCTTCGAGAATGCGCCGAGAATACCGAAGAATTCTTGGACTCCATTATTACGGGAGATGAAACGTGGTGTCACTACGTCACTCCAGAAACAAAAGAACAGTCCAAACAATGGCGCCATCCTGAATCGCCTAGGCCGAAAAAGTTTAAGCAGACGCTTTCCGCAGGGAAAGTGATGGCTACGGTGTTTTGGGACCGAAAAGGCGTCTTGCTGACCGAGTTTATGCCTAAAGGGACCACCATCAATTCGGACAGGTACTGCGAGACATTGACAAAACTCAAAAGAGCCATCCAAAATCGCCGGAGAGGAAGGCTGACCAAGGGCGTTAGGCTGCACCACGACAACGCTCGCCCGCATGTCTCTCGACAGACCACCGCCCTACTGGACAAATTCGGCTGGAAATTGCTTGACCATGCCCCCTACAGCCCTGATCTTGCTCCCAGCGACTTCCACTTGTTTCCGAAATTGAAGCAACACTTGGGTGGACAACGCTTCAATACAGATGAAGAGGTGAAAGAAGCGGTCACCAAGTTCATCGGCGGCCTAGCGGCGGAATTCTTCGAAGCGGGTTTTCAGAAGTGGATAACTCGTCAGGAAAAATGCATAGAAAAATCAGGAGACTATGTAGAAAAATAGAATAAAGTACAAGCTTTCAGATGGTTTACAATAAAAAATACCTTATACCTGAAAAAAATGTAGGAACCTTATTTTTTACTTGCCCCTCGTATTAATGGTATTGTCTAGGGGCCACCAGACAAAAATAAGTCAA
Source organism: Eubasilissa splendida (assembly GCA_031772225.1). NCBI lineage: Eukaryota > Metazoa > Arthropoda > Insecta > Trichoptera > Phryganeidae > Eubasilissa > Eubasilissa splendida. The sequence continues at coordinate 5,986,804 of CM062866.1, read as the reverse complement.
AACCAATACATGGACGCATACCTTGTATCCTTTGTCTACCCGCTCAAAATGTTGACTTCATGTATTTCGGTGAAAGCGTTGAGATTTAATCCATTAAAAGCGACTGATTTTTGTGCGTTTTTTCACATTTTTATCAATTACTCATTTGAATCTCGTCCGATAGCATTTATTTTTTAATAATATTTAATAAAAGATTACCTAAAAGAAAAACTGCATTAAACGAATATATATATAAGCGTAATTTATATTTTTACAAATACCCGGGTCAAATCTGACTCACCACTGTAGAGGATGTGTTAAGGTCCATCACTCCACCCTCTGCCTAGTAGTTGGACCTGCATAACAAGCATTGCAATTCATGAATAGGGCCCATCAACAATATGAAGATACACGGTACGTAAAACCATAGCAGACATTACCAATGACGTTATTACAAGCAATATAAATTAAATATACGATTTTTCTGCTAAAATAAATCATTATCATCGAGAAAGCTTGAGCAACCTTCATTCGCACGAAAAAGATGTTCTGCAGTCATAAACTTAATCTAAGATTACAAATTCCAATGATCAGATGCTAAGTGTTCTTGATATTATTTAATAGAATAGAAGCATGGACACTTACTGAAGAAATGTTTAGGTAACATGAAACATTTATAGAAGAATGCTCAAAATAAGCTGGATGAATAAAGTTACGAATGAAGATTGTATGGTAAGGATGAATAAAGAAAAAAGAAGCACAAGAAACAAGTGATGAGACAGTCAGAGATGTACGAGATCTTGCTGGAAGTCTCCTGGAAGAAGTAGGATATCATGACTATCGAGGGGATCCGCTGCTAACACAGGATCGTTTATAAGCAAAGCTTTTATATCGGTTCAACTAATTTACCGCCAGATTTGTATTTTTTTATGCTAAACAAGCGATAGTGTAAAGCATAAGCGTCCAAAGAACGACGCACGGCCGCCGACCAAAACATCCCTCATTACACCTATGACACTGTAGGGTTTAAATTTATCGCCGTTCCCGTCCGGCACCGACACCATAAATATCTGCATTCAATACCTAGCCGGCGGCAAAGTGCTGCCACCACAGTCTATAGGCACTGAAATGATCTTCCGTTCCGTTGCTTCGCCACGGCGCTCGAAGCCTGCGGGGCCAACACTCTTCTCTATATTTCATTTTTTTACAAGCATACCTTCTGTAATTTCCGTTCTATCTTCTGTCACAATAAATGACTCTACATCGACCGTGCGTACCATTTAATTCTAATCACCTACCCCTACAAAGTGATGACCCTGACGTGATTGTAATTGATCCGTGGAGACAATGGTGGTTAATAATACAACAAAGATACAGTAATAATATATACAACATCTGGGAGACTGAGAGACAACTTGAGACAAAAATACTCCCTCACGGGAAACATGACGAGCACTAAAATAAAAGACGTGAAGTTAATTTTCTACCAGATCATGACTGAAGAACCTCAGGTAGTATGGCCAGTGAGCTAGAGAGCTTTTCCGGACCGCAGTGAATAAAGTGATGGAAGCTAACGTCCGCTGAATGGATAAGGTACGAGAAGAAGAAAGAAGCGGACGTTATCCTCGCAACAAGGGACTGCCGAAAAAAAAGGATTTGTTTCCAATTAAAATTAAATTAATCAACTAGAAAGATATACAGAAAAAATCTACTTATCGAAAAAAAGTTGTTGCTACCGGGATTAGAACCTGGACCTCTTACTATTCGGAAAGGCGCGTTCATCATATCGCTATAGTAATCGAATATATTTTTGACAAATTTTGAACATATATTCTTTAATCTTTCCAATTATTATAAATAGATTTATTCTGTACATATTTTTCGTTGATTAATTTAATTTGTATTAAAATACCACAGAGTTATGCTCTGAAAATGTAACGTCACAACAAAAATGTGTTATCTTTAAAAAAATATATTTCCATTGGCATTATATAAATCTCTTGTAAAACATTGGAGTCTTTGATGTTGACGAAGTCATGAACTTCAATATCGTTTATGATCTTAATACTGAACATGTAGAAATCTGTTAAAGTCAGGTCGGGAGAGTAAGGAATTATTGTTACTGAGTAATTTTATATTATATAACCATTTTTAACGAACTGCCTCGTAACTGATGAATATTCAACTACCTGCTGTCTTTTTATTCGTCACCGTTGAGCCTATCAATGTTAAGCGTTGTGTAACTATTCAGTATAGATTTGGCTTACACTGTGTTGAAAGATTTATACTAATTTTCAAGTTTCACTTGCATATAGGTATCAGTATTAACCTTTACCAAACCGTGATATAAAATACCCGAACGCAGCCATGCTGTCAACTCGTGTTACCGTAAATAACAGTTAGAAAAAATGTTTTTATTAACTTAAGTGGCTTTAATGGCACGAATTTACTCTAAATATTGAGCATTCAATTTTAAAAAAAATTAATAACATCATTTAGAGCATTTATTAACTCCTATACAATGTATCCTTCTTTCTTATCTCTCTATGTTTAATTAGTAAGTAAGAGATAATTATATTTATATGTTTGTTGTTCTTTTCACTGTAAAAATAGTGTGTGATCTCTGTCTTTTATATCACAAATGGTATTTTACCCACGAATTAGTTTTACAACGGATTGAATGGAAAAAATAATTGTTTTTGTACGATTCCCTTTTCATAATCGGTCTTTCACTAGTCATTCCTAAGCGCTAATATTTTCTTTAGGATTATCTAAAATATGAATTTTATGGTGCATGTATTTACCCAAATATTACAGGTTTAATTATGATGGTAGACCTGTGTTACTGCATGGTTTGGGAAGGGTTAAAAACTCCACATTCGCTTAAACCTCTACAGAATTTTTAAAAATTGTTGATATTTATGTAGGTTAACGAAAAAAAATACATTTTTTTGTCACGAGTTTCCTCTACACGGCATTTTTCAATCCGCCAATCAGAGGTCGTCTGTCGCCGGAAAATACTTGAGCGGAAATTCTAGGGGGTCGGCGACGGGGGATGGAATTTCAACCCCAATAAGGTTTTACTGGGGGCGGCATAAATACCTTCGGCAGCCCATCGCTGCTAGTCCGTTGATAGCTCGGAGGTGACTATTAGAAATGTAATTCAATTTTTAAATTTATGAGGCCAATTTGGAGATCGAAAAAATATTCATGGGCCCGGAGTTTTAATTTAGCTTACATTTTTCACCGCGGAGAATAAAATGAATTTAATAAAAGACAGGCTTATTTTATGTTATTAAGTTGAGTACACTTATATCTTTATATTCTGTTCGTCTTTCATAAAAAAATTTGAAGCTTTTCGAATATATTTTTCGAACCCCCATAATGTTAAACCTAACCTCGTGAATATTCTGTTATATTCATTATTTTATGTGTATGGGTTTTTTCAAGGGTTTAAATATTTTTTTGTAAATCTAATCTCAGTAAAGTAGTTAGCTATACTAAATTTTCTATCTATTATAGTGATAGAATAATGATATTTAAATTAAATTATTCGATTATTGATTGATGGCATATTAATAAGCACTTGTATTGCGTATAAGCATATATGCCGGAAGAAGTTTGGCACTCACCACAATTCAGATTCTGCTGGCACCTCTAAAATGTGGACTGTATTTTTAATCACTATTTCGTCTTAGGTTTCTTTAGACGACACTGTATAAACGCGAAGTCTCATTTGTATAATATTGTAATTCTTTTGATTCATGTATAACCGCCCCGGTTCAAGGTCGCTAATCGACTGATCGGCGGCGTGCCGGGAGGTGAATGGAAAGGGAGGAGGAAGGCACAGTACATTATTTTCGTTCATGAATAAATATGTATTTACAAATAAATATATGTCCCAAACAACTTGTTATAATAAAATAAAAATCTTGTATTGTTATTACAAAAGTAAAGCATGTCTACTAGCGTTAGATAAAAAATATTCAAGTGAGTTATATGTTTAGTTCACTGGGAAGGAAGGAAAGAATACAATTTTATTATTTGTTAAGGCCCGTGTCCACGACAATCTCTCAATGAGATTTTAATATTTGATGATCGGATTAGAATAACGCAACTAGTACACACGTTCCTTTACAGAATCGGAGAGATCAAAGTCTCATTGAGAGATGATTTGACCCCTGTTTTGAAATATTTATGAATATTATTAAATAATTCAATTCTTTGTATGAATAATGATAAAATAATATTATAAAAAGTTTCTACGTTATTTGATATTTATTATTGAGAGTTTATCTATGTGTGCACATGTCACGGTATGCAGTTGTCTATGTGTATATGTAGTTACTATGTGTGCAGTTGCTAGACTATTGGGAACCGACGTGGATAATGATAAAAATTTTAAGTTTCGGAGAATTTGCTGCTTGACTCAAAAATTTCTGTAGTAGTGTCATTAGACCCACTTCGATAGGTAGTATTCTCGAAGTGAAAAACACATGGATTACCAGGATCGCTATTTTTGGGTTTTCCATTTGCTTTTTGAGTAGGCCCCATAAATAAATTGTAATGAATAAATCGTCTAATTTGATATATATATATAAACAGCGGCGTGTACTATGCGTGGACTTAGGTTATATTTAAAATATCAATGGTGTAAAAGCGATAGGTGTTATCCATTATTAGAGGTTGTGTACATCATTCACTCTTTCACAAACATGTTTTTATGTCAGTATACTTGGTGGGATAAGGACTTGTGGACTGTATCGATTACAATAATGATTAGTTAACGCAACTCAAATTGGATTCAGGAAGAAAACTAATGACTGATGGATTTGGTCTTCCTTGCTCTGAAGTCCTGGGTTGGATGTCGTTTTCACCTATTTTAGTGAAGAGCTGACATATCACTGCACTTCCGGAGCTGTTGAGAACACCGCCTCTTCGTGGTCCTAGCGTTACGCACGGCGCTGCTTTAAGACGGTAAAAAAAGAACGCAGATCTTGACAGTTCGGTGTCAGAAGGCAATCAATCCATCCGTCGGCGAAATTCTTAAGTTAAATTAGTTGGCCAGAGCGAGACAGTTATATATTAAGGTTTATATTGGAGTAGGCACTCGACATGCGTCAACAATACCTATGTGAGTGTGTATTGATATCTATTATTCTTAGTATTTTTTTCAAATTATGAACAAAAAGAATTAAAATAAGTTATCATATAAATTGATACCACGTTTAAAGTGTATTAGAATGCATACAGTTAAGTCCGCTTCAAATACACACTTGTGACGTTTTGCAACACGTCTGTTAAAGCGAAGACGTGTATTCGGAACACCGCGCGGTGCGAGAATTTTGTTTAGTTCGTATACGTCTGGGACAGTTGCTTGAAAAAATACATTCGCAGCTTTATTTGTCAATTTTAAATTTTTCCACATGGTTCTAGTTAACACGTTAATATGAGAAATAAATTATTTTAGTGTAGATCTACGTGCAATACCTAATACGTCAAACGAATATTTAATTTACATTTATTTTGGAAAAATTATAGCTATGCACGGCTTTTTTGATTGTATAAAGTGCACGCCCCTGTATATTAATGATTTCATGTAAAATTCAGTGCTGTCGACCAATTTTCATGTTTCAGGTCGCAATTTAATGGTTGATTTTTGATGTAATTGACGGGCCAACAGTTTGAATAATAAATTGTACCGATGGATAAAAAAACCTTACACTGTATCGATTGGCCATTTATCGTCTGAAATGTGTGCGTGTGTCAACATTATTTCATAATTTCAAAATTCATTATATATAATTTCTTAAAAAAACATGTGTAATAATTATCCAGAATCTACCCTCGCCATTACGTTATGATGGCAACTAAAATGGTAAAACACTGTCTACAAAATGGCGTGCCGGAACCACGCTCTGTACTACTAGCGTTCCACAAGCAGCGGTGGGAAATTGGAATGTTATTTCTGCCGGACTCTGTATATCTATCTGTTATGCCACTACTTCTTGTCATCCTTAAATACAAATAATCAGTACCTCGTGATATAACTACAACGACATCGCATTTTAACCTTCTGACATCACCCTCATCGGACACCTTACCTATTGTGTAGATTCTGAACGCACTTTGCATATACCGGTGCGTAAAACAGATCTACTAACAGCCGTTAAAATTCACCCAGTACCGACGTCGGGTGCCAATACCAACGCTCCCGCAACCGTCTCACTCTTCTCGCCGCCTAAGTACACACACAGGCAGTCTTAATCATTACTACCCCTTTACATCTATTATTGCATTTTTAAAAGCAATCCACTAATGACTCATGGAAATAAAAACTACAGGTGCTGAAGTCGGAAGTCAATGATGGATTATTGCAATATCGTACATTATCTCTTTCTACATATGTGCCAATTATTATGAAGGCGGTCTAAGTCATGTTTCTTTCGTTTTGAGATATTTAAATGTTTGCGTTTAAATTGACTAAAAAAATATTTTTATATTACACAATGTTTTAAAATTTATTAGTCTACTAAATTTATAATTTATTTCGATATATAAATTTCGCATGTAGCTTATACGAAAATATTAAATGTTACGGTTGAAATTACTTACTTTATTATCAAAATAAATACTGTTGAACGTCGTAACAATACACTGAATATAACGTTTCAAATTTTTCAGAATTTGCATAAAATTATTTTAATTAAAAGCAATGCGACGCGAAGTAATTGATAAACTCATTTTTTTCAATTTTTTAACATAGACCACTTTCATAATATCCATATGTATCATTAGATAATATTAATCAGTAGACGTAATCCGAATTGAAAGTCTGAAGGAACATAAGGGCAGATGCATATGGCCTAGCTTGCTTTAAAGTCCTGGATTGAGCATCGTCTTCACCTCCGGTTGACGAGCACGTTTGTTGTGTCGAACGGAGAGATCACTGCACTTCCGGAACTATTGAATACACGCACGGCGCGGATATAGGACGGCAGAAAAAAGGCACAAGATCTTGATAGTTCGCGGTCTGAGCGCAATCTGTCCCTTCGTTGGCGAAATCGCAAGTAATGAGTTTTGCCAGAGCGGAAAAGATATAGATTATTGGATGGACAAAAGGGACAAGAAATGAATATTTGACTTTCGTCAATAGAGCAGATATATCATCTTTCAAATGTATATTCTTCTTATAAGAACATTACTATTAAACCTAATGATACAAAGAATTTATATTCGTAATTTTATTTTTTAAATATAATGTATCTTAAATATTAATTAAATGAAAAGAAAGATATACATTGAAAATCAATTTTATCGATAAAATTGTTTTTGCGCCACCAAGATTCAAACCTGAATCCCTTTCCAAACGGAGAAAGGTGCATTTATCTAACTATACTACAGCGACATATTTTATGACGACAAATTTTTGAACCTATATGCTACCTTTTTTCAAATTAATACATTTTTATGGTTCCATTATTTGAAAGAGCTATCTACTTTGTTTATACGAAATATCAAATACCTTTGAGTAATCCTATAGCAGACGCTAGAATTGTCAATTCATTTTTATTAAATTTTGGACAAATTGATACAACTTAATTATTAGGAGAGCACATTATTATTGTAAGTTGTAATTATTCAGAACATAGGTCTGTGATATTTGATTTTATATGCATACCATTCTAATTAGTATTTAAAATATCACAGAGCTATGTTCTGAATAATTACAACTTCACAATAAGAATGTGTTCTCCTGATAAATAATGTATCCAACTATATAAACACTAACCGCCGTGTCTGTTCATGAAAATACATCGCGGTAATATGAAATTACATATTTTTTAAAGTTACAATATCTGCGTTTACCTACTTTTTATAAAGCTCGTTTACCTACTTTTTATAAAGCTCGTTTAACTCTATTTATAAAACACGTTCACGGAACGCATTTCGCTCGAAATATCTCGAGAAAATATGTATTTAAGTCACTGAATAATTCTTACAACTGTCAAAAAGTTGCCAGGTAACACGATAACAAATAAAATTTAATGCCACCTATTTGTTACAGTTTACACGGAGTAAAACTCAGTCAAAACGAGATAAATGTGTCATATTTATTAAGTATATTATATAAAACAGACGAGTTTCGTACGAACTTTATTAAAAAAGTTTGTTCTCAAATTATTTGGGTGTGCACATAAATTCAAAAAAAAAATCGCTACTCTCACGAGGCGGAACTGCAAAGTGGATAAATAAATCATGATAAAAATACGTTTCATTTTATTCATTTATTTAAATGAAACATTATGTACCAATAAGTAAAAATAATTATTATATTGGGTTGATGCATAATTATTGCGGATTTTTTCGCGCCTTTATTTCAGAGCTTTCGAAGATATAGAGGTGCCTTGTACATCGACAGTATAATTTTAATTCTACTCTTTCAGAGAAATGGAACTAACGTAGTTTACACAAAGGGGATGTTATGTGAGCGAATTTAAAAACTCTGAAGACGCATTTATAATAGATTGTGATCTATCCAGTTGAAACATTGGTAGGCCAGCATAAATGCTGTTACAGTAGTCTACACGTGACACCACAATAAGTAGATGAGCTACATCAGTGGGATAATATCTCCGAATACTTCTAATCTGTCTCAGTTGATGTCAGTATGTACTGATGTGTGTATTCATTGAAAGATCTGAATCTACGTGCAAGACATCTTTTTAAATATTTTTATTGGGATACGTATGTATATCTTTATAATTAATACATTTAATTCATATTTAAAATATCACAGAACTATGTTCTGAATAATTACAACTTCACAATAAGAATGTGTTCTCCTAAAAATAATAAAGTTGTATCAATGTGTCCAAAATTTAATAAAAATGAATTAATAACTCTAGCGTCTATTATCAGATTCACTCAAAGGTATTTGAGATTCTGTAAAAAATAAGGTAGATGGCTCTGTCAAATGATAGAACGATTAAATGTATTGATATCAAAAAGGTAACATATAAGGTCGAAAAATTGTCGATAAAAATAGTGCCGCTGTAGCTTAGTTGGATAAAGCACCTCGCCCGGTTAGGGAAGAGATCCAGGTTCGAATCCCGGTAGCGCAACAACAATGTTTTTATTTTTCGATAATATTGATTTTGTATGTATATCTTTATAATTAATACATTTAATTCATATTTATAATATTTAAATGTTATTTAAGTTGTTTATTAATATTTCTAAGAATAATTGATAACTTCTTTCCTGTTACATTAGTATTTAATCCCTCAAGTTGCAATTTTGACATCTGGCCACATTCACTCGGGAAGAGAGATGGGTAGGTCGGTCGGCGCTACCGATGGCATTGTGTGACCGCTGGGCGCTGGTCGCTGTTAAATCGTACACGATCAATGGAAGGAACTACAATTTCCTTTCGGATTACGGTGATTAGCGTCACGAAGAGCTGAGATGTGCGGTGAATGTTAGGCTACATTCGAGATGGAGCGACGAGATGTTCTCTGCCATCGGACACCGGGTACGTTCAGCTTGACAGCCAAGAACCTGCATCGAGGCGGATCAGAAGAATGCGTTGATGTGTGTGCACCAAAATCGGATGGTTATGTGAAAATATTATTATTTGATCAGGGTCAAGTGGAACGGCCGATTTACCACCATGTACAGAGTTTAACTATCTAGCTAATTTGTACTTCAGAGCATCGCCAGGATTAGCTTCATTCCGTTAATTCCGGATCTGAGCGGCTTGCCATCGTTACTGTAATCCACCGTGTTGTAATGCATTTATTGTTTGCGACGCTTGTCTTTGGGCCACGTTATGCCTGGTTAGAGAGAATATTACATACCATCATTTTACGTTAAATAAAACAAACCTGTTGTAAAATCAAACTCTTTTATTAATTAGCATTAGTTCTTAATCCAAACTACACATTTGCCACAGGTGAAAGAAGGCGCGAAGGTAAGTGCCTAGGACTCTTATTTACAGCCAAACCCACATATCTCATGCAACCGCTGTCTAGCCGGTGGCGGTGCCCTGGCGTCCTACCCGCAGGAGCCATACCACATCGTAACAATATGTATATGTACATGTAACCCCATCCTGCTGAAAATATGCATCGTTCAAAAAATGACATTTCTAACCCTGAAATCTAAAATAATAGAGCTATTTTCAAAACAACGGTTGAGCTTGGATCACGCTTTATATTTGAATTTGAATTTGAAGGAACGGTAATTATTTAAACTAATAATTAATCTGCAAACTTGGTGTTGTGTTATCAAAAAGTACCACCATTTTGACAACTCCTCATCTATTCTACTTCACCACTTATTCTGGAAGTTTGCAAAGTTACTATTCATTTTTCTTTGTTAACATATTTTCCACTATGAGTTAATACGATAAAGTTTTCAGATGATGTTACAAAACACCAGTTTGGGAGGGTTGGGATTCTTTGTAAACTATGTTATAATAAGAAAACTATGCGGTGAACGAAATACTCATCCCCATATAATACGTGCATCATCACACCACGTTCCTTGGGGAGCAGACAAAAAATTCAATATATAAATATTTTCAATAAAAACATCTCATTTTGAATTTTTTTTTTTGCTATATTCTGGAGAGTGCTTTTTTCGTATTTCTTTTTATTTCGTAGGATATTACAACTGCATTATATTTCTACATTGTAGTAGTTTTTAATACAGTTACTGGGCAAACTATTTAGTGAGTCAGCTGGTATAAATAATATACATCGACACAATGACACTTCTAAAATCATTCAGCTGTAATTTTTTAAATATTATGTTTTAAAACAAAATTTAAAACAGAAAACAAAAGCGAAACATCTTCTGTTCAGAGACGTTTTCGGAGTCGATCTTATATTTTTAAAAACTTTATAAAACATTTTGTGTATTGTGTTTTTTGATTTCAGCCGAGTTTTCATAAGATTCGAGACTGCAGGGAGAGTGACCATCGGTAGAATAATCGGTGGGTAACAGCCCAGTTTCACAATGATTGATATCTTTTCATTTACATAGATTGAATGTATAGACACTTAAGATATAAAAATTGGTTTTGAAATATGTTGGTGTATCAATAAACAGTGGTACAATCAAAAATTTTATTTTTATTAGTGAAATTATTTTAGAAATACTAAATATTTGTATTATTATAACACCCTCTCCAAAGATATAAATAAAGGTGGCTTGTACACATCTTACGGATGCCGGAGTGGTGACTATTAATTAATAATATTGGCTCCGTTTCCCCGAAAGAGTAGACGTCAAACTTTCAATTCTGCCAATAGGTCTGTGTTATTTTAAATACTAATTAAATGTATTAATTAGAAAGATATACATATTAATTTATAATAAATACATTTAATTAGTAATTAAAATATCATAGATCTATGTATGTTCTGAATAATAACAACTCCAAAATTTAATAAAAATGAATTGTTAACTCTGGCGTCTGCTATCGGTTTAACAATGTAGATGGCTTTCAAATAATGGAACGATAGATGTATTAATTAGAAAAGTGTAACAAATAGCTTCGAAAATTTGTCGTTTAAAGTACTGTCGCTGTAGCATAGTTGGATAATAATGCACGCAATTGGAAAGAGATCCATGTTCGAATCCCGCTAGCGCAACAGTAATATTTTCGATAAAATTGATTTTATACGTATATTTAATAAATAATTTTGTGAAATGTATCGCTAATGATTGTGTTTAATTTATTTATATTAAATGAAATAGGTAATGTTGTTTGAACTTCTTAAGAAGTTGAAAACTCAACATATGAATAATAAAATTGTCTTTTGCACGATCTAATTCAGGATAGTACACGAGCACGGACCCGTAACAATCTGCCTGATCACACTAGACATTTCTGATGTTTTTCCATTACTGCAAGATGTTCTGGCTCCTATACGGCAACGAAGAAATCTATGTTATTCCTTCGTACGAGGGTCGTGGTTCACTGCTCACGTCCGGGGTGGTCATGCACAATGCCACGTATTCGACAGGCTGTATAAAATATACTCCGGGGGTGCATCTTTACAAAATATTTACAGAAAACAGATAAGCTCACGTATTCACTACGCGAGTGGTGCAGTTGTAATAACCAAAAAATACATGGAATATAGTTATGAGCTCAGAATCACGAACCGCGAGTCAATCGCTGATATATTCGAGTCGCACTCACCATCAGTGATTGAATATCTGGGAATATTCGTGATTCAATTTTATTTTATTTATAATTCGCGATAAGCGCCATGTGGTAGATTATGCCAAAACGTTTCACGCATTTGATCCGAAATGCTGAGAATTTGACCCGAAAAATAAACTAATTTTTTTAAGGGTTTTCATTCTCTTCGTGATGATATTAATTTAGATATATAAGACAGTTAATGGAGGCGTTTCTTGGAACTTGTGGTCGGGAAGACAGCGGTTAGTACAATAAAGCTCAGAATGGTTGCGGACGCATGTTATTGTCATATGTTGGCGTCGGTATCGGACGTGTTTTTGAGGGTATTAGGAGAATTGTTTAACGCATTGGTAAATGCGAGGTGCGTTAAGAGGTCGTCGGCAGAAATAATGGCTGTGGAGGCGATATACCTATATATGGTCGTAGTGTTATAACTGTTGAAAAATAAAATACTCGCTTTTTAAATAACACGTGATTGTAAACCAGTATTTATTTTATAGAATCACTCCATGTCACGTGTATATTGATGATAAATAATCAAAACATAAAAATATTTTTTTAATCTGATATTAATATCAAATAAATCAAATCGCAGGCAGCCTTGTCCCTTGACAGGTGCACGTGGCAGAGTGCGCAGTTTTGACAAGTGATCATTTTTTCAGTGATCATATAAATCACATAAATATTATTAGAGCAAACTGTATACACTATTTTAAGCAGTTTACAGTAATTCTTTAGCAATGTCGTGGAAATATAAGATTCAGACCAAATATTTGGAATAATTCAGAAAATTATATACTCGAATACACTGGAGATATGTGTTAGCAAAAATTAATCATTTATTGTCGTAAGGACTTGCTGCGCAGCCATATAGTAGCCGTCTTGCATCTTTATTCCGTCCGGTATATATCTTTTTGTGACAAAAAAACAAACAAAAAATTACTAATTTTCAAATGTGTGTGTCAAATCAAAGAAATACATTATTTTAATTTAAAAACTTTACATTAGGTACTAAACATGATCAAGGAGTTGATTTGTCATCAAAAATTTGTATTTAACTTTACTTTAATCTCCTTATTATCATTAGCGTTGTATTCGCCGTTCAAAGTTTAATCTGATCTGATGTGTGTCCACTTTACCCGTTTTCGAATAAAATGCTAAAAATCATTGTAACACAACTGTAACATTTGGAATCATATTAAAAATGACCAGTAGTCACAGGTCACATGACCAAATACTGTCATCTTATTGGCTGAAGACATATTTGTCTGGGTTTGAATTAATTATGTATTGGACATGTCTTCGATTGAAGTAACAAGTAAATTTGAAGTGCGTTTTTATACGAAATTCGGTGATATTTGTATTATTTTCATAGGCATTAATTTGCTTTATATTTGTTCATACCTAACACAAAAACCATAAATATTGGACATGTTTGATTTTGATTCTATACCTCACATAATATTATAATATAAATTAGAACCTATATGTTACACTTTTTAAAATTAATACATCTATCGTTTCATTATTTGAAAGCCATCTTCTTTATTTTTTACAGAATCTCAAATATCTATCAATACACTGTGGTGATATAGCATAATCAGTTAATGCACGTTCCCCGGATTGGAAATGATTCGCAACAGCAATATTTTTCGATAAAACGTATTTCATATGTATATCTTTATAATTAATACATTTAATTAGTATTAAAAACATCACATGAATAATTACAACTTCACAATAAGAATGTGTTCTCTTTAATAATATAATATTATGTCCAATAATATAATTTTGCATGAAAATAACAGACATGTTGTTGCGGTTATCTAAGCTTATATGAATGGCGCGCGTCTCGATACAAATTTTTCGATCAGTATCAAAAATTTAATATTGCGATCAGACTTAAAAAGAGAGCGATATCGCGCTTCAAAGGACTATTATATTACTTATTTAGGTCTCATGGGGTCCAAAAATCTATGACCGCTACAGTATCACCCATCTCTTGATATAGCCATTGTGATCTAATCTAATCTGGTTTGATCTGCCCTTCTACATTGACCGTGTTAGCTTATGTAATTAAGGCTTTGTGTGGATTACGGTACTCATCTACTCTTGATACATGTACCGCCCACTGCAGCCTTCTTGCTTTCACCTTACTCAGGATACTAGGGCCGTCATTCTCTTTCCGAAGTTTTAAATTCCTTAGTATATACAATATACAAGGTTAACCAATAAATGTGATACAACTTCAAATAAGAATAGTAGCTATGTTTATTCATATTTTGACACCTTGATGCCTTAATCTGCAAAACAGCTAACTCAAAAAATTGTTTAATTTTGAAATTAAACAAATTTCGAAAATTCCAAAACACACTTTGGTAGATTGTTTATGTAGAAATAGAATGGCTGAGAGATGTTATTGATATTTTGATTTATCTCGTACTCATATGTAATATTTGGAGCTGAATTTCATTACCAAAATTGTTAAATATTATTGGGAGTTAGCTGATTTTTCATGATAATGTAGTGATTATGATTTCCGCGGACGTCCTCTGTTTCTGGTGCCATCCACACCTGTGTTATGTAAACATTTAAGGTTTTTGCAATAATCAATCTAAGGTTTTTAAGCGCGTAGTACTTATTTTAAAACACGTAATATCACGTGTGCCGTAGAACAATAAAACAGGAAAATAATGTGTGGTGTTACTCGCATTGCACATTAATGTATGTCGTAGGTTAATTTTCAATAGCCTAAATTATATATTATTTTTAGGAGAACACATTCTTATTGTGATGTAATTATTCAATAATAATAATTATTAAGAATCCTGGTGGCGCAACAATGGTGATTTTATATGCATATCTTTCTGATTAATATATTTAATTCATATTTAAAATATCACAGACCTATGTTCTGAATAATTACAACTTCACAATAAGAATGTGTTCTCCTAATAATAAAGTTGTATCAATGTGTCCAAAATTTTATAAAAATGAATTGATAATTCTGGCGTCTGCTATCAGTTTACTCAAAGGTATTTGAGATTCTGTAAAAATAAGGTAGATGGTTCTTTCAAATAATGGAACGATTAAATGTATTAATATCAAAAAAGGTAACATATAGGTTCGAAAATTATCGCTAAAAATATTATCGCTGTAGGATAGTTGGATAATGCACCTTTCCCGGTTAGGAAAGAGATCCAGGTTCGAATCCCGGTGGTGCAACAACAATATTTTTCGATAAAATTGATTTTATATGTATATCTTTCTGATTAAAATATTTAATTCATATTTAAGATATTTATTTAATAACAGTGCCTTTATAGGTAAAAATCCAGTAGTTATCCATATTAAAATATTGATAAAATAAAATATTTCCTTTAAAAAACATAGGTCCTTTAAAAACAAACTAAAAATATTCTTAGTCATCCATGCCTTTTTGTTATGTAATATTTTGCGGTTTATTTTTCATACTCTTAAAACACCTAGGCTTTAGGGATTTGCCAACAACGATTGGCTCGCATATGTCAGTTCCATCACTGATGACGCAACACAGAGATCCTCTCTTTCGACCTTTTACCATCGCGGCAGGACTCGCTCTTTAATGTTAAAGTGCCGTTAGGCAGGCAATTATAAAACAAGCCAGTGTAGCTAAATATGCTGCATGTTTTGTGTGTAATTAATTCGGGACTGGAAAAATAAACAACTAATGCGGGAAACCAATTACTCGAGGAACGATCGATCGAGATTTAGCTGTATTTATCACGTGCAGTAATCCCCCATTTAATAAGCTTTGGATAATTATTTCAGTAAAGAGCTTATTTTTATATCCAAATAAATATTCCTGGTGGGTATTATCTCAAATTACCAAAATATCATTCCTGTTGTCGAGAGCCTCTAAAGATAACACGATTATTCCCCAATTCACGTTAATGATACTGACAGGTTTATCAAACAGGGTCAATTGAAATCTAGGGGATGATCTGCATAGACTCAAACCCAATGCGGTATCGCAAATTCGTGGATGGCTGACAAAGGCCAATCCAACTGCCAGAATATCGCAGATTTATACAGGCGGCATCGCGGTATGCAAATTAATGTTTTCAGTCCGTTTGGTTTTGATGGAAACAGCTGACTGCATCAGGGTGAAATTTCGTTCGCCTTTTTGTGCTCAGAACGTTCACGGGTGAGTATTTAAAAAATCTAATAAGCAATATTTATAATGGCAACATAATAAATTTATTATCATTTCTTATTTCCTCGTTCGTGTCAGTTTTGACATATCGACCCCTCAGAATAACAAGGTTCCATGTGACACTTCACTCCAAAGTATTTCAACGTGTATTCATGTATGTTTTCTTTTGAGTATGAAAATATGATCAATTTTATGATCTTATATTTTTTTCAAATAAGTGATTTCAGATAAGTGAACTAGATTCCATCGTCAAATGGAACTTTGTTCAATAAATATTAGATATCTCATAGAGACGAAGCTATTTTTATAATATCTAATGGATTACATATAGAAATATGAGATAATTACAGGGTTTACGACCTATCTTCGGCTGGCTTAAGTGATAACTTAATATATATATAATTAAATTTTTGAAAGTTGTATATATGTTACTACGTGGACTCGCGTCGAGTACCACTACACCATCGCCATCTATAGACCAAATCTGATTAGTAATTTTTCCTTGAAACAGCATATATGTCAACTCAATGAGAATCTGATTTTTTTGATAAAGATTTAAAGCAATATTCTTTGTGTAAAATGTTTTTTTAACACATTATACTAGAATACGCCTGAAAATCTATATTTTTCAATTTTTATATATTTTTCTTGTTTTGGCCAGTATATTATTTTAGCAATATTTGAAAATGTCCAACCTACAAAGGCACTGTTATTAAATAAATATCAGATATTTCATAGAGACGAAGGTATTTTTATTATATTTAATGGAAGATATATAGAAATATATATGTGTAGAAATACTTGTTCACTTATTTAGTGTGATGTCCGTGAGATCGAATATATATGTGTGTGCGTCAGAGCTCCCGCACTACTGAGACGAGATGTATAAGTGTGTGTGCATGAGCGGGGATAAAAGGGTGACGCGCGCGAGGCGCGGTCTCTTTTGCGTTACAGTTTAGCTCTGAGACTTTGTACCCTTACTGTATTATTCGTGTAATAAAGATTATAATTATCACACAAGTGTTTCTTTTGGATCACCAACAGTCTACTATGAGGTGTACAATTTGAGACGTACTTCTTGCGCAAGTACGTAATATTTAGTGTTAATAATATTTATCAGTAATTGCTTTTTACTTACTTAAATACTATTCATCAATAAAACATGTGTTAATAGTATTATGCTCAAATAATTGCTGCACATAAGCGTAGATGCCGGAAGAATTCAGAATTCAGAAGGAGTTTGGCACTCACCACAATCCTGATTCTGCAGACATCTCTAAAATGTGAATTGTATTTTAATTCACTATTTTTACTTTGGTTCCGACACAGCATAGACGCTAAGTCTCAAATTAATATAATATTGTAATCTTTAGGTAAACGTATAACCGCACTGGTTCAAGGTCGCCAATCGACCCGACGGCGTGCCGGGAGGGGTAGGAAATGGGGGAAAGTACAGTGTATTATTTTCGTTCCTAATAGGAAATTAAAAATTAACAATAATTTTCCAAAAATTTTAATAAATAACTGATGCAGTTGGCACTTTCGGCTCTTGCTATTTCCTTTAGTATCCGTTAAATAGAGTTGGTGTGTATGGAAGAAATAAAGAAAAATGCATTTGGAACCCTTTTATGCAAATTAGCCAAAAATGTTAGTCGGAACCTTGCTATTCTAAAAGTTCGACTTGTTCAGTTAATATTTGACTTCAAAAACTATTTATATTATAGATTGATCACTAATGGATGATGTAGATATATATGTGCTAGTTGTCTGACTCCAGATAAGAAGGTGAGGAAGACGGTCTGATTTATGTGAGGGTATTGCATGGCGCAATATTCACCCAAATACTCGGTTCGTGTGTATCGCGGAATGTAATCGTAATTATGTCTCAATATACATACTACACTAAGAAAGTAAAAAATTTGTCCTCAACTCAAATTAGCCCAAAATGTTAATTGGAACCTTGTTATTCTAAGGAGTCGACATGGTGGCCCCAGTCAGATGAGATTCGACTTGTAATGCACCTCCACAAGTTCTGGTCCATGTCATGTTCGACTTAATGTTGTTCCCGGGATAATCTCATAATATGGCTCAAGAATTGGAAGAAATTATCATGATAGTAGGGTTTGCTGTAATTGAATTTGTTGCAGAATTGAAGTATTGGTGCGTGGTTATTATATGATGAGCCCTGATGATAAAATATCTATTCATTATGAATTGCGCAAACTTCGGGTCGCGCGTCCCACGGAATGGAATACGACAATTTCGGTCGTAAATAGGAATCATCGCAAGGTAGGGAAGGGAAGTAGGGAAATGTGGTATAGGATGAGGTTGGTGAGGGGATAAGGACCAGTGATCTCGGAAACCGGGATTTGGAACGACTGCTCGCCTTACCTTATATATGACGCCTCCGTAATCCCTGCAATCACATATTCACCAACTGCACATAAACAAACAATACGTGATCAAAACACAATATCACAAAATACAGTACTGGTGTACTGGAGCTGAAAGGTCCACACCGCGAAAGCTATCGCAATGCCGAGATCGAACAAATATCGGTCAAGTTGACGTCTGCTGGCCTCAAGTCACATTTCACACTGAAAAGACGGGCATGAGGTAATGTATGGATGGGAATTTGGTCACGGAAATGTGTAAATATCAACGGTCGCGGTTGATTCGAAAATGCGTGCCAAAAGTGTGTTTACGAATTCGGAACACATTGTTTCAAATTTCTTTAATATTATTAATATTTACTCAATTTTACTAAGTCAAATTATATAGGTACTCAAGCACCCAGTTGGTTGTGCGTCGTGCTGTCTACGGAATATGTAACATCCTTCTTCATCATTATTATTATCAACCGCTTTCTATCTACAGCTGGATGAAAGCCTCCTTAAGTGACCACTATTATTCACTGCCACGTATTTATTGCCATAATCGGATAATTTCGTCAGTCTATCAAATTTTAGGCTTATCTGTCAGCCTCTTGATCCTCCACTGGGTGATTGTAACTCTCAGTAACACGTAGTTCTTTAGTCTTATGTTTATTATTAGTGACATTACTGAAGATGATGCGTCAGCATTGAAAACAATATAATAAATAACAAATTAGTGAAACTAAACAGTGTTTTTTTTTTTAATGTTTGTTTTAAATATTATAATAATCACAGATGTTCAATTTCTATCTTTTCTATCTTAAACATAATATTTTGCAATATCGTTTAATGCGATTGTAATGCGTGTTATATTCCGTCTACCTACCTTCTATTAACTTTAAGATTTATCAAAGTAGACGCAATTTATACAAGTTAAATTTATACCTACATATTATAATTGAATTCATTTCTGTTTTCACATTGAGTAACATGTCAGGCCAACGAACTCGGTTACTTGAAAACACACTTGAGATACAAAGGGTCGGTGTTTAGGTTAACCAGCGGGTTCAATCTAAAATCTTTCCTTAAAACAAAAAATGTTTATATTAACCAAGAACAAAGGATTATAGATCATAAAAGGTCCAAAGCCATAGCTAGTAAATAACTGTATTTTGGGTATCGGTCATGAGAAGTTCTTCTTAAATAAATTCAATATGTTATCTAACGAAGTGTGTAAAGGCTGCACTTCTCCTTTGAATTCGGTACTACGGTGGTGATAGGATCTACCGAAACGAAAATCTTCGAGTCGCGCGTCCCGCGGATAGGATTACGACGGTTCCGGTTGAAAATCGGAATCGCCGAAGCGAGGGTGGTAAAGGAAGGAAGGAAGGATTAACGGGGATGAAGATCGATGATGGGAGGGAATCCAGTCGAAGGACCAGTGGATCTTGGGGAATGGGGAATCTGAAGGATTGCTCGCCTTACCTCGTGAATGACGCCTCCGTTACTGCCGCAGTCACAGCTGAGGTCACACAAATAGCACGCGGGCGGGCAAATCTCCGCTTCCAAGTGAAGACGGCAATATCAATCACGTCACCAGCGGCTTTCACAATATCACTGCACAAATCGCAGGACCACAATATAACAGTGCTGATGCACTGCAGGTGAACAAAACCACACCACTAATGCAATCGCGGTGTTGCAACCGAACAAGTATCGCGTCGCGTTAACGTCTGCCGACGTCAAGGTCACTATTCACACTGGTCAAGCAGTCGGGGAAAAAGGATGGGTGGGAATTTGAACGTGGAAAAGTGTCAATTATATGTGACAAAGCGCGACAAAAATGTGTTTCACAATACGGAACATTTGCGATTATGTATATTCTGGTTGTGACGTCTCTCGGACTGGTAATCTAACACGCCACGAGCTGGCGCTCGCATCGGTAAAGCAGAGTCCATTACCTACCGATCGAACCGCGTGATATCGACAGCTTTTCGTACATCGATCATGTGAATCGTGTCAGTGTTGCGGAACAGCTACGCCAGCAGCGCGGCTTATACATCAATTAAGGAAACATATAACAGGCCTCTTTTAATATAGAATAATGTTTATGGCAGGTACTCTAGTAAAATTCGTTGAAGCTTCTCACTTTTACGGCGCTTCTAAAATCTTTTTTAAATCAAAAAGATTTAGGAGGGACATGCCAACCATCTCTTCGTATATTTGGTTGTCTAATAAATCATTGCGGTATTCATTGAAATGATATTTTCCGTTTTTTTAATATTTTTTGACAAACAATGACATACTACCACAGACAGTAAGCGAATAGACATGATATGAAGTATATATATAGGCTGAGAGCGGTTTGGAACATTATTTGCGGAACGAGGGGCATTCTACACACATTCTTGGTGGAAACATAAATCCGATAGATCGTGACACATTTATGCGACAGTAAAAGTATTTACTCTTCGAAAATTAAATATTTGTGTAAAGAAAACGTGTTTTTTAATAAATGCTTATTATATTGTCAACATTTTAATATTTATTCTAATCAGGTAATATTTTTTAAAAAAGGCGCTGAGTTATTTGATTGCGTGAGTGGCACCAAATGAAAATTTTGTGACAAGGAATTTGCTTTAGTTCATGTCTATTTACTTGGTGGTCTGTGCATAGGTACTATTTGACAGCATTTTTCTGCTCCAAAACGCCAGTGTCGTCGTTTTTCTGTATCTTATAGTTTTTTTTAATTGTTGGTCTTAAATAATGAAGTGTTAAGTTGAGAAAAATGTACATTTTCTACTTGACAGCTGGTTCCGAGGTTTCCGATTGACAATAATGGCACATGTGATATATGAACACTGCTGATTTTCTGATCCGATGTTGTTGTTCTTTTGGCTGACCGACCGAAGTGCGCAAAATTATATTTCTTGCACCAGCGTAGTGCCGAATTAAAAGGAGAAATGCATTCTTTGTACACTTTGCAATTTCTTTATGAATACCTTCCAATGACCGATACCCAAAACATAGTGATTTGCTATCTATGGCTTTGAACTTTTATTATCATCTATAATCCTTTGTTTTTGGTTAATATAAACATTTTTTTGTTTTAAGGGAAGATTTTAGTCCCAACAGTTTTGATGGGTTCATTGAACCCGCCAGTTAACCTAAACACCGACTGAGTTCATTGACCTGACATGTTAAATTCAAAGTAAAAACAGAAACAAATTCAATTATAATATGTAGGTATGAATTTTAATTGTATAAACCGTAAAGTTAGTAGGTAGTAATGGTAATATAAGTAATAGTATGAAGTAAGAAGTGTAAGAAGGTAAAGTAGCTGTAATATAACACGCACTCCCAACGATCGGTTTATTTGGACCTCTGGACTGGTCAAAACACTGGATGTAATTGATTCGCCTGTCGTTTACCGTCCTCTTGCATTCTACGAAAAAAAAAAGCGGCAATACTCACGTAAACACCATTTTTTAAATAATTTTATGAGTTCTTCCAGGCACTCGCCATTAAATTCGCAGCATGTATATTATTTTTAATCTGCGTGATTTTTTCCCTGAATTTATAAACCCGGCCTCAAATTTATCTATCCACTTTATACTAAAATAAAACGTGTTATAAAAAATATACCTTTATAAACAGGGTTGGCAAAAGTTGCATCTTTTTTAACTGTGATATTTTTATAATTACGTTTTAACGAAGAATATACAAATAGTTTTATACAATTTCGGAACATTTTATAGAAGTTCGCGGGTGTTAATAAATAAGAACGTAGTCACGGGTATTTAGTATATTTATTGTGATGTTTTTGGGATTGTATGGTTGTGTGTGTGAGAGCCGCACCGCCAATGTGCGTGCGAGGCTATAAAGGGCGGCGCGCGGCAGGGCGCGGCCTCTTTCTCTACGTGTTCATCGGCTTAATCGTTTGACTTATAGTAGTGATATACCTTGTACTAAATTGTATCGTATGGTAATAATGTAAAATTGTTACAAAGTCTATTTCTTGGACCTTCACATTACGAGGTATACACTGAAGACGTACTTAGAAGATAAGTACGTAATATTTATAGACACTAAAAATTAAGACAATTTAAGGAATAATATGTAGAGATGGTATGGTACATGAGTCTGAGAGGTGTATCGGGTTTCATAACGTAGGGTGTGTTTTAACGGAGGCTAGTCTAGAATAGTAAAAATATAACGTTAGAAATAGCATCACAAAATTTTGGAACATTTAATCGAAGATTTGTAGGTGGACGACGTTGCTATAAGTATTTAATATCTTTGTAGACGTTATAAAGAGTATTTTTAGAGGTTTGTTTTTCGAATTAGCAATACTTTTTTCAGCGATAGCCAATTTAACAGCTGACAGTTGATTTGTGCTCAGTTTGGTTTGCCATTTCACCATGAATAGATTTGCAAATTGTGCAAATTTATTTCAAAAATCGTTCGACGGTGGAATCGTCTACCCGAGAAAGTTATTTGAATAACCATGGATCGTTTTCGCAACGTTGAAGATATTAAAACATTTTATATAAAAAGTAACGGCAATGCTTTAACCATTAATGGTGATCGCAATCGTCACATGTTGGAAAACTTCTTGGTAGCCGAATTGAGTCTGTTTGGCCTGCAACACATATGGTTGTAACAGGACGGTGCCACCGCACACACAGCCCGAGCTACGCTTGAAATTTTTCCCGGCCGTATAATGTCAAAAAGTAGTGATATCAACTGGCTTCCTCGATCACCTGGTTTGACGGCTCCCGACTATTTTCTGTGAAGGAATTGAAAAGGAAAAATCTACGTTAATAAGTCGACAACATTTTCGTTACCATAGGATAATATTTAAAACGAAATTGCTGAAATAACACGCTAAGTGTGAGAAAATATTATGAAAAATATGGTTCAAAGAGCAAGAATCTGTGCCGCTACCAGAGGTGGCCATTTAGCCAATATTATATTTTAAAAATAATTGTAATAAACTATGTAAACGAAAAATAAAAAATAAAAATTTAAAAAATTTGTTTTATTTTTTAGTTATTTAAAAACAACATCGACCTGGAATATAATATTCACCCTGTATAAGTATTATTAAATGCAGTTTTTTTGATATTTTTTACCCACTGAATAAACAATAGAAACCTATTATATATAACATTCTTCAGAGCGTAATCTTTGACTTTATTCAGAGAGATTTATTTTGCTTCGTTTGCGTATTGCTGATTTCCAGTTGTTAACTGTATATTGCACATTTGTCTCATTTAACACCCGACCAAATAACAGTTGTAAGATAATATACATGAATTGATGATTAGTACTTAAATTGTTTGAAATTTAAAAATAAATTCAAATCAAATGAAAAGAATGAAATCTCTTGTTTATTTCATTTTCAATATCAAAATTTTCGGTCGACCTACGTTTCCAATATCAATTAAAAATTATCGTAAATCTCTGTGGTTGGATAAATCTTTTGTGTTATTTCATCGATTGTATGGTTAACAGGTAAAAGTAATGATATCATATTTACATTTTAACTTGTTTTGATAGGAATTTAAACGTGTGTTTACATACACGTTCTTATGGTTTAATTCTTTGGATCGATAATAACTATACACGGCTCTGTGTACATTATTTGACAGAAGATCTAATTTATAATGTATCAAATCATATTATAATTCTTTAAAAAGGTTTTAAGTCTTGAAATTATTTGGACGTAACATTATTTTTTGTAATTTAAAATCTTCATTGTGTCAGGGTCTTCTGTAGGATACTCAAGCCTCATTTTCATATAAAAATACGGGAAGAACAATTGCTATAATAGACTCTAGTGACGAGCTCATAATCACGAACCGCGAGTTAATCACTGATATCTTTGAGTTACACTCACTACCAGTGATTGAATATATTGGAATATCGTGATTCGTAATTCATTTATTATATTCATAATTCGTGATAAGCGCCATCTAATACTTACTTACCATCACGCCGTTTCCCCGCGGGGGTAGGCAGAGAGGATAGAGCGCCACACTTTTCTGTCTTGACACACAATTCTCTTCATCTCTATCTTCTCATACAAGCTCGCCGATTGTTGAGGCTTCTAACAGAACCATCCTCCATTATCTGGTTTACCTGGTCGTGCCAAATCTTCCCCGGACATCCTCTATTTCTGGTGCCATCAACACTTGCGTCATATATCTTTCTTTCCATTCTCTCCTCATTCATACGTTCCATATGACCAAACCACCTAAGTGATCCTTTCTTAATCTTACTCACTATACTAACATCAGCTTTACATTATTTCCTTATTTTTTCATTCTTTACTCTGTCATAAATAGATTTGCCATATATACGTCTAAGTGATCTCATTTCCAATGCATTCAGTCTACTTTCGTTCCTTTTCTGCCAGCTCCAGGCATCACTTCCATATATCAGTGTCGGTACCAGGATTCCATTGTGCACCGCTAATCTTGCCTCGGTTTACAAATTCCCGTTAGATATAATTCCATTCAAACGCCGTTCACTTTATTTCTTGCAGTCACCCTCCTTTCGATTTTATTCTCAGACTTTCCGTTTCTATCAAATATACTTTCCAAATATACAAACTCATCTACTTGTTCCAAACATTCATTGCCTACAAGTATTTAGCTTTCCTCCTTCTCGAATACCATCACTTTCGACTTGTTAACATTCATCATGAGGTCGCTCTCCTTGCACACATCGTACATTCTACTCACTAGACTCTGTAGTTATTGTTCATTATTCGTCATTAGTACTGCATCATCGGCGTACAGTAAACAGCATCTAATAGATACTACCAAAATGTTTTACGCGTTTGACATATTTGAAAAATAAACTCATTTTTAAGGGTTTTCATTCTCTTTGTAATGATATTAAATTAGATATATATTAATTATATATGCTTGATTTTTTTATTTAATTCATACGTATTAATAATGAATCTGTAATCACAGTCACAGTTTACAATATTTTAGTAATATTTGAAATGTCCAGGAACACACAACTAGTGGATTTTTACCTACAAAGGCACTGTTATTAAATAAATATCAGATATCTCATAGAGCCGAAGCTATTTTAATAATATTTAATGGAAGATAGAAATATACTGGTCAAAATAATAAAAATTGTAAAATATTAATTTTTCAGGCGTATTCTAATATAATGTGTTTAAAAACATTTTACAGATAAAAAATATTGCTATAAATAATTTTAATAAAAATCAGATTCTCATATGCTGTTGTAAGGAAAAATTCATTATTAAAATTGATTCATAGATGGCGATGGTGTAGTGGTACTCGAAGGGAGTCCACGTACTAATATACATACAACTTTCAAAAATTTGATAAATATGGAGATTGAGGGGTTAGAATTGGTGAACGTTAATCACTTAAGCCAGCCGAAGACAGGTCATGAGTCCTATAATTACCCCATATTTTTATATATCTTCCATTAAATATCTGATATTTATTTAAGAACAGTTTTCAATCACTGATATTATCGAATATCAATCACAATCACACCAGTGAGTCAAGAGTAGCATTTCTTGTCATCACTAATAGAATATAGAACTAAAAATATGCAAGGTTTGAACAGTTATGATCTGAAAGATTACTTTTTAAAATCATCTCTTAAGATAAAGAGCGACAATGGCGAAGACGTCTGCCGGGTATTTCCCACTTTTCTACTTCTGGTGTTAAAATAAATGTAAATTGTGTTCACTGTACCGTAGTAACTGCACTCGGCTCGGAATGGACGAGACGGCTGTCTGGCTGTAGGTACTAATCGATTTCTGACGAGTGCACTCAGATTCGCTCGCAGTGTAAGATCTGTATTATATAAGTGAATGCATCTACGAGTATTAAACACTTCCCATCGCCTAACATTTTTACGAATTAACCCTTCCCAAACCATGCAGTAACACAGGTCTACCATCATAATTAAATCTGTAATATTTCGGTAAATATGTGCAACATAAAATTTATATTTTAAATAATCCTGAAGAAAATATTAGCGCTTAGGAATGACTAGTGAAAAATCCATTATGAAAAGGGAATCGTACAAAAACAATTATTTTATCCATTCAATCCGTTGTAAAATTAATACATTGGTAAAAATACCATTTGTGATATGAAAGACAGAGATCACACACTATTTTGACAGTGAAAAGAACAACAAACATACAAATATAATTGTCTCTTTCTCACTAATTAAATGAAGAGAGATAAGAAGGAAGGACACATTGTATAGGACTTAGTGAGTTCTCTAAATTATGTTATTAATCATTTTCTCAAAATTGAATGCTCAATATTTAGAGTAAATTCGTGCCATTAAAGTCATTTAAGCTAATATTAACATTTTTTAAAAACAGTTATTTACGGTAACACGAGTTGACAGCATGGCTGCATTCGGGTATTTTATATCATGGTATGGTAAAGGTTAAGCAACTAAAATGCGACGTCAAAGCCGGACACAATTTGGAAAAATAAATACGTTTCCGTGTGCGCAAATTAAATTTTAAGAGACTCAATTTTTGTAGTCCCCGTGTACACACTATATCATAGAGATTCACCATCTCGTGTCTTAATTCACTCTCGTCACGCATATCAAATGTCATTTTAATTCGTCGGTGGAGTGATTTTGAACCTGCAGTAGTTAAAACTGTCGTAATTTGACGCCTTAAATAAATCACACACATGAAAATAAAAACTTTTTTTTTTTAGTTTTATTAATTTAATATCTGTGAAACGCGTTCCACCTTATAAGAGCATTATTCCATTTTAAATTCAATAATTTTTATTTATGTGATATTTTATTATATATTTGTATTTATATTTATTATGTGCACGAAATCATATTAATACACAATAGCGTATAATTATCTTTCCAATAAAACCAATACCATGGCAATTATAATGATTTTTATTTCATTTTAAAGTTCTATACCACAAAAAAAAACATCTTTTATATGAAAATAAATCACTTTTTGTATTATAATCTAATTATCAATATCTATCGATAATGCCTTCGCAAGCCGAAATGCGTCTCAAATAAATTAAATGAGTAGAATCAAAAAACAAGTGTCTCATTTACTAATACTGTTTATTTATTTATTTACAGATGAAAAGCTGATCATATAAAAATAATATTCGAAAATAAGACATCATAAATACATATTAAAAAAATGGTAAGATTTAATGTTTTTTATTTCCCTCGCGGTAATTTGGAAAGGCTTTTCTTAGTTCCAGAAAGAAAAAAAAACTATTCAAACTAATGGGTCGTCTAATAAGTCTGGGTAGTTTTTTATTAATGCTATTAATTTTTTGAGGCAAAAAATGATATATTTTTCGATAGCATTTTTTCTGCTCCAAACAGCACTTAATCCCTAGAATAATAAATACTTAGAATCGTTATAAATCTAAGTATACGCGGGACAAGTAAGACACGATAATAGAGTCGATCCACATCTATGCATTAAATATTTTCTTCATGCATAAATGCAAATACAACCTTCAAATGTTGCTCGCTGCTAAATTTATAATGATCTTTGTCCGAAATTGTGTTTCGCTTAAATATAACATTTAATTAAGTAATTATTTTATTTATTCACAACCCATACTACATACGTCTTTAAATACTATAATGTAGATAATATATTAATACCTACATAAATGTATAAACTAGAAAGACATACATATGAAATCAATTTTATCGTAAAAATATTTTTATTGTTCTACCGGGATTCGAACCTGGATTTCTTTCCAAACCTGGAAAGTGCGTTATCCAACTATGCTACAGAGACATTATTTTTGACGTCAAATTTTCGAACCTACATGTTACACTTATTCAAATTAATACATCTTTCGTTCTATTATTTGAAAGCTATCATCTCAAATACCTATGAGTAAACCGATAGCAGACGCCAGAATTAACAATTCATTTGTATTATATTTTTGGACACATTGATAAAATTTATATATTATTAGAAAAACACATTCTTATTGTGAAGTTGTAATTATTCAGAACTTAGGTCTGTGATATTTTAAATACCAATTAAATGTAATAATTAGAAAAATATACATATATATATTTTGTAGTCAAAAATAATGTCGCTGTAGCATAGTTGGATAATGCACCTTCCCTGCTTTGGTAAGAGATCCAGGTCCGAATCCCAGTAGCGTAACAACAATATTTTTCGATAAAATTGATTTTATATGTATATCTTTCTAATTAATACATTTAATTATTATTTAAAATATCACATACTTATGTTCTGAATAGTTACAACTTCACAATAAAAATGTGTTCTCCTAATAATACCTACTTAAATATCATATCAGAAGTATTTATTGGTAACTATATAATGCATATGTAAAAATGTGGTTGGACTGTGCCCGTCACACTAGAGAAATTCTGTGTTGAGACGGGCATAGTTTACAACCAATTGTACAAGTACAAAAAACAATTACAAAGTGGAATTTCAAGTAAATTATTTTGAAAAAATTTGTGACCAAAATTATTAAAGGTTTGAATCAATATGTTTAGGTGAGTGTAGCCATATAACGAATCCAAGTTTTTGTTTTCAGTTTCATGTTATTTGGACAATTCTATTGGGTTAAATCTGTCTGCATCCTATTAAATAGTTCAGGCCCAAAATATTTGGTAGTATCTTTAGCCATGTGTTGTATGTGCTCTTAGGGCTTGTAGATAATGTGTATTTAGCCGTGTGTTAATTATATTTTGAGTTGTTTTACAATGTGTCTGTTTGTGTTTATACATGTAGTTAAGAGTAGTATTAGTATATTATTAAAAAATATTACTTTTTTAATTGCATTTTTCGATTTTTTTGCTGATAGATCACATTTCCATCTTACTCGTATATTTTCATGGAAATTGACACTTCATTCCAATGTATTGTATCAGATGTCTTTCAAATTTCTTTACGCGTGACGCACAGAAGGATTATTACATATACGAACATAATTAATAATAATAATAATATATTTATTAGGTTCACTTTTGACATGAATTATCTACTTACATTGTTAAATAATGACTTCCAAATTAATATTCATTAAGTATACATTTTCACCTAGTTCATTACTATGAGTGTTGCGTAATATTTCTAATATCAGACAAATGTACCGAGGGTATGCATATAAAATTTGGCAAAGTAAATACAACATATCAGTAAGAAAGTAAGACATATATTTGGGTACCCTGCCTGCTATACTAGTAATTAACTGTATTATAGTGTTCCTCCGGTATAGCAGCAAGTAAAGTGCAATGATCAATGTACAAAGATATATATATATATATAATGACATCTTGTTTAACTGTTTATATATATATAAACAGTTAAACAAGATGACATTAGATTAGATACATAATTTATAACACTTAACATTAATGCATTGTTCAATGTATAAGATATAATATATATGTAAAGAGTAAAACAAGATGCAATTTAATAACATATAATTACAACGTAAAACGTAAAACCCAAAGTAAGTCCAATATTCAGTGTATAAAAAAAAAAAATTATATACATATATAAAGAGAAGAACAAGATACAATTAGATTTCTTTTAATGTGTAATTATTTGTAATATCATTAATATTAATACAATTTAACCACTAGTCCTATCCTAAAAAAAATTCCACACTTTTCAATTGGATTTAAAACATTTGAAAAAATTGACTAGTGGTTTTAGTAATTTTTTTTTGTGTTTTCTGGGCTAATCTACCGTGTATATCTGACATTTCTGGCCAATATTTCTGATTCCATTGCGGGGTTCATCATCAAGGGTGATGAAAAGTCGTCCAGACACGTCAGATGTACACGGCAGATTAGCTCAGAAAACTGTATACACACGAATCTGAACCGTCGTGAAAACCTAAGAACATTTTGAAAGAAAATGTATTTTTCGAATATGGTTGATGAATATAATTAATTAATTATGGTATAAAAACAAAGTTAATAATTTTTTTTTTATCTTCAGGAAAAATCGAATTGCTGCTGCAATGTGTGCAAAAGATCAGCACCGGGTGTTCAAAAGAATCGTCACGGTCCCGTCCTCCAAGGTGGAATTCTTTACACAAGCCACTTCCTTAACATGCGCAATGGCCTGGAATGCAGAGCTCATAAATGCCTACCGCCAGATTACAAATTACCTATCCAAAACACAGGCGCAGACTGCAATAAAACAAGACAACAAACTGGAAAATATTGCCAACCACAGTCGGAAAGGTTAAAGCAACAACCATACCCAGAATGCTGTACACACTCACGCCATAAACTGCAACCTAAAACTCAAGACACTTTTTTGCAAACACAAAGTGCGCAATCGCACATTAATTTCCAGGGCAAGACAGTGGCTCAATCGCAATCAGACTCAGCACCGAGACTCTGCGTCAGTTCCGGCCAAAGGCCGACTGACGCAGTACACCACAAATCCTGTAAACTATATCAACAGCCGGCTCCGCTAAAGGATCCTGTTATTTCATGTCAAAATTGCTATGTGATCGATCACCAGACGGTCGTGCAGTCTGCTGACTCTCGACCCAACAGCGATAAGCATAAACATACTCCGAATGAGCTGTTTCCTTGCAGGTGTAGCAAGACGACTGCGTGCCATCCAGGAAATCGGACAATTTCTCAAAAAATTCCTTAATCTTGTCAAACAAGGAAACTTCAATATAAATAAATAAATGAAAACCTAAGCAAGCAGGGGTTTGTTTGTCAGTTGATTAACAAGAGCGTGATATTCAAGGGGAGGTTAATTTTATAATTTCCTTTTGAGCATAGCTATATTATCATCTAGATACGTGATTGGGACTCTTAATTTGTGCACCAGTGAAGAGATAAATTGCAACTCTTGACTTATCGGTGTGAAAGTGATTGCTATTTAATGACTATGCTATCTAATGCTATTTAATCAGTGACTATGATCACCATTTTGCGGTTAGTAAAAAACAACCACAATAGTACTAAACTACACTATTCCATCATTACAAAATTGTTCTTGTAAAAAGCATATTTCGTTTGAAACTTACTGGCATAATCAGGTATCAGCACGGTTTTGTCAGATACGACATCACTGTGATTATGATTTGGAGAAATCAATGATTGACTCACAGTTCGTGATTTGGAGCCCAATAAATAAAGCATCCGCAATAAATAAAGGCGAAGTCTGATGTTCTGTCGTACTTTAAAATCACCAAATTTGTGAAATGTTACTGATTTTTCTTTTTCAAACTCCCAACAACCCAAATCGCCTCCACATGCTATGGTTTCCGGCGACTATCTTTTATTTCAGAAGCAGTAGCAGCTTTATTGTTAATATCGGAGGATAACTTTTCCACTCTTCACTTACCGCATGGGTTTCCGTTAGGGATTCTTTTTGGGATCCACCCATTCTGCATCCTCTGAACGCAACCCGCCCTAACGAGTCATTTCATACACATCAAGAATCTATGGTTCTAATAAACGTTATACAACTCGCTATTGTATCTTATTCTCAAAACTGCCTCATCCCGTACAGGTACATAAATTATCTGCAACATTTTCCTCTCAAAACCATTTAATATTTCTCTATAGGGATTGTCTATGCTTCTCGCGCGCTTATTCAATTCAGTAGAAAGATGGTTTTATATAATTTTGCCTTAGTTTTTCTGTGAACATTCCGCGACACAATAGATTAAAGGCTCTCACAGACACACCCTTCAGTCCACCCATGCATTGCACACACACACTGGTCATTATTGATAAATTTGATTTAAAATTAAAACACATTTAATAATTCACATGTAGAACTAACTTACTATCACGTCGTTTCCCCGCAGATCTAGGCAGAGAGGGTAGAATGCCTTATACATCTTTTCATGCATGTTATTTGGTTGTTGAAACATCTGACAGAACTGGACATAGTTTATATAATCATGCCAGGTCTTTCGCTACCTTCAACAGTCGCCACGTATATCTTCTTTACCATCCTCTTAACTTCCACATGACTAAACCATCTTAACTACCCTCTCTTTATTCTAATGACATATGTAAAAGGATATAATATATTATTTTTTACACTTTTGATGAAAAAATTAATCTTTATTATATATATAACAAGATTTTTATCTGTTTTATGTTTTTATATTAAAACATTAAATATTTCGTCCATACTTAAAGGGTCAAAAATCATTATATTTACAACTATTTTTAGTTATTTTAAACAGACAAAATAAAAAAATCTATTTCTTTATATTATTAATTGACATGGCCCTTACTTTGTGGTATAACATGATTATTTTAGTTTTCACAAATAAACTTTATAATACACATTAGGTTATTGCCACTACTATAGTTTAGTTTAGTTTGATGATGAGACGGACTGCACCTCTCGAAGCTAAAGTAATGGCAATAGCCCAATGTGTGTGTGGTACAAAGTTTAGATGTGAAGATTAAAAAAAAAAATCACTTTATCATCGTTATCATCAGCTGCTGTTAGTCAACTACTGAAGGAAGGCCTCCCCACGACTGCTACTCTATTTGGTCTTTCGTGAATCTCATATCGCTATTCCAAAAATATTATATTATATTCTTATAAAGAAAACCCTAATATCTATCTGTTCGTCATAAAGAAAAATTCATATATTTTATTGAAATGTCAAATAATTTTGAAAATTTATATATATAGGGTATAACAGACCTATTCCACAATATTTTATAGGTGGATAACTGAAAAAATTACGAGTGGAAAATTTCCAAGGGATATGTGTCTAAACACAACCATGTCAGAGATATGAGCATTTAAAAAAAAATCGGAATTATACGAATATTTCGATTAATTTAAATATTTTATTAATACCAAACTATGTATATATTGAATACAAAAAATTGCAAATCATCGAATTTCAAGCTTCTAGACTATTTTTTGTTACATGTTTTAGGGCCTGAACCAAAGGTATAGATTTATAATTGAACAATTTTGCAAATATTGATCTATACACGATTTTGTAAAAATTTCAAACAGTAATATTTTCCGTAACAGTGCAGATTCCTTGAACGTTTTCCACTCGTAATTTAGTCAGTTAACCCCCTATAAAATATTGTTGAATAGATCTGTTACATTCATTATATATCACTACATGCATGATTCTATTGTACAATATGTTCACACAATTTTACATTTATTAAAATTAACTCGATCGTATACTAATTACCTATGTTAAAGATATATTTTCACTGATTTATGTCATGAAAAAATATTTATTATTTATTTCAATATTTAAAATGATATATTTTTGAAATAAAAATATTACCACATTCTGACGAGGCGAATTTTAGTTAACAAATACAAATAGTAGGTATGCTGTTTAATTTTGGGATCCCGATGGACACGATTATTATTACCCTGCTGCTCTTGAAGAACTGGAGAAGTTTATTCCACACTATTGAACATTGCCCTGGCAATACAACAGGCCCTTTTGAAACCCATTGATGGGATACCATGTTGGCTTTAAACGTCTAATTGAGCAGACATCAGTGACCATTGGGTTTCAAGACCCTCATACCTCCTGTCAGATTTTCCATGACTGTGTTGATACCATTCAATGATGCCTTAAAAGCCAACAATAAGATTTAAAGATTTGATGTATATATTATTTAAATAAGATAAAACATTTTGTTTAAACCATTATTTATTGAAAAATCAACATGTTTCGATACATTCTTCAGGAAACAATGTATACTAAAATTAAAATTGCAAGCATAGATAAAAAAAAACTACTTAGGTACTACTGTGAAAATAAATTTAAAGGGTGTCTATTTACAAAAAGGATTTAGTTATTTATAATATTTAATTTGCTGTTAATACTTTTTCTCATATTTAATTTATCTAACTGTAAACCCTGGTATATACATGTAAAATTTCTAAACCCCTATTAATGTCAACAGAACGGTTTGTTTCTAAAATATGATTAGCAAGTTCAGAATAGTTGTTGCTGATAAGTGCTCCTTAATTCTATTATCAAAATTTCTGTAAATTACACCCGTATAAAAATGATTGAAGTAATGAAAGTAATTTTTCTAATATTGAAGAAGCATATATATTATTTATTTATTTGTCATATTTTAAGGTTAAGTTATATTTTAAAAGACGTAATATACATCAATGTTGTAGTAGTACGATTACTGCTACGATAATTTCAGATTTGGGTCATTAATCCTATCACCCGAAACGCAATTGGCAACAAAAATATTTTTTCGATATATTAATTTTATCTATATATCTTTCTTATTGATTGATTTATTAATGTTTAATTTAGAAATAGTCAAAATACAGGCAAATGTCTTATTTATCAGTCACTCAATATTTCATTTTCCATAAATAACTAAAATATTAAAATAATTTATTAAAAAAATACACGAAATATATGACCAAAAAATTTATTTTTATTATTATTTCATTTTCTGTTTAGTGAAGGAACTGAATAATAGATTTTTAAAAATGAGCAGCAGTCAGCGACATTTGAAACATCCTGCCTGTAATGAAGTGCGGCAGTAATTCATTCACTGAATACCCAAATTTCCACAGTTTCTCATGTGGCGCCCCACCACGTGGCGATTGAAAAGACTGTCGGTCTATTGGTATTCCGGGCGCGCAGCGGGGTTGGCCGGAATCGTACATTTTGGTGAAAAATGTAAAGGGGATGAGCATTGATGAGATGTAAAATTCGGACAGTCATTGTTCGGCCGCGCTTTGTTTTCTCATAAAGGGGCGCTTATGTTGTAAAAATACAACATATTTTTACGAGACGTACACATTACACGGATGCGCCGTCACTGGCCTCGCGTGCGACAACACGGAACAGTTTTTATGAGAACGAGAAAACATTAATAATAATTATTCATTTTATTTTATTTTATTTCCTTCGACGCCCTTGCGGGCGCTTACATGAGAATACAAATTTAAATATAAAAGTACATTTTTAATTAACATTTAAATGTAACATTAAAAAAATAACAACTGAGTATAATTTTATTACTTCAGCTTCAATATGCTCCTGCAACGAAAAATGTCAACGAAATTCAACTTGTTACTGAGTCAATTCATCCGCGATATTGCAAAAAACACTCTAAGGTGTCTCGTTTGAGTTGGTACTTTATACGAAACCATTTGTATCAACTCAAGGCAGTCCAACATTTTATATAGGTAAAGTATGTCGCTCACATCTCTTCTTCGGGTTTATCGACACGTTCTTAAATCTATCGATACGCCATAAACAGATCTATATTTGTTACTGATTTGTTCATTATTCATTCTATCGACACTGATTTTTCGTGCATATGCTTTAACCACCGCATTCAGACTACTTTTAATTATACCAAGATTAATAAAGAAAAATAAAAATCGAAGCAAAACAAATAGCTCGCCCAGAGGAGACAGTTGAGCGTTCGTGCGAATATGCTTTCACGGCGTTTCTACCGATGTAGTAAGGAGGTGAAAAGGATCCTGTTTAAGTCATTTGCACCAGCATGTAGCTTTGGTCGAAATACGTACAACCGTCTCCGAATTCAGTACAACAACTCATACAGAATACTGTTCGGGTTGGCGCGTTATTGGAGCGCTTCTACAATGTTTGCCGAACGCCGCGTACATGGATTCGTCTTACTTCTGAAACATCGAGTTGCTTGCATAAAGCTGAGCTGGAGCTCAGAACTAACTCTCCAGTGCAAGGGGCGCTCTCATGGAAATCGGAATGGTTTTTCGCTATAATGTGTTTATCCGATTAGGATGCATGCGAGCGTCGGCCATCTTGGATGATATACGCTATTGTTGCAGGAAAGATTATTTAGAAATAGTATTTGTATTTATTTTACATGGTAGTTTAATATATTATTCTATGCCCAAGAAGACATGCAATGTTGCAGCAGTCACAACCAAGATCTGCCCAAAATCGATATACAGTGTTCTTCTTCTTCTTCTTTCAAATAGGCAATCCACCCTTCAAGAGTGACTTGTGCCATTAAACAAGTCTAAACATTATTTTATAGAAAGCAGTACAACAATACTATAGAACAGGAAACATTGCATCACAAGTCAATACCATTGACATTCAGGAAATTTGCTATTATGTAGCTTAAATGAGGCGAGTTGAGGGAAAGAAGATGACACAAGTTAACCGGAAGTTGAAAATCACCATTGACAAGATCATTATAAAAAAAACCTGTGATCCGCAATGGACAGGTAAAAAAGACATGGTCAAGGGTTTCCTCCTCGGCACCACATTCACACATTGGGGAGTCTATTATGTTCATTCTGAACAAATGTGAGGCCACCTGGCAATGCCCAATTCTCATCGCAGGGGTAGTATCAATTATTATCAGTTAGAAACAAACCCTTACATCGGAAAAATGTCTACAAAAAGTATTAATGAAAATATGCATTAAAATTTTTAAAAAATTCAAAGTTATTCGAATATCAAGAGACACGCATATAACGAGTAACGGTTATAACGATGATATTTTGTTAGTCCCTGATCTTCGTTATAACGGAGTTCATCTGTACTAACAATTCAATTATTGAAACTCTGCATATTACCATAATTTAATTAGAATTTTATTTTTTATATAAAATCGTGGAACAGTCAATCACCGTTTGTCCTTTTGAATGTACACAAAGGAAGGACATAATCGAGTTGAATATTTGCTTTATTCTAAAGAAAACCGTTATTGTAACCGACTTCGCTATCGTAGCTCTCCAAAGTATGTAAAACTTTTAAATTACTTTGAACAATTTAACCGCGAACCAATTATCCTTCCTTCGTTCTCTGTAAACGGAATGTTTTGGAAAATTTAATTTTAAATTCTTTGATTTTCTTTGTCTACAATTATCGAAGTCTGTATCGGGGGGACAAGATGATTGCTAACTGTTGGGTGACGGAAACTTTTTGATTAAACAGAGATTCATCTCGACGCAATGCAATACCGGGGTAAATCTAAGGTATTGCCAAAGTTGATTGTTTTTCCAGCAGGTGTTGGGAATGCTTTGAGGGTGGTTTTGTTTAAGATACGTACATAATGATTGATGAGATCTGAGATTGAAAATGGATTAGAATTTTATTCAATATTCTTTCATTACAACATATAAGTTTTGTTTATTACTGACGTGTGTTTAATTATATACATTTTTACATTTTTGTACAGCTTCTGAAAATAGTTTAACTTATACAATACCATGATATAAAATATCCGAACGCAGCCATGCTGTCAACTCGTGTTACCGCAAATAACTGTTAGAAAAAATGTTTTTATTAGGTTAAATAGCTTAAATGGCTCGAATTTATTCTAAATATTAAGCATTTAATTTAAAAAAATGATTAATAACATAATTTTGAGCATTAATTAAGTCGTATACAATGTGTTCTTCCTTCTTATCTCTCTTTAT
Source organism: Eubasilissa splendida (assembly GCA_031772225.1). NCBI lineage: Eukaryota > Metazoa > Arthropoda > Insecta > Trichoptera > Phryganeidae > Eubasilissa > Eubasilissa splendida. The sequence continues at coordinate 5,948,564 of CM062866.1, read as the reverse complement.
TTAATTATATATTATTATATTTGTATATTTGTTGTTCTTTTCACTGTGAAAATAGTGTGTGATCTCAGTATTTCATATCACAAATTGTATTTTTATCAACGTATTAATTTTACAATGGAAACATAATTGTTTTTGTACGATTCTTTTTTCATAATTGGTTTTTCACTAATCATTCCTAAGCGCTAATAATTTCTTCAGGATTATTTAAAATATGAATTTTATGTTGCATGTATTTACCGAAATATTACAGGTCTAATTATGATAATAGACCTGTGTCACTGCATGGTTTGGGAAGGATTAACTTACATTTATGCAAGAGACAAACCTTTCAGACGTATTAATAATAATAATTGACATTGAAGAGCTCAGGCAGATCTGAGTTATAAATGCTGCAAAGTTGTATATCTTCTTGGGCATTGAATACAGGGATACGCGGGCGACAACGCGCGAGTGTTTGATCCTTGGAAATTTTATAATAATGATAAATTGAAATAACGATTCTAATTTATATATTTAATTCTTAACATGTGCACTCAAAATATGAACAAGATTGAAGTCTTTATTTTTATTTGTTAACATTGTTTTATTAACCACTAGATGAAACCGATAGATGTATTTAAACTCAATAGGTGGTTAATAAAACAAAGTTAACAAATAAAAATAATGAATTTTAACCACAAAGTTAATTTTGCCAATTTCAAAAGTAAGATTAAAGTATTTTTTTTACTCAAACTTATCTTTTATATATTTGGTCAGTTTTACTTTAAATCTATTCAATTACTCCTCCTTTTTATGTTTTCTGGCATTTCATTAAAAATCTTAAAGATTTTTCCTTCTTCCTGAATGGTACTCTCAGTCTATTCCCTCCTTTTGTATGATGCTCATACTCACATTGATCTGCATTAATTTTCCGTATAAATTCAGACGATATTTTCTTATTGAGGATTCTATAAATAAATACCATATTTTCTACTTTTAAAATTAGCAATATTAACTTTGTGGTTAAAATTCATATTTTTATTTATTATCTTTGTTTTATTAACCACTAAATTGAGTTTAAATACATCTAACGTTTTCGAAAAATACCATTTTCTTCTTCAGGATGTCATAACCGAAGAAACCGGTAGAAGTTTCGAAAAATACCGGTAGATGTATTTAAACTCAATTTAGTGGATAATAAAACAAAGATAATAAATAAAATACCATATTTTCTGCCTAAAGGTCATCATATTCAGCTTTTTCAGCATTGCACTGATCCAAGTATATCTATTTTTTTCCGAGTATTATTCTCAAAGCTTTATTTTGCAACACTGACAATTATTGCATTTCGTCTTCATTAGCCAAAACCAAAATGCTGCTGCAGTAGTGGATATGAGAAATAATAGTAGAGTTGTATACTATTTTACAAGACTCAGTACTAATGAATCTTCTGATCCTTCCCAGAAGTGAGATTTTCTTAGTAATCTTTTTAGTCACGTGTTGATAAATTCAATTTCTAATGTATTATGACTTCCAAATGTGATCGATAGTCCTTTCTTCAGAGTACAATGGCAAGCACAGACAAAAACAAATTTATAAATATAAGTGGTCGGTAACTAATCAGCAACTAGTGTGAAAACAAATTTAAAAGGATTTTAATACAAATAAATTTCATCAATTAGAAAGATATACATACAGATATACTCAATTTATTGAAAAAAAATTTCAGCTGCCACTGAGATTTGAACCAGGATCTCTTTCTATTCGAGGAAGTGCGATATTTTATATATATTAGTTATATTAAGGTAAATCCACATTTCCGGAAATTTATCAGGGTGTAGGTCTCTCGCTGGGGGTTGCTGGGATGAGAGATGCCGAGAAGAGCAGTGGGTAGAGATACCTAACGGTTGCGACCTGGACAGGGTGAATTTCTGCCGGACTGTGACCGAGTTCTGCGACTGCAACACATAAATGTGACGTCTACCCTCCCCTTTTGGGGATGTATGATTTCTATAGCTTCATTCTGGCTGCCTTCTGAATTAAATATGATAACGAGTCTCACGTCAAATTGTACAGGTGTGGCTCTGGTACGATGATACCGGAGCCAACCTATGATGGTATTATGATGGTAATGTTAATAATTACTGAATATAATAAAATATGTAATTATGACGAATCGAAAAAAGAGTAAACAACCTTCAAAATGATTCTGAACAGGGTGTAAATAAATAAATAAATAAAGTAAATCCAAAAATTTTATAAAACGTAATTGAAAAATCTCTTGCAATTATTTCTCAAAGTAGGTATTTGCAAATAAATGTGATAGCTTTCAAATAAATGGAACGTAAGATGCATACATTTGAAATAACTGCAACACATGTAAGTTCGAAAATTTGTCGACTATTTACAAGGCTGTTATTGGTTATCGCACTTCTCCGGATAGGAAGAGATCTCGGTTCAAATCCCGGTGGCAGCTGAAATATTTTTTCAATAAATTGAGTTTATCTGTTTGTATATCTTTCTAATTGATGCAATTAATTTGTATTAAAATATCGCATTCTGAAAAAATTACAACTTCACAATTATTAACGAGTTCTCTTTAAAATAAAAAGTATTTGATTATTTATAATATTTATTTTTAATTTTATTACATTTGTTTTGAAATGTTTATTGATTTATCAATAAACAGTGGTATAAATACAGTATTTTTTCATTATAATATAATTAATTGCCACAAAGTAACTTTCCATTGCATTACTAAGCTACAAAAAAACTTTTACACGATACCTTTTCTTAAAACTAAGTATATGTTGGTGTTAAATATTTGTTTATATTAGCTGAAGTACCCACCACTGCTTTTTTACGCAGAGTGAGTGCTTCATTAAGAGAGATGGAGGTAGATTTTTTTCCAAATCTCATGAAGACTGTATTTTCCTCTTATTTTGGAGGTCAAGTGTGTAAAATCAGGAAAGTACCAAAATTCTGGGTGCAAAAGGGAGATGGGAATGATTTTTAGAAATTTCTTGTAGACATTGACCTTCCTCTTAGTGTGTCATCGTGCTCGGAATGAAACTGTGGATTATTACTGAAGATGATGCAGTAAGCGTCATTTTAATTTTAATTAAAGTGTAGTATGAAGTTAACTTTGTATTTAATTTAATTGATTAAGTAATTTTTCTAAAAGTTAATTAAAACTGTAGATTTATTTAAAAAAATACACGAACACTCTTCTTTATATATGTATATAAACAGGGTGAGACAAAAAGAGTGAGAACATATGATAAAATATGATAAAATTACATCAAAATTAGTTATCAACAATAGCTTAAATAGTTTACTAATTTACTTTATTACCTATTTATATATATTTTGTTTTATTTAGACAATTTCCGGTAGCCATCTTTGATTATTTATTTTCCCATTGTTTATATTTGGTTTATTCAAATTGACGCCCAGAATGAGAAAAATCACTGCAGAAGGCCGTATTCTGATCAAAAATTTGCGAATTGAAAAACGTTGGGGTGCTAGGAAAATGATCAAAGAGTTTCAAAACAAAACCTGGAGTATAGCTAGACGTTACAGCAGGACGGAGCTCCATCTCACACAGCCAGAAATATAATCAACTTTCTTCGTCGCGAGAATGTTAATTTCATCGAGCCAGGCATGTGGCCACCGAACAGCTCAGATTTAAACCCAGTAGATTATGCAATATGGAGTGTTTTGATGATTTTCGATTAGCTAAATTTTGTGCAAAAAAAAATTGCATTAAGAGTAATTAATTATATTATGTTTTGAAATAACTCATGTATTACGAGATGTTCTTTTTTGGGCCACTCTGTATAGTTAAATGATAAGACGACTTGAAGTATTTGAGATCTAGATTAACAGAAGTATGTTCTAAAATAATCTGGAATAAAGAAAAATAAACACTCGAAACAATAAAAATCCGACAACTTCAATATCGCACAAAAGTGATGAGATATCCAGTAAATTATGAAATCTTGCAATTCACATAAGATGAAACATCCTCAAATTAAATCATATATTTATCCACATATTATATTTCCAGCACACACTCGTCAATTCCTCAGGCTTTTGACCTTTTCGCCCTTCAGAATTTGATCTGTTTGCCTTATTTGCCAGGATTGTATTGGCATTGTCTCCACATGCCTTAACCATCTCAGTAAACATTGGAAATATTTACAGAGTGAAAATTCCACAGAGTTGAGGATATAATCGAGATTCAATTCCTTGGAATATTCGGCTAAGTAGGATCTTGTCGCAATGATGTAATATCTGGATAACGTATTAAAACTGTCTGAAAATTAGATTGAGCAAACTTCTAGTAACATCCAATTTTAACAATATTTAAAAAATTCACTTGAAACATTTTAAATCATATGCATGCATATTTTCGTAGAAAGCAATCACTTATGTTTGACATATTATATAAAATTAAATACGAAATTTATTATACGTCAACCGGTTTCGCTTATCTCAAGCTTCATCAGGACGTATTTAAAACTGATCATAAATACAAAAAAAGTATTTTCTCCTCCCTTAATTTTCCGTCTATTTATATATGTATTCTGTCTCTCTCTTTCATATGTAATTTTATATTCTATCTCCCTCTTTATGTATATATACGTGCACTCTTTTGTATTTATGATCATTTTTAAATACGTTCTGATGAAGCTTAAGATAAGCTAAACCGGTGACGTGAAATAAATAATGTGGTTTTATACAAAGTGACTGTTATTTAATTTAATATTATTCTATGTCACTTTACTGGATATGAAAAAGTATTGCTCTGTATATTTTACGATTTCAAAAGAATCAATTTTTTATATCCTACTGAAGTATGTAGGTACCTACTTCTCAAGTATTCAATAATATTTTAGTTCGATACCAGAAGATTATTATTAATTTATAAAATAAAATTGATTTGGTATCTTTTAGCACAAAATTTTCACTAAAATAAAGGAATTTTACCTGAAGGAAGCAACAGACAAAGAAATGATTTTGAGATGAAAATTAAAGTAACTTAATTTTAAGTAATGAAATATGTACAGTTTTATTTAAGGACGGTAAAAGCGTACTCCCTGATATCATAAACATAGTTCGACGGTCGCTCACTCGTCGCTAGATGTAGTCGACGCAACACATCTTATAACATTAAATGTAACGTGGGCGTAAGTAGTCGCACGAAGCAATAAGGTCGCGATGTTAAGTGAGGATTGACTGAGTATCGATTAAAACAGTGAACGTATATGTAAAGCATTAACAAGTTTCGTAAATTCAGCCAACAATAGTCAACAAGGTCTGCAAGAAGCTCATGGATCCGTCTTGTAGCTCACGTCTTCCAGGTGATGATTACCTGGAGGTATATCTTCTATACAAACAACAACACCGCCGGTAGTTCCTTAACGCACCTACCTGAGTGCGAACTTGAATCACTGAATGGCCATATAATCTCTCCAGGTACCGACCAGTTGTCAACAATAGTATACACAGGAAGCCACCCAGCAAGTCAACCTTTTAGAACCACTTCTACCTCGGTCAGCTTCCTCACCAGACCACCAACTAACAAATGCTTCGTGCCCTTACTGTGTCATGTCCTTACCTGTAATTGCACTACTATCTTGATCATACGGTTTGTACATCTACCTTGAAAAAACGACATTAACTGTAAGTTATTGACCACTAGTTTCACCTGATATTTCAATAGCCATATCCACACATACACACTCCATGGTATCTTACTCATCTGAACACTGGATAGTTAAGAGATCCACTCATCGATCATTCTGATAATCACTTAATTGCTATAGCATATCGCTAACACCTGTACTGGTGACATATATATATTTACAACCCCTATTTATTTATTTTATTTTATTCTGTTCATGTTTTTAATATACGAACATATAGATGTACAAAAAGGCGAACAAGTTTCATAATGTAAGAGATGTTCACTGTCTCCTTAACTAGATTGAAGTCTGTATCCAGATCTATCCTGGATCCGTTCGATCTGATCTATCATACAAATATGAAAATCATTATTTTTTTATCTAAACCAAAAATATCAGGAATGAAGAAAACAGGGTTATAAAGAATTCTAATAACATAATAAATAAGTAAAATACTTTCGCTATCCCATGATTGAAAAACTATGCAAAACCGAAAATGAATATAAAGAAATGATGTTCTGTTCATATGATAATTTCCATGAATCTTTGGTCAGTTTCCTTTCTGCCAACACTCAATAACCAGCTTTTGAGATAGTGTTTGAGTTTGTCCATCGATAATTGTTTCAGACTGCTCGGCAAAATGTTATAGGTTATAATTATTAAGTTTTTCGCGATGTTTCATTTTTTAAATTTGATATGTAATTAACATTTGTCTTGGGATAATTCCTTAACCTTTACCATACCATGATATAAAATACTAATTTGGAGCCATGCTATCAACTCGTGTTACCGTAAGAAATTATTTATATTTTTAATGAAAAAAATCTTTTATTAGCTTAAATGTCTTTAAAATTATTGATCCTATAAACTTACTCTAAGTATTAAGCATTAAATGTAAAAATTGGATCAATATTCTAATACATTTCGGAGCATTCAAGTCGTATGCAATACTACCATTTTTTTATCTCTCTTAATTTAATTAGTGAGAAAGAGATTTCATGTATTCGTCTGTTTGTCATTATTTTTATTTTTAAATTAATGTATCGTACCTATTTGTCTTACCACAAATGATATTTTCTCCAGAATATTAATTTAACAAGAGACTAAATTGAAAAATAATTATTTTTAGAGGATTCGCTTTACACAAATGGTTTTTCATTAGTCAGTTCTAAGTAAAAACATTTTCCTTAGAATTAACTAAAATATTAATATTATGTAGCGTATATTAACCAAAAAATTACATGTTTAATTGAAGTGGTAGTCCTGTGTTACTGCATGGTTTTGCGAGGGTTAATATGGTTAGAGAATTAAAATGCGCATCAAAAACCATACATATGTACGCCACATTATGCTGTACTTCTTCAAAAAAGAGTGGAAAGCTGTTGAGTCATTTCACCCTTCATCTCAACGATCTTTTCGGCGAAGGAACGATTAGCGAAAGGACATGCCGAGTGTGGTTTGTTCGCTTCAAAGCTTGGACGACAAGTCAGGAAAGGGTCGATTTTCGGATTTTGATGAGCAGGCCCTTCTGGCGGCTGTGGAAGAGGACGAAAGTTGCACCACCAGGACACTGGCTGAGAACTTCAACATCGATCGATCCACGATTACGGTGACTACGCCTCCGAATAATGTTGTACATAATATGTTTTTTGTTTGTTCTCATTTTTGATTATTTTAAAATATAATTTTTATGCATCTACCTAATATAGCGTGATGGTGATTGCACGTGATTTAAGCTTAACTTATTTTACTATGTCTATTATTATAAAGAACAATGATAGGTTTAGAAAAGCATTGAAAAAAATCGAGTTCGTTTGCCGACTTCGTTTAACGACCAATTTGGAATGTAATCTGGTCGTTAAGTGAGAACTGGCTGTATTATATACATAAAGGTAGACGGTAAATTTAATCCTCACAAACTTTTACCCGAATCGATAAATCAAATCGCGGATTTAAAAAATAAAAAGAAATCGCAATGCTATCGGCGAAATGAAATTCTCTGGCACGAAATCATTCTTCCTGCCCGGGAAATGAATTCACAGATATATATTTTTTGTGGAAAGTTATGGAAACGTACAAAACGCCGATTGTCCCCTGTTAACACGTGAAGAAACACGTTTTAGTGAAAGCCTCCAGCAAAAGGTTCTGGTCCTCGCGCCGTCTCGTGTTTTTTGCCCCTGACCCGTAGGAAGCATTTATCAAGGCTTTTTTGGGGTGGAAATAGTTGAATCCCGTTACCCCCGGGGTGACCAGCGGGTCGGCCGCGCCCGGGCCCGCCCCCCCCGGCGATCAGTAATCGAACCAGATGAACATTATTTAAATGCAAAAAAATGTTCGTGCATGATTGTATTTTTATTTTATCGCCACAAATATTAGTGACAGTATATATCACGTAACATACTAGAACAAGACAACATTCAGAGTACAGAATGATTTCTTCAGAAATCAAGCAATCAAGATAACACTGGATTTTATATTAAGAAATATTAAGCAAAATATATGTAGAGCTACGAGAAAAATGATTGTGGCAAACAACACTGTGGCATGATACAAAAATCAACTATAAATTGCTCACGTACGCGTCTGTATTATGTATACAGTTCACAGAGAAGGAAGGAAATAAATTTTATTACATTAATTTTCAAGATTTCAATTAGTTTGTTTCAAACCGTTGCTTAGTATTATACTTTGCGCACGATAAATCCACGTGTATCGTGAAACTGTTTTTTTACAAGAATACGGAGAATGATTTCAATTGGACAAAGGGATAATTCCATATTCCCTTAAACTAAAGTAGGTACTGTGAGAATTCTCTGAAAGCCAAAATAACTGTAAAAAATACAGTAAGCCATTCAATGACGTAATTAAATTGTGAATATTTCCTTCTGGAGACTAAGCTTAAATCGAACCAAGAAAGACAGATTACCTAGAGTAGTTTTAACAAGATGTTGACCCTGAACAGAGGGTAGATTTTTATAACAAATTGATATTGAAGCGATGTAAGAAAATTTATAAAAAAAAATAGTTTTATAGCCATAGCATGTTTTAAAATAAATTGGTGTGAAAGTGGAAATAAATTGGTATTGAATTAATTACTAATTTTGATATTTAAGAGTTGGCGTGTAATTTGGTAAAAATAAATTCAATACTTAGTTAGGTTACTAAAGTGTGATAATAGCCTTTTCAAAAAATGTCAAGTTTGTATTATAAACTGGTCGATGGAAAATAAAGGCATTATAAAATTAATCTTCTGTAGATTCGTAAGAAAATCGACGTTATTATAGGTAATACAAATAAATGAATCAACTAGAAAGATATACAAAAAAAATCTATTTATCGAAAAATGTTTCAGATGTTGATGAGATTCGAAACTGGACATTTTCTATCTAGGAAAATGTATAATGACATTAATACGAGGCGAATTTTTTAAGTAAGTACTGTTTTTTTTAAAGAAAATAACACTTTACATTCTTCGGACGCTACACACCTTAAATTATTATTTATTTATTTATTTGACATTTTTACAATTTTTTATAGCATGAATAAAGTATTTTATATTTTTAAAATTCCACGGTTTTTCTTTCGCTTAACTCTTCAAAAAAGAGTCCAGCTCTTGTGCTTGGAGATGGAGTTACACAATAATAATTTTATATAATACCTTACATACTCTATTCATTGTCCATTTGTGTGCTTCTGAAGTGTTCTGTAATATTGTTTATTTTACAATTATGTGTTTTTGTTTTATTATTATTTCTCAACATTTGTATACCAATTTTTGTATACCTTCATCATAAAACGATGCCGCTTGGGATGAAAACCATGTCTGTATTTTGACTCATCATCATCAAAACGCTTGCCACCAAGAAACCACTTCAGATGATGGAAAATATGGAAATAGCTTGGCGCCAAATCAGGACACACATGGCGATGAATATCAGCTGGTTTCATGTTTCGTGTATTCAAGAAACGAATCACGGACCGATCTCATAGTCAGCGGGCTGATCTATTCTTTTGAACATTTCAACTACTCACTACAAGATGGCCACACTATGTGAATGTCTCTGACGTTGCATGTGGTGTGTCAACAGACGATGGAGACATTGCAACCGCAGCGCTACACCGGGAATATCCGGTAACGATACTCGCTTAAAAATTGCGCCTTGTCGCATATTGAAACAGCAGAATATATTGCTATTAAAGAGATAGCAGATTTAACAATAAATTAGAATGCAAGCGAAGGCCAAGCTAATTTAACAAATGAACCTATTATTATGAACGTGTATTTCAATGTTGAAAATATTTGTACAATTAAATTTCGTGATGTATATTCTCAAATTTATTTGCTATTCATCGCAATGAAAAGTTAATAATAATAATAGATGTTTTAATTATAAAAATCTACAGAATATAAATTTCTAATTTGTCTTAAAAGTAATCGGTTGATGTAGAAAAATATTGCGGGTTCATAAAAAATATAGCAACCAAAATAGAATATATTTATAATTGAGTTTAATTTGTATCAAAATTGTGTTTTTATTAAAATAAATAATTTAATTATATTAAACTGTTAATCGTGTTTATATTTAATAATAAGTGAATTAAAATATCACCCATATCATATGGTCTCCCTGTGCAATCAGCCATCGTCGCCGATCGTGCGGGGCGAGCGCCGTGAAAGCTGGGATTTTGAAATACCAAAAAACTGTCGCGAAAAGAAAAACATAATAGAACTTCTTTTGCAGCACCCTGTGAATGCTTTGTCTAATGTCGCTGCTTGACTTGACATATCCGTGCCATCAATTCCCCCCCTCTTTCTCTCTCCACCCACTCCCGCACAGGTCTTAGGAGATCAGCAGTCAGCCTGCCGTGGGAGGATCTGGGTTTGGATCTCAGGGTTTATACTCTAGTTTGAAGAAGTAGGATATACACTCGTGTGCTACAGGACACATTTTACGGTAAAACATTTATTAAATGTTTTTAATTTTCGTATGTATGTAAATGTAAAAAATATATTATTAGGAGAAAACATTCTTATTGTGAAGTTGTAATTATTCAGAACATAGGTCTGTGATATTTTAAATAATAATTAAGATTTATTAAATTTATTTAATTAGTTTATTAAATAAATGAAGATACATCTTTCTAATTAATACATTTAATTCATATTTAAAATACCATAGACCTATGTTCCGAATAATTACAACTTCACAATAAGAATGTGTTCTCCTAATAATAAAGTTGTATCAATGTGTCCAAAATTTAATAAAAATTAAATGAATTGATAATTCTGGCGTCTGCTATCAGATTACTCAAAGGTATTTGAGATTCTGTAAAAATAAGGTAGATGGTTCTTTCAAATAATGGAACGATTAAATGTATTAATGTCAAGAAAGGTAACATATAGGTTCAAAAATTAGTCGCTAAAAATATTGTCGCTGTAGCATAATTCGATAATGCACCTTCCCCGGTTTGGAAAGATATCCAGATTCGAATCCGGTGGCGCAACAACAATATTTTTCGATAAAATTGATTTTATATGTATATCTTTCTAATTAATACATTTAATTAATATTTGAAATTATATATAATATAAATTAAATGTATTAATTAGAAAAATACACATATACAGAGGAACGTGCTGGTATACACAATGGATTGACGACAAATTTTCGAACTTATATTAAATACATAAATAAATTAGAACAGGATTGTCTTCCAATATCTGATTAACATGATCGTACCAGATCTTTTGAGCTCGATATCCTTTTTACCAGTTTATTTATTCGTTCATGATCAATATTACAGCGGTTGTTTTTTGTAATTGTAATGTCTGTGGATTGATGATCGAGTGACAGACGCATGCGTGTTCGGGTTAAACGTATGAGTATGTGTGTGTATAGTGAGCTTGTAGATGCCTGTCAAGGGAGTATATATACGAAGAACCGACTTCCGAGCTCGGCCTCTTTTCGCGCCCGTCTCACTCTCCGAATATAGATATTAGATAATTTGTAATATTGTCAGTCTGGAACAAATACTGTAAATTGTCACATTATACAAACTGCGTGTTATTCTCGTCACCACATACAACCCCGACATACGGCGCATCTGGTAGATAATCATCAGAGCCGATAAGCCGTAACAAATTAGCGAAATTGTGAATTATACCGTTTGCCTATTATCACGAGACAAGAATACAACATTAATTATTTAGAATGTATCATTACGCTGTTTTACTGCAAGAGTAGACGGGATAACAAAACGCCTCACTCTTCTGTCTCGGCGACCACATCACCTTCACCATTCGCCACATCTTAACTGTACTTTCCTCGCTCGTGCTTTCCACATGAGTAAAATTCCAGTTATTATTTATTCTACCATAAGTAGATATACGTAATCTAAGTGACCTCATTTCAAATGCATTTATGGAGGCTCTGAACGCGCCTCACAGTTACATGGGTGTTAAACCAGGCTCTCGATAGCCGTAAACACTCCTGGTACCGATGTCAACACAACAATATTAAGCGGTAACTATCAGGAAGACACTCGCTTACGTTCCGGCTTCTCGACTACCAGATTTTGATTAATCTTCAGTAGGTAATCGCATGCAACAGTGTCGAATAAATCTAGTGTCAACCGTAACCTGATCTAATCTGCCATCATACATATCCCTCATACTCCGCGATCACTCGAACATAGTATAATACTGGGAGATATTGGGCCCCAGTTCGAGGCATAATCCACTTTTTTTTTCTACACAACACAATTAAAACCACTAAATGTGATGACCTCATATCTAGCGATACACATAATATTTATTTAACGGTGGTTAAACATATAAAAAACTAACCCTCATTATGCTGATGATAGCTGGAGTACAATCACTAGTATGTTCAGTATCATCCTAATGTAGTGTACAATATTGTATAAAAATATATATTATACGTATAAATGTATCATCTACTTATCGCTTCGGTGCGACAATTATCTATGACAGGAAGGTGCGTTAAAACAAAATATTAAGGCATTAACCGAAAATTAAATAGAGTAGAAACATTTTTGACAGCCTATTTATAAAGCCTTTGATGTTGTGCATTATTCAGAATCAGGTATTTTAATTAATCATCCCTGTCCACCCTGCGGTGTGCGAGGGTAGATAAAGTTCAGCCGCCCGGGGCTGGCCAACTCGATACAGCGACGCTACCCTTAAAATCAACCTCTGTACAACGTAAAGTGTAAATTTCTCAATAATCGTAAAGCTTATCTAATGTTCACATGGTTCCAAATTATTTGTCTGTTTAATTACATGAATAGCACGTTTTTTTTTAAATATACTTGGAGGATGGACAATCATTGTAAAAACAGTCATCTATTGGCACACAACGTTACAAGAGGCCAAAATACCGCCATAAAGCCCGCTGGACTGTAAAATAATTCACTCTAGAAATACGTAGCAGCATATTTTAATGAAGAGTGAAAAGTAGGAGACACATGGGGAGGCCTTCATTCTGCAATGGATAAAAAGTCCTGAAAATAATTTTATAACAATTTTTGCTGTTTTTGCAGTAAAATAACAATATAATTGTTTCTAAAGTAAAACATAGCAAATATAATACCATTTTAAAAACTAAACTAGATGAGCAACTTTTCAAAATAACTTTTTAGATTAGCGTGAAACATTTTTTTACTGTATATAGTATTTTGTAATTGTGGTACACAAAAAAGTGTCAATATCTCGAAAACTGACGATTATTTTACAAAGGTCATATTTTGATATTCTGTACAGTAATGAGTTGGCCTATCAGCCCTCCAAGAGATGACGTTGACTTTCGGGACACCATGTATGTGTATTTATTCATAATAAACTAATAATAACGAATAACAATAATTGTATTATAATGTTGAGATATTTAATTGAGACATACAAATTGTAATATGATAGGATTCTGATTTATCTTATTATCACATTATATTTTTCTATACACATATGTCTACAAGAATATGCATATACATGTATGATACAATTTTGTATCCTGGCGTGACATTCGTTTCTCATTCACTTACACGCGTCATATATCTTTCTTACCATTCCCTTCTCTTCGCCAGGGTGTATCGCCACAAGCGCTTCAATTCGATTGCTCCGCTAGTGTCATTTTACCTTTCTAATTTTATACAGCAAACCAAGGCGAAATCCGCGCTTTGTACGAACACGAATGATATGCTGAATTTTAGCTATTCACCACTCATATAATAATAATCTTTCTGATATAATCTTATTCATTCATTCTACATTAACACTTACAAAATCATAATATGGAGTTAATATTGTGTGGACTTCTGGTGGTTAAATAACATAAAACCTATGAGTTAGTATGTAGATTTATTCAATATAAGTAATTCTATACGTAACATAACTTTTGTTTTCCTCAAGATCTTCAGAAGTGAAATAATCTAAAATGAATCTCATAAGTTAGATATCAAAAAATTTACTCAGCTACGTATCACGTATCACGTAATACATCGTTTATTTATACTATAATAATTTATATATAAATTATATATATAATTTTGAAATATAATTTATATAAAATTTATATATATAATTTATATAAATTTATATATGATTTATATAAAATTTATATATAAAATTTATATATATAATTTATATATATAATTTATATATATAATTTATATATAATTTATATAAAATTTATATATATAATTTATATATACAACGTTTATTTATAATATTTACGAGGCTCGTGTTTTAAGTTAGTAAACCGGAATTGATTTAAAGAGAGGACGCTACGTATCTTAAACTACTTCTCAACACAGTCGCCACCATTATTAAGGCACTTGCAATAACGAGGCACCAATTTTTGTAAACCTTCGTCACAGAACAACGCCGCTTGTGATGATAGTCATGTCTGTACTCGGTCTTTGAGTTCATAATCGTCATCAAAACGCTTGCCACCAAAGAACCGCTTCAGATGAAGGAAAATATTGAAATCACTTGGCTATGAATGTCAGCTGATTTTATGTTTCGTTCATTTAAGAAATAAATCACGGACAGTATCTCACAGTCGGTGGGTTGATCTATTGTCTTAAACATTTCAACTACTCACTACATGATGGCCACGCTAAGAAAATGTCTCTAATGTTGCAACAGATGAATGAAACCATTGCGCATGTGGTGCATCGCAACCGCAGCGGTGCACCGGGAATGCAACGTTACTCGTTACTTTAGTTAGCAAAAAAAGTAATCTTTTATTTAAACAAAAAACTTGACAATTTGTGTTTGTGTTGTAAAGCCATCAATGTTAAAGATATTTAAGATATCTTTTATCGCTTATTATTTAGTTTATCTGTTTATCATTTTATTTCCATTGTTATTGATACTTTATTTATTATAATCTCAATAGAGCTGTTAATTTAACCAGGTACTGTAAACGGTTTTTTGTAAATAACGGAGCATATTAAAGGTTTCATGGCAGTGGTATGTTAAGGACTACGCGGTGGTTCACCGTTCACTGTCGCTTAAGAAATAAATAAAAATTTAATTGTTTGGGTTAACACACTTGACTTTATCAATTTTCACGTGAACAGCGGAGACCTAGACAGTCCGCAATAATGACAATTATCTCGGGTCTATAATTACTGACGACGATAGCTGCGAACCAGAAATTAAACAACGCATAGATATGGTAAAAAGTTCTATGTCCAGACTTGACAAAATATATAAAGACCGCGGTATTTACAAGACAACGAGGGTCAGGCATGTGCGGTTTGGTGCGTTCTATATTTTTATATGGTATGGACCCTGAAGGTGAATTCGGGAGAGGGACAGGAAATGAAGATAGAGGGTGGCTGAAGGACCGCCATTCGGTATCTCCACAGGTCTTTTGGCTCCAGGAAACGTACTCCGACGGTCCGCACGAAGCATTCGTAGACAAACACTTCGGTGATAGCGCGAAGTGTCAAACAAGCACTATTCACAATACAGCACTAATCGGTTTGCACGGTAGCGAGAAACCGATTACACACAAATAGTATAATATCAGCCCCACACAGCAGGACAATACTTCAGGACGTATTTGGCGGCAGGGACGTGACTTTCAGTTCGAAGGTACAACTTCAACTGGTTCTAAACCGTAGAGAATACAACCACAGAAAATATCGTATTCTGGTATAGGGGGAGGGGGGTAGTGGATAGGTTAGACAAGAAGATTTGTGTATATCATGTTCACATGCGTGCGCACAGTGACCGACGATCTATAAATAATTTATAAAGATCGAATACAATCGTCACAACGATAGATAGACGTGATAAAGACCGTAGAGTCATTAATTATGAGAGCGATCTAGGATTAACTTGAGGTGGTGCATTACGAGCCGAGTCTCATTTGATTGATGCCACTATATCGATATCTTAATCTGCAAAGCAGCTAACTCCACCAATGGTCAATAAACCGTTTTTGATTCCATTATTTACTTCTTTTATTGCTCTATGGTATACTAAAAGCCAAAAATTTCCATCAATTTTAAAACACGTGTGTTTTAAAATAATAAATAAGTACTAGGTGCTGAAAACCTTCGATTGTTTCTTGCAAAGACTTCAAATGTTTACCTGACACAAGGGTTGATGGCACCAGAAACAGAGGCGTCCGCGGAAATCATAATGACTGCACTACATTATCATGGAAAATCAGCGAACTAATATATTTACAATTTTGGTAATGAAATTCAGCTAACTCCAAATATTCCCTATAAGTACGAGATAAATCAAAATATCAATAAAATTTCTCAACCACACTATTTCTGCATTTCTGCATAAACAATGTACCAAAGCATGTTTTGAAATTTTCGTAATCTGTTTAATTACAAAATTAAAAGTTTTTTGTTAATCTTGAACATTTTAGAAAAATGAGTTAGCTGCTTTGCAGATGAAGGTATCAATATGTCAATACTGGACACGAATGAGGAAATCAGAAGACATCAGTTTTTCAAGGATTTTCATCAAAAATATTAGTAATCCTTTACTATTTGTAAACATCTCACTTTTATTAACTTCGCATCCTCATTCAGTCAGCTAGTCTCCATCTGGAGTCCATGGAGCAGCGGTTTATCGTCTTATTGAGGTAAGAATTATCTGCATAAGCTACCCGGCTTCCTGCTAATCACCCCCCGCGAGACAATAAAGGCTTCGCTATTGTTACTTCCCTGGAGGGTCTGTTATTCCAGGAAATGAGATTTTAAATGAACTGTTGCTTTCCGACCGCCATTAGATTAAACTTTTCTTTATTTAATGCATTGTGCAATTATGCGAAAAATAATTATAATTAAAACATTTTTTGGTATATAATTTGGTATACACGCTACTTAGGGAGCCTTCTATTTGATTTTTTTTTTGTTTTTACAATAAAAATGTTTTTTTCATTATTTATTCATATTATAATATTTGTTGCAAATTTTTCCCTATTGTTTATATTAATTTTAATATATATTATTTAAAACTTTTTTACAACCACTTCTTAATACACCAACCGGTTTAGAAAAATACAATTTTCAATTAGGATATCAACTAGAACTTATGTTACATTGGCTAATGTTTTCAAATATCGATTTAAATAATTACAATTATTTCGAGATAAATTTATAAATAATTAAAAATGTGGAAATTGACTCTATAATTACTGTGTGAAGGGCATTTATCGTTAAATTTAGTTTGTTATTTATAATATTTTGGTTAATTTTAAATTATTCAATTTAAGACCAAAATTGTTTATATTATATAAAACAATCTCAAATTTTCAAAAATTTACTATTTAAACACCTTAACGCTCTTTGACATAGTTAATATTTCAAATCGTTGTTCTAATATAAAAAGCAGTACAATCTATACAGCTAAGTTTATAAACATCGGACAGGCATTTTATATAAATAATAATATAGGATAGGAAAATTGTTAATATATTCCGAAGAAAATGGTGATAAATTAAAAACATTAGAACAATTTGACGTATATGGCTTATTATATAACTATTAAGTAGTTAAAAACGAAGTTTATAATAATAATAAACTATACACTAGTTTAGATTTATTGAACATAAATAAAACCTTTCGGTTACACGCTTTATTACTCCGATTGACACCACTGGGTTTCCTGGTTGATAATATTGTGCAAGTGTGTATATGTGAGAATCGCCGCCTTTTTTTGGATAATGCAAGATAATAGAGTTTTTATCAACAACATTTAAAAAAAAAATACAATAAAGGAAACAAAAAATTTTATGAGAATGAGTCACTTTATATTTTAGGGTGTTTAATTAAGTATTTATTGATTTTATTAAATATTCTTGGTACAACATATTCTTTCGTTCTCTCATCGTACACAGTTTGCGATCTTAACTCTCATAATATTATTAGTTTTATTTTATTACATTTATTTATTTTCATAGCATAAAATAATACATATGATATAAAGGTAATTACTTTACTAGACGTGGTCTATTCTAAACAATTACCTGTACAGTTTTCAAAAGTTGTAATTGTTAAGGTACAATTAAAAGTTATAAAAAAGATTTTTGTCTAATATAGTTGGACACAAAACGTGTAGATTGTTAGTATAGCACAAATGACAAATTAGTTTTATTTTGTTTTCTAACCACTTTGTTATTTTTGGTTTAAAATCGTTAATTATTTTAAACAATTTAATATCTAGTGGAAATTTATTTAATATACGCGGTGCGCACAACAAGAAAGTTCATTGACCAAATTTGGTATACATTTTTGGCACTGAAAAGTATCCTTAAGGTTTTGCTCCTACGTGGATGTGAAGTTTAATTTTTTTTTAAATAGTTCAAGTTATTAATAACAAATAGTTTTTCTTCACTTAGAAAATAAAGAGGTACACGTTTCAGTAATGATATTATAAAATTAACGGATCAATTGTGTGTATTAAAAGTAGATTGAATACAGTTTTCGATCGCCAATTGACACGTGCTAGCGGACAATCCATCGTTTAATGGGAAAATTGTAAAAAAAACAGCCTCTGTGTCCGCCACCATCAAAACGTCATCGTGACACTTGTGGCTTTAGGCAATACTATTTTTAGGTAAATTCTTTTTTCTGCCTCGGCTTCATGTTCAGGGGGGAGGCATCTAGCCTAACTGGTTCCTTTTTTCAATATTGACAAGTCAAATGGTTATGAAATGAAATAATATTTTTATATAAAAAAAATTATAATCTATATCTTAAGATACTTGCATGTGCTAAAAGTGGAAAATGAGCAATTTACTTTAATACTTACAAATAAGGCTATTAAAAAATAATTACAATCAAATTAACATTAAATATTTGTGTTCATAATGTCAGCATTGAGTTCTTTACCAAATTGTCTATGTTGACGCTTGTCTGATGTAGATTATTCAGGTCCCTCACGTAAGGGATTACCTCTTAGGATGGTCCTGGATCCTGGACGTGAAGTGTGGTCAGATCCTTCTGCTGCCAGTGTAGGGTGACGGAGTTCAGGCTTGTAGTTGATAACAAGACGATGCCCAATTATCCAGGCAAACCGGGACTCTGGACGCGATATTCTTATGCAATAGCGACAGTCTGTTCTCGCTACACCAACTATATTTATCAACTTTTTATAGATGCAGCGGGACCCTTTTGGATACTTTCACATCAACGATTAAACGCAGAGAACATTACAGACTAAACTTAAACTCGAGGCGCACAGTTTAAATTTTCCCCGAAATTACAGATAAAGCGCTTGCTTGATACTTTAAGAGACGATATAGATTTTATTTTCTAATTGAAAATAAAATCTCGTCTTTTGTGGTGCCAGATCTCCCGGCCAGAGTATGTCCAGACTCCTCGCCTATGGTGATGCATCCCTGAAGGTGCATTTGCCTACGTGACTTTAGTCACGTTCGCCGCATTTCTTTATTGCTGTACCCACGCTGCGTCGGTACACCTGCGTCTAACAATACCGATTTTTTATTACCCTTCGTCCCTTACTTCGACTAAGCGCTTTTGTATCCTTGAACAAAATATTGTTTTGGGTAATTTTGAATTCTAACATAAGACATCGTGAGCAACAAATGAATCAAATTACATAGAGTTTTGTCAAAAGATTATCGATCTTATGCATATATAATTTAATTGAAAAATGAAGCCAACGACTTGTTATAAAACATTTCAGATGATAGCGATTTTTGAAACGTGTATTCATTAGTAATCATTTTTAGCTCATCGGTACGTAGATAAATCGGAACTCTCGAATTAGTACGTTACAGTGAGATGTTTAATGATTTTTTCAAACGAAGTCTTTGATTCGGACGCGCCATACAACCGTGCGCTGGCGACTGGATATCCTGAGCGAATTATCTCCAAATCAGCTGAAGTTGATTGACTATTGACTGTGCTAGTCATGTGACCTAATGCCGTTAGACTCTATCTTCTAACACTACATTAAGACAAAAGTCTATTAGAAAAATTGAAAGATTATTTTACATTATTAACCTTTTCGTCACTAAGCGGCTAGAACTTCCATGTGGTCCGGGGTATAAAAATACCTCAGATCATATTCATACACACGATAATAAAAAGTTCATGATGGGCGACATGGTCCCAACTGCCTCGCTGGACGTCGTCAAAAGCGACATAGCAGTCTCCCTCGTTCGCATCTGCGGTATGGGGCTACCCAGTGCATTAGTTAGAGTGAAACAAATAATAAGCACAATAACTTAAAGATAAGACACATGGGGTATGGTATCGACATGCGCAGGTGTACGTACTACTTGAAGATCACTAGACCGAAAACAATATTTATTTATGAAGGACAATTAAAATATTTCTGTAACTATGGCAAATAACACGTTGTAACGACGTCATCAAAACGGATGGCACGATGACGCACATCATACCAGGAGAGGACATAGCGGCTACTCCACGTGCAGCCTTCACTTTTCTACAAAAATCCATCGAGGCAAAAGATTGTAAAATAACTCTCCAGTTCATATGTAAATTATTATCAAATTAAATGTATCAATTACAAAGATATACAAATAAGATCAATATATCGAAAATATATTTTTGTTGCTGCCGGGAGTCGAACGTGGATCTTTTCCTATCCGGGGAGATGCATTAACCGATTACACTACACCAACATAGTAAGTTGACGACAAATTTTCGAGCGTATATGTTGTATTTTCAAATTGATACATATGTCGTTCCTAGACCTATGTTCTGAAAAATCACAATAAGAATGTGTTCTCCTGAAAAAATAAAAATAAATTATTATCGCTCATTTCGTTAACCTATATTGTAACATAACCTAATAGAATCCTTATATTTTCAGAGACTCTATATATTGAGAAACTCTATATATCGCAAATCGCAACTACAAATGATGAAAAAATATTCTTGACGCAAGTCGAGTACTCCCCGTGCATTACGTTTACCCAATAAACCTTTATACCTGTCCTTTTCTGCCCCACAACTAATTTGGGATTTTGCCGGTCAACAGGTTTTTTTTGTGAATCAAAATTGTCGCCGTGTGTACAAATCCGGACAACGAAGAAGCGGTGTTCTACACCATCCTGAAGTGCAGTGATATTTCCGTTTTTCACTACAAAAGTGCGAGTCAACTGGAGGTGAAGATTATCG
The DNA here is from genome assembly GCA_031772225.1 of Eubasilissa splendida. Taxonomy (NCBI): domain Eukaryota; kingdom Metazoa; phylum Arthropoda; class Insecta; order Trichoptera; family Phryganeidae; genus Eubasilissa; species Eubasilissa splendida. The sequence goes on along the minus strand of CM062866.1, from coordinate 5,927,226 downwards.
TTCAACCCAGGACTTAAATCAAGATAGGCCAGATCCATCTATCATTTTTTTTTCTGAATCCAAGTCGCGTTTCATCAACTAAACCATAATTTTAATCGATACAGTCCACGGGATCTTATACCACCAAATATTTTACCAATTTCTTCGGATATCGTTTGATTTAAAGATAGTGTGAGGTATAATTATTCCATAAATACTATGTTTAAATATTTAATGTAATAATACTTCATGGGAATAAAATTCAGACATGTCTGTTGGAATGGATTATGGGCGTGTGTTTGGTTAATATAACCCCAGTCGTAACTCAATTTTAACAAAAAAATAAGATACGACTTCTTGAAAGATAGACCACGAATTATGCCGTAAAGAGATGGAAAACTTCATTAAAATGGTCCATGTCTGCCAGAAAACCGGAGGCAATATAGTATTCTAGTCCAAATGAATAATAATTTTTACTATTAACTTATTTTTATATCATAAAAACAATTCAGCTGCCTCTATAATAGCTATTCTCTATAATATCCTACATCCCGTAATTTATGTGTTTTAAATTGAATACCATATATTCCAAATTTTAAATTGTTCCCTCCTCCTTCTGACCACGCTGCTCTCTGCCCCTATAGAAGTATATTATATTGATAAACACTCTAATTTTGTATAGTTGCATTCTAGGATTCTGATGAAAATATAACCATCTCATACAAACATCTAATCTATTAATAAAAAAATATCATAGAGACAAAGCTATTTTTTATTATATTTAATGGAAAATATTTGGAAGTATGGGGTAACTACAGGGCTTACGACCTTTGTTAAAATATGTCGAAAAACATTTTACAAAAAAAGAATATTGCTCTAAAATAATTTAAAAAAAAATAGATCGTCATAGCGAAGACATATATGCTGTTTAAAAAAAGGGAAAAATGAATTATCTAATTTGGTCTATAGATGGCGATGGTGTAGTGGTACCCGGAGAGAGTTCACATACTAACATATATACAACTTTCAAAAATTTGATGGAGATTGAGGGGTGAGAATTGGTGAACGTTATGTAATATGTTACGTTACGTTATATATGAAGTAATCACTTAAGCCAACCGAAGACAGGTCGTAAACCCTGTAATTACTCCATACTTTAATATATTTTCCATTAAATATAATCAAAAATAGCTTTGTTTCTATGATGAGATATCTGATATTTGTTTAACAACACTGCTTTTGTAGGTAAAAATCTAGTAATTGTGTGTTCTTGGACATATTCAAATATTGTTAATCTAATCTTTTGCCTGCATCATTATTGAGTATTAGGGCTATCGGAAAATTAAGGTACCCCTTTCCCTTAATTCCCTATTGAAAATTATAACTGAATCTAAATCACGGATAATACCGGATACTGACAGCTAGTTCTATATATTTGTTCGATCTTTATAACGAACTAACAATAGTCTTGTGCACGTAATATGAACGTGATATAGAATGGTTCCTGTCTATTACATATCCACTAACCCTTCTCCCTACAACCAGAACACGATATTTTTTGTGGTGTGTTCTGTATGGTTTTGCAGTTGAAGTTGTACCTTCAAACTGTCAGGTTATCGTTTACCAGTGGTACGATAAGCTTTGGAATTTTTAATTATTGTCCTGTTGTGTGTGGCTGATAGTGTACTATTTGTGTGTAATCGGTTTCTCGCTACCGTGCGTGTTGTAAATCGTGCTATGTGTGCATGATGTTGTTTGACACTTTTGCGAAAGTGTATGTCATGTACTTCGTGTGGACCAGCGTTGTTAGAATCCTGTAGTAAAAATACTTGTGGTTCCAGTGAAAAAAATTCAGATACCGGAAGGAGCGTTTCTCAGGTGGGTCGTGTTTTCTGGTTCTAGTTGGTCCTTTAACCGTCCCTTTTCATCTATTCCTATCCTTCTCCAGAATTATTTCCATCCTTCCTGCATCCCTTAATTCTCCACCCCATTAAATTAAATATGTTTATAAATCCTCTCAAATTGAAAATAAAACCGCCAGGTTTACATTCCTGCGCATTCTAGTTAAATAATTGCACACAAATCCCGTAAACCGTTGCAATTTAGGATTGACAACATTCGGCTTTAGTTCTTAGTGCTACGCGGATTAAAATGAACCGTATTGGGAATACAGCTTCGCCCTCCGCACGCGTGCAGTGAATTAAAATTAAATATAACGGCGCGTTGTATAGATAAATTATAATACCTACTTCGTGCTTCAATTCACATTTTTTGTAATATTTTCTCATTTCTTGAAAGAAAAATATTGAGCCGATGCTACGACAATGAGTTCTATACTTTGTTTAATGATATAAGAAAATAGAAAGACTTCATAGACCACCAAATATATAAACAAGAACTAACGCAAAATTTCAATATTTTCATTTTGGTGCACCTAAGGTTTTGCTCCTAGTTTACTTTGAATCGTATCTTGGATGTGTATTTAATTAATACAAAATAGTTTTAAGATTGCTCTGGGAAACAGTTGTCTTTATATTCAAAACTTAAAAGGATTTAAAGAGTTCTTCAGAGTTATGTATAAATGGCCTCATGTTTATTACCCATTTCTGAACCTTAACCCTTCCCAAACCATGCAGTAACACAGGTCTACCATTGTAATTAAACCTATAATATTTCTGTAAATACATGCAACATAAAATTCACATTTTAGATAATCCTAAAGAAAATATTAGCGCGACTAGTAAACAACCAATTATGAAAAGGGACTCGTACAAAAAAAAAATTTTTTCCATTCAATCCATTGTAAAATTAATATGTTGGTAAAAATACAATTTGTGACATGAAATACGCACTATTTTCACAGTGAAAAGAACAACAAAAATACAAATATAATTGTCTCTTTCTCACTAATTAAATGAAGACAGATAAGAAGGAAAGACACATTGTATACGACTTGATGAATGCTCTAAATTATGTTATTAATAATTTTTTCAAAATTGTATGCTCAATATTTAGAGTAAATTCGTGCCATTAAAGCCATTTAAGCTAATAAAAACATTTTTTTAACTGTTATTTACGGTAACACGAGTTGACAGCATGGCTGCATTCGGGTATTTTATATCATGGTATGGTAAAGGTTAATTAGATAATCCATTGAAGTAAGAGCTGCATGGATTTTAGTTCTTGTCACTTTCAATCAATCTCAATCTGGTCAAAATTACATATATATTCTCTTATTTCTAAGATTTATCTCATGGCCATAATACATTTGTATGAGTACAGAATTGAAGCGTTTATATTCAAATTCAAATATTTTTATTCGTGAATGTATTAAAAAAAAATCATTTTAAGAATAATATTAATTCTTAATAAGTTATTATTTTTATTTTAATGTCAACGAGCGCTATGTGATGAAGAAAGCTACTTACTGGATACGTCAATTTTTATTTTTACGTGTTTTCATATTTATTCAGGAAATATGAAAAATATTGATTAAGTAGAGTAGATAATAATATTTTAGTGTTGATAACACGATATAGAAAGTATTTTCACTTTTATGTTGGTACCAAAGTAATACAATTAAATTAAGAAATCATTGAAACCATTAACGTAATCAATTTTTATAAAAATATGATGTGGTGAAAAAAATTTTGAGAATTATTTTTATTATGTATTCATTAGACATGTTCACTAATTCAACTTTTAAAATACAATTTTTCTTACAACCGTGTGTGTAAAGGGTGTTTTTTTAATTGTATGTTTTTCGAATTGTCAACCCTTTTTCCAGCGACAGCCAATTTGACAGTTGATAGCTGATTTGTGTTCAGTTTGGTTAGCCATTTCATCATGAATAGACTTACGCCAGAACAACGCTTGTAAATTATGCAAATTTATTTCGCAAATCATGCTTCACTTACCGTGCCCTACGTCCATTTTATGATCGACATTATCGTCTATCCGAGCAAGTAATTCGAATAACCATGGATTGTTTTCGAACCACGCATACTCTAATTGATAATACGCATCCGCAGAGACGTCGTACAGTGCGCACCGAAGATGCTGTTGATTCTTCAAAAATGAGAGCGCTATAGATCCATGATTACTGACTTCTTCGTTCCCCAATTGAATGGCATTAATGTGGAAGAGTTATATTTTAACAAGACGGCAGAATATGCCACATACAATATGTTCCATGAGCGCATTATTTCACGTAATGCACTTGTGAATTGGGCTCCAACATCGTCTGTTTTAACACCTTAAGATTATTTTCAGTGAAAAGTCGCTGGTCTACGACGATAAATAAGAGATGATAGACGACTTGGAAGCCAACATTCGTCGCGTTATTGCAGAAAGAGGTCGAAAATTGAACATCCAGATTGCGCTTTATTTGAGCCAGCCGCGGCACTCATATGCACGAAATCATATTTGAATACTATTGGTATAAAATTATCTTTTTAATAAAGTCAATACCATAGCCATTACCATAATTTCATTTCATTTCAAAATTCTATACCTCTAAAAAAATCGTCTTTTATGTATTAGAACTAAATATTTATTTATAATCCCATTTATGTCCGTGTATTATATTATTGTCTATTTATTGTTACATGACCTATTCTAGTGGATGTTATTTGCATAATAAAGCAATTTTAAGATTATGATTATTTTTTATTAAAATCGTCAAAATATTTTATATTAAAGCCATTGTTTGGTATGGTATTTTATTATATTTCAATACTAACTTTACAAACTTATTTAAACTAAAACCTCTTACATTGCTGGAATATCAATCACTTGACACTTTAGTTATTTGTTTTGATTAATATTTTTCCCCAAGATTGTCTATGTTATGGTAAGTAGGTTACACTGATCCAAATTCCCACACTATGCTTGCCACTAATCTGGCAGGTGAAGGACTTTACCCTCACGACTTTACAACTCACAATTATATATTATTTTATGTTTTCATGAATTTTGAATGTTAATTTTTTCAGAAACATCTCACTGATCATATCCACTGTAGTATCTTCAGGCTGCGGTGAATAGTTGCATTATGGTGAACATATGATGATCATTTTTAAGAGGTTTAATGGCTATCTTAATTATAACATAAAACTATTTACTTATCTGATGTGTCATTAAACTGTTAGGATTTTTTGTAGCTTAATACTGAGTAGAAAAATATGTCTAACTCATTTTCCGTGTTAATGTAATTATACATATATATATAAAAGAATTCAATATTGCTGTAGTTAGTAAAAATATGAATTACGCTACAAATATTCATTTAATACTGTTTTCCATCTAGCTTATCTTTTATTAAATATTTTCAAATAATTTGAGATACAAATAAATGTTATCGGACAAGATTCAAATGAGTTATTGATAAAAATGTAAAAAAACGCTCAAAAACTGACCTAAGATAGTCGGATTGAATCTCAACGCTTACGCCGAAACATATATTGTAAACATTTTGAATAGGTAGACCAAGGATACCAGGTATACGTCCATGTATTTGTTTAGACTTATTTTCGTCTAGCGGCCACTAGATAATGCCAGTAATATAATTATTTGAGGGGCCTATCTCCTACCTTGTTGCGCCTACCTGTAAGTTTCATGACACTACCTGGTCGGGTTCCGGCGAGAAGATCACATGTCAGTGAATGTTTGTATTTTTGCTGTGTAGGGCGTCTGTTGATGCCTGAGAATATGTACATCATTCGTAATATTTTTTAATTTTTAACTTCAATTTTTTAACAGAAACATTACGGTGCATCATGTCATTTCAATAAATCATATTTAAAATGAAATATCTATAAAAAAATCTCCCACAAAACGGTTGAAAAACCTAAAACTTGAGGTGGGTCATTTTAGACCCATAAGATAAGATAGTATATAATATCTAGTAGATTCAGAGTTAACTGTACCACAAGCCTGACCTTAGTTGTTTTAGATATGCTACAATCTTAAGTGTGGAAAAATAAGATTTCACCATATCCACACGTTGTTTGATTTAATTTCTGATTCCCATGTGTATTTTGCATGACCTAGTCTAAAAATAGTATCTGTGATCGATGGTACAACACTGGCACCCTATGGCATTTGGTGAAGAATGGAACTTCAGGGAACCACGACGCTCAACAGTGAGCAGACGAAGAAGAAGTTATGAGAAAGACTGGCGCGATGGAGAGACTGGTAGTTCAAGGCCGAGTTGGGGAATCTCGCTCTCGATGAACAGATCTAGTGAGGTCTGCAACAGGTATCAGCATCAGGAAGTGAGCCGCAGGTCGAAGGACACCATTTCAAGACCACGACAGCTCAACAATGAGCTAACTAATTATATACTATACGCTACCTTATCAACGAGCAAAATAATGTCTAAGCATTATTTTAGCATAAATATATATTTTAATTTTCACAAGTGGGCTTTGTACTATACACACGTTGGGTTATTGTGAATAACAACTTCTATGAATTTTCAGACCACATAATTGAAACAAACCACTTTTTCGATAGTCATAGATCAAAACTTCTCCATTCGGTATCTTATAAACGATTAATAATGTACAATTTAGAATCCGTTGAAATACAAAAGAATTTAATTTCGGAGAAAATACTAATAAACACCACAATATTCCCTAATACTTCGCCTTAACTGTCCATATTTCTGTTAACGAACTGTCATTCAGAACCAGATGTCATGTATACACATTTAAAGAAATTTGACACTCATTTTCAATGAAATGTATGAATTTTCTTTTGTGACAAACTGAAGGACATTATTTGCTTGATATTTTTTTATACACAACACCAGAGGGGTGGGGGGGGGGGCAGGAACTAATAAAATTATTTAATTGCTGGCTGGTGTGTGTTGCGTATGGACATAGTGTTAGTTTGCATAGGTAAATGTAGATTGTATACGAACCTTAACCCTTGACCGCCGAGAGAACCAATAATCGATGCAGCCAGCATGGTGGCGGTTGAGTATTGCTCATGCAATGGGTATTGGGTTTGGTTAGGCAGGGAAAGTCAATCAGAAGGCTTACTAATAATAAATTAAACAAATTGAGTCGTTTACTTCCAAACTCTTCTATAATCAAAAATTATTTGATTGCAGTTTTATAAGAAAAAAAATATACCACAAATATAATAATATTACAGTTTTCGGGTGATAATTACTGGTTTAATTACAACAATTTAAAATACAAGGTAAAATACTATAAGGTATACTTTAAGCTTATATATTACCTCGAAGGAGCAGCGAAAGGAAGATAAATCTTCCCGCGATTGCTCTCGTTTATGAGCCTTTCTAGCATCCCCATTCTCCTTCCACGTGCACACATTCAAGTGACGGACCTCACATAAAATTATCTATATAAAAAGATAAAATATATTAATTAGAAAGGTACACAGGAAAATTCATTATATAAAAAAAAATCGAATCCCGGTATAATTGTAATAAATATATAAATGGTACCGTAAATAATAATTGTGTGACAGACACCTCTGTAAATGCTATAAAGTGGCAAGAAATTTAATAATTTCTCAAAATCAACAATATATATATTTTTTTGCACTTCCTGTAGTATTGATACATCCACCGTATCTTCAAAACATCTATTGAAGCATTTAGATGAAAATTCTATTTTCGAACGTTTTTTTGTGATTTTTGGGTTCACCCGTTATAGAGGGGTTTGGAAATATACAACTCAATTATTTACTTATTGATTGGGACATATATTTATTTGATGTATAAATATTAATTATTGAATGAAAATAAAGCACTATTCCCTCCCCACCCGGCCGCGCCAGCGATCGGTCGTTTGGCGACCTTGAGCCAGTGCGGTTATGCATGTACGGTGCAGTTTAAAGTATTATTATAAATAGAGACTTCACATCTATACTGCATATTAACCTTTGACGAAATAATGAGTAAAAAATACAGTCCACATCTATGGAGGTGCCAGCAGAATCCGGATTGTGGTGAGTGCCAAAATCCTCCCGTATTCTAAATTCTTCCGGTATCTATGCATTGTACGCAACACTTACAATGTTTTGAAATAAAATATTTTAAAATACGCTTGATATGTCTTAAACACGTGTATTATACCAATCCTTTTGGTACCGTGAGAGCTAGGAGAATTAAGGCTGCCAGCTTCACATTTAAGCCGATCCTTCTGATTTATCTGCCAAACACACGTAATCATTGCAAAATAAGATTGTTTGCAGACGATGCACTCATATATATATATATATATATATATCGCGGGAGACAATTATGCAACTATACTGAATGAATTAAACTATGACTTAAATACTATAGCAATATGGCTGAAGAAAAATAAACTAAAACTAAATGTAAACAAAACTAAATTCATGAATATTGTAAATAAAAAAATACCAATCAAACCGACGATTGCCATAGATGGTGAAAATCTGAAGGAAGTGACTGAAATAAAATATTTGGGACTCATCATAGATACAAAATTAAATTTATCGCAAAATACAAGATACGTGACTAAACAGAATGCTAAGAAAATCTCACTTCTGGGAAGGATCAGAAGATTTATTAGTACTGAGTCTTGTAAAATAGTATACAACTCTGTTATTACTCGTATTTCTCACATCAACTACTGAAGCAGCATTTTGTTTTTAGGTAACAAAGAGAAAATGCAATAATTGCAAAATAAAGCCTTGATAATAATACTGGATAATAATAATGCTGGAAGACCTGAATATGATGACCTTTGAGCAGGAGATATATTTTAATATAGTGGTATTTATTTATAAAATTGATGCGAATCAACATGTGCACGAGCATCGTAAAAGAGGAGGAATAGACCGAAACGGTCATTCAGGAAGACGGCTAAATCTCAGAGATCGATGATGTATAGTGCGATGAAAAATTTAATGAAATGCCAGAAAACATAATAAAGGAGAAGAAATTGAATAGATTTAAAATTAAACTGTATAATATGTAAAAGATAAGTTTTAGTGAAAGAAAAGACTTTAATCTTGTTTATATTAGAACTTATGTAGGAGTGCTTATGTATGCACTAACTAACTAATAACTATAACTCTTGACAAAATAGTTCACATTTTTTTTCACCAAACAGTGAACAGAAAATAAATGTAGCTTCGTAATTACAGTCGGGATGCTTTGCTGACGGGTACTGTTATGAGAGCACCAGCGCCTAAAACAATTTTAAGAAAGTGGTGAGTCAATTGATTATAAAATGGCGTAGGCATTGTAATATTATTTTTTTCGTTGTTTAAAACATCTGGCATGATATTGCTTTGTACCGTAGGCCCTCGATGCTCTGGTATTCAGAGTATTGACATTCCGCAGGCCGAACTTATATTACGAACGTGCCGGACCCGCGATCTCTTCGAGTATCCGCCGATCTGATTCCGCCACCCGAGGGATGGGGAATTTCCTCGTGGGGGACGAAATATTCAAGGGTCTATTTATAAGTTTCGATCGTGTAATACAAAAAAAAAACGTTTTTATATTCAGGGGAGCATAAGACAATAGGGATGTACAGTATAGGGAGGTGGGGGTGAATTTTTTATTTATTATTTATATTTTTAACAAGGTCAAACAATTTCTTCAACGACCTGTATCTATGAATTGAGACACGATGAAATATATCTTAAAGCTAGACGCATACATACAATTTTACATGTCAAATGGCTATTGGATCGTATAGGAGTGCGCATATTATCGAAACGGTAGATGCTCAATTATAAAATCATAAAACATCATCGATTGTCCTTTCGACCCCTCAGAATAACAAGGTTATCTGATTAAGAGAACACATCCTTATTGTGAAGTTGTAATTATTCAGAACATATGTCTGTGATATTTCAAATATGAATTAAATATATTAATTAGAAAGATATACATATAAAATCAATTATATCGAAAAACATTGTTGTTCCTAACCTTCCCTTCCTTCCTTCCCACCTTCCCCAGTTAGGAAAGAGATCCAGATTCGAATCCCGGTGGTACAACAACAATATTTTTCAATATAATTGATTTTATATGTATACCTGTCTAATTAATATATTTAATTCATATTTAAAATATCACAGACCCTATGTTCTGAATAATTATAAATTTACAATAAGAATGTGTTCTTCTAATAATAAAGTTGTATCAATGTGTCCAAAATTTAATAAAAATGAATTGATAATTCTGGCGTCTGCTATCAGTTTACTCAAAGGTATTTGAGATTCTGTAAAAATAAGGTAGATGGCTCTTTCAAATAATGGAACGATTAAATGTATTAATATCAAAAAAGGTAACATATAGGTTCGAAAATTGTCACTAAAAATATTGTCGCTGTAGCATAGTTGGATAATGCACCTTCCCCGGTTAGGAATGAGATCCAGGTTCGAATACCGGTGGCGCAACAACAATATTTTTCGATATAATTGATTTTATATGTATATCTTTCTAATTAATATATTTAATTCATATTTAAGGTTATCTCACACTGACACTGTTTTGAGATAATAGGATCAAAGGTGTTGATTGAATTTCAACATATATTCATGTGTATTTTGTTTGAGTATGCAAATATGATCAGTTTTAAGGTCTGAACATATTTGCAATATTACTGTGAGATGAGAAAAAATTAAAAATAAATAAAAACATTGTAAATTAACAATAATGATCCATAAATTTAAATAAATAACTGATGCAGTTGGAACTTTAAGCTCTTACTATTTCTTTTAATATCCGTTAAAATAGAAGTAGTGTGTATGGAACAAATAAAGAATGATGCATTTGGAACCCATTTAATGCAATACCTCAAATGAGCCCACAATGTTAATTGGAATCATGTTATTCTAATGGGTCGTTATGACAAAACAGTTGAACAGCTATCGGTCGACATATGTGTACATTGCCGTGCATTGGCGTGCGCAAACACTCGACTAAACAGTCGATCCCCGACCGTTCAGTTGTATGGAGCACGCACATGAATGTTGGGATATCTGATTGGCCATGTGTGCACTTCCAACAACTTTAGTCGAATAGAAATCGAGGAATTCATCGATTTCTACTCGATAGTTCAGTCGCGGTAATAATCAAGTATCGGTAATAATGCACTTAACCTAAAGTAGATTGATTGTCGTGATTAGTCTCCAATTAGAGTACTTGATACTCGAGTATACTCGTCCATTTTTTAAATATTCGTTAATCGAGTATTTCGAAAAATACTCGAGTACTACTCGTAAATTATAAAAGATTAAATATTTAAAAAATGTTACATATTTAGCTGCGTTCTGCGTTCCGCATTTACTGGCCTAATTTTTTGTAGTAGATAATGAGATACGATGGAACAATTTATTTTGTGTCTTCGTGTCCTCCTGACTTGTCTTATCAATGACAACAAACAGTATAAAATATCGAACAAAAGTTTTTTGGATATGCCGACTAACGAATGCAGCTGTGGCGTAAATTGTTGTAAAACCAAGAAATAATGAGCTGATCTCCGCTTTCGAATGAAGACCGCAATGTTAGTGTTCATCCACGGCACAGAAAAACAATGGACACTGTGCATACAAATAACAGGATCAAAAAAAAACACAGCGCTGGTGCACTGGAGCTGAAAGGGTCCACACCGTAAATGCTATCGCGATGTCCAGGTCGAACACAATATCATTCAAGATGACGTCTGCTGGCATCAAGGTCACATTTCATACTGGTGGGCAAGCATTAAGATACATAGTTCATGGGTAATAAATTTAGACGCGGGCATGTGAAAACAATAATTTTCGCGCCTGAAAAATATCTGTGTATTTTACGCTTTCAAAGTAAAATAGGTTCCTTGTGAATCGTTGAGAGTGTGTGAAGAGAGGTGTATGAAAAATTCTGTGTTATGTATTCCGGTGTACTGGATTTGATAATTAATCTTAGGTGAGACAATTTATTATATGTGCATGAATTTGAATTATTAAAACTATTTTGGTACATTTGACACTATTTTATCGTAAAAGTCGTAATGCGTTGGACTCAAATTGAGCGCGTAGGTCACCAATATAAATGATATTGAATATTGTTTGACTTAAAACATTTGTGGGAGATTTTTTATAGATATTTCATATAAGATATGATTAAATGAAATGGCATAATGTGCCGCAATGTTTCTGCTAAAAAAATTAAAATTAAAATTAAAAAATATTACGAATAATGTACATATTTTCACACATCAACATACGCCCTACACAGGCAAAATACAAACATCTACTGAGCATGTAATTTTCTTGTCGGAACCCGAACAGGTAGTATCATAAAACTTACAGATAGGCGCAACGCCCCTCAAATACTGGTATTATCTAGGAGCCGCGAGACGAAAATAAGTCAAAACAAATACATGAACGCATACTTGGTATCCTTTGTCTACCCTCTCAAAATGTTGACAATATATATTTCGGTATAAGCGCTGAGATTCAATCCCGTAAAAGCGACTGATTTTTGAGCGTTTCTTCACATTTTTATCAATAACTCGTTTGAATCTTGTCCGATAACATATATTTGTATCTTAAATTATTTGGAAAAATTTAATAAAAAATTAGCTACCGACCCACTACCGCAGAGGATGTGTTAATCTCGGGTCTCTATTAAGTATTCTATATGTAGGTATGGTATGTCGCGTGCATGTATCTAGGTGTTCGTGTGGAATATTATAAGTAGTAAAGCAATCGTGTAATACATAAATAAAGTACAATACTCATGATTTACATACACTGATAGATTTGATTCTGTATTCAATGAACTTCATAATACACAGTGCGGAGCTGTAGTTGTCGGCATAGTTGGTACCGAAGATAGAATACTCTAGAAGCGCGGCTCTCTGCAGACGAACGAATGAAGATAAATAGTGAGATATATGACGCAAGTATTAATGACACCAGAAATAGAGGACGTACGCGAAAGACTTGGCACTACCACGTAGACCAGATACTGAAGGATGGTCCTGATAGAAGCTTCAATAATCGTCGAACTTGTATAAGATGTATGAATGTGTATGAGTCGAGAATTTGTGTCAGGATCTCTCTATCTACCCCCGCAGAGAAACAGCGTGATGGTAAGTAAAATTAAGTTAGTAAGTTATCACTGCAACATATATTCATCAAGGAAGAGACAAAACAATCGGCGCAGCCAAATAATATAATAATAATTTAACAGTAAATTATTTTATAGAGATGAAGCTATATTTTTAATGTAAATATACGGAAGTATGGGTAATTACAGGGCTATCTTCGACTGGCTTGATTAAGTGATCACTTTATATAAATATAACGTTCACCATTCTCACCCATTAATCAATCTCCATATTTAACAAATTTGTTAAAGTTGTATATATGTTAATATGTGGAAACACTTCAAGTACCACTACGCTATCGCCATCTATGTACTAAATTTGATAATTCATTTCCCTGTAACAGCATATATGTCACAATGAGAATCTATTTTTTTTTTTAATTATTCAATATAAATCAATATTTCTTATATGTAAAATGTTTTTAACCAGTATATTATTAGTAATATTTTAATATGTCCAAGAATGTACAAAACAAAGTTTAAAGGAGTTGATAATTCCCTAAATCGTGTGAGTAAATATAAGATATTAATCAAAATCCTTTTTATATAAATTTAACGTTTTATAACTCTATTAACTTTTAAAATTTTGTCTATTTCTTTATTACAGATTTATCTTCGTAATCTTGGCTTTAGACTAATAAAAAAAAATATATAAATAGAGATATATAAATTTTTCACAACTAGATTCTGGCACACTGAAAACGAATTTAATGATCGCGGTCTTTAAATTAATGGCTATATTGTATTATAAATAACGTTCAGTTTATTAGTTTTATATTACAATAAAGGTGTTATCTAAATTATTGTTTTAAAAAAACCCAATCTAGTTTTATATACAGTGTGTTCAAAAGCCTTTTTCATTTTGGTTCATTCGCTGTACCAACGCAACAAGCAGGAGAGAGGCGGGGTGTATGCCGATCGCTAGCCACATTATTGGGAATTAAATCGCTATAGAGTTGTTACCAGTTAGTGAAATTTTCCCAGGAAACACGATATCCCGACGAGGTAACATAAGCTGTCCTCTACGTTGCTCCGATTTGACACCAATGGAAATTTTCCTATGGGGCTACCTTAAATCAAAGATAGACAGTAACAATCCTCCCTCACTGGACCAATTAATAAAAAATTCAGTGATTACGTTTAGTAGAGTGCCAGTGAAATAACGAATCACATTTAAAAAACATAATTTTTGAGAAATAAATTTCCAGGGACTATAGGGGTAACTGCTGTATACTGGGTCACGGTACACAGTGGGTTATGGTAATTTTTAGCCATCTCACAAAAATTTTGTAAACAATTCCTATATGATATAACGCTAGGAATCTATTGCACCATCCAATCAGCAATTCATATAATTGTATTTAAAACCAACTGAATTACAGTACAGGTGTTTATTTTCTACGTAGATCTGACACCGAACCACTATGTACCGTAGTATGGTATACACTGGTCCATATGGTATATAATAAAAAAATTTACCCGATTCGCCATAAAGATAATACATATTATTTAATACATTAAAGTTACGAAATAAATATAATGTTATGAAAAAGAAAACCAGAGAAAAAATATAAATAAATAAAAAGTTCACACATATGTATAAATTTAAACAAAATATATTATAAATACTACATTTATAAATACTTCAGTCACGACCATATCTGTAGTTATTCTGTAGGCGTTGCCATTCTCTAGTCAGGGAACCAGCTTTCCATGAGATCGCTGCTGAGAGTTGGTGCTGAGCTCCAACAGCAGCTTTACCGCAGATGTCTCAGAAGCGGAATTAATCCATGTATACGGCCTTCGGCAAACATTGTAGATGCTCTGCAATAACGTGCCAATCCGAACGGTATTCTGGATAGATGACTTTAATGAAATAATTCTTTCATTTAAAAAATCAAAAAAAAAAAACTTTCGATGTAGAACATTAGTATCTTTCAAAAGAGATTTAAAAAATCCATAAAATTTCATTTTTATAAGGTTATTTGCGATTTGAAAAAAAATGACGTATTATATACCAGTTCCCCTACTTAAATGAAATATAAACATTTTATTATTAAGCTCAAACATTATTTCATAACAGAATTTTTATAATGAAAATGATATTTGGGACACCTTGTATAACTTCTGCTATAAATTAATAATAAAATTCACATATTCGTAAAAAAAACGCGGAATTGTGAATAAGTATTGAATTGCTGATAGGGAATTATCACTTACTTATTTTACAGTATAAGGAATTATGAATTTTCATTTATTCTTGAAAAACCTTTTGAGAGAAAACATCCCTTTTCTGGCAGCGACCTTTTATATTTCTCGTTTATTTAATTAAGTAAACAAGGACATAAAAAACCTCGTGGAATAATAATTATTTAGAAGGTTTATTTTTCAGGCTGTACATTTATATGTACACATAAGTGTATTTCATTTTACCTACAAACGCCGGTGCGAAATATGAATACATTTTTCATTTCGACGTTTACACAGCCCTGCCATTTATTTATTTGTAATTTTTGCGTAACATTTGCAGTTCTTTTAAATAGATTACGTTTTAACCGCAGTAAAATTATCTTTTTACCCGTATGTATTTACATTAAATTTTAATATATCCTTTTTTCGGAAGACTAAAATTTTTAATGGAAACACATTTTTTTTGTGAAATTGCAATTTTAAAACAGTTCTGTGGTATTTTTAATACAAAATAAAATAGAAAGATGTACAGCAAAAATCTATTTATCTTTTCAATATACCTTTCCCGCTCTGGCCAACTAATTACTTAGGGATTTAGCTGACGTGGGGAATAGCTTGCATTTCGACGTAGAGCTGTCAACATACTTTTTTTGTGGATCGAAATAGTCGCCGTGTGTAAAAATCCGGACCATGAAGAAGCGGTGTTCTACACTCCGTTCTTCACTACAAAAGTGCGAGTCGAGTGGATGTGAAAACTGTCGTCCAATCCAAGGTAGGCCAGATCCATCTGCCATTATTCCTTTCAGAATCCAATTCGGGTTGCGTCAACTAAAATATAATTTTAATCCCATAGAAAACCTTATTATTGTTTTTCAAAACATAGTTCTATGATATTTTAATACAAATTAAATGCATCAATTAAAATTATACAGATAAAATCAATTTATAGAAAATGTATTACACCATAACAGTTGCATCCACATACTACCAAATATACAGACATGAACAGAGAGTTTTTTTTTAATATATGACTTGATTGGAGCGAAAATTTAAACGCTGACAATATAATATGTAAAGATTGATACACATGAAAAACCATAATTAAAAATATGTAAATTAGTTGGAGTTAAAGATAAAAAAAATGTCTCAAGAAACTGAGGCAGAAGAGACGATAGCCAACGTCCGTTGAACTGGTAAGGCAAAAGAATAAGAAGAAGCCTTTTCACTGTTCCAAATTCGTAAACACACTTTTAGCGCGTCTTTTCGAATCAGTCGTAACCGTTGTTATTAACACAATTCCGCATCCAAATTCCTATCCATATATATTTCCTAATTCTTGTTAGTGTGAGTTGTGATCTTGACATCAAAAGATGTCAACTTGACCGATATTTGTTTGATCTCGACATCGCGATAGCATTCGCGGTGTGGACATTTCAGCTCCAGTGCACCAGCACTGTTTTTTATGATATTGTATTTGGATCAAGTATTGTCTATTGTTTGTGTACCGTGGGTGAACTTGTGACATCGTCGTATTCAATTGGGATCGGTGATCGGCTCATCCGTGTGCCATTGTGTGGGATTACGGAGACGTCATATACAAAGTAAGGTGAGCAGTCCTTTCCGATCCCGGTTTTCCGAGATCACTGATACTTTGACTAGAACACTTATCCCCTCACCAATCTCATCCAGTATCAAGGTTTCCCTACTTTCTTCCCATACTTTGCGGTGATTCCGATTTACGACCGGAAGATCGCGCAATTCGTTCATTTGAATCCAATCGATCTGGGTTTACAATTCGACTTCATCCAATTTTATTAATGTTCTCGTGCAAGATCTTGTTGAAGCTTTTCATCAGGATTATTCTCCAATATCTGATTTATTTGATCACGCACGGCCTTAGAGGAAGATTTCTATTCCCGTTGTCTTCAATACTCGCTTTTGATATTTTATTTATCATCCCCTTCTCGCTCGTACGATATCAAAATAGTGGTGGGCAATAGACAGGCGAGAAGGGCGGCAGTCTGTATACAGCAGCAACGAGTCATTTATTTGACTTATTCGTGCGTTCAGCCTCTCGGATATGGAATGATCGCTAAGCTCAAATCAACTTTTTTATAATCGGTCAACCCTTCAGCCACTCTTACGCCCCTACGCCCCTACCCGCCAACACCACCCTCCCAGAGCCGACGGGGGCTAGCTTAAAAAAACACGCATTCTCGTGATATTATTTATTACTTCCTGTATAGGGCCGGGTACATGAATAATAAATTTTAGACATTTTTGTGTGTGTGTCGCATAATACTCGTATAAAGCGCTTCGTGTATGTTAACACAGAATCGAATATGAAATAAAATAATTTAATTCCGCTTTGAAGATAATTGTTGATTTTATCGTTTGGAATTTTTTTGTTATTTTTACGTAACAAATAGTTATATCTACTTTAGCAATGTTTAAATATGTCCAAAAACACACAATTACTGGATTTTTTCCTACAAAGGCACTGTTATTAAATAAATAGTAGATATCTCATAAAGACGAAGCTGATTTTATTATATTTAATAGAAAATATACAAAATATGGGGTAATTACAGAGCTTACGACCTGTCTTCGGGTGGTTTAAGTGATCACTTTCTAGGTAAAAATCCAGTAATTGTGTGTTCTTGGATATATTTAAATATTGCTAAAATAATATACTGGTCAAAATAAGAAAAATATATAAAAAATTTAAAATATTTATTTCTCTGGCGTATTCTAGTATAATGTGTTAAAAAACATTTTACAGATAAATAATATTGCTTTAAATAATTTTCAAAAAATTTTTATTCTCATATATGCTGTTTCAAGGAAAAATGAATTATCAGATTTGGTCTATATATGGCGATGGTGTAGGGGTACTCGAAGTGACTCCACGTAGTAACATATATATAACTTTCAAAAATTTGAAAGATGTGGAGATTGATAGGGTGAGAATGGCAAACGATATATTTATATAAAGTGATCACTTAAGCCAGGCGAAGAAAGGTCGTAAGCTCTATAATTACCCCATATTTCTATATATTTTCCATTAAATATAATAAAAATATTCTCGTCTCTATGAGATATCTCATATCTTAACAGTTAAATTTTACTGTTAATGTTTTTATTTATTTTTGGATATGAATTGTATATTATATTTTAAATAAAAACACTGTTTCCTTTCACTAATTTGTTATATATTATAATGTTTTCAATGCTGACGCATCATCTTTAGTAATATTATTAATACTAAACTTAAGACTAATGAGTCAATGAATAAAGAAAAATAAGTATCTAAAACAATAACAATACAAAAACTTCAATATTTCGGACATGTGATGAGATATCCAGAGAAGTACGAGATCTCACACCTCATGAAAGATTGGTGGATATCGGCACTCAGGAAGAAGAACATCATAGCTAATGATAGAACCCACCGCTAACCATTTTTTAAACAAAAGCTTCTAAATCGGTCCTACTCATTCACCGTCAGTTTGGCATTTTTTATGCTAAACAGGCGACACGCAACGACGCAAGGCCGCCAACCAAAACATTTATCATTACACCTATGACTCCATATAAAAATCTTTATTGTGTAAAATAATGCATAGAATAATGCAATATTAACAAAGATACAGTGATAACATCAACGCTGGGGGATAGAGGGGTAGCTAGGGGAGTATACAGAATACACCCTCATGGGAAACAAGACGGGCACAAAAAATAAGTGAAAAACATCCAGGCTCAAGAACCTGTGGCGATGGTTTGGCCAGTCAACTGTAGAGATTTTTTTAGTCGTAATGGATAGGGCACAGGAAGAAGAAGAAGAAGAATGTTTTCGTGATGTATTTCACTATAGTAATTAGGCCTCTTGGCCTGTTATAGCGTTGACAATTTAAAAAATATATATATGCAGGGTAATATTATGTTCAAGGCCGATATTGTTTTTGAATATTTAAAAAACAGAACACATTTTTTTAATTCGAGTTTTATATATCGATTACTAGATTTATTACAATTGTGTATAGAATATGACATTGGCCAAGTAGGCGCCTCTGGTAGCGGCACAAATGTGTGCCACTACCAGTATTTTTTATAATATTTTCGCACACTTCACGTGTTATTTCAGCAATTTCATTTTGAATATTGTCCTGTAGCATCGGAATTGATATTGGCGTAGACCTTTCCTTTCAAGTACCTCCATAGAAAATAGTCGGGAGCCGTCAAATCAGGTGATCGAGGAGGCCAGTCGGCATCACCATTTTTCGACGTCGATTTTGCGTCCTCTTGATACCACATGCGTTGCCCAATTCGGCCCCATCGACCCAATTCGGCCACAAATAAGTTTTCCAACCTGTGACGATAGCGATCAGCTTAAGTTTATTGTAATACATTACAGCATTGCTAATATTATTTAGATAAAATGTTTTAATAGCTTTAACACGTTGTTGAGGGGTTAGATGTTCCATAATAAAATGTAATCAACTACTTACTAAACAAAATCGAACTGGCACATAATATTCACCCAATATATTATATTATAAATATTTGTATGAACCGCTTCGTTCCAAGGAACGTAGAAGTCCATCTGGTTAAAGCCCTGGTATCAAAAAAAAATGTTCATAGCAGGAAGCGTGTTGAAAAAAATGGTACGCAGATCAAAGCTAAAAGGCTAAAAGTATATGTAGACGATTGAATCTGATCTTTTACTGTGTCTATAACAAAAAGATTACAAATGCATATTAGTACTTCCAGTGATCTTCAAGAAAAAAAAGATCCAATTACACAGAGTAACGTAACGAGGCATGTGTGTTGGGCATGACGTGTGATAGTTGATATAATTGAAAACGCCAAAAGATTTAAATAGCAATGGACAGGCTGCAACGCTCAGAGAAGGAACAATCATTATGAAAATATAGTTATTACCACTGAATGCACTTCACATTTACCAGTGCGTACATCCTGAGCTACTAACCAAGTTATACCCGCTCGTGAGTTTCATTCTGTACGCCGTCTTTTTTTGTACGGTCAAATTTCATCTATAATTCTGAATAACTATCCTCAATAACTTTTTATAATTATCATCATATTGCTCTTGACTGACCATACACAATTATTCCACATACTCCGTTATTATAATCAAACGAATGTGTGAGTGAATTGGTCATTATTGGAGCACTCGTTCACTCACGCTACAACATATTATTATGATTAATCTGCCATATGCCCTCACAAACTTAAAACATCAATTCACACAGAGCACGATTTCATAACGCCTACCTGTAATCCCAAACAGTCATCAGGTGGTACGCGAGAGGAATCAAGAGACCACCAGGCTACCCTTAATCCACTGGACTGAAAAAATCATCAAACTCTGTCACTATTATGTATACTACTATAGTTTTGCTATGACGCTCCACCTCATTTTCATACAGTCAATAAATTCAGTTTACCATAATTAAGTACAGTATTTTCAGTCCACGCCTCATTACTGTCCAAATATATATATATATTTCATCTCGATTAGACACACATGTGTATATTAAAACATGGATATGAATATTGAGCCGATAATGAAGGCGTTTTAAAATTCTCATTAAAATCATCCCGATCAAACACTTGTGGCAGACTCAGTAGTTCATGGAAGCGCGATAACACGCCGCATACTGGTTAACAGCGAGCTTGCAGTGGACACCGACAGAGGGACGCGGTGCTAGTGAGTGATGCGGCCGGCAGACCCTAACATGAAACCTAGAGAAGCGAGAATTTTACGATTTTCGAGTCGCGCGTCTTGCAGAAAGGAATACGACGATTCTGGTCATAAAACGGAATCACCGCAAGGATGTGAGGGAAGGAAGTAGGGAAACCTTGGTACAGGATGAGGTTGGTGAGGGGATAAGGGCTCCAGTCGAAAGACTAGTGATCTCGGGACCGGGATTCGGAAAGACTACTCGCCTTACCTTGTATGTGATGCCTTAGTAATCCCCGCAATCGCCGCCGAAATCACATAATGGCTAGCGGATGAGCCAATCTGCGATCCCACTTGAAAACGGCGATGTCGCACGTTTACCCAGCGCACGCAAACAATACGTGATCAAAACACAATATCACAAAATACAGTGCTGGTGTACTGGACCTGACAAGTCCACACCGCGAGTGCTATCGCGATGTCGAGATCGAACAAATATCGGCCAAGTTGACGTCAAGGTCACAATTCACACTGACAAGACGAACATGAGGAAATGTATGGGTGGGAATTTGGATCCGGAATTGTATTAATAATGTTGCGGCTGAATCAAAAATGCGCCAAAAGTGTATTTTACGAATCTGGAACAATATTTCGTGTCCTGATCGCGGATTGCAATAAACCTGAAAAACAAAACCTAGCGTGTGGATGTTTTATTTAACACGCCCTAGATGTCATTCTTCCTTACACATTCTTTATATAGCTAGTACCATTTGAGTCAGCCGAGTTCATCGCTGTACCTTAAACACCAATACTAGCCAAATACTAATCGTTAGTTATCATTTTAAAAATCACCTCCTTTTAAAAGCGATGTCGCATCAATGAACAAAAAAGCAATTGACGCGATCAAAAAATTACTGAAAATAATTGAGAGGACCCTCATTAAGCGTTGACGATCAGCGAAAAAAAACCCCATCGAACTGACAATGTTTATGTAGTGTATACGAATTTATTTTTATTTGATTAAACGGTTTAACCAATTCAGACTGTGGGCCTTAATCACCCGGTGTGCTGTTTTAAATAAACAGTCACCCCCGGCAGAATTAGGGTTAGAGCCAATTCGCTCGGTGCCCAAAATGGAATACAAACAATGCCACCGAATCAATACTGAGGGGGCGACCATTTAAATCCACCGATTTTGGTCATTATAATTTCAGGAGTATGGCAACACCGCGCGGAATTATCCATTTGGATTTAATTAAATGTATATACAAAGGAAGTACATATTATAATTATTATTATTATTATCAAAGCTTGAACGAATTACGAGCGGTAAATTGTTAATTGCTCCAAGTGCCTACATATAAATTATCGCACACCGTTATGTTACAACATTAGTGTGATATTTATCTATCTGTATTTCTCGTTTAATGTGTAGCAGCTGGGGCTCGTCAGAAATAACGGGAATACATGTAAAATGTAATAATCTACATTCAACTTTTTTTTTAACAGCTGCGCCATTATTTTTGGCAAATACAGGCTTGTTAGTGGGTGCATTTTTTAAATATTTATCTTAACACTTACAGCCCGGTGGGTCATTTTAGAACCACCTCAAGTTTTCGGTTTTTCAACCGTTTTGTGGAGGATTTTTTATAGATATTTCATTTTAAATATGATTTAATGAAATGGTTTGATGTGCCGTAATGTTTCTGTTAAAAAATAAAGATCAAAATGAAAAAATATTACGATTAATGTACATATTCTCACGCATCAACAGATGCCCTACACAGCCAAAGTACAAATAACCACTGAGCATGTGATCTTCTCGTCGGAACCCGAGCAGGTAGAGTCATAACGCCCCTCAAATAATTATATTGTTGGCATTGTTTAGGGGCCGCCAGACGAAAATAAGTCAAAACAAATACATAGACGCATACCTGGTATTTTTTGTCTACCCGTTTAAAATGTTGACAATATATGTTTCGGTGTAAGCGGTGAGATTCAATCCGACTGTCTTAGGTCAGTTTTTGAGCATTTTTTCACATTTTTATCAATAACTTATTTGAATCTCATCCGATAACATTTGTTTGTATCTCAAATTATTTGGAAATATTTAATAAAAGATTAGCTAGAATGAAAACAGCATTAAACGAATATTTGTAGCGTAATTCATATTTTTAAATACACCCGGGTAAAATCTGACCCACCACCGCAGATTATGTGTTAAAATTCTTTAAATCATCAAGTGTTTGAGACTTCGATATGATCAATTTTAAGGTCTGAATATATTTTCAGTATTATCAGTGAGATTAGGGAAATTAAATATTAAAAAAACATTGTAAAATAACAATATCGATCCATAAATTGAAATAAATAACCAATTCAGTAGGAACTTTTACCTCTTGCTATTTCCTTTAATATCCGTTAAATAGAGTTGGTGTGTGCGAGTGTCTGGCTCCAAATAAGAAGGTGTGGAAGACGATCTGGTTTGTGTGAGGGTATTGCATGCCCCAATATTCAACTCAAACTCAGACTCCATCACCTATACTCATGCGAATGCTCCATAACATTAATATGCGACATTCATATACAAGCGTGAGAATCCGAGGAGGATTAGGGCTTCGCCTTAAACAATCTTTCTGAAATGCATAATCTTAAACATTAGACGCTCCATCTGAGTGACTCACAATTAAACACAATCAAACACAATTCCTATATATATTGGATGTCCAGCGGAAAAAATTCAAGATTAAATTGTAATTTTTCGTAAACCATCAGGGTGAGGTAAGTGGGAGGGGTATTGTTCGACGCGCGTGATTTGCCAGTCGCAATTATCGCAATATTTAAAGTGCGGTGATTCATTGGTTCGTTAGCGTCGCGCTTTTTAAGTTATGGGCCGAGCACGCAACTTATCTGATGTTAATGGTAACGGTTAACCAAACTCCTCTGGGACCATCAACGTCAGCAGCGACGCCAGAACATGTGGCTCAAATTCGACGTGAAATTATACGCAATCCGCGTAAATCATAAATGTTAATAAACAAAACATGGAGATATTGGTGCCCTGACAACCTAAGGGAACGCCATGCATTGTTCAAAAACGACAATGTGGTGTGCAATTTTTTCCCGAAGGATAATTGACCCTTATTTGTTTAACCAGTGAGAGACAGTCACTGCTGACGTGTATTGCCGAATGATCGACGAGTTTTTGGTAACGCAACTGCAGCTATTTCCCGGGTTTAACAACAGAACACAATTTCAGTAAGACGGGGCCACTCCACATACAGCTAGAGTTTCAATGGAGAAGCTGAAGGGATTTTTTTCCCAATAAATTAATCAGCAAGTACGGAGACATATCCTGGGCACCTCGGTCACCGGACCTTACACCGTGCGACTTTTTTTTGTGGGGATACTTTAAAGCATTCTGGCCCTACAAAGAGTCCATCCGCCGTGAAGTTGCTGCCATTGAACCAACGTTTTGCTCTTGCGTGTTCACAAATTTAAGAGTCCTATTGCAATAGTGTTTTGAAAGAAATGGACTTCATTTAGACAATATTTTTTATAAAACGTAAAATCCGCGTCATTAAACTCAATTTTGTATAAATAAAATATGAAAATATCATTAAAGTTTTATTTAACTTGAAAATTTTCCGCTGGACACCCTTTATATCTCTGCAACAGCTGCATTGTTGCATATCTGACGATAACTTCTACCGACTCCAGTCGATTGAGAATTTTATCGTCTGGTTGCGGTAACTTTATCAAAAATGATGTCCGTCACGGACAAATTCTGAAATAAAGAAAACCCAATAAAAATATCGTTATTTGAAAATTGAAATTGAAGTTGGTATTGTATGATCAGATTTAACAGGAAAATTTGTTATTATCCTATAATACTAACTACTAACATATGTCAAAGTATTATTTTTATACAACATGTATGTGACTCATCTCATCGTGGCTCCACAACGAGATTTACTTGAGATAAATCTCAGTATCATGTATTAGAACATCATTTAATTGAAAATGTATTCAGCTTTTCACAGTTGATCAGAGTATTCATTCAGAGTAGACATTTTTTTTGGGCACTTCTTCGATTTAAGGGACGTCAACACTGATAAAGATCTTCTGTGTATAGTTTTCTGGGCTAATCTGTCGCTTATATCTGACTTTTCTGGCCGACGTATCGGATCCCATTGCGGAGTTTATATTTTACACAACACCTGTTTTCGACATGGTACTGCAAACCAGTACTTAACAACAACACTAAGT
This sequence comes from Eubasilissa splendida, assembly GCA_031772225.1. Classification (NCBI taxonomy): domain Eukaryota; kingdom Metazoa; phylum Arthropoda; class Insecta; order Trichoptera; family Phryganeidae; genus Eubasilissa; species Eubasilissa splendida. The sequence goes on along the minus strand of CM062866.1, from coordinate 5,901,970 downwards.
CATATTTCACATTAGCACTGATGTACTCTACTCTCACTCTACAGTACCTAACTGTTACCCGCCTGGAACCCACATAAATGCAGATCGAGACGAGCACATTCTAGAAGCTAATCAATGCCATCCACTTCTCCGCGGCCCATCTCTTCAGTAACATCTCAAGTGAGCATCTCCCATTACGCATAAACGCAAACTTTAATTATATATTATTCTGTTTTAATTATATACCACATTCATATACACTGCGACATATATACACACGCGTGAGACTGGAAGAGCGGTAGGTAGGTCCTTCACTCTCATCATTGATTGATTGAACATTTAATCCAAGTAAAATCAGTGAGTGATACGGCCTACGAGGCGTCCTAGCCGTCACCGCCATACTGGCATGGTGATTGCATATCTGTATAAACTAATTATCTTATCTGCATATAAATTGTGCTCCATTCTTTAATTATCATTTCCTCTATAGTCTAAATCCTGTATTTTGAATAACCTTTCTGAATAAATTGTCTATAAACTGTACCACCTCTTTTTATTGGAATATTCCCCATTTGAATGACATTGACCCACAGCCCATTTAAAAGATAAGATGTACACTGTACACTGAGTTAGATGGAAGGAGATACGCGTTATAACATAACCTCAAATTGAGCAATTTTCAACATCGGCAGAACCAATCCTTATACCAATAAACGTTAAAGTCATGCCTTGAATTTAAATATTTAAAAAACGTCCTTTCACATCATGATTGATAAGTAAAAATTTATAAATTCGGTATCTACACGATACTTACCAGCATATTTTAATTAACAATGCATATTACATACACAAAGTGTGATTTTAACGTACTACTTTCTAAAAAAATATTCCCTTCTGTCTTTCCAGTATAACATACATATAGGTAAATAATATGTGCAAATAAAAACGAAATAATATATTTATTTATTATTATACACGCTCTATTCAGGCATCAACAGAATTTGTAAAATAACAGAAAATTACAACAGAAGTGCAATACACAAAGAAAATATATTTCGTAGTGTCAGCGTGTTTGTACATAATCAAAAATAAATATAAAATGTGAAGAAGTAGTTTATCCGTTACCATTCAGTTGAGATACAAAAAAATTGTAATTGTTTAGTCATATAAAGAATTAAATTAACAGCAAAAATGTCGACTACCTCCGCATATTCATTCCCCAGAGAATGCATTCTGGGGACTGCGGAGTTAGCTAGTAGCGCATGAGTTCTGACATTACCACTGTAATAAAACAATGAATTGTGTCTCGATGATCTTAATGTTGCGTGAAAGTCAAGCAGACCAACAATCTGGGGGCAGTCAATCATACCGTTGATGATCCTGTATAGAAATATATATATATAGTCATCGTATGTCTCACTGATAAGTTCAACAATTTGAGTCGGTTAGTTGATATCCTCAGAGGGTATATTTACTTTAAAATTAATAAATCTTAGAAACATGTTTTGGATTCTTTCAATCACCGTCGAGTGTAGAATGAAGTGTGGCGAACATATGACATATTTCATGAAATATATTATATAATCAAGCAGTGAAACTTCCCTGTTCTCAACTATCATCTTTACTCAACCCACTCGATTTCGGTCTCTAGATTCTCAAAAAGCACGGAGCAAGATGAAAATCGATTTTCCACGTTAAAACTAATATTTGGTTTGCGACTTGACTAAAATTGACCTACATTCAGTACGGCGCTAGATGGCGTTTCCAATCACATTACTTATGTCGAGATTTTAAGCGAAGGCGCTAACGGACGTCACGTTGAATTGAACTAAGAGTGTAAATAAGTTAGATAAATGATTATTTTTTCTTCATTACCATCACAACGAAAGATAATATTAAGTTGGTAGGTAAATAGTTGAATTAGTGATTTTAATTTTTTTTAAATTTATTATCTTTGTTTTTGAGAACCACCACGAGTTAATTATGTTCGGTTTCGGAAAATATCAGGATGACAAAAAAACTAACTAATGTTTTCAAATTCAATTTTGAAAATAAATCAAGTACCCGTTTTAAATTGTTACCATGATGAAATATGTGGAAATCGACAAAATTATTAGAAACATTTTTAGGATGAGACTTAAAGGTTGTTAAATTTAGTTAGTTGTTAATAATATTTTTGTTAATTTTACAAGCTTCACTTATTTCTAGCCATTATTAATTATCCAATTTAAAGTCAACATTGCTTATGTGTAAAACAAACGATTCCAAATATATATAAAATATATTATCATTTTCTAATAAAAAATTAGACAATTCTGAAAAACCAATAAATATTACATATATAATGAATGATAAGAACGTGTTTGCGTTAGATATTAAAAATATATAGTTATTTATGTAAATATAATATTTGCGAGTCACAATTTTAGTCCACGTGCTTATTTATGATCAGGGAAGGCATATCGTATTCACATACATATAATATAACATAATTTCACATTAATTAACATCCCCTCTAGCCTGGGGTGCTGGAAGACCCGCAGAACCTACATGGAATTCCGGAATTTGCCGTTATTTCCGTTGGAACGCCAGCTCAACCCGTTACACCCTCCGCTAGGGGTCCGGCACGGAGGGAAATGTGGTTTTCCAAAACAGACCTTACTCCAAAATGTTAATTTTTCTCATTAATCATTAAAATGTTTTTCTTTTCGTTAATACATACATGGAGTTGAGGCCTGGTGCTAGAAGCCAGTACGAGATAGATCAATTAATTCGACCACCATTACAAGTACTAAGACGCATTGATAAGTTAATATAACTAATAACAATAACTCAAAGAAAGAATGCTGCACACTTCGGACACATGTTCCTCTGCATACCAGGACGCTCGAGGGTTGCTGAAACGGTCATCAGGGATACCAGATGCTACTTGCCGGACGCGGCACTCTGTTTCGAACCTTGCAGCCAGCGGTTGACAGGTCCTATCAAGCGTGTTTTAGCTGTTTTTTTTAATGATGTCATCTTTCTGAGATATTTCATGGCTTATAGTAGTTGGCTGTAAGGTTAACATTACTTTGTAATTGCTTTTTATACATACACCTTATGTATGGTATATAAGATGTATGTATGAGAGGTAAATGTTAATTTAGATCTGATACTTGTAAACTAATTTTTTGAACAAAAACTTGTAAATTATGGTCGTCTCATTAGAGAATTCTGTATATGTCCGAACATATTATACACACCTATTATATAGTTTAATATAAATAAATAAACATTTGTTGATATTAGTCCCAGCGTTATTTGTTCGGTTACTTATGTTTTCAGAAATTGTTAAAATTTTATAAATATTTTCTACATCATGCACACCTTAAATACAAATAGCGTTTTATCGTCTAAATAATATTAAATTTTGAATTTTTGGGTGCATCATTTTTTTGTAATGGGACTTACATTGAACATAATTGAGAGATATTTCATTTTAAACTTATTTTGACTTCTATTTCACCCTCAATATTATATTTGAAAAAAAAATTACACAATACATAACAATTACAACAATTAAATTTGCATTTGAGATGCCTAAATAACAATAACTATTCAAAATTTGCACATCACCTTTTGGAAACAAACCATTCATTTGATATTAATAAGGGTTTTGAAATTATATATACAAATACTAGGAGTTTACAGTTAGATACATTTGAAATTTTAGAAATAAGAAAAAGTGTTAAAAGCAAGTTTAAAATTACAAATAACCAAATCTTCTTATTCACCATTTTATAGTTTCGTTTTTATCTATGCTTGTATTTTTATTTCGAAACATGTAAAATAATTAATAAATAGTGATTTAATCAAAGTATTTTGTCTAATTATTAATATAAAATGAGGCCAAAAAGTAATTTTGCAAATATTGAAGAAGCGAATAAAACAGTGTTTGAACCCAATTTACAAAATAATCATGGAATTCCACATAGTTTTGCCAAAAACCTTTGAACTGTTAATAAATGAAGATATTAAACAATATTGATGATTGAATAATAATTGATAATACAAAAATGATCAGTAACATAATAAAAACTAACATCAAGCAGTCGTTCGTAACATTCGCCGTGCCCGCATCTAACTGTAAACCCCTCGTGGATGGCATATCCGCGGCGACCCTAGGCGCTGTAGAGATCACTTGTATTGATTTCTGCTTGTATTTATATCATTTTTCAACATTATTAATTATTGTCGCAAATTTTTTCATGAACCTCACAAACTTTATTTTGTCTTTGCACTTTATTTATGTCATATTAGCCTTCGTTTAACATCCATTCCGATCGGACTTACGGTTCACAAGCCACGGCGTCCCGAAGTTGACAGAACGATTCGTACTGCTTATGTGACTCTCTTGCGTGGGGCGTGGAAGTGAAATCCTACATCTGGTCTCAATCTACTGACACCATTAAATTTCATCTGCGTGGTATACTTTCTGATATATAAGCGTTCAAAGTTGACGATCTGATTTTTGAACGTGCATGCCGTATGTTGAACCGATTTTTAAGGACGTATTCGCGTTGAAAACCTATTTGTTGTTGGTATTAAACAAAATATATAAAACATTAACGATATACTAATAATATCACGATGTATTTAAAAGGTTTATGTCCTGTTTACGCAAAAATAAAACCCATCTTCATATTCCAGTTATCTTTTTCGTTGGTAAAATACCTCCGTGTATTGTTTACGACGTAAGTTTATGCGAGTCCTATCAGGGGTTGCCATCTTCGGCAGTACGTAAAATTTTACGCAGATCAGCATTCTTCTTTACCTGCTTCGGTGTTTGCGGGCAGGCAATAAACTCTTCTTCATATTTCCCCGGCAAAAATCGACGAACCGAAGCAGACCATTGTATTATACATTATATGGAGAAATAGTCACCTGCACTCAATATCATCATCATCATCGTTAACACATTGCCTTCATCGTCGACGTCATTTTTATAATTACATTCTTTGGGGAATGAATATGCGCAGGTAGTTGATATTTTTACTGTAAATTTAACCATTTATCTACATTACTACCAGTGGCGTGCAGTGGGTACAGATTTAGGTTATGCTATTACCAATGAGATTATAAAATCATATATAAATATATGTACTTTCGTTTAACCAAGGTATTTAGACAAAATAAATCCGTCATTTATACGACACTACCATGTATTTATTTATAATTTTATAGTACTATTAATAGTGTTTTTAAAGTTTAAGTATTAACGGAAAATAATACTTTCTTACCCAAATAAAAAATGTATGGACGTTTTTAAAAACACTTTCCATGACTGAACATGATTAATTTATTTTTTGAAAATCCTTCACGTAATAACTAAAGGAAATAATTATTTTTATTAAAGGTGTATGAAATAGTTCTGTCAATTGCTTTTTGTTTTTCCCAAATCAAAAATAAATTTATGCACGAAATGCACCTCGAACGCAAAGAACGACCACGAAATTAACACGTTAAAAACAGTAAGATTGTAAAATTCGCAAATTAGTAAAAGAGGAAGTAGACACATCAATGATTTGCACGTGGTCGTAAGCCTTTCTGATATTATTCTGTTAAAAAACAGCATAGGTAATGACTCCATACAAAACGGATCAACCGAAAAAAAATTTCAATTCAGTAAATGGCCATTTATATGACTTGAGTAATTCACTAGCTTAAAGGATAGAATAGAATAACGTGAATAGCTCGATGCGGCGAATACAAAAGAGCGGCATAATGCCTGAATAGGGCATGTATAATAATAATAAATAAATAATATATTTATCATTCATAATCATCGTCATTTTCGTTATCATCATCGTCGTTGTCGCTGTCGTTGTCGTCGTCATTGTCGTCTTTATAGTGGTTATCGTTATCATCATCATCATCATCACGATTGACGATCGATTAAATCACGGAAACTCGAATGTCATTAAATTGACACGTTAATCGAATTTTTCTATCAAATTTTCTATTTTATAGAGCTACTGTTTCTGTTATATAGTACGAATCATCGTAATTTTTTTATTATGTTGAATTTATTTAAAGCGATAATTAAACTCGATATTATCTCGGTTTTACACCAAAAAGATAAATATATGTGTGTGGTTTAATATAAACAATTTTAATTTATTTATTTTTACTATTACTTATCTTGCATATATTGAAACTCTTAATTGCACCACATATCATTGATTTCTGAGATTTAGTCTTATTTCTAAATAGCAGTCTCACTTGACACATTCTCCTTGTTTGATGTTCCTTTTTAATTTTTTTTTATAAATTCTAATTTTAAAAATAAACACCAAACATTAAAATTTATTTTCTATTATATTGATCCGAGTACATATATTTTTAAGCTTCATATTGCTGTACCGATAATTGTTGCATTTCTACTAAGTACTAATCTTCTAGTTATTTTATGTATCAACTAATATCAATTATAAAAAAATAGAAAATACCTAGCATCGTTAGGGAAAGGGTTAATATGCTTCTATAACGGCCGCAAGCCTTTTCCGGTAACTGTGCTACCCCAGAAGCCTCCAACTCTTGGCGTAACGGAATGTAACGGAAGTATTCAAAATCCCAAGGTGGCATTCCAACGGGAAGTTCCAAGTTGCAAAATTACAAATATTCAACTGTATATGATTCGATAATAATTTATCGAACCTCAGAACTTGTAGATATACATATAGCAATATAATTATTTCTTTCTTCGTGTCATTATTGACATAAGTGACTTCACTCGAATGAGTAGTAATAATAATAATAATAATAATAATAAAAATAAAATAAATAGTAATAATAATAATAATAATAACAATAATAATAATAAAATAAATAGTAATAATAATAATAATAATAAAAAATAAAATAAAAAATAATAATAATAAAAATGTGTCTATTCCAGCGCTATCGGTGTTTTTATTTTTAAGAAGACCTGATTCGCCATAAAGATAATACATGTTACATAATACGTTAAAGTTACGAAATATTATTTATTTTGCATAATAATCGATGCCATTCTCTGGTCAGGATACCAGCTTTCCATGAGAGAGTTGGTGCTGAGCTCCAGCCGCAGCTTTACGCCCATGCAACTCGATTTCTCAGAAGCGGAATGAATCCATGTATACGGCTTTCGGCAAACATTGTAGATGCGCTGCAATGAGTTGTTGTACTGAATTCGGAGACGGTTGAACGTCACTTGCTTGTATTTCGACCAGAGCTCGCATAAGCATATCACAGCTGACTCCACGGCCTTTCCATCTAGATGCAACGCATCTGTCTACCGCTGTGGCATTCTTCCACGTCTTTTTCGGAACAAGATTGTTTACACAAGGGCTGGGGAAACGAGGTGTAGAAATGGTGATAAGAATTTGGAACTTGGACAGAGCAATAGACAAGAAGGCACGAGGACCAACCGGAAAACACTACTTACCTGAAATTCAGGAAACATCTTCGATGATTAGCACAAAACATTGTAAATATTCGGCACACACTGCTAGAAACCGAATCCACAATAATAATTCAAGTCAGTGTGACGAGCTCACAGCAAGACGTTCACACTTCTTGACAGTTCACAAATCATAGATCACACATAGAAAAAGGCGTGTTCTGAAGTGAGAGAGGAAAGGAGGTGGCATCCACACACGCTCACTGCGACCGGCGATCTGATCCTGTCATAAATACAAAACATCAGGACAATTTCATTTTCGAGGCTGTCAATTTAATGCACGATGTTGTCAAAGAATTTGAAGAATTTTTTATTCACTGTTATATATAAGGGTTGTTGTGATGGGATATGTCGTAAGACTGAGGGTATTCATGGGATGTTAACTTCCTTCTCCGGTAATACATTTCGAAGACATCTATTTTATACATCTCGCTATTGTGGATTGTCCAGGTCTCCACTGAATACACGAAGATTAGAAAGATAAGATTGTGAACTTTCTACGCAGTAAATATTATGTTCCAAGACAATTTTGATTAAAAATGGATTGGAGCAACGATGTGTTGAAGTTATTAAAACATTTGATCTAAATAGTAATGGCAATAGTGTAACGATTAATGGTGACATTAACAATATTTTAGTATATCCAAGAATACACAATTACTGGATTTTTACCTACAAAGGCATTGTTACTAAACATATTATAGATATCTCGTAGAGACGAAGCTATTTTTATATTATACTAGTTGAAGTATCCGGCGTTGCCTGAGCTTTACGCAGAGTGAAGATATTTCATTTAGGAGGACGGGGGTAGTATTTTTATCGAAATCAGATTTAGACAGTAATTTTCTTCTTATTTTAAACGTCAAGTGTGCAAAATTTCATCAAGAAGTACCAAAATTCTGCTTGAAAGGGTGGGAATGGGGGATGGAGGTGGTTTCTCGAAATCTCATGTAACCTTCCTCTCATTATGAAGGTCAAGTATGCAAAATTTCATCAAGCTCGGAATAAAACTAGATTTATATAAAAAATAAACAAACCAACCAAAACACCAACAGACACTTTTCTTTATATATATAGTTTAAAAAGAAAGATATAGAAGTATGAGTAATTACAGGATTTACGACTAATCTTCGGCAGGCTAAAGTGATCACTTTACACAATGTAACATCCACCATTCTCACCCATCAATCAATCTCCAAATCTATCAAATTTTTGAAAGTTGTATATATGTTACTATGTAGAAACACTTCGAGAATTAGACATAACTACGCTATCGCTATCTATGGTCTAAATTTGGTATTCATTTCCCTGAAACAACATAGATGTCACTAATGAAAATGTAATGTTTATTTTGAAAATATGGAAAGCAATACTCTTTATCTGTATATGATTTAAACACATTTTTCAATTTTATATATATATATATGATTAATGGCGATCGCTATTGTCACATCTTGAAAAACTTTTTGGTAGCTAAATTCAGTTGATTGGGCCTGCAACACATGTGATTTCAACAGGACGGTGCCACCTCACACACAGTCCGAGCTACGCTTGAAATTTTGCGAGAAATTTTTCCCAGCCGTATAATATCAAAAAGAGGTTACTTGAAAGCAATGGTCTACGCCAATAAGCCAACAACAATTCCAAAGCTACAGGATAATATATAAAATGAAATGAATGAAATTGGTGAGAATGTTATGATATGTTACATATGAAAAAATAAAGGTAATTGCTTTACTAGACGTAGCCTGTTCTAATGCAATTACCTATACAGTTTATGAAAGTTGTAAATTTTAAAAGGAATGTAAGGATAATGTTAAGTGAGTTATAAAAAGTTATGTGAAAAAAATACAATCAGAAGTTATAAAATGATTGAAAAAAAGTTATAAAAATATTGTTGTCAGTAATATACAATAGTCGGTGACAAGAATGTATGGGTAGTTAGTTTAGCACAAATGACAAATTAGTTTCATTTTGCTTTCTGCCCACATCAAGCAAACACTTGGTTATTTTTGGTTTGAAGTCATTAATCACTTTAGACCCTTTAAGTTCTAGAAAAAGTTATGTGAAAAAAGTATAATCAGAAGTTATAAAAAGATATTGAAGAAAAATATTACTGTCGGTAATATACAATAGTCGGTGACAAGACTTTGGGTAGTTTATTGTGATAGCATTTAAATCTACTAAAATTCTCAAGACATGCATGAATGATATGATGTATGAATGTGGCTGAAACGAGAGATGTGCATCAGAACAGAAGGATGTGGTGCTGTCTCTCTGCCTACCCTTGCGGAGTAACAGCATGATGCCAAGTTAATTATAATCGATTAGATAGTGGTTTCTCTTAAATTTTAAATGAATGTCTCAAAGATCGACCTATATTAAAAATAATATATTTGTATATTTTAGTTTATATAGAAATCAAGACAGTTTGAAGATTTTTAGTTATTGTAATTCATTGAAAATATTTGGGAGAAAAATCTGTGGTTATAAAAGTATTAAATATCTGTAATAAAACTCGTGTTTCATACAAAGTGATTATATTTAATTTAATCAAATTAGTATCTTACAGTTTCACAATTTTTTCAAAATACAAATTCCTTTGACGAACATTTGTGTCTTTTGTAAACTTAGTAAAATACTTTGTATGACATATTTTTCAGTACGTTCAAAACAATATGCTGATTGTCTTGTTCATTAGGTTATGCATTTCAATTTGCTTCATTGAAATACTTATGATGGAAATATGAGGAAGAAAAGGAAGGCACTTACTTTTTCGTCTGCCGGATGCTGGTTCATTTGTTTATTCCTTCTCCACTAAAAGAACAAGCGTTGCGGGGTTATACAAATACTCGCGAATTGTTTTTATATAAGCGGAATTAAAGTAAATATTGATTATAAGCGTTACAGGTTAATTAATAAGCGACGGTAGTTAGTCCGTATAAAGTTCCAACCGCACACTGAACTGGCTTCGGTTGGAGAGAGTTAATTAAGGCGACCTCTTATTTCTTCCTTGTGCTTAAGGATAGATTACGAAAGAAACAAACGGAGATATACAGATTAAATTTTTGGGTAAATCGCGAATTGAAGATAAGCATGAGTGAGTATGCATAAGTGAGGCAACAAGTCAAATACCAAAAAACTTAATATAATTTAGTTTATATTATGCAGTTGGGTAAGTAAAAAATAATTAGGTAATTGTATTAATAATAATATTAATTACTATGCGGAATCATCCATTAAATAGTAAGAGTTTTTTTTTAAATGTTTAAGGATAACACATTATTATAGTGATGTTGCAGTTTTTCAGAACATAGTACTGCTGTATTTTTAATACAAATTAATCAACTAGATAAAATCAATTTATCCAAAAAATATATAGTTGCTATCGGTATTCGAACCTGGACCTCTTTCTATCCGGGGATGTTATAATAAGTTGTATTAAGGTTTCCAAAATTTGATTAAATGAATGAATTAATTTAATTATGTTGTCTCCTATTGGGTTTCACTTAACCTTTACCATACCATGATATAAAATACCCGAACGCAGCCATGCTGCCAACTCGTGTTACCGTAAATAACAGTTAGAATTTTTTTTTATTAGCTTATATGGCTTTAATGGCACGAATTTACTCTATATATTGAGCGTACAATTTTGAAAAAAATATTAATAACGAAAATTAGAGCATTCATTAAGTCGTATACAATGTGTTCTTTGTTCTTATCTCCCTTCATTTAATTAATAAGAAAGAGATATTTATATGTGTATGCTTGTTGTTCTTTTCACTGTGAAACCAACGTATTAATTTTACAATGAATTGAATGGAAAAAATAATTGTTTTTGTTCGATTCCCTTTTCGTAATTGGTTTTTCACTAGCCATTCCTAAGCGCTAATATTTTCTTTATTTATTTATTATCTAAAATATGAATTTTATGTTGCATGTATTTACCGAAATATTACAGGTTTAATTATAATGGTAGACCTGTGTTACTGCATGGTTTGGGAAGGGTTAAAGGTATTTCAGAATCACCGTAATATATAGCTGATGAGGTGATCGCCTGATGTTTTATTATTGTTGCAATATTTATTAAAATATCGAAAAAACCTCACGATTCTGATGATAATGAGAATTTATCTTCTGTGGACCGGCTGCAATCCGACTCTAGTGACTAAGAAGAAAATTTGGATCAAGATGATTACTGCCCAGTATGCAAAGAATAACCATGATTAATCTGGACCAATGTGGACTGGCTGTGCTGCATAATTTGCAAAAAGAGGTTGCACAAAACCTGCACCACCTCAACGTTTATATATAAGAAGTGTTTTCAGAAATTTAACAAAAGTAAATTCATTTTTATTGGGCGTATTACTCCACTGTGGTGAGGGAAGATGACTTAAGGCTACATGTTTAGTTTTTACTTAATATTTTATTTTCGGGTCATTCTAAATGAATGTGCTTTATATACACATTATAGAAAGAGGATGAAGATAAGGAGAAGGTTTTAACAGTTTTTCCCTTTAGATGCTGTCAAATCCTTGACATTGGTATCTTCCTCCCACTTACCTTATAATTTATTTATTTTCTGTATATTTTTCTAGTTGATTAATTTAATTTGTATTAAATCTCATAAGCATTATACGTGGGCTATTTTATATATTTTAACTAAATAAAAAAAGTTGAAATAGCTTTATATTTTGTCGTTAATTAAGACAGGGCTATTTTAAATAAATTCCGTACTTTCGAATTAGTTTGTAATTTATATAAGACCAAACTGCATTTTCCTAATAGAGTCTTAAAATAATAAATTTGCTAGCACAAAAATAGAAGATTTGGACCATCGAATAGGCAAGTGGAATTGAAAATCGGGTAAAATAAACGTTGAAGCGAGGGTGGTTTAAGGAAAAAGTGGTACATTAAAGGTGCGGATCCCCGGAAGCCAAATCGTCGCTCGTTCCGCAGCACTCAGGCCTGACAATATCAAGAGGATTACGGAAAGTATCTGGAGCAGTTAGATGAATAGAAGATGGAGGACAGAGGGGGTAATTAGGAGAAGCCTTTATCCAAGAAAAAATATACCTAGATTTAAGATAATGTATATTGAATATCAGATTTGGAAATCCTTTTGGGCACATATATATTATGCAATACTTGGAAAATGAAGCATTGAGAATAATACTGAGAAAAAATAGATATACTCGGATCAGTGCAATGCTGAAAGATCTGAATATGATGACCTTTAAGCAGAAAATGTATTTTAATATAATGGTATTTGTATCGCACAGGAATTTCTCGCCGAGCAGGCGCCGTATTAATTAATATAATAAGACACGTGTTAATAATTTCATGGTGTAATCATCGGGGCGGCGCCAAAAAACCCGTGGGATAGATTAAGGAAAACAAAAACATCTTAGAAGAACGTCCCAAGCGGCGGGCTATCGCAAATGACTGTATGTATTGTAATGAATTTGAATAAAAACAGGAGTATTCTGCTGCGGCAGGCATTCTCCATTTTGGCGCCGTAGTGTGCTTGTATTGAACATCTTTTTTGTTTCATTTCTTTCCACCTCATTATCATCATCATCATCGCCGGTTGAGAGAAGTTGAGATCGGCGAACCGCCTTTGTCTACATTCTTGTTTCCTGTACGGAACAGTATTTATTTATAAAATACTCAATAAAGAAATATCGGCTAAACTTATACAAAAAATTGATGGAAATTCACATGAGGATAGAAGGGATAGATTAAGACTGTCATTCAGAAATAACGCCAAATTTCAGAAATTGATGATGTATAGTGCGATGAAGATTTTTAATGAAATGCCATAAAACATAAGAAAGGAGGAGAAACTGAATAGATTTAAAGTGAAAATGACCAGATATGTAAAAGATAAGTTTTGAACATTAAGATGTCTCACAGAGACGAAGCTATTATTTTTATATGAGAAAGTATGGAAATCTTGGGCATTACAGGGTTTACGACCTGTCATCGGCTGGCTTAAGTGATCACTTTACACAATGTAACGTTCACCTATTTACCCACGCTACCACATCTATCAAATTTTTGGAAGTGGTATATATTAAATCAAGATGGAACATTTCACTTATTTATTACCAATGATGCTGTCGCCATCTATTGACATTTTTTGAACATTTCATATTCTTTATTATGTAATAGTATAGATGTCGCTGAAGCTGAGACATAATTTGAATAGAGGCGATATCCTTTATGTGTATAGGAAATTCAATCGATTATTATTAATTATTAATCTATACTAGAATACGTCTGAAAATGCAGTATTCAGTTATTCCCCTGGGGGATAAAACCCAGTAATTAGTTCCTACAAAGATTTGGACACACTCAAAATATTGTAGATAAATTTTTGTTTGACCTTAATCTTGTTTATATTAAAGCATATACAGTGAAACCTCTATCTATCGTTTTTGAACGGACCTACTAAAATAAACTATGAATGCGGAAATACAGAAAAAAGTTACATTCCTACACCATATTCTAAAAAAGATACATCTTTCACATGTAAATGAATGTGTTTAAACAAAAAAAAAATTAAACTAGACTTTGTATCGTATATAATCCTTCTATAGGCGAGGGATTCTCTTTATCGACATCGTCAACCTCATATGCTGTCTACTTCAATTTCTTCAATTCAAAAATTACTCGAGCTAGCTGCACCATTGTCTACAAGCAATACAATATTTCGTTGTTTTACGCGCATTTCTGTGTCAAGATCGCTTAAAAACAAATTTAAAATATTTTACTGGTAAAGTTTTCGTACTCTTAAAACACCCAGGCTTCAGCGATATGCCAATGAAAATTTGCTCGCATATGTCAGTTCCATCACTGTTGATGCAAAACAGAGATCTTCTCTTCACCACTGCGGCAGGACTCGCTCTCTAATATTAATATGCCATTAGGCAAGCAATTATAAAACAGCCTAGTGACGCTAAATACGCTGCGTAATTTAAACGGTAAAATGATGTGTACAGAAATGATGGATGTGATTTAGTTTTGCATGTTTTGTATGAAATTAATTCGGGACTGTAAGAAATAAATGACACATGCGGGAAAATGATTATTTGAGAAACGATCGATCGAGGTTTCACTGTATAGGAGTGCTTATGTATGCACCATGTTAAGAATTAAATAAATAAATAACTATTTTTATTATTTATCTTTGTTTAAATAACCACTAAAATGAGTTTAAATACAACGCAAACAAACAAAGATAAATAATAAAAATATGAATCTTAACCACAAAGATAACTTTGCTTATTTTAAAAGTATAAATAAATAACTGTTTACAGTTTTTGCTATCTGACGGCAAGTGTGTGGCAAGGTGATTAATCATCAGATATTTGAGAGTTGTACCAAAATTGTTTTATTTTTATGACTTTATTCACCCCTGCGTTCGAAATCTGTCACTTTGATGATGAAAAATTTTTGGTCTGTGTGCTAATATACTTTTAACAGCGAGATTATCATCGGACGAACTCGTATTCATTATTATTCATTGTCGTATAACACTTACTGCCTGGTGGGTCAAAACAAAACACGTCCGGCTGTGGTGGGTCATTTTAGACCCACCTCAAGTTTTCAGTTTTTCAAACGTTTTGTGAGAGATTTTTTATTGATTTTCATTTTAAATATGATTTAATGAAATGGCGTGATATGCCATAATGTTTCTGCTAAAAAAGTTAAAAATATTATAGAACCCGAACAGGTAGTGTCATAAAACTTACAAGTAAGCGCAACACCCCTCAAACAATTATATTACTGGTATTGTTTAGGGGCCGTCATACGAAAATAAGTCTAAATCAGACAATATATATTTCAGTGTAAGCGCTGAGTTTCAATCCCGTAAAAGCGACTGATTTTTGAGCGTTTTTTCACATTTTATCAATAACCCATTTGAATCTCGTCCGATAACATTTATTTGTACCAAAAATTATTAAAAAATATTTAATAATTGATTATCTAGAAGGAAAACATATATTAAACGAATATTTGTAGCGTAATTCATATTTTTACAAATACCCGGGTCAAATCTGACCCACAACCGCAGACTATGTGATAATATAACATTCAAATAATTAATGTGGCAGGTAACTTTTGTAACAGCATTGAAGAGTCTGTTATTTTTAACTAACGATGTATGATTTTTACCATCTAATATTGAAAGGTAAAATTAGTTTAGATATTTTTCCAAACGATCGAACAATCAGTTTACGCAAAAAAAATACAAAGTAATTTTTTCACTATATTAAAATAAATTCTTGTATTTAGATCTCTCAAAGTTTGACCTATATATTTTTTATTGCAAACTCCCCAAGTTATTTCATATATTTCGCTGTTCTAATGTATTCATTTTTCTGTTTAAATTGAGTAGAATTTTTCCGATGTCCCGTAGGGCTGCCGAGAGCAATCCTGGTGAAGAATTTAAAAGAAAAGTAAAAAATACAACAGATTCCACTTACTTTACTGTAATGCTCAAAAATAATCGTCTACTGGGAACTAATGATGTTTTATCGAGTATCATTAGGGATTCCATCTGACCAGTTGGGCACCGAGACATGGGAGAAAATTTGCTATAAAAATAGAGCTTTTTTAATTCAGGCACAAGTTTTATTCTCTTTAAAACGTTGAACTAAAAAAATCACTGTTATTAAACAAATAATAGGTATCGCATAAAGACAAAGCTTTTTTTTATTATATATAATAGAAATATATGGAAGTATGGATAATTACAGAACTTATGATCTGTCTTTGGCTGGCTTAAGTGATCACCTTATATAAATATAACGTTCACCATTCTCACCCATTAATCAATTTCCAAATCTATCAAATTTATTGAAAGCTGTATATATGTTAATATGTGGAAACACTTCGAGTACCACTACACAATCGCCATCTATGATTGTTACAATGATAATAATCTAATTATTATTATTGTGTAGTTTGTTAGTGTTTCTACGTATTTAAATATATACTTGAACATATTCAAATATTGCTAAAAAAAAGTATTTGTCAAAGAATAAATTTTCGTGTAAATGTATACCGAAGAATTGATTTCTCTTGATGTAAACAAAGTTTATTTATCAAAGTGAATCAGTTGGGACCACTCCTGTAACAACACTGTATATCGTTTTTAGGCAGATCTGAGTTATGTATGTGTGTGTTGTGCATTTTCTTAGGCATCCAATGATATATTAAAATAAATAAAAATACTATTTCTAAGTGATCATAGCACATATGACACTATATATATATCGTTCAATTTGGCCGATGCTCTGTCTATCTATCAACATTTGTTGCAGAAGGGTTCTCAAGTATAATCAAATCTGAATTTCAGACAACGCCGGGCACCGATCGCTATTATGTATCAATAAATAACTGATATATTCTAAGTTGCACAATTATCGGCTATTTCAAAGGGCGAACGATTGACATCAAAAAACAAAATATAGAAATGATATAATATTTAATATATTTTTTTAGTTATAAATTATAAGAAATATAATATAAAGATAGACACAAAGTAGTAAGCGCGTAATAGAGAAAAAATGACGTTTCTTTGTCTTATGCAATGATGTTAGCGTAACGTAAAAAAAATATTTTTGTCATGCGTAGTTCAGTAATTCGTTAAAATAAATTGAATCAAAATACGTTTAGTACTTGTTTAGAAAATAATTTTCAAAATTCAAAATAGATTAAAAAAAAAGGTTGACTGAGAAGGATAAATTATTGGAGATGTTAAGTTATTCAGAATAATAAATCTAATAAAATAATGGAATTTATTTTTATTTTTATCATAGCTATTTAAAAGTTTTCGATATATCAAAACTGCGAGCCACGCAACACTGTTCCAAAAATGAACTTAAATTTATTTCTCGAGGGAAAATATGTTGAAACCGTGTTTAGTTGAGTATAACTTTCTAAATATATTTATCAAAAAGTTATAAGATTAGCTTAATTGCGCGTTAGATAGCTTAGTATTGGATCCTTTCAAAAATACGCGTAAAACTAATAGATGAAAATGAAAAAAAAAATTATTATGTATAATAGTGTCAGTTTTAAAAATAATGTTCGTCAGATTTATTAGTTGCAGCATCTAAGATGTTTTTACTCAAAAGGACAGACACGACTATCTACAAGAGTCTGAAAGTTTTCGCATAATCATAATTAAAGCGATTTATCAGTCACCATTGAGTTGAGACACAAAATATTGTAATAATGTAGTCTTATAAAGAGTTACATTTACAGCAAAAATATCGACTACCTCTGTGTATTCATTCCCCAAAGAATGCAATCTGGAGATTGCGGAGTTAGCTAATGCGTATGTTCTGACATTACTACTGTAATAGAACAATGAATTGTGTCTCGATGACCTCAATGGTGTGTGAAAGTCAAGCAGATCAACAATCTGGGGGCAGTCTATCATACCATTGATGATCCTGTATAGAAATATATGGTCGGTCGTCGTACATTTCACAGATAATTTTAACAATTTCAGATGGTTAAGGAATCATAATTGATATCCTCGTGAGCGTATATTTAATTTAAAACTAATGAACCTTAAAAACTTTTTCTGGATTCTTTCAATCACCGTCGAGTGAAGATGTGTGAACAGATAAGTTTTATCATTCACACAACCTGAAGAATCCTTCTGACTCGTATCAATATATACCCACATGCACACTATTAAAGCATTCTTACATTATACACGCTCACACAAGCAATCTTTTATAACGTCTCGTTTTCTCATAAATATATTTTTTTCTACAACAGTCATAAACAGTTGTGTAATTCCTTGGCAAAGATGCTTAGAACCTTAACTAGAAACGTTGATTATAAAAGTTTGTTTACTCTTAAATTATGTTGTATTAAATTTTCCATTGTTTTCGAAACAACCGTATATATACAAAATTGCAACAGACGTAATGTCTAGACATAATTATTAACTTTAATTTATTAGAAAACATAGATGATAATTTCTCATTACAAACTTTTCTGAATTGTCGAATCACTAATATGGAAATATTTTCACAGCTGTTCTGAATCTTCTGTGATCTGAGTTTTCTGAGCTATTCTACCATGTATCTTTGCTTTATCGACTTGGTGATGGACCTTACAATGTGACCTAAGTCGGCCAGTAAGGCCAGAGACACACGGAAGAATAGCCCGGAAAATTGTAGAGTGTACGATGAATGTAAGGAAAGTGATATAATGGTGAATGTTGACAAGTCGACGGTAATGGTATTCAAGAAGGAGGATAGTAAGACAACGTACAAAAAAACTATACAGATATTTGGAATCATAAATAAATGTTGGATTAAAACGGAAAGGCTGAAAATGATATGGAAAGGAGGGTGACTGCAGGGAAAAAGGTGAACAACGGTTTGAATGCAATGATTTCTATCATTGGTTGATTTGGCAGTTAGTTATTTCATGGTGTATTAAATATTAACATTTATTTCATTTTTTTTTTAATTCGAAAACAATATTAATGAACAAAATCATATTTTCAAATCCTTTGTCGCTTTTATCAATGTTTCCGAGAAACACTAAAGCCACCCCCACCCTTACGTGTCCCGCCATCCCAATAACCAAGGAATGCTCTTCCCGAAACTAATCGTGATATAACTCAAATAATTGTGTGTGTGTGTGTGTGTGCAGTACAAAGCGAAAATAAAAAATAAAAATACATTTATATAAAAAAGCAATATTTTCTAATGAAAAATTGTTAACCGAGGGAAGACTAGCGGTACACGGTGGATTTCTGGTATCAACACTGATGTATAAAAGTAAATTGAATGCAGTGGAAATGAGATTTCTAAGATGTATATGTGAGAATTGCGTAAATAATGAATTTAATATACATATATATTTGTAGCATAAATAGTACATATTAAAATGGTTGGTCTGTACAGTTTTTAAAAGTTGTAATTGTTAAGGTACAATCGTCATAAAGTAAGGTAAGTAAGTATAATGTTAAGTAAGTTATGTAAAAAAAGTACATTCAGAAGTTATAAAATTTTATTGTTAAAAAAGTCATATAAAGTCATTTACATTATTATCTAATTATTTGATTTCTATATTGTATGTTCTGATAAAATTCCAGTCTTCTTTTACTATATTACATACCGAATTTCTTAAATTTTTATTGTACGTATTTTTACTTTAATTTACTATGTTAATTACTTTATTGAAGGGCAATCCTTCCCACAAAGGTAAAACAAATAATACAAATTATTATGTAATATGTATAAAATAAAGTTGGAAAAAAGCGAAGTGTCACTCCATCCGAAGTCGTAAAGTAAATCCATTTGTGGTTAAAATTAATATTTTTATTTATTATCATTGTTTTATTTATCTGAAAATTATTCGAGTAAATTTGTTTTTTTAAATAATTGTTTTATTTTTAAACAGAATTTTTAAAAATAGATTCAGGTAAAGAAACAATAATGTATGTTTTTAGTTAGTTATGACATCCCGAAGAAGAGAATGGTATTTTTCGAAACCGGTAGATGTATTTAAACTCATTTAAGTGGTTAATAAAACAAAGATAATAAATAAAAATATTTGTATTATTAATTACGACATGGTAAGAGTGTACAAGGAACACACGGATAACCGAGGTTTTATACCGATACAACATTTGAATTATGTAGGTAATCAATTTTCATGAATATATGCTCGTAATACATTCACAGCGGCGGTTCATTATCGAGAGTATACATTATTTATTAACCCAGCATGAGTAGTTTCAATAATGTAGGCACCCACGGTACAAGCATAATTATAAATCCATCATAAATAAATTACTAAGGCGTTCTATTATACTACGAACGTACAACACACGATCCTTTCAAATTAATGTAACCAATTTGGTTCTGAAATTGGTTGAACCGATAAATAATACTGTTTAATAACGAAATTTAAATTAATAAAATCTCGTGCGCTTATCAGATTTCTATGAGATACAAACTTGATATTGCCGCTCGCGATAGAAAACTATTTTTTTTCTAGAATTATAACTTAATCTTATCGCTGGTGGCGGAAAATTAATTTTTATATTTTGTAAATTGAGTTGAAGCACTGTTTTATTTCACTATACATTATTATCTTGAACGTTAGAACTTTTTCTGGAACATCTTTTCATTGTCAATAATACAATTCAACTAAAGTTAAAAACATTTTCAGACAATAATTAAGGGTGTGTCTGGAGTTAAAGGAGGTGAAGGTGGAGTTTAAATGGATAAGAGAGAGGTTATTATATTATAGAGATTCTGTATTGAGTTGTATGCCAGTCCTGATGAAGATACGTTAGTATTGAAACTGATTGACGTAAAAATAAAACAGTTGGTGGGATAAGATCCCGTGGACTGTATCGATTAAAATTATTGGATATTTAACGCAATCCGAATTGGAACAATAAAGGAATATTGGCAGATGGATCTGGCCTACCTTGATCTCAGTTCAGGGTTGGACGTTAATTTTCACCTCCAGTTGACTCGCACTTTTGTAGAGAAGAACGGAGATATCACTGCACTGCGGATGCTGCAGAATACCGCTTCTTTTTCGTGGTCCGGATTTGACGTACGGCGCTACTCTTGAATATTAAAAGAAACACAGATGTGTCGAAATGCAATCTGTTCCCACGCCAGCGAAATCCCTAAGTAATTAGTTGGCCAGAGCGGTAAAGATAGATTACTGTTTATTGGAAGGACATAATGCACAGGAAGTAGGTACTTGACTTGCGTCAAAAACAGTGGTTTAAATAAAGTTAAATATAGAAACAATTTAAAATTATGTCTAACCTCAAAGTAAACGCCACAAACTCAATAATAAAATAATAATAATTTAACTACGTATAATGAGGAATTATATAATACGTCTATGTTTTAATTTTTCTGCGTGTAACCCCCAGACAGCTCAATGTCACCTCAACATGTCATTTAAATACCTATAAAATGTTGACTTCATGAATCAAATAATAATTTATACCTGGGTCTGCTACCCTATATAATGATGACATTTTAACACATTAAAACATAAAAAGAATAATGTCTGTTTAACCTTTACCATACCATGATATAAAACACCCATATGCAGCCATGCTGTCAACTCGTGGTACCGTAAGAAATTTTTAACATTTTAAATGTGACGAAAGCTTTTATTATCGAAATAATGAGTATTAATTACGAAAATGGTATCAATATCCTAATATAATTCGGAGCATTCATCAAATCCTAAACAATACTACCTTATTTCTTATATCTCTTCATTAAATTAGTGAGAAAGAGAGATCATATATTCGTCTGTTATTATTTTTATTGTGAAATTAATGTACCATCTTTATTTTTCTTACCACAAATTTATTTTTCTCAGCATATTAATTTTACAACTGACTGAATTGAAAAATAATTATTTTTGTAGGATTCGCTTTACACAACTGGTTTTTTAATAGTCAATTCTAAGCATAAACATTTTTCTTTGAATTAAGTAAAATATTAATTTTATGTTGTATATATTAACCGAAATAATACAGTTTTAATTAGAGCTTTAGACCTATGTTACTGCATGGTTTTCGATGGGTTTATGTTCGGTCTTCAAATAAATCGCAATTATAAAATATCGCTTCAATTCAATGCAAACGCCAAATTTAAAATGAATTATTTCGTTAAATTTATAATGATATGATTTATAATGCCAATTTGTTTAAGGCCAATATATTTTGTGATACGTTTTTAAATAACTTACTAATTGCTTGTATTTTCAAACAGCTAATGAACTGAGAACTGAATACATAATTTAAAGGGGTATTATAAAACAAAGGACGTGGTCACTAAAGTAATATTACAGAATACGAGACGCGATCATTAAATAGAAGGGGTGTATACTGTATATATTTAAAAAAGCCGTGCATAACTATAATTTTTGTGAAATAAATCTAAATTAATTTTTTATATGATATATTATATATTATGTATGTATATATCATTTGCAAATAATTATCATGTTTATGTGTTAATTGGAACCATCTAACGATAGAATTAAAAAATAATAAGAAAGCTGCACTTATATATGTTCGGCATAATTTTTTTTAGAATCTGCCCCAAACGTATACCAATAAATTAAGTAAATTTGAAGTAGGCTTGAATTTGTGCATTTCAAAACACTTTAAACGTGGTATTATTTCATATTATAAAATAGTTTTAGTAACTTACGGAAATTATAACTCACACAGATATACTTTTTCTAGTGATATAAGTAATGTTTAGTGCACGCCACTATTAAAGGTACACAGCATTTCTCATTTTTTTGTCAAATTAACACTTACACTTCGGTGGGTCAAAACAAAACACGTCCGGCGGTGATGGGTCATTTTAGACCCACCTCAAGTTTTCAGTTTTTCAGCCGTTTTGTAGGAGATTTTTTATAGATATTTCATTTTAAATATGTTTTAATGAAATGTCATGATATGCCGTAATGTTTCTGATAAAAAATTAAAATATATTACGAATAATGTACATATTCTCACGCATCAACAGACGCTCTACACAGCCAAAATACAAACTTCCACTGAGCATGTGATCTTCTCGTCTGAACCCGAGCAGGTAGTGTCATAAAACTTACAGGTAGGCGCAACGCCTCTTAAATAATTATATTACTGGTATTGTCTAGGGGCCGCTAGACGAAAATAAGTCAAAATAAATACACTGACGCATACCTATCCTTTGTCTACCCGCTCAAAATGTTAACAATATGTGTTTCAGCGTAAGCGCTGATATTCAATCCGACTTAGGTCGGTTTTTGAGCGTTTTTTCACATTTTTATTAATAACTCATTTGAATCTCGTCCGATAACATTTATTTGTATCTCAAATTATTTTAAAATATTAGCTAGAAGTAAAATAGCATAAAACGAATATTTACAGCGTAATTCATATTTTTACAAACACCCGGGTTAAATCTGACCCACCACCATAGAGTATGTGTTAAGATATTTATACCATTGGATTTGAATTTTCGTCGGGAATCGTTTTATATCACGATAGCGTCCACTAGGGTCGTACAAATTAAAGACATATAATCACCACATATCATCTGTAATCTCCCTGTTAACTGCGCACAAGCCAAGAAAATCGTACTTAAGTATAGTTACTTAGGTAAGATAACCTCTTTACAACTCTAAAAAGGTAAGTAATTCTACAAATATCATTTGAAACCAGTTGTGTCTCTCTCATGTAAAGTAGACAATTCTTAGATATGTGGTATTGCTGCTTTGGTGACGATATAGTACGCGGTCACTAAATGGGGTATTATAGGATACAGGACATTAAGGCGGTCATATACATTAATCATTTTCATCCCCTTACTACACAGGTGTACATATATTTATGACTTTAGTTAACAATCAAGAGTCATAATGAGAAGTAGAAAGTGAACAGGAAAAACAAGTATCAATATCAGTCATAGACTGAGATGGATTGAAAAACCTCGTAGCAAGAAAAAAAGAAATTTAGTATGAGTTGAATGAAGTTTTGCTTAGTTAAGTTTTATAGTTTAAATTATTGATAAATTAGGTTTTGCCTGTCCTAAAACGTTATATCTATCATTTAAAGTCTGATTTATTTTGTAATTATATTATACAATATATAGGGATTAGCTTATCCAAAGATATAGTCAGTGATATAGATATAGGCAGTCGGTATTGATTTAGGTTATGATATTATACAATCATATATAATATATGTTGTACATTGAAATATGAACTTAAGTTTAACCAACGTCTTTAGACAAAATGAATCCGTCATTTATACGACCCTACAATGTATTTATTTGTAATTTTATAGAACTATTAATAGTGTTTTTAAAGTTTAAGTTTTAACGTAAAATAATACCTTCTTACCCATATAAAAATCAATATAAAAAATAAATAGACGTTTTTAAGAACACTTTTTATGACCGAATATGATTCTTTTATTCTTTGAAAATCCTTCACTTAATAACTCAGCGAAATAATTATTTTTATTAAAGGTTAACGTAGGAAATAATTCTGCCAATTGCTTTTTGTTTTTCGCAAATCAAAAACAAATTCATGCACCAAATGCACCTCGAACGCAAAGAACGACCATGAAATCAACACGTTAAAAACTGTAAGATAGTAAAATTTTCGAATTAGTAAAAGAGTAAGTAGACACTTCAATGATTTGCACCGTTCAAGTTAAATATTAAATAAAAATAAAAACTACAGTGTTATTTACGGATGAACCTGTCTCCTTTAGTACAGACTTGTTCGCTTTTTTGTATATTATTAAGTATAAATGTATATTTGTGTAAGAATGTTTATAATGTATAATATGTACAAATGTTATGTCCATGTTTCTCAATAAATCATATTCTTATATTTTATTTATATAAAATGGAGTTTAACGATGCGGATTTTACGTTTTTAAACAATATCGTCTAAGTGCCGTTAATTTCTCTCAAGACACTCTTGCAATTGGACTCTTAAATTTGCAAACTTCACGGCGGATATTTTCTTGTAGGGCCTGAATTACTGTAAACTCTCGATTTAAGGTATCCCCACAAAAAAAAGTCGCACGATGTAAATTCCGGTGACCGAGGTACCCAAGGTATATATCTCTGTACTTGCTGATTAATTTATTGAGAAAAATTCCCCTCAGCTTCTCCATTGAAACTCTAGCTGCGTGTGGAGCGGCCCCGTCTTGCTGAAATTGTATTCTGTTATTGAATCCGGGAAACAGAAAAATCGCGTGCTCGGTCCGTCACTTACTAGTCTAATATTAAACTCAGTACAAAAAGCGTGACGCGCACGAACCAATGAATCACCGCACTTCAAATATTGCTCAACCAATGACCAGTGACTCATTGTGACTGGCAAATCAGCAAATCACGCGCGTCGAACAATACCCCACCCACTTAAGTCACCCTGATGGTTTTGCGAACAATTACAATTTAATCTTGAAATTTTTCCGCCGGACACCCTACATTAAAATATACATTACTCAACTTTTATTTATTAACTCGGAAAATGTAATATTATATTTAAAGTAAAACATTAATTTGTTTATTAAAAATACTACATCTTGAGCCTTATTTAAGGTATTCCTACACGTGGAAGTATGAGCCATACACGTGTCTCATGCGTGTGTTAGTCGACACGCATAACATTACAATTATCAAATATTTAAAAGCCTACCTCATGACAGATTCAAATCATACAAGTAGATTATGACGCGCGCCTTCGCTTATTCGCTTCTACTTTATATTAAAAGCTAAGAAATAAATCTCTTACGAGCCCGACGTGTTAACACTTTCAGGACCGAGGCCAGCTCTTTGATTAGTAACACATAGTCAATATTGTGAATGACTTTTTCATCCGAAAAACCAACCCAATTCTCTCTATTTAATCCCATCTGCCTTTATTGTATTCTCCAAAATAAAAAAATACACTAATTATCATCATTGATGATCAGGAGCGGAAGTGAAATGGATTGCGATGCTTGCTCCGAATAGCCTCACAAAAAATGATTTTTAATACAGCTACTTGTGATGGAGAAAATGTTTAGTAATATACTTTTAAAATCAGCAATGTTATCTTTGTGGTTAAGATTCATATTTTTATTTATTATCTTTGTTTTATTAACCACTAAAATGAGTTTAAATACATCTACCGGTTTCGAAAAATACCATTTTCTTCTTCAGGATGTCATAACTAACTAAAACATATATTGTTTCTTTGACAACTAAAACATATATTTGAATATGTTCAAGAACACACAATTACTGGACTTTTACCTAAAAAGGTACTGTTATTAAACAAATATCAGATATCTCATAGAGACAAAACTATTTTTTATTATATTTAATAGAAAATATATGGAAGTATGAGGTAATTACAGGGCTTACGACCTATCTTCAGCTGGCTTAAGTGATCACTTTATATAAATATATAAATATAATTAATGAATCTACTGTGTAAATTTTTATGGGCTATTCTATCATCGTATCCTACCTATCTGGCCTATATTTTGGACTGAGATTTAAAAGGACTGACTACTCGCCTTACCTCCAGTATGACGCCGCTGAAATCACACACTGCATGCACTAGGATAATCACCGACCTCCGCTCCCGACTGAAAACGGTGGTGTCACTGTTCACCCACGGCGCACACAAGCAAAGCAATAAATACTATGATCACACAAAACAGTGCTCCACTGCACTGGAGGCAATAGTCCACACTGCGAATGGTATTGCGACGTCAAGATCAAACAAACAATATTCATCAAGAGACACTTGATGGCGTCAGGCTTACAATTTATCCTGAGGAAAAGCAGTAAGACGTGTATGATGATAAGAGTTTAGACGCGGAAATGTGACAATAACGTTATTAGCGACCGACATTAATGCGCTAAAATACGAAACAATGTGTATAGTAATGGGTATTTTTTTATAGGTTTGTTTTTCAAAATGGCAGCTGACAGCTGATTTGTACTCAGTTTGGTTTGCCATTCTACCATGTATGGACTTACACCAGAACAACGCTTACAAATAGTGCAAAATTTATTTCTAAAATCGTAGTACGTCCATTTTACGGTCGACATAATCATCTATCTAAGCAAGTAATTCAGATAACCATGGATGGATTACTGGCATTGTTTAGGGACCGCCAGACGAAAATATGTCAAAACAAATACATGGACGCATACCTGGTATCCTTTGTCTACCCACTCAAAATGTTGACAATATTTGTTTCGACGTAAGCGTTGAGATTCAATCCGACTGTCTTAGGTCAGTTTTTGAGCGTTTTTTCACATTTGAATCACATCCGATAACATTCATTTGTATCTCAAATTATTTATTAATGATTAATAAAAGATTATCTAGATGGAAAACAGCATTAAATGAATATTTGTAGCGTAATTCATATTTTTAAAAACACCCGGGTCAGGTTGACCCACCACCGCAGAGTATGTGTAAATATGAAAATGATCCCGGTCCTATATGTGTTGTACACCGGATGAAAATAATGATGTACGACACACATAAATCATATTTTGTACAGAACACTAAATTTGTATTTGAATAATAAAATTCCGATGTAGTGCATAATGTATACTGTATCGCGGAGTCAGCTTACAACAGTTACACGGTTCAAGTAAGCAAACTAGTGATTTTTAAAACGTTAAAAAAACAGCTAAGAAACTCGTTAAATAACTTTTGATTTATCTGGTTATTTGGTTACGTCACTTTATCGGTTTAGTTCTTGATTTAGATTTGTGTAGTTATTTTTAATTACACAAAATTAGTATCCTTGTTCCGAGTTCGTAAGCACACTTTAGACGTGTCTTTTCGAATCGGCCGCGACAGATATTATTGACACATTTCCGCATCCAAATTCCCATTCATACATTTCCTCATGCTCGTGTTGTCAGTGTGAGTTGTGACCTTGACGTCAGCAGACGTCAACTTAACCGATATTTGTTACACCAGCACTGTATTTTGATCACGTATTGTTTGTGTTCCGTAGGTGAACTTGTAACATCGCCGTATTCAATTGGGATCGGAGATCGACTCATCCGCGTGCCATTTATGTAATCTCGGTGGCGATAGCGGGGATTACAGAGCCGTCATATACAAGGTAAGGTGAGTAGTCACTGTTCCTTTATCCCCTCACCGACCTCGTCCTATACCATGGTTTCCCTACTTCCTCCCCATACCTTGCGGTAATTCCAATTTACGACCGGAATTGTTGTATTCCATTCCGCGGGACGTGCGACCCGGAGATTTACACAATTCGTTCATTTTGATCCTATCGATCCTGATTAACATTTCGAATTCAAGCCTTATTATTGATTTTTAGTATAGTTGGATCCATGACACGAATTAAACTGAAAATTTAAATGCACGAAGATCCTGAAACTACTATCGTTGAAAAGTTTATCCATCCTCAGAGACAGTCCAATATATTTTATGATAAATAAATGTCTTCAATAATCAACAGTGGTTGCATATTTTTTCGACATTTCTGACATATTTTCTATAAACCGTTAGACAAACACTGAAATAATTTTATTGAATTTAATAATGCATCTGATTATATTATTAGATATAATATATGAGATTTATTGGACACGATGAACTTCCGTAGATTCTTTTAGATTAATATAGCGGCTAAATTCGTTAATCAAAAATTTTAATATTCGTAATTCCCTTAATAGGGATTGTTATTAAACCTTTCCTCTCCGATGATGTAAACAGAGTTGACATTACCTATAATTATGCGAATATCTCTCTAAATATACTAAATACAGAGTTCATATTTTAGGTATTCCTCTGTAATATATTAATGTATTGAATAAAATAAATGCAATATATAAGTATTTACCATATACAACAATAAAAATGTTTTCTCGAAGAACCTGACGTGAATTTGTCAACACGTGTATGTGTACGTGCGGTGGCAGAAGGCCCAGTGCGCGGGACGCGAGGTGCCGGATGCCGATCGCCACTTTTATGGCAAAGTGTTCGCTGGCCGAGTTAGACGTGTTTTATGCGTCTTTATGCTGTCGTTCTTGATGATGGTTTTTCTCATTTTTAGCACTTTTACACAATAATTGATATATATAAATTTTAATGATTAGTAAAACAACTTTCTGGCCGTTCTGTCATTATCACAGCTAGCAGCCTATTTGGTTCGTTTACTATACGGTCTCTGCTTTGTATAACTACGTCAATTGGTGATGATTTATCAACACTACCTAAAAAGTTTACAAAAAATATTTTTTGAATAATGTTCAAAGTATCCCAAGACTTGTACGAGAAAAAGCTTTTTAACAGAAAATGACAGATTACACCTTTTGCCATATTTATTACCTCGGATATATTACGAGTCTCGCAAAAATAGATATTTCCCAGTGAGGAAAGGTGAGTCTACACCGCGCCATATGGATTCTCCCTGTCGACCAATATTAATTTTCAAACATCCCTTACGTCAGTTTACGTTCGCGGGGAGTCGAGCAACCCCCTACGCTTAAATTAAGCAAAGCGTCAGAAGCGCTTCGGCAGGGTAAATTTGACAACGTGAACGATTAGTTTAATACTGAAATTTGCGCGAATGTGTTCCGAACGGATCGGATTATGAGAAAATTATAATTGTTGTACCAAACTTTGGCTGGAGATCGGGTTTACAATTATTTTGTACACATATGAAAATACAACGCGAATCTGGAAATTATAATTTTATACGAGAGGCACCACAATGTATCTACAATTGTATGATAATTTATTAGTGCCAATTACAAATATTATTTCATAAGAACACATTATTATTGTGAAATTGTAATTATTCAGAACAGACGGTCTGTGATATTTTAAATACTAATTAAATGTATTATTTAAAAATATATTATTAGGAGAACACATTCTTATTGTGAAAATTGTAATTGTAAGTTGTAATTATTCAAAAAATAAATAAAATGAATAAATATGAACATTATAAAAATTAATTGATGATTCTGGTGTCTGCTATCAGTTTACTCAAAGGTATTTGAGATTCTGTAAAAAAAAAGGTAGATGGCTCTTCCAAATAATGGAACGATTAAATATATTAATATCAAAAACGTAACATGTAGGTTCGAAAATTGTCGCTAAAAATATTGCCGCTGTAGCATAGTTGCATAATGCACCTTCCCCGGTTAGGAAAAAGATCCAGGTTCCAATCCCGGTGGCGCAACAACAATATTTTTCGATAAAATTGATTTTATTTGTATATATTTCTAATTAATATAATTAATTCATATTTAAAAAAATATTGTTGTTGCTACCGGGATACGAACCTGGATCTCTTCCTATCCGGCGAACGTGCATTAACTGATTATGCTACACCAACACAGTGCATTGACGACAAATTTTTGAACTTATATGTTATACTTTTTAAATTGATACATTTATCGTTCCATTATTTGAAAGCCATCTTCTTTATTTTTACGTAATCTCAAATACCTTAATCCCGGTAGCAATAAAAATATTTTTCGATTAAATTGATTTTACATGTATATATATATATATATATCTTTCTAATTAATACATTTAATTTGTATTTTAACAAATATTATTAATTAATTGACGCCGCGGGTCACCAATATAGAAGGTCAATTTTTGTTTGTTTAACCACTATCAAATTAGTAGTATTTGTGTCGCCAGATATGGAATCATCAGATTGAGGTGTTTTAATTGCATTGTGGAGAAATAAAGTGTGGATTATGTTGCGGTGTGTGTGTGTGTGTGTGTGTGTGTGTGTGTGTATTGATCAGAAGGTTGAATGCTGAATCCACTGGGGCTCTATATCTTCCAGTATTCGGGCAGCTATTGTAGCCGCGAAGTGTGCCTGCGCAGTCTGGGTCTCATCGGCTATCGCCGATTGCTTGCCGCTAGTCACTGCGAGTGGCTATTTAAGCCGCTTCGCGGCCAAAAGCGACCGTTACGCGGCCATTGGTTACCGTTGCATGGTCATCTACATTTCAATGAAAGATCTATTCCCAAAACAAACCACACGATAATAAAATGTCGATGTAATTTAAATTATTCCATCTTTGTAAGTAAGCTGTCAAAACGAACAAAAGTGACATCTAGATGATTTATAAGAATCTAAACTGCATCTCTCGATACTATTAGTAGTGAGAAAAGCATGAAAAAATGTATATATGTAGGTAAATTAAAATAATCACGATGTTCTAGAGGGATGTATTCACCCATGCTGCCCAATTTATATTCAGAAGAAATATTCAATGATACCCTTCAAGAAGCTATTCAAAAACACATTATAAATGGAAAATTTTTGAATAACCTGCGTTATGTAGATGATACGGTACTTCTAGCAAGTTACCTCGAAGATCTTTAACTTTTTCTGAACCAAGTAAGACATTTGGGTTAAAACTCAATACAACTATAACTAATATATGCCCATTAGCAAACAGAACACAGTTGACAATAATAATCTTGGCGAAAATATAAAAAAATATATACAATATTTTGAGTATGTCCAAATCTTTGTAGGAACTAATTACTGGATTTTATCCCCTGGGGGATTGACATCAAGATTATTACTGGTCGAAATTATGAAGTTAAAAATCGAAAAATACCCCATTTTTAGACGTATTCTAGTATATGTTAATATTTCGAATGAATTTCCCATACACATAAAGGATATTGTCTCCGCTTCAAATTAAGTCGGTCAACTTCAGCGACATCTATACTATTACACGAGAAAGAATATCAATTTTTCAAAAAATGTTAATAGATGGCGACAGCATAATTGGTAATAAATAAGTGAAATGTTCCATCTCGATTTAATATATACAACTTCAAACAATTTGATAGATGTGGTAGCGTGGGTAAATAGGTGAACGTTACATTATGTAGAGTGATCACATAAGCCAGCCGATGACAGGTCGTAAGCCCTGTAATGCCCAAGACTTCCACACTTCTCATATAAAAATAATAGCTTCGTCTCTGTGAGACATCTTAATCTTGAAAGAATTATATACACGCGTTGCAGTGTAATTGATATACGAGATCCTTATGTTGAAATTAAATGTCGTATTGAGCGAGATCTGGCAACCTTAGATTACGAATCTGTTCTCGGTAGGTATCGTTTTACGGATTGGAACCATAGACACTTACCGAAGAAATGAAAAGGTAACTTGATTCGTTTGACATCAAGATCTATAGAAGAATGCTTAAAATAGGCTGAATAAATCTCGGATATGTGATTAGACATCCAGAGAAGTATGGAATCTTGTACCTCGAAGTTGCTGAAAATCGGGGACCTGAAAAAATTGAACTTTATTGACATACATGTTGTAATAGAGGTGAATCTATTATAATATAACATGATAAACATAAGATACAATTATACTGCAATTAAATACTCATAGTTTATTGTGCGGGATGAAAGTATACTTCACCTCTAACATATAAGAAATTTTTTTTGGCTGCTTCGCTAGGACTGCAGTCGTGGTGTATTAACATTAATATTATATTAGAAAGGAATAAAAAATAAAATTAGAGAAAAAAAAATGTAGTGAGATTGTTGTAGAACTAGTGTATAATGATTATGTTAGAATGTTGGATAGCGATGCTTCTGATTGATCTTTATCCAATTGGATCATATATTGGGTCCATATTTGTCTAATCATATTGGAAGTGAACGATTTTCAGTTGGTGCTGAGTGTGTTGTACAGTTTCTGAGCTAAGAACATGTAGAATCTTTGATAAAATGTCGTTGTTGCTCTCAGAACTGGCGTGTAGATTGTTTTGTGATATGTCCATGATTTATTGCTTGGGGTGAGTTGTTGTTAGCATGGAAATATTGAACGAGTCTCAATACATAGATTTGTCTTATATCTAGGGCATTGTATTCTTTAAATAGAGGATCTGATGGATATCTAAAGGGACGACCATTTATTATCCTAAGAATTGTCTTTTATGCTCTTTTATCCGACTCTAATATTGTTTTTGCTGCTCCTGCGCAAAATCAAATATAAAGAATTTTTGAAGAAGAAGGAATGAAGAAGGGTTTTGTTGTCAGGTTTATTGCAATCCGCGATCAGGACATACAATAATTTACAGGTAGTTGTATTATTAGCAAGATATAAAATAATTCATACGTTAAAAAAGAACATGTTGAGAGCACCAGCCGTGGAAGCAGAATGCTCGCTTCAATCGTCTCCAGGCCAGAGTCTGCCGACCGCATCACGTACTAGCGCCGCGTCCCTCAGTCGGTGTCTACTACAAGCTCTCTATGAATCGGTATGTGGCATCTCATTGCGCTTCCGCTAACCACCGCTAGGTGGCACTATGAGTCCGCCACAAGTGTGTGATCGGGATGATTTTACTGAGAATTTTGAAACGCTTCCATTTTTGGCTCAATATTCATGTTTGTGTTTTAATATTCATTTCGGTTAGACATTTATATATGTATTTAGACTGTAATGAGACGAAGACTGACTGTCCATGATTTATTGCTTGGGGTGAGTTATTGTTAGCATGAAAATATTAGACGAGCCTCAACATATAGATTTGTCTTATGTCTAGGGCATACTGAAGAACCCGAGGCGATGGCTTGGCCAGTCTGCTATAGAGCTTTCCCGGGCCGCAGTGAACAGAGATGATAGCCAACGTCCGCTGGATAAAGACACGAGAAAAAGAGAATCGCAAAGTAACCGCCATGTCAAGTAATGTCATTAACTCCGTGGACACCAGCCATTAAACATAATTTAATGAGATTTCTCTCGGTAGAAAAGTTTTAACTGAGCAACAATCGCGCTCAAAAGAATAGCGGAAAAAATCCATCTTAAAACTGTAACCGTAAAACGGGTAGACATTTCCTTCCTCTGTCCGCCCTCGTCGCAAATTACATTACGCTATTCCCCGGGAATACCTTGTTAGAGGGGGGGGCACTTTGCGCTGCAATTGTCGTAATTCCAGACTTTGTGCAAAAGTGCATTCACCAGCCGTGACAGCATCAGAGACTAATTGATAATCTGGAGTAATGGCAGCGGAAGTAAATGTGCAATTGAAAAATGAGGCGTACAGCCTGGAAACCTCCCCGCCGCGCCGCGGTGAAACGCAGTTCTTCACTGTTTATTCAGCTACCCTGGGGGGTCGGTACTACTGAACGGGTTTGATTTCCTTAGAATTAACTAAATATTGATGTAATTTAAATAGAATTAGACAAAATACTTTGTTTAAACTAATATATATTGATTACTCTACATATTTCTATACCTATGGTATCAAATTCCTGAGTTGCCTAAATAACAACTATTCAGAATTTTACAATACATTTTTTGGAAACAAACCATTCTTTTGATATTAACAAGGGTTTAGAAATTATACATACAAATACAGTTAGATAAATTAGACATTTTAGAAATAAGAAAAAGTGTTAATAGCTACCTAAATATTATACATAACCAAATCCATTTTGCAAATAGTAATCCATTAAATTTGTTTTCATATTGGTTCCTACTTATTCACCACTTTATAGTTTTGTTTTTATCTATGCTTGTATTTTTAATTTCAGTATACATTGTTTTCTGATACCATAGGTATCGAAACATGTAGAATAATCAAATGGTTTAAACAAAGTATTTTGTCTAATTATTTATATAAAACGAGGCCACAAATTAATTTGGCTTATTAGCAATATTTTGAAAAAAATAATTTTATTAAACTGAATAGCTAAAACTTAAGCCCATGCATTATTTTCTGAAGCAAAACAACGCGCTTGATCCACCGGACTACTGCGAGACGAACGAACGAAGAAAGGTTCTCCACAACATACTTTTTCTTCTTTTTCTACAGTATTACGTCCCAGGGTTGGATTTTACCTCCTTCACAATTTCTTTTAATATGTCCTATTTATTAACATTCTTAACTCTTCCATCCTTCTCCAGTCTTTCTGCACATAGTCAGCCCACGTCTTTCATGGTCTGCCTTTAGTTCGCTTCCACTGAGGTATCCACTTGTCCATGATCTTTGTTATTCTGTTATCTGGCATTCTTTATTTTAACATGACTAGCCCATTGCAGTCATCGGAACTTACAGAATCTTACAATTGTTTCTTGATTTTTATTTACTAATTATGTACGATAAACTGTATTGTATCTATTGTTAAGTTTTATTCTTTACTTACTTGTATTTTACGTTTCTATTGTTATTGTTGACACAAGTCGAATGTGACTTCCATCACGATGTATGCCCCGTCCCGGTCTGGCTGACCTTTCACCTGGTCGCATTCGGTGGACGGCGAGGAGTGCAAATTCGATTCTCAAAGGGTCAACACGCGCGTGGTTCCGCCGAGGTATTATATTACCGTGGTTTAACGTTATCCGGAACGAGAAACCAAATTCGCCAGCATCTAACCACCTCCGAAGTGCAGCGAGACTTTCTTCCTTTAGTGCGAGACAAGAAAAGTGCAAAATGGCGTCCAGTTCATGAGATTGAGATCAAGGTAAGGCCACATTCCTTCGGTCCTTATTATACCTTTCTCTGCATCAAACAGTCAATAACTAGAATTAATACAGTCCACCACGGAATCCATTTCCCATCATATATTTATTTAATATAAAATTATTTCCCCATCATGATAGCCTAATAAATAAATTAAATTAAAAAGAATTGGTGATATTTGATTAAAACGGAAGTCAGTTCACAAAAAGCATGCTTAAATGACGTCCTCAATAGTGATTTAAATACTAGTAAAAAAAATGTATTTTCCCTGTCATCCTTTTTGAAATAAACACAAGAATTCATCTATATACAAGTGTACATATGGAGCGTTTGTCTGTGGTAAAAAAAAAACAATACGATTTTGTTTTCCACAAAGGTTTTTTTCTACCCCATTCGTTGTCAATTGATTAAAACGGCGCGTGTGGACCTCTAGCCCGGGTGGTCGCACCGACATGAACCAACCCTCCTTCCGCCCTCCATGCGTCCAGGGTGCAGAGTTCACTAATCAAACTGTTAACAAGTGATGGCTGTCCTGCCAAAGGTAACTTGTCTGTTTTTGAAAACATTCAGGCTCGCAATCAGGAGAGGATTGGGAATTAATAATAAGCCTGACACTTCATGTTTCATACTGGACGTTCACGATTTGATGGACCTGATATCGGACCGAGTGCTTATTTGAAGCACTAGTTCGTTTAGGTCGTTTCACAGGTTCGGGAACGATTTCAGTTTTGTTGATATTTTTTATTAGTTCCATACTTAAATATAAAATATTTTATGCTTTAATGAATCAAGTTAACTTTTATATGCAGGGGAACGGAGATATCACTGCACTTCAGGATGCTGAAAACTGCTTCTTCGTGATCCGCATTTTTACGCACGGCGACAATTTTGATCCGCTTTGAAATGTAATCTGTCCCACGTCTGCCGAAATCTCTAATTAGTAGTTGGCAGAGCGGGACAGATAAATATATAAAGGTTATTGGAAAGACAGAATGCACAGGGAGTACTCGACTTGTGTTAAAAGATTATAATTTAATAAATTTATCACTTCCATTGAAACCCACTCATCCTAATTAACCTCACTAAATTTCATGTCTATTTCACATTTTTTTATATCTTTATTCTTATTTTTGTCTACATCCTTATTGCCCCAGGCCCTGGATATTCAGCCAAACCCAGAATAGACACTCTTAACCAAGTCGTCATCAAGTATTGTTCCACAAATCGCCCGCTGTACTGCAGAGATTTTGCCTTAGCGATCGGGTAAAACTCACGGTCAAATTAAGCATTCTCATAGCCGAGGATGCCAGGCAACTCCCATTGACCCCTGAGAGCTACGCCATCCTATGATTATTGCTATTTTTCCTCACACCGAGCAGCGAACTTACTCTCCGCTAGTTAAAGTTGTAACAATGATAGGTCGGCCATTTTATCTTCCCATAGACACCTGCCGCTTAGCGGGCATTTGATTGGCAAATAGTAAAATCGTAAGTACACACACGTTGAGACTTATTCTGTTTCTTTTTAATGTGATGCACATCGTAGAAATATATGAATATTGAACATATATTTCTACGATGATACCAGAGCCAACCTACATTCGTAAATTGCTAATTTATAACTCAATTTATCACGCCTGTTGTAACTACTATGTACTCTAAAATTGTATAATAAGCTATATAATAAAGAAGATACTGTAAACTGTGAAGGAAAACCACAATATGTAATTTAACCGACAGAACAGAACTACATAGATATATACTACAACTAAAATTGATCTGAAAAATATTGGTCCCATTTTAAAGTTTGATACGTTGTACATTTAAAAATCAAAATATCACTTTATTAGCGTTTCTCTGCCATTGGATTGATACGTGATTAATATATATTTTTTAATTCCAACATATTCTTTTGTGAATTATTAAAGCAATCAAATGAGGCCCAGTACGCTCCTGCTTTTTAAAAAGGAACAATGCATGGTTTTCAATCAAGCCTCGATTGGCAGCGGACGTCCGGACGCGCACCAATAGGAATGAATTATATATGTATCTACTTTTTTTTCACAGCACCAATCACAAAAGTGCAAATTGAAATGGCGGTGGAGACTGACTCCGCAATATGACAATGCTGACCAGGCTGGGAATTGATGGGACCAAGTCTTCACTTGAACGTGAAATCAAAAGATAAAATATTCTAGATACTAGATTTATAATATGCGAGCTATCCCGTGGATACCACGTGTCCGTAAATTGAACTATTTTGGACTTCAAAAACAATCAAAAAAATCATTAACAATATCGACACTAAATATACATGTCATATATCTGAACTATCAAAAGAATTTTTAAAAATACGTAGATATAAAATCTCTTATTTTCATTTACGTGGCTCTGTGATCTTAAATGAAAAGTCAGTATGTATGGTTGTAATTTATTAATTGTCATCTCCGGTTCTGTCCACATTCTTGTTAACGACCGAAACCTCCCCGCTCTTCTCAAATCCCGCCCAAATAGACACAATACTGTAATTAGATTAGTTATCACCTGATGATGAGAGGGACTGCAACTCTCGAAACTAGTAGTGACGTATGTATTAAATAATACAAAGTTTAGCTGTGAAAATTAAAATAATCACGTGTCACCACAAAGTAACCACCATGTCAATTAATACACAATAATATTATGTTTCCCCATATATATGGATTTATTTCTATGACTTTCTGGACGTCTAGCAAGTCTCGGATGTCGTGTCATTTTGTAAAAGAATTTTCACGTCACTAATATCTATAACACATACAATGATAGCCTGAAGCGAAGTCTGCTGCAGATTCCAATCACATAAATAAACCTTATTTACTGCAATTTTGGTGGCATTGTAATGGCTGTTCTAAAAGATAGTGGCGCCATCTCGCATTGAAAAATATAGGTTCATTTTATAACTCAGATCCCAATATTCCCGCACGATAAATCTTGAACGCTTTGGCACTATTTGTATTTTTGTTTGAATTTATTGAATGGCAATTGAAAATTGTACAACTGTTTATTGTTTAAGGACTCCCGCCCAGCCTCGTGAGACTCGTATCAAAAATATTCGGTAACATGGAAAGCGATCTTTCATGTGGTGCAACCTTTAGAGTATCTCGCGTAAAGGATAGTACACAACACTGATCGACATTTATTTTACTCGCTCTCTTTTGGAAACTGTCTGATCTTCATAAATTCAAGAAAACTGATCCCGGATCTGACCGCTCATCGCTATAACTTTCAGGTCATCACAACTGCATATATTTTTTTTTAAAATAGACTGCACCAGTAACTAAACTAAACTAAACTGAACATGTAAAAAAAAAACTTCACTTACATATTTATTTATTTGTAACTATATAATACAATGTAAAAATCTGTTTGGACTGCGCCCGTCTCACTAGAAAAATTCTGTGTCGAGACGGGCAAAGTTTACAAGCAATTGTTCAATTAATTAGAATTACATTTATTACTATATAAAAGGTGTATATGAAGAACAATTTTAAAGTGGACATAATTTTTGTTTCACTCTGTAGCAATAATTAATATAGGTATGAATCAAAAGAATGCGAAAGATAGAGACAAAATACATATAAAGATGTATGGAATATAAAAGAGAGGGGAAAATACAGTGTTGATGGATATTAAATAGATTTTAAAGGAAACATACCGAATATGAGGCTAATGGATAAATTAATTTGATTATTAAGAATTGGCGTGCCACTATTTTTTGCCTTTTTTATTTAGATTATTCTATATAGGTAAAACTGTTCGTAATGTCGATATTCGTGTGAAATAACATCTTAAATATTTAAATCGTAATGTTTTCTCAAAATTTTCTAACCATATTATTGAAAAATACCATTATTTTAATATTAGCACAGGGGTCAATATCCTCCATAAAAACGGGTTTGGCCTCCGGTTGGACAATTTAGAATCTCCAGATTGGAAGAGATCCAGGTACGAATCCCGGTAGCGCAAGAACAATATTTTTCGATAACATTGATTTTATATGTATATCTTTCTAATTAATACATTTAATTTAACTTAATTATTATATCATTTTAATTTACAAAAACTGACTTTGTCAGTTTGTGACGTGAGCCGGCCGCACGTGTGAGTACGTGCACAGTTCGTGGGGTGAATCGACACCATTTGAATGTGACAAAAATCGAACTCACAGTTGATTGAATATTTCAATTGTTTAAGAATGCATATCATATGATGACATCAAAAATAAATTAATTTCACCAGTTCATTCATTTATACATACAGACACACATACGTGGACAAATCGTAGAGCCACACGATCACGATAGAGGGATGATAGTTAAATTGTTGTAACGTATTTTTATTTTATTTATTTAAAATAACATGCAGGTAATGTGCAATGCAAAGATATTCACATTTTTATAAAATTAAAGTACTTTTTTAATAAAAAAAAAAACATATTTACTAAATTATGAAGCACGATCAAAATCTGAGATATTTTAATACAAATTTAATAATAAGTATCAATAAGAATAATATAATAATATTTTTAAGGTTAGCAAAATTAACTTTGTGATTAAAATCCATTATTTTAAATTGTAATTGTTAAGAGTCAAGGAGCATTCGAGATGTCTGAATAATAATGATTTTTCAGTATTTTCTAATCGTTTGTTAGAAAATGAGCATTCTTTTAAGAAAAAAAATTGGGATAGTCTATTTTACAAATAAACAATGTTGATCTTAAATTGAACAATTTGGAATTATTGGAAATAAATAAAGCATGTGAAACAAACCAAAATATTATAAACATCCAACTAAATTCAACTAAAGGTCGCATTCTAAAATTTTGTATCATCAAGTAACAATTTAAGTTAGGTACTAATTTTTTAAAAATAATTATTGTATTTTAAATATGGATTATTTTAAAAAGAAACAATATAACACATGTTTTTGGTTAGTTAATGACATCCTGAAGAAGAAAATTACATTTTTCGAAACCGATAGATGTATTTAATTCATTAAGTGGTTAATAAAAAAAAGTTAATCTAATGTAATAATATAATAGGTCAGCGTACTTTCCCGGATAGGAAGGGTTCGAGTGGCAACAAAAATATTTTTTCGATAAATTGATTTTATCTGTTGTGAGATAAAATCAATTTATCGAATATCAAATAATGTCTGCTCCGCACCTCCACCGAGTAGTTCAGTGGCGAGCATGTGAAGTGGATCCCACCGTGTCAAACCTTTCAGAACGCCTTACTTTTCCAACGATTTTTCAAATCTGTATTCATCTCTCGAGGCAAAATAATAAAGGTGGTGGTTTTTCATAATAAATAAAAAAAAAAAACTTATTTAATGTATTAATTATAAATATATACATATAAAATCAATTTTGTCGAAAAATATTGTTTTTGCGCTACCGGGATTCGAACCTGGATCTCTATTTCCAATCCGGGGAAGTACACTACCAATTATGTTATAGCGCCAGTATTTTTCATGACAAATTTTTGAACCTATATGTTACACTTTTTCAAATTAATACATCTGTCGTTCCATTATTTGAAAGCCATCTACATTGTTTCTACGGAATCTCAAATACATTTGAGTAAACCGACTGCACACGCCAGAATTATCAATTCATTTATATTAAATTTTAAGACACATTGATAAAACACAATATATATTCTCCTTAATAATAAAAACTTGATTTTCGAATGAACGAAATTCAATACTTCAAGTTTATTCAGCAATAACTATGAAGTTGTATCCATTTTTGGTAGCTTGAACAAAGAAAATGTGTTCAACAATATTTACAGACGACATTCTCTTCCGTTCCATCTTGCACGTTTGTATCTTCATCCTCCACGGCCGCACCGAGATACAGAACTCATTATACAAACATCAGGGTACAGCATCCATAGTTTTGACAGGGCCACATCACATCAGGGTCTTGCCGGGCAGGACCAAAACCCTCTCCCCAGCCAGACAATTGTCCCGTTTTGGGTGATGCGCTCGTCCCAAGGTGAAGAAGACCTTGGCAGGAATTAATCTTCCACCAGAATCTACCATGATGGCAGACAACCCATTGTGTGGTCATACAGCATTGAATCCACTTACTGCCTTGGAAACAAATCAATTAAAAATCAGTATCAGGCATATCTGTTTCGTTTTTGTAGAATAACCAAACCCTATATTAATTAAGCTAACGGGGCGATTACTATAGTACATCTTTCTTAATGATAAATTTAAATTGTATTCAAATTATTCTTCTGCAACGTCGTTATAAGCATCATGATTAGGTCTAAGTTTAGTGCAAGCAAATGATTTGAGTGCATAAAAAGTCATATAAGAGAATGATTCACACAAAGACTTTGTGGATGATGATAATAGGGAAAATTACAACAAACTTGGAAACTAGATTTGTACACCAAATGTAGGTTGCAACATGAGCCACAAAATGCCAACTGAAACTGTCACAAGTCACACACAAACTGTCAAACAAAACGAGCCCTGCCTTGAATTAAATGTCACAAGGAGGCAAACTATTAACAACGAGACAAATATATAAGTTTACTGACAGTGCAAGACAAAACAAGACGATCACAACACGTGAAGTATTGCAACCCAGATGTACAACACTTTGTATCTTCTCCAATACAGTTCCAGCAATATTTGAACATGTCCAAGAACACACGATTACTGGATTTTCACCTACAAAGGCACTGTTTTTAAACTAATATCAGATATCTCATAGAGACAAAGCTATTTTTTATTATATTTAATAGAAAATATATGGAAGTATGGGATAATTACAGGGCTTACGACGTATCTTCGAATTAGAATTAGGTGAGAATTAGTGAACGTTATATATATATATAAAATGATCATTTAAGCCAGCCGAAGACAGGTCGTTAGCCCTGTAATTACCCCATACTTCCATATATTTTCTATTAAATATAATAAAAAATAGCTTTGTCTCTATAAGATATCTGATATTAGTTTAAAAACAGTGCCTTTGTAGGTGAAAATCCAGTAATCGTGTGTTCTTGGACATATTCAAATATTGCTGGAACTATATTGGAGAAGATACAAAGTGTTGTACATCTGGGTTGCATTTTCACCTACAAAGGCACTCTATTAAACAAATAATAAATATGGAAGTATGGATAATTAAAGGGCTTACGACTTGTCTTCGGCTGGCTTAAGTGATCACTTTACACAATGTGACGTTCACAATTTCACCCAATCAACCTCAATATCTATCAAGTTTTGAAAGTTGCGTACATGTTAATATGTGGAATCACTTCGAATACCTCTACACTATCGCCATCTTTGGACTAAATTTGATATTCATTTTCCCTGAAACAGCATATATGTCAAAATGAGAATCTTATTATTTAAAGCAATATTCTTTGTCTGCAAAATGTTTTTAACACATTACTAGAATACCGCTGAAAAATCAGTATTTTGATTGGTATATTATTAGCAATATTTAAATATGTCCAAGAACACACAACTATTGGATTTTCACCTACAAAGGCACTGTTATTAAACAAATAATAGATATCTCATAAAGACGATGCTATTTTTTATTAATGAATGATAAAGACTTTCATTGTCAGCTGCGTTATGTTTACAAATGATCATTAAATAGAGAACTGTTAATGATGATGATGAATAGAGTTTTGTGTTAATCTGCCGGATGGGTCATTTGTCGTAGCCGACGTTCAGTGACCAGTGATTTTTGATCTTAGCTTGGAGGTCATGAGTATTTAGTTCCGCGAGTATATTTTTTTAAATAGATCACAGGTATTTAACTGTCACGTCAAAGTCTCAGTCAGAGTCCGCTTGAAATCGCTCGCCGGCCTAACTCCCGACGCGGTGCCATAATATAAATCAAAACATTTGATTAAATTACACTTGTATCAATTCTTAACAGGCACAGTCAACCTTTGTCAAAACTTTGCCGATGAATCAAGTTATCGGATATTTATTCCTATTTAATTCGATGAATTATATAGACTTCGATACGGCCAAATTAAGTTACCCCAAGCCCGAGCGCCATTTTGCTAGAAAATTGACAAAGTTCTCGTATTGTCGCGACTCGGGCGGGGCTACCGTTATACAAGCCGGGCTAATTAATGGAGTTAACTGCTGTTGAAAAAAAGACTTGCAAGTTGTGAGATGTTTTACTGCGAAACTGGTAACTGTAGTCAGGATTATCTGCAAAATTATATTGTCAGAATATTGGACAATCAATATATTGTATTTTGAATATTAAAACAATCAATTCTCATTTAAATATGAATTAAATATATTCATTAGAAAGATATACATATAAAATCAATTTTATCGAAAAATATTGTTGTTGCGCCACCGGGATTCGAACCTGGATCTCTTTCCTAACCGGGGAAGGTGCTTTAGGTGGCACAACAACAATATTTTGTATATCTTTATAATTAATATATTTAATTCATATTTATGATATTGATGTTCTGAATAATTACAACTTCACAATAAGAATGTGTTCTCCTAAATAATAAAGTTGTATTGTATCCAAAATTTAATAAAAATGAATTGATAATTCTGGCGTCTGCTATCAGT
The DNA here is from genome assembly GCA_031772225.1 of Eubasilissa splendida. Taxonomy (NCBI): domain Eukaryota; kingdom Metazoa; phylum Arthropoda; class Insecta; order Trichoptera; family Phryganeidae; genus Eubasilissa; species Eubasilissa splendida. The sequence goes on along the minus strand of CM062866.1, from coordinate 5,857,825 downwards.
TTACTCAAAGGTATTTGAGATTCTGTAAAAATAAGGTAGATGGCTCTGTCAAATGATGGAACGATTAAATGTATTAATATCAAAAAGGTAACATATAGAGTCGAAAATTGTCGCTAAAATAATGTCGCTGTAGCTTAGTTGGATAAAGCACCTTCCCCGGTTAGGAAAGAGATCCAGGTTCCAATCCCGGTGGCGCAACAACAATATATTTCGATAAAATTGATTTTATATGTATATCTTTATAATTAATATATTTAATTCATATTTAAAATATCACAGACCTATGTTCTGAATAATTACAACTTCACAATAAGAATGTGTTCTCCTAAACAATCAATTCTCATTTTTATTTTTATTTATTTGATATTTTTACAATTTTTTATAACATGAATTAAATATATTTTTAAAATTTAATGGTTTTTTTTTCGCTTACCTCTCCAAAAAAGAGACTAGCTCTTGTGCTTTGAGAATAATTTAATATAATATTTTATTTATTGTCTATTTGTGTGCTTCTGAAGTGTTCATTTAGTTTCTTTCTAAACTTTTTTATATCTTTAATTTATGCAGGGAGGCTATTGTAATTTTTTATCCCTAAATATATAAAATTTTGCTGATAGTGTTTGGTGTTACATTTGAGGATTTTAAAGTTATTTTTAAACCTTAATGATGTGCTTGTTTCAAATTTTAATGATTAATTGAGATTTTTTGTAAATGTTTTCAATTTTGGGAACTGGGAATTTTGCAAAAAGTGTTTGTGTTATTAAAGTTGATCTATTTTTTACATTTTCGTTTAAATTAATATTATAATCTCCCTAATGGTGAATCGAATGAAAGGCTACGATAGTTACCACTACATCGCCGAGGAATACAAATAAGTTATATAAAAAGATATTCACAAATTTATTAAGCTCGTTTTTAATACTAGTTTGCTATAAAGTTCACCAGAATAACAATTTTTAAATCCAACGATCGCCAGTCATCGTGTGTGTACGTCACATACGTAGATATAATGGTTCCTATCTATTATCTATCCACAAACCCCTCTCCTATACTCAGAACACGACCTTTTTGTGTGGTGTTCTCTATCATCTTAGATAACTTGAGAAGTATGAACTGACAGTTATCGTTTATCAGTGGTACGGTGGGCTGTGAAAATTGCATGAATTGTCTTCCTGCCGTGTGGGAATGATGAAACGTGTACATTTAGCTATTCTGCTTGTTGAGTCATCAACGAAATGCGAATTCGAGAATACTTCGGGCAGAACAACGGAATACGCGTTCTGAAGTCAAAAGACCAGTAGCAAGATCAGTGCAAGCAGAAAATCAAGATTTCTAAATGAGCATTTCTCAGGTGGGTCGTGTTTCTTCCTGTTTCTGGTTAGTTCTTCTGCCACCCTGTTCCCTATTCCTGTCTATTTCTTAAATTACTTTCACCCTTCCTACATCCCGTATTTCGCCAACCCCCGTGTTTAAGCAGTATTAAAATTTAATGTTTCGAATGTATAAATAATATCGAAAATATAATTCAACCTAAAACAAAAAAAAAAATAACATTACCTGTTTAGTATGTGAGAGGTATCGATATCGATATTCAACGGTTATATTATAACAGTTTACGTGATAAATTTTACTGGAACACCCGCTGAATACACAGGTTATTTAAAAACTATTAAACTGTCATTATTGACTAGGTAATTTATTCAATAACTACGGTAAAACTAATTATTATTATTTATTTAAAATTTTTATTAATTTTGGTAGTCAAAATTCAGGTACACCATATTTGCTGTTGAGATTTGGAACAACGCCCAAAAGGGACATTTCTGGCTCTGACGTCATACGGCCAGATATCCGAGACAGTTTCGGAGCGTTTCTTATAGACGTATTTTATAAATGTTTTCGCCTTATTACACCTACAGAGTTGATATGAATCGCGGGATCGTTCTTATAAATTAACTTTACTTATTTGCTGAACGACGCGATGACGTCATTCCTGAAGAACAGGCGACTGAAATTCGTTGAAAGTTTTTAAATATTTTTTTACACTATATATAAACTAAACCTACAAAACGACCTTCTGAACATTTGCTATATATATATATTAGCGTTGAATTATTATTTTTAAACAGTATTACAAATACAAGCAGTCACTGAGTACTTGTTGCTAGGCCCTGCGGATGGACTAATGTCCAGTATTGGCCCGAATATAACGCAACATTTTATAACATCAATAATTTAATAAAAATGACGTCCGCGTTATATTAAACACCTAAACTGTATAACGAAAACTTTGTCATTGCTTTACTCGTACTTTTCTCGTAGTATAGTATAAGTATTGCATATAATACATACACACACGTTAAAATGTTAAACATATTAAAATATATATTTAGTTATTAAGGATCATCACGTCACAGACATCACAGAGCTATGTTCTGAATAATTACAACTTCACAATATGAATGTGTTCTCCCTAATATTATAAGTTGTATCAATGTATCCAAAATTTAATAAAAATGAATTGATAATTCTGGCGTCTGCAGTCGGTTTACTCAAAGGTATTTGTGATTCCGTAAAAATAATGTAGATGGCTTTCAAAAATAATGGATTAATTTGAAAAAGTGTAACATATAGGTTCGAAAATTTGTCATGAAAAATACTGGCGTTATAACACAATCGGTAGTGTACTTCCCCGGATTGGAAATAGAGATCCAGGTTCGAATCCCGGTAGCGAAAAAACAATATTTATATATATTTATAATTAATACATTAAATTAGTATTTAATATATTTAGTTTCCCAAAAAAATGTTTTTTCTTTAAATAATGTGATAAAATTTCAACGGTCGCATTATTTTCGGGCCAATACGGTATTACCGCAGAAACTATATTTTATTTTCGTAGAAAGCAATCACTTCTGTGGTTTAACATATCAATACGTTAATCTACAAAGTAGCTAACTCCACATATGCCCATAAAACCGCTTTTGATGCAATTATTTTCCTCTCTCATTGTTCTATGGCACACAAAAAGCACAAAATTTACATCACTAATTTTAAATTAATAAATAAGTACTGGGTGTTAAAAAACTTTAGATTGATTATTGAAAAAACCTTCAATGATTTACCTGACACGTGTGTCGATGGCACCAGAAATAGAGGATGTCATCTTTTAATTACTACCTCACTACATCATCATGGAAAATTACCCAACTCCCAATAATATTTTACAATTTCGGTAAAGAAATTCATAAAAACACCAAATATTTCCAATAAGTACGAGATGAATCAAAATATTATTAAAATTTCTCAGCCACCCTATTACTGCATAAACAACCTACCAAAGTGTGTTTTGGAATTTTCGTTATCCTTTTAATTACAAAATTGAACAGTTATTTGTTGCTTCTGAATATTTTAGAAAAATTGAGATAGCTGCAGATTAATGTATAGATATTAGATTTTAATGCGGAAATCTCTTATTATATTGCTTTAAATTCAATGCACTATGTAGTGGACTTTGTCTTGATTTGCAGTGAGAAAAAACACATTCTAAACACATATGTACATTTACAGCTATCTAAAATTAATATGATTATCGTCAGAATGTTATTAAAATAATAAACATGAAGAATTTAGTGAACTTAAAGAAATAAAATAATTTGGACAAAAAATTAAAATCTAAAGCGAATACGATATTTTGTGTAAAATCGTTTTGAACTGCAATATGCTTAAGTGATCAAGCATTCAATTATATACAAGATTTTGACAAATATTAGTCTGCGAACTGATATTTTATATATAAAAAATAAAACAATCCTCTACGACCCAGCGCCGAATATATCCGTCGCAAATAATCTTTTCACCACGACTAGCGACGTATCAATCCGTCGCGATGTAATTAATTTATCTGCTTTGAACAGCGACACCAACCGGAGACCTTAATCAGTGACATTTATTACACAATGCTGAAAAATTGTAAATTAAGATTAATATTCATAATTATTTTTTGCTAATCTAGCTGATTTTCTTACCAAAATGTATACATTAGTGCAATTATAATATCAACAAATTACTCAAGGACACTAACTCAAGAATTAATTATAATTTTATATGTAAGTCATATAAAGCACGTAAGGATGTTGGTAAATTATTATTGCTCATCTTTTAGAGAGTTTATCTAATTATGGATATTGACGGAAGACTTGGCATGACCAGGTAAACCAGAAACTGGAGGATTGTTCTGTTAGAAGCCTCAACAATCGGCGAGCTTATATGAGAAGATATATGAATGTGAATGAGTCGAGAATTGTGTGTCAGGACAGAAGAGTGTGGTGCTCTATGCTCTCTGCCTACCGGGCGTGATGGTAAGTTAATTATCAATTATGAATGATTGTGTGAGTGTATGTTGATATGTGTTGACTCCAGATAAAAAAAAATGTATATGTTATAATTTGTGTGTGAGTGTTGGATGCCCCAATATTCATCCAAGTACTCTCGTTTATTTTGTATCTCGAAGTGAATTGTGGTTAGTATTTGTGTAGATATATATGAGGATGTATGTGTGATAGGCGGCTTGTTATAAATACAGAAACTACATACAGATGCTCTGAATTTATTAAAGTGAAATTGTACAAAGAGCGAACAAAGATTGAGGGCGGCTTCTAGAAATGCTGTTTTGGAGAAGTTAATATGTAAAGTGGTCATGACTCGGCACCTCCGAGTATAGATGCCGCGTTCGTATTGTTACACGCAGTCGATACCCTACGCCTTTATGGCTGGGGGGAGTTTTGTTTTGTGCACCGCTACTTGCTGGGTGTGCTCAGATTCGCCGGGTGGTGATAATAAGAATAGAGGCACCGTTCTACACTAGTATAATAATAATATCTCGACTACCCCCTAATAAGCATGTTTCTCTTGGAGATTCAAAATACCCTTTTTGAATGTGAAGAGAAAAATTAGCAATTCAAATGGTGTATTATTTTTTAAAAATGCACAGCTATTCGTACGTCCGCTAAAAGTTTTCAAAACTTTAACGGCGTCGGCTGGAGAAAAGTTTCAACAAAACAAAATTACAAACGTTGCTAGTCGCGGCCATCTCTGTGAGCCTCCATTCTCATAGTAAAACTGAAGGCACCACGCTAAAAAACATCGTCTTTATTTTGGTATTAATATGTATATGATTATTGATTTCATGAACGGATTGTATAATGACAATAATATGGAAAATTAATTAGACAAATTCTCCTATTCATTACTAAGCTAAAGAAAAAATTTTCACTACACTTGTTCTTGAAACTATGTGTTAACGCAAGTCGAATGTTACCTCTGTGATATCTTTTATTCCAGTAATTCCATCACGATTTATACCCGTCCCTGTCTGGCTAACCTTGCACCTGGGCGCATTCAGCCGATGGCAGGGAGCGCAAATTCGAGTGTCAAAGATCAACATGCTTGGTTCCGCCAAGATAGATTATCGCCATACCTTAACACATCCTCTGCGGTGGTGGGTCAGAATTGACCCGGGTGTTTGTAAAAATATGAATTACGCTACAAATATTCGTTTTATGCTGTTTTCCTTCTAGCTAATCTATTATTAAATATTTAGAAATAATTTGAGATACAAATAAATGTTATCGGACGAGATTCAAATGAGTTATTGATAAAAATGTTAAAAAACGCTCAAAAACTTACCTAAGACAGTCGCTATTAAGGAATCGAATCTCAGCGCTTACGCTGAAGCATATTTTGTCAACATTTTTAGCGCATAGACAAAGGATACCAGGTATTCGTTTTGACTTATTTTCGTCTGGTGGCCCCTAGACAATGCCAGTAATATAACTAGGGTCGTTGCGCCTACCTGTAAGTTTTATGATACTACCTCCTCGGGTTTCGACGAGAAAATCACATGCTCGGTGGATGTTTGTATTTTGGCTGTGTAGGGCGTCTGTTGATGCGTGCGAATATGTACATCATTCGTAATATTTTTTAATTTTTAACGTTATTTTTTTGAGCAGATACATTGCGGCACATCGCATCATTCATTAAATAGTATTTAAAATTAAATATCTATATAAAAACGGTTGAAAAAGTAAAAACTTGATGTGGGTCGAGTGCAGCGAGACCTTCTTCATTGTATGTAAAAATCTAAACGCATATGGTTCTCATGGATTATATGTATTTAATTTAATCTTCCAATTTTTTTATTCCTTGTAAACTTCATCAAGGACTTAGCAAAAGATCGTGTAATATCCATTTTGACTTGTTGGTTAAACTCACCTAAATAACTCCTCCTGCTAATTGAATATGTATGACATTGTTACAATCGAAATTTCCTTTTCACATCCACTCGAAAAATGTTAACAGCACAAAGCCACCAAGAAACAAGGGTCACATTCATTTGACGGTCATAACGCGTACATGCGAGACCACGCCTGCACCCTTTTTACCCAACACATCAAAATAATCGTCGTGTTTACTCATCTCACTCGGTAGGTCGATCCCCAGACTTGAGAGTAAGCCACGCTCGACCAGAGAATCAATATGTATGAAGAAGACCTCCTCCGGATTGTAGGCTTATACAAGGTGTTTCTGAAGTAATTATCATTTTATTTTGAAATAATTTCGCAGTGAAAACAAATCCCATAATCTAACATATGAGACATTTTCAATATAAATTCATTTACTAGCATGGCGCCAATTTAAATCTGTTAAGACAGATGTCACACCAATGATACAAATGTGTATCTTGGGCGACACCTGGTGCAGCGCCGGCGTAACGCACTGGTGGAAAAATCAAAGGGGAAATGGCGTTCGATGTAATACACATCTATATATCATTAGGGGTTACAAATTATGACGAAATAACAAACTTCGGAATTCAAATATAAAAGTTTTCGGAGTTCGGTCGAATTTGGTCAATAATTTGGTCCATTTGGTCAATCAATGAAAAACAGATTATTTAAGATAATAAATTCATTATTTTTTTAGTGTGCAAAAAAAAAAATACAGAAAAGAATAATTGTACAAAAATCATTTATACAAATATAATATTATAAAATTATTTTTTTGTTTTGTTACCTAAAACACGTCCCATAGAATCGATCGAACTTTCGCCTGCAGTGCGCTCGATGGTAGAATCAAAATCTACAATGAATATATGGATTCTAAAATTTTTTCTCTAACGCCATTCTCTTAAAAGAATTTCATTTCGGATTTAATTTTTGAAATTAAGCTGTGATTTTGTGCTTGATGAGTTGAGCTGAACGGTATGGACGTCAAATTCGATTGAGTTGTTATAACTTTCGTTTTACCTCAAATTGCTTTGGTGTTCTATTCTCTGATTATTGTCTTGTTATCTCGGGTACGGATTCCTTATAAGAGAAACTCAGTATTTCCATGTAACAATTATAAGTTTATTACAACACATATAGTTAATATAATATATTATCTTCAGAAATAGTCTTAATAATGCGAAAGAGCTGTGATGAGAGAGAGCTCCCAACTGATGCGACGACTTATAAGGCTCGCAAGGTTCGAATCCCGGTAGCAACAATAATAATTTTCGATAAAATTGATTTCATACGTATATCTTTCTAATTAATGCATTTAATTTGTATTAAAAACATCACAGACCTATGTTACGAATAATTACAACTTCACAATAAAATAATATATTAAAACTAAAGTCGCTGATTAAAAATATATGCGAACTTATTAGTATAATAAAATGAAAATTCAATATTGTGCATTGTGATTGAAACATATTATATTATTACATATAAATAATGATTTGAGAACCTCTATACATTTAGTAATTTTTTTAACGATTCCATATGCTTTTACATAGATTTTTAAACATATATTTAATTATTAATTTGAAACAATTAAAATATATTACGTGTTTTAAATCCTGTTCTAAGACAGGCATCAAAAACGTACGTAGTTGCTGTCTTTTTCTATTTAAGCGTCACTTTTCTGAACTGAATCGTCTTCTACAATAATAATACATCGAAAAACTAAACAACAAGAAAATGAAATAATATTAATTATTGTCTAAATTACTTACATATAATTTAAATCACCTTATTATTTTAATTCCATGTTAATTTTAATTACCTTTCAACAGCGTTCATTTTTTTCCATATATCTAACAGTAGATGGTTTTATTTATTATTTTGAAAAAATATCCTTTAGAACTGATATATCATATAAAATATACGCCATCAAAGAGATTTGACACTTCTTTTCAATAAAAGTATGAGAATTTTCTCATCGAAATTTTATTTGTGAAGAACAGAAATATTAATTAAACACTCCTAACAATTTTAGAATATAGCATTCGCGACCAAATAAAATAAGACTTGTATCTCTTTAGTATTTATGTATTAAATATTTTTTCAGAATCAGCCTTCATTAGCCTGCCGACTCTTCTTAGAAGCTTGGAATTAATTATTCCATTTACAAATGGTCAAGGGAGGTTCTATTTATTTAATAATTATAATTCAACATTGTATATTTAGTTAGCAAACCTAACGTAAATATGTACTAATATTGTTAATCAATTATTTGTAGGCTTCCAAGTTTTGTTTTGGGCACTTTTGACACCCCGAGGACTTGAGGGTAAACACCCTTCATAAAAGGGTTAATCGATAGTTTACTACAAACTTAGATGAAACTACTTAATCTTGTAGTTGTCGGATTCCCAAATTCAATAAAACATTAATAAGCCAGTACAATCAACTCTAATTGTAACGGAGCCGCGTATTTTGAAAATGGCATATATTTTTATTTGTAGTTTATTGATAGATAATTATACGGTAAGTTGAAAACGTGACAGGTAAAGAAAATAACACACGCTCGATAATAGTTACCTGTCTAACGGTCGCCAATTCGAGACTTCAAACTCTATCACTTGATCGATAAGAATAATTGTTTAATTATAACATTTATTATTAAGAACTAGCATCTTATCTATTCTAAAATGTAAAGGTCGGACATATATTGTGTGATACGGCAATTGAAGAAGAAGAAAAAGAAGAAGCATGAGAAGATATGGTGGAATTGTATTCATCATTAAAATTTTAAAAACAAATAATCCCTTAATTTCACAGAGGAAAGCATAACAAACAAGTGACAGTAAAATGTTACATATATCATAAAATACCCTTTAAATACAGCGTCAAATGACAGACACATTTCTGGGCATTTAACAACAATAATAATTAATAAAATATGCATTAGTACATAACTAAGAAAATGTAGTACATATTTCAAAATTAAAAAATACGTTTTCATTATCTTAATTAATTTATTTCAAAATTATTATATTTGTAGAATTTTTGAAATATTCTGCCATTTTCTTTTGGTCAACGTTTCGAATCAATCATAAATGCGAATGTCGCTAATGGAATCAGCAAAAACACTACACAGAAAATTCTGTAAAAAAACTACATACTGTAGAAATATGAGAACATAATATAATATAATAAAATAATATAATACTGGAAACTAGGTAAAATTATGTTAGGTTAGGTTGTATTAGGTTACATAGAGATAAATTAGGTTAGGCTAGGTTTGGTTTAACTGTGAATTTGTTTTAATAGTATTCAGCTTCAACACGGAAATTATAAATATGTCCATAATGACACAATGTATTTATTTTTAAATTCATCTTTGAATTTACAAATAACTTAATTCTTCACAGGAAAATGGTTTGTCTTCACATCACATTTGTTTTTGTAGCTTTTCTCAGCCATTAAATGTTCAATATTTAAATTTAAAAGTTTTGGTGATAGATCAACGTTTAACGCATATAGATTTTTATCTTTCACTCTTCTTTTTTTTATTTTCCTATCAAAACACTTTTATGGTGAAATAAGAATTGAGGTATACAAAGAATTTATTTTTAAAACATCTCTTTAGTTCTCTTTTTAAATCCGTTAAATTTTTCAATAAGATTATGCTCTGGTGTACAGCGTAACATGACAATAGGCTTTTATTATATTTAAATAAGTAGGTTCGCCCCAACACATGGACATCAAATATACATATACAAGGATTAAAGCCAGAGACGTAGCTTCCCTTGAGAGCCTGGGGGGCCAGGTTCTAGGGGGAGGCCAAGTTTCATAATTTTGAGCTTAATTATTCCTGATTATTTCTGATACGATGTAAAATACAAGATGGTACAACGTATGTTTTTAATATGTAGGTATATTATAAATCTTTTTAGATTACTATAAAAAGTAAAATATGTTTTTTTTAGAGGAATAGAACTGTAAAATGATATAAAATACATAAAAAATATGGTAATGGCCATGGTACTGGCTTTATTGGTAAGATAATTTAATGCCATTAGTGTTTAAAAATAATTAAGGAGAACACATTCTTATTCTAAAGTTGTAATTATTCAGAACAGACGGTTGTGATAAGAATGTGTTCTCCTTAATAATATAATGTTGAATCAATGTGTCCAAAATTTAATAAAAATTAATTGATAATTCTGGCGTCTGCAGTCGGTTTACTCAAAGGCATTTTTGATTCCGACAGATGTATTAATTTGAAAAAGTGTAACATATTGGTTCGAAAATTTGTCATGAAAAATACTGGCGCTATAACACAATTGGTAGTGTACTTCCCCGAATTGGAAATATAGATCCAGGTTCGTATCCCGGTAGCGCAAAAACAATATTTTTCGATAAAATTGATTTTATTTGTATATATTTATAAATATGATTTTGGGCATATGGGTGCCGTGATTGGCTCGAATAAAGCACAATCTGGAAGTCCAGTTTTCGACCACTTTTGGAGCATCTGGAGCCAGCCGTATATCAGTAATAACGCAACACATATTGACTTCCAAGTCATCTATCATTTCTGGTTTATTAGAGTAGACTATTCACATCGCATATCTCTACAGAAAATAATCAAAAGGTGTTAAATCGCACGATTTCGAAGGCCAATTCACAGGTTTATTAAGTGAAATAATGCACTCATCGAATGTTTCCTTCAATAAATTGATTGTGGTACACGTTGTGTGGCATATTGGACCGTCTTGTTAAAACCACAGCTTTTCCACATTAATTCCATTCAATTAGGGAATGAAAAAGTCAGTAAACATGGATCTATCGCACTCTCCCTTGACTGTAACGTTCTAGACGGTATCATTTTTGAAGAAACAACAGCTTCTTTAGTGCGCACTGTACGACGTCTTCGTGTTATGTAAAGTATGCATGATTCGAAAACGATCCACGGTTATTCGAATTACTTGCTCGGATAAACGATTATGTCGGTAAGTTTTGCAAACTGAACCACGATTTTCGAAATAAATTTGTAAGCGTTGTTTCGGTGTAAGCCTATTCATGGTGAAATGGCAAACCAAACTGAGTACAAATCAGCTGTCAGCTGTCAAATTGGCTGTCACTGGAAAAAAGTGCTGCCAATTCGAAAAACAAACCTCTAAATTAAACATCCTTTATTAATCTAATAAAATCTATTATTCTTCCTCATACAAATTATTGCTCATATAAGTATTCATGGCTAGTGAAAAAAATGCAACAATTATTAATCTGAACTGAATGTTCTTCCATATTAATGAAACAAATACACAACACAAAAACTTTTTAATATTTAATGTCATATATCCAACGCCAATTGAAACATCAAGTTTAAGCGTTGCGCATGGTTCGATTGGTAATCCTGGATTTTACAATACATGAGTATGTACATTCCGTTTATGTTGGTAATGCTACAAACTTGCACAGTCCACGGGAGATATCAACAAATGACAGACATGAGATTGTAGATAATGGCATTGCGAGCCAGGTAAACCAGGCGAGTGGTTTTACTCTTCATAATTCTGAATTGCACATTCTGTACATTACCAACCAGGTCCTGACAAAAGGTTTTATTATTTATTTAAGTCCAAAAACAATTATCTAAATTTATTTTTATCACCTTACATTACACTGCTATTTACGCGTTTTATACTTCGATGGGTGGGCCTGGTATTATAGTTTGAATATGTGCATTCCATTTATGTACATTTAAAACAGAATACAAGAGCGAAACTGCTTCTGTTCAGATACGGCTTTCGGAGTAGGTCATTTATTTATACGGCAGTGATATAAAACATTTTGTATGTTATGTAATGTTTCAGAGGCTGGCCAGCCAAGTTTTCAAAAGATTCAAGACAGTAGGGAGAGCGACCATTGGTAGAAGAATCGGCGAATAACAGCCCAGTTTCGCAAAGGCTGGTGTCTTTTCATTTACATAGTTTGAATGAATATATTCAACAAACCAATCAGAAAACCCGGAACTAGCTATATAAGGTAATTACGGCAACTACTGCAATGTTTAAATTTTTTAAATATCTTAAAAATAGATTTTTTTGTTCACTCTTTTGAAATATATATCTTCAGAACCAAAATGTCAAACTCATATATACACTTTAAAAATAATTTTCCATTCAATTTTCATGTGTTTTTAATATATATAGTATAATATTTATGGAATAGCGATACGAGTTTAACGGAAAACCGAAGAGACTGGCGAGTCACGGGGAGGCCTTCTTTCAATAGTGGACTGACAGTGGCTGATGATGGAAATGATGAAGGTATAGTATTTTTTATTTTGTCATATTTAAAAAGTATTTGTACACGTAAGTAAATTGTTAATTTATTTAAAATAACTTAGAATTGTCGTAGAATATTAAGAGAAACAGGGATTTTTCTTAGAACTAAAAATATATCACAGAGGCTAGAGGGCGACCAAGATGCGTGAAATTGTTTACAGACATTTGAAAGTACAAGTATTCTTGGAAGGCCTTGAGAACATAATCATGGCCTGCGGGTATAGGGGTTGCTTAGAGTACTTAGAGAGAATTAAATAAATTCAAAGAAACTGAGAGCCTCCGAAATGACTTTTAATTAATCGGTGCGGTTAATTATTATCTTAAATTATTTAAGGGTTCGTTCGTTTGCCTTGGGAACATGGTGAATTTTATTTTTACTTCACATCTTCGACGTATTTATCGGATCGCTTTCTTATTGTGATGCAGCAGAATCCATTTTGAACGCCGATGTGTCAACACGTTTTTTTATCCATCGAGAGTATCGCCGTGCGTTAAATCTGGATCACGAAAAAAACCGCTTTCGACAGCATCATGAAGTGCAGTGAGATCTCCCTTCTTCACCAAGACAGTGCGAGTCGAGGGAGGTGTAAATTTGGCGTCCAACCTAGGACTGATATATAGGTAATTTCTTTCTAACTTTCTGCAAGTGTCCTTTTCTTAATCCAATTCGCGTTGCGTCAACTCAACATAACCAGCGTAGATTACAGTCCACGGGATCGATTCTCACCATATTTTGATCGAATTATTGTCTATAGTTTCGAGAGCTGCAGTCCCTCTCATCATCAGGTGATAACTAAACTAAATACATTATTGTAGTCTATTCGGGAAATATGGATAGTAAAGGTGAAGTGTTACGGAATGTTATGTTGTTGAATTTAAATTCTTTTGTATTTCTACGGTTTCTAAATTGTTCATTATTAATCCTTTACCAAGTGGAGAATTATTAGTGTATGATTATCAAAAGAGCGGTTTATTTATTACGTGGTTAGAAAATTCCGACAAGTTGTTATATTTTAGGTAGCTGCGAATACATACAATATTTTAGATATACGACAAATCTAAATACGAAATTTTGTAGAATTTTACCACACATAAAGCAAACAGTAAAGAGTGAATAGCTTTATCAGTATAGTACTTTCAATCAAAGAGATGTGGATCTATAAACGCTTTTTAAAATGGTCTGAATTGACATTAAGAAATCTTTATAAAAATAAAAACTTGGAAACGACAATAATTTGACCATATTATGAGACGTCCATAAAAGTCATGCATCTCATAATTTAAAGCTAAACTACGAGCAGAACAGGTCCTAGAAGATGAAGAACATTCTAGATTAAAAATGTAAGGTATTGGATTCGAGAGTATGCTGGAAACAAAATAGTGATTACCTACAAACACAATAAGAAGAGAACTAATAAATCTTTACTATTTAACCTTTAGCATACTATGACATAAAATACCCGAACGCAGCCATGCTGTCAACTCGTGTTACCGTAAATAACAGTTAGAAAAAATGTTTTTATTAGGTTAAATGGCTTTAATGGCACGAATTTACACTAAATATTGGGCATTCAATTTTGAAAAAATTATTAATAACATAATTTAGAGCATTCATTAAGTTCTATACAATGTGTCCTTCCTTCTTATCTCTCTTCATTTAATTAGTGAGAAAGAGACAATTATATTTGTATGTTTGTTGTTCTTTTCACTGTGAAAATAGTGTGTGATCTCTGTCTTTTAAATCACAAATTGTACTTTTACCAACATATTAACTTTACAATGAGTTAAATGGAAAAAATAATTGTTTTTGTACGATTCCCTTTTCATAATTGGTTTGTCACTAGTCATTATTAAGTGCTAATATTTTCTTTAAGATTATTTAAAATATGAAATTTATGTTGCATGTATTTACCAAAATATTACAGGTTTAATTATAATGGTAGACTTGTGTTACAGCATGGTTTGGGAAGGGTTAGAAAAAAAACATTTTAGTATGAACTCACAGACTATCAAAATATTCATTAGTTTGTGTATGTACCTAATTTTTAATTCAAATACTCAGAGATCACATGTGCGAAAATAAAACACTTGTTTTTTAATTCTACTCATTTATTTTACTTACGACATGTTTCGCCCTGTAAGGGCATTATCATTCTAACAATTTAACTTAATAACCTATATTTATAGCTACAGTGGAGGATAGCTATATAATTTCATTTCGGCAGCCTGGATTCTTGGTTCTGGATCCATATTCGGTGAGCACATATAAACTATATTTCCAAATATCTGGCTTTTACAGTCTCTGGTGCATTCTATATTGTAATATGGTGTGGAATAATGAACTCTAAAAGCATGGGCTCATACCATCTCCATTCTGCAGGAACTGAAGATTTCCCTGAGATGAATACTTAAATTTGTCGGACATCTTATGAGAAGAGAAGATAGCTGTATAGAACATAGTTTATAGAGTTTGTTTGTTATTTAGTCAAACGAACAGGTTAATGTAGTGTGATTAATTAGGGGGTACCAGACCCTCACACACATAACTTTCTGATATCTAAACTATATTGAGTACTCATAATACACGCATACCATAAGCATCGTAATCAAAACTTTAAAGCTGTAACACAGAAATTCACCTCAAAGTTCAAACCCTTAAATGTCTTTAAATTTTATGACATATTTTTTTTAGAAACAAATAAAATACGATTAGCGTGATCGGAATACAAATAGCGGCAACTGAAATAAGACTATTTTCTGTGATTGAAAGAGAAATTACCTTGAGGGGGATGCTTTGCTACCTGCTGAAAAATAATACCTTCTAGAGTCAACAGTTCGATGCATTTATTTTACTCTACTTCCCCCGCGACACCTGTTATCGGAAATGCATTTCAGTTTATTTTCTTACTTTGTATACACCACTTTACAGTGCACCGTACAAACGTGCACAGGAATGGCCAACAGAGAATGGCAACCATTGAAATTAATTCATATTTAAAATATCACAGACCGTCTGTTCTGAATAATTACAACTTCACAATAAGAATGTGTTCTCCTAAATAATAAAGTTGTATCAATGTGTCCAAAATTTAATAAAAATGAATTGATAATTCTGGCGTCTGCTATCAATTTACTCAAAGGTATTTGAGATTCTGTAAAAATAAGGTAGATGGCTCTGTCAAATGATGAAACGATTAAATGTATTAATATCAAAAAGGTAACATATACATATATATAAAATTGTCGCTATAAATAATGTCGCTGTAGCTTAGTTGGATAAAGCACCTTCCCCGGTTAGTAAAGAGATCCAGGTTCGAATCCCGGTGGCGCAACAACAATATTTTTCGATAAAATTGATTTTATATGTATATCTTTATAATTAATATATTTAATTCATATTTAAAACCAATTTTTATGCTTAAATATGTATATTGAGCGTAAAAATAGGAATTTGAAACAAGGGCAGAAAAGTAACAAGACCAACCAGATACCGAGAAAAACACGGCCTCCGTGCAGTATTGATCCTCCTTTGTCTGGATTTTACTTTTGCCATGACCACAGATCTTCTGATTGTATTATGCACGAAATCTCTCGAACGCACACTTTGATGATACGCACGAAGTGAGCACTACCCGCACCACACAATAGCAAGATGAATAATTCAATCCGACACCCTCAATGACAACTTTCAACAGTTTGATGTACTCAATAGTAAAATGATAACAACTCATAACAGTCTAACGCGCACTGATTTTTTCATAGACAATATACTCATAGAAAAAAAGTCGTACTCTGGAGTATAAGTGGGGGGGGGCGATAATTACTAAATTACTAGGTACCGAGGCCTTGATAATACGTACATACGCGTGCATGGCTGCCGCGATCCACAGATCTGTCATAAAGATCGAACAAGCATGTTGTAACATTTTTATATAGGTTGTTCTAGAAATAGTACTTTAGATAGTGGATATCACTAGTGTTGCGTAAAAGCATAGATGCCGGAAGAAACAGGATATTCGGAAGGAAGTTCCACTAACCACAATCCCGATCTTCTGGCACCTCCAAGGTGGACTGTAACTTTAGATTTTGTAACACAATCTCCGTTCAGGGTCTTGAGTCCTTCAGATTGCACAGGACATACACTTAGACACACGTCTCACTCGTTTGTTATACTCGGTTCAGGGTCGCCGATCGACTGACACGTCGGCAGGTTAGGAAGGGAGGGGAGGTGGAAGGCACAGTACATTATCTTCGTTCAAGCATAAATATATGTCCCAAACAACTAGCAACTCTTTGAAATATAGCTAGCGTCAAATGCGGTCCGAAATTCAACGGTTTAGAAGTTATTTGAATTGTGGTAAATAACTTTTTTTTAATAAGCTGTTATAAAATCTGGTAGATTATATGGTAGCTACATTATCACAGCGCGGGCGTGTCAAATTTTATCACGATAGGTTGGGTATCTAAAGAGATTGATTGAAAAAGAAAATGTAATTTGCTGTGATTTGTTTGAAGGTATTGAATGCCTCAATATTCACCCAAATATCATTAATTTCATATGATATCTTTTTTGTCTAAATATAAGGATGTGTGTAGATATGTATGTGTAACAGGCGGCAGGTTACATAAACATAAACTCACGGGTTACACTGAATTTATTGATTAAATGTACAATTAAATGTAGAAAGATACACATATAATATCGATTGTATCAAAAAATAGTATTGTTGCGCTACCGTGATTCGAACCTGGATCTCTTTTCCAATCCGGAGAAGATGCATTACCAACTATGCTACAGCGACAGTACTTTTGACGACAAATTTTCAAACCTATATGTTACACTTTTTCAAATTAATACATCTATCGTTCCATTATTCACAATAAAAATGTGTCCTCTTATAAATATATAAGTTATATCAATGTGTCCAAAATTTTATAAAAATGAATTATTAATTCTGGCGTCTGCTATCGGTTTACTCAAAGGTATTTAAGATTCCGTAAAAACAAAGTAGATGGTTTTCAAATAATGAAACGATAGATGTATTAATTTGAAAAAGTGTAACATATAGATTCGAAAGTTTGTCATCAAAAGTCACCTTCCTCGGATTGGAAAAGAGATCCAGTTCGAATCCCTGTAGCGCAACAACAGTATTTTTCTATAAATCGATTTTATATGTATATCTTTCTAATTAATACATTTAGATATTATTTAAAATATCACAGATCTATATTTTGAATAATTACAACATCACAGTAAGAATGTGTTCTCCTTAATAAGAATTTATTGAATTTACTTGCACAAAGGTGGAAGTTAACTGCTCAAAAGCTGCTGATTTCTGGAGCTGTTGCTTAAAATACATAGAAAGGGTGATCGTGATTCGGCTCGTCCGAGTGCGTTCAGCATCGCTGGGCGGCCTCCATATTGTTTGTTTATCATCCATATTTTATTATTATATGTGATGTATCTATGGGATGAATGCGTGAGCTCGTGTATATTGGTACAATTTGAGTCTGTGAAAGAGATAAATGTATCGCGCCTCTTGCCTCCGAACCGTTGAACTGTAACCATCTCATATTTTCTTATATTCAACACTGTATCGAAACATTCAGAATAAATAATGCACGTGTTAAAGTTATAACGTTATGTAATATTCATTTTAATACAGTTAGATTATACTGAGGACAGCGAAGCGGTTTTTTTATATATTTAGCTTGAAAATAGTCCTAACCAGGCAGCGAACGTGTAGTACTGATATGGAAGCAAGCCGCTTATCTTTATCTTCTTAAGTATACAGCTGAGCTCAGCCCAGCCTAACCTTTTTCTTCTTCTCTACAAATAGTCCGCTCTAATTTACATGGTAAACTATTTTTAATATTTGATTTTTGAGTGGACAAAAATGGTTGTTTACTTCTGCCTTGGATCGTCGTCGCTTCAGAGTCTGCAGCATCAGTTTGTTATTTTAAAAGAGCTTTCAATTTCTTAAGCCCTAGAGGTATACAAAGTGTTCTTGGAAGTCTTTGAATTTTTTCACAGAAAATCGGATTTATTGCCACTCGACGACAGTGAAGGCAAAACACTGATTTCAATCACGCCAATGAATAATATTCTTTCTCATTACATAAATAAGACATTATGAATTATTAAAAAATATGTAGCTCGATAATAACTTTATTTCAATCACTATATATTCAATAAATATCAAATATTTATATTCCCCATACTTTCATATATTTTCCAATAAATATAATAAAAAATAGCTCTGTCTCTATGACATATCTGATATTTGTTTAATAACAGTGCCTTTGTAGGTAAAAATCCAGTATTTGTGTGTTCTTGGACATATTCAAATATCGCCACTATATATATTGATTTATCAACATGTTTCAGGACCAATGCTCTCTTCATCGGGATATAAATTGTACACTAAAATTACAAATACAAACATTGACAAAAAAGCATTTTTTTTCTTATTATTTATATAATATATTGCCACAGAGTGAGTAAATAATTCACTCGTATGTCTAATGTTCTTTTTTAAATAATTTACAATCTTTGAAAAATATATAAATATATATATATTGTGACGGGTCGAACTGGGGAGTTTTATCAAGCAAGAGATAACATGCGTTCATGGTCATAGTATCACATACTTGCCGCTGTCAACTGCGATCCGCCACTGTTCTTAGTTGAGGATATTTACAACATTACGGGCAGCATTAAAATTTATAAAATTAATATATTGCAAATAAGGCATCATTACAAACTTTTTATTTTATTTATATTTATTTATTCATCTGATATAAAATCTAATAAAATGCAATTTTTTTTTCACACTACATTTCTATTGAAATCATATGCTTGTGTTGAGAAGTGTGGTGTATGTTAATAAAAATTATTCTTTAAAATAACTCACAAATAATAAAATAAAATAATAACTATTTTGTAAAATGAGTCAAACTCTGTTTTTATTCCATTACACCTTTCATTGTGTTAGATGATATATAACGTTTTCGGGAACATCTTCCCATTATCAATATTATGACTCAACTAAAGTTAAAAGCACTTTCAGACACTAATACATGGTGTGTTTGGAGTTAACGGTGGTGGGGGTAGGGGTGTAGACTGTCCTCAAAATATAAAATTGAAAACTTTTAAAAATTGAATAATATACAGGTGATATAAATCCCAAATTTATTGGAAAACTTAAATATTGTAACGTATTTCTCCGACAAAAAAAATATGGGTTCGTATCCCGGTGGTAACAATTTTCTTTCAATACTTAGATTTTTTTTTGTATATTATATTCTTATTGATATTGATGTATAAGATCGAAAATTTTACGAAAACGTAACTGGTTACCGTGGTTTAATCTCTCAGAAAAGAACGTTCCGGGTTCGTGTCCCGGTGTAAAACTTATATTTTTCGATAAATTTTTTTATTCTTCACGCAGTGGCGCAACTTTGCCAATAAAGTGCGTTTGGGCCTACGTTAGATCGGGACTCTAAAAAGTTTGCATTGATGTAAAATCGTTTATTAATGCATTGCTAATATCAACAGTAACGCGCCATTGTGTCGGGTTAGGGACCAGACAATCGCCCTCATGTGAAACAAGTCTTTTTTTAAATTCAAGTGTTTATAAATATCCACAGACTACCAAATATATATATACATGAACTAACGCGAATTCCTAGTTTCAATATTTTCAATTTGGTATCACCTACGTGATTATGCAATCAAATAGCTCCGCAACTTTTTTTAAATATTTGACTCGATTGGAATGGAAATTTAAACGCAGACAGCATTATATGCATTAATGTAAAAAAATACGTCTTGTTTACGCAAAAATTTAATTTCCGAGGAGTAAATACTTTTACCGTTGCATGAATCTAACTAAACTATCGGATTTATGTTTCCACAAAGAATATGTGTAGAATACCCCTCATCTCGCAACTAAAGTTCCAAACCTCTCTTCGATATGAACAATTTATTTCATGTCTATTCATTTACTGGTCTACGTAAATATTTGTTTTTTTTTTATCAAAGTGTAAATATTGTATGAGACAAGAGACAATTTTTTTTCTTCCTATTTATTGGATAAACTATGCAGTATTAATATTCGCATAACATCTTATATCATATTTATATCAAGTAGAATATAATTCGGTCATATGGTCGCCACACTTCAGAGAAAGTTTCAAAAATTCATTCATTTTATATTAAATATACACTCTGAGGATATCCATTATGATTATCTCCTTAGCCGTTTGAAATTGTTTAAATTATCAGCGAGACGTGCGATGACCGACCTTACATTTATATACAGGATCATCAATGGTATGACAGTCTGACTTTTACGCACCATTGAGGTCATCGAGGCACAATTCATTATTCTATTACAGTGGTTATGTCAGAGCACATGCATTAGCTAACTCCGCAGTCCTCAGAATGCATTCTTTGTAGTCGACATTTTTGCTGTAAATTTAACTCTTTATAGGACTACATTATGACAATTTTTTGTATCTCAACTCTATCGTAACGGATAAATTGCTTTACAACTCATTTTATAATTATTTTAAATTTTAATTATGAAATTATTGCTGACATTGCACTTCTGTCGTAATTTTTTATTATTTTACAAATTTTTCTAATGCCTGAATAAGGCGTGTATAATAATAAATAAACAAATATCTAATACTTACTTAGGGAGGGACCTTTTTTTAATTTTGCATTGAGTTCATTTTTTTAGTTACGCCACTGAGTTAATTAATCGAGTTTTTTTTATATACGTAACTAAATTTTCACGCTTCCGTGGATAATTTAATAAATGTCCCGCTTCGATGACTCTTCACCTCTTTATCAAGAACTTGGCGAGTTGGCTCCAGCGAGTTTCTAAGTCGCCGGTACCTAACCGACTAGTTTGCAGTTAAACACCTCATGTGTATGCTTTGAACTGGGTTACTGCCGTCTTCCAAACTAAGTTTAAGGAGGAAGCATTTTGATAGAAATATCATTCAGTTAACTGTCTGGAGTTCCACCTTAACTTTGGTATTGGAACAAATATCACTAATGCTACTTAATTACGTGTGAATAGATATGATAAATTACTATATTAATATGAACTGAATCACAACTATCGAAAAAAACTGCTATGTATGTATATAACTTAACATTATTTTTGAACACTTTATAAATTATATTAATTACAACAACCGGTTTCGGAAAATATCATTTCCTTCATCAGGATGTCAAATGTTAACTAATTAAAACTTTTGTCTTATTAACTAAATAAAACCATATATCGACCCCCTAGAATAACAAGATTTGGGATAATTTGAGCTATTGCGTGAAATGGGTTCCAAATAAATTATTATTTATTTATTTCATACATCCAATGCATCAGTTATTTATTTCAATTTATAGATCACTATTGTTAATTTTTTTTTTAATTTTCCTCATCTCACAGTGGTCATTGATAATACTGAAAATAAGTTAAGACCTTAAAACTGATCTTATTTGCATCTGAAGTAAAAAAATATGTACATGGACCAACTGAAACATAAACTCTCGTATATACTTCTTCTCTATACATGAGTCTTACTCTCATAGAGAAGAAATAAATGTTCAAAGAAATATATATATCCTACTGATTATTCTAAAAATGTTTTATGTTTTCTAATATTAAAATAAAATAAAAAATACAGTCTACGGGATAGATTATTATCAATATGTATAACGTTTTATGTGATATCTATGTTGAATGTGTGAACGCGTAAAAAGGTTGGTACGATGAGCGACGTGCGAAAGAGATAGCTATTTAAGGGGTGACGCCGCAAGCGCGGGACTCTAGGTTCCGAACCACACTCCGGGATATATCTAGTAAATGTCTGTATTAAACTACATGTAGGTGTCGAGAATTAAATAATACTGCTACCCAGTAATCTGGTATTTTTTTGACGACTCTGCCCAGAAGCATATGATTATCTATTGCAGCACATCATTGAAGGATATCACATTTTATTTATATCACACATGAACTGAATAAATAACACATAGACAACACAAATATTGTAAATGTATCTACAAAAACACACTATACACTGCCGTGCAATAACATTCTGAGATTTTATTAATTAATATTATTTTGAATTAATATAACATGAACAAATCATAGCTATTGTGAAAATTTTGAAGCGTTACATTTAGTGTATTGTCACGACGTCCAACGGTATTCCGCTAGTATTTATTTTGATAATAAAGTAAGCCATTTCAAAATTAAAATTTTTGTATTTTCTTATAAGCTACATATATATGTCGAAATAAATTATATATCTAGTAGATTAAATCAATTTTGAAACATTGTGTTGTGTAATATAAAAATATTTTTTAATCAATCCATACACAAACCTTTAAATATCTCGAAACGAAAGAAACATGACTTAGACCACTTTCATAATACTTGGCACATATACGAAGGCTGTCTGAAAAATTTCCGACCTCAACATGAAGATGGCAGCACTAGTCAACAAAAGTTGGGAAACGTAACTCACCAAAATTTCAGCCATTTTGGACGCGCAGTTGTGAGATGTGAGTGTTTTTGTGAAAATTGAAAAAATCGAGTATCGAGCTGTCATTAAGTATGTATTTTTGAAAATGAAAGACGAGTTGGACTCTGTATACGGGGATTCTGCATCATCATTTACCATGATGATAGTTTAAACGTGGCTGTACCAGCTCGGGTGACAATGAACGTTCGGGATGACCAAAAACTGCAACCGCTGACGATAACATCGCTCAAGTTCACCAAATGGTGCTGGACGACCGTCGAATTAAGGTTAGAGAGAGCATGTCCAAAGAACGTATTTGTCATATATTGAATAAATATTTAGGCATGAGAAAGCTGGTCGTACGTCGGGTGCCGCGTTTGCTCACTCCGAATCAAAAACGTGTTCGTATGAACACTTGCAACGCTCTGTTGGCGTAATAAATCAGTTTTGGCGCCGATTAATTACTGTAGATGAAACATGGATACACCATTATACTGCAGAAACAAAAGTACAGTCAAAACAGTGGACTGCGAAGGAAGAATTGGCTCTAAAAAAGGCAAAAGCTGTGAAAGTGATGGCGATTGTTTTCTGGTATAGCCATGGAGTTGTCTTAATCGATTATCTTAAAAAGGGATAAACCATTACAAGAGCATACTATGCATCATTACTCGACAGACTGAAGGCAGAAATTGTGGTAAAACGGTCACATTATCAGAAATTTTTTATTTTTTTCATCAAGATAATGCGCCATCTCACACCTCAGCGGTTGCCCAGGCGAAACTCTACGAATTACGGTTTGAACTGCTTAACCGCCCTCTTTACTCACCAGATCTATGCCCAAGGGATTTTTTTTTGTTCTCCAAGCTAAAAGTTGCGCTAAAAGGTCATAGATTTTCGTCAAATGAGAAGGTCATCACCTTCGTAAATAACTAGTTTGCAAAGAGAAACTCTAAAGCGCCCTCGAGGTGAAAGTTTTTACAAAAATTGCGCTATACAAATTAACCATTAATACTTACTTACCATCACGCCGTTTCTCCGCGGGGGTAGGCAGAGAGGATAGAGCGCCACACTATTCTGTTCTGACACACAATTCTCGCCTCATCCACATTCATACATCTTCTCATACAAGCTCGCCAATTGTTGAGGCTTCTAACAGAACCATCCTCCATTATCTGGTTTACCTGGTCGTGCCAAGTCTTCCGCAGACGTCCTCTATTTCTGGTGCCATCAACACTTGCGTCACATATCTTAATTACCATTCTCTCCTCATTCATCCGTTCCATATGACCAAACCACCTAAGTGATCCTTTCTTAATCTTACTCACTATACTAACATCAGCTTTACATTCTTTCCTTATTTCTTCATTCTTTACTCTGTCATAAATAGATTTGCCACAAATACGCCTAAGTGATCTCATTTCCATTGCATTCACTTTACTTTCGGTTACAGTTCCAGGCCTCACTTCCATACATCAGTGTCGGTACCAGGATTCCATTGTGCACCGCTAGTCTTGCCTCGGTTGACAAATTCCCGTTAGATATAATTCCATTCAAAGCACCGTTCACTTTATTTCCTGCAGTCACCCTCCTTTCGATATCATTCTCAGCCTTTCCGTTTCTATCAAACATACTTCCCAAATACACAAACTCATCTACTTGTTCCAAACATTCATTACCTCCAAGTATTTAGCGCGGTGTCTCGCTTTCCTCCTTCTCGAATACCATCACTTTCTACTTGTTAACATTCACCATGAGGTCGCTCTCCTTGCACACACCGTACATTCTACTCACTAGCCTCTGTAGTTCTTGTTCATTATTCGCCATTAGTACTGCATCATCGGCGTATAATAAACAGCATACAACCAAAATGCATTATTATTATTATTATTATTATTATTAAGTACTATTTGGACGGATTAAAGTGATGGAAACATCGCCGGGAGAAATGTATAGACTTACAAGCAGACTATATATAAAAATAAAAATAAAATTGACGAAAATATGTCTTGTTTCTTTGTTAGGTAGGAATATTTTCTCGTATACCTACCAACTTGCATCTCTCTATTGATCTTATTATAATTAAATTAAAATATGAAGATTGACAAAACCAGCATCTGAAAAAACAGTCTCAAGAAATATAGAACGTCGAGAAATTTCTACATTAAATAATTAATGCATCCAAAGTTATTCCATGTTTAAAATTAACACCTTTTGTGAGACAAAACTATTGTATGAATTTTCGTAGAAAATTATTTTATAAATATACTTACATAAAATTTGTTTTCATACCGAATAAGTTTGACAGCGTAATGAGATTTATACCTGGAACAAAGAAAAAGTATTTTATTAGTTTTGATGTTACCATCCAAGAACATGAAAATTTCGAATAGTTTGGTTCAACATTTTTTACAATATATTGGACAGCATAACAAAAGTTGAAGTATATTGATATTTTAAAAATATATTTTTAAATATGTTAATATAATACGTATACCATTGCATTATGAAAATATATCAAGTATAATATTATTATTAAAATTTCTCGTAAATGTATAAAATAGAAAGATATACGTATAAAATCGATTTTATCGAAAAATATTGTTGTTGCTACCGGGATTCGAACCTGAATCTCTTCCAATCCGGGGAACGCGCATTAACCGATTATGCTATATAGCACAGCAGTGCATTGACGACAAATTTTCGAACCTATAAATACATCTATCGTTCCATTACTTGAAAGCCATCTACTTTGTTTTTAAATATGAATTAAATATATTAATTAGAAAGATATATATATAAAATCAATTTAATCGAAAAATATTATTGTTACGCCACCGGGATTCGAACCTGGATCTCTTTCCTAATCGGGGAAGGTGCTTTATCCAACTTAGCTACAGCGACAATATTTTTAGCGACAATTTTCGACCATAGGGTAACATATAGATGTTACCTTTTTGATATTAATACATTTAATCGTTCCATCATTTGACAGAGCCATCTACCTTATTTTTACAGAATCTCAAATACCTTTGAGTAAACTGATAGCAGACGCCAGAATCACAGACCTATGTTCTGAATAATTACAACTTCACAATAAGAATGTGTTCTCCTAAAAATACTTTGTTTTTACCTTAAACCCGGTAGTAACATGTATTACATTTTGGACACATTGATACAACTTATATATTATTAAGAACACATTCTTATTGTAAAGTTGTAAGTATTCATAACATAGGACTGTAATGTTTTTAATCAACATTTTAACAGCAACAATAACCATGCAACCAGCGGCCATCTGGAAGGCCGTCTCTCGAGCTTCACTCTTCTCGCTGCCGCTTTCCCAACCGCAGCTTCAAGAACCGCCTCTGTAACTATTCGCGTATAGAAATTTTATTGTACACATATTTTATTGAACAATTTACACACATATTCCGCGATCATCAAACTAACACGAGAGTTATGAGTAGTTATTGGGGCACCAACCACTCACACATCATCAAATCCTTCTGATTAAAATACCCACACATTCAAAATCGTCAGTCCTCAAAATCATATTTTGAAGGAACAAAATCACTTTTTGTTCCTTTGACTGGCACCCCGGGGATTTCTTGTCCGTTGGTATTGGTCATTTTACGTTGTGTGAATATTGCCGCCTTTCGGAGGTTGGAGAATTGCGGTCAAACGTCAAGCGGAGCGCATTTGGAGCTCTCAATAATCTGAGCGTCAGGAGTGCGCATTTCGGTCTGTCGGAAAACTTCCCAGATATAAGAAGAACATTACACATCGGACTAGTCACGACTCCACTGTCAATCAAGGTTAGTGGTAATTTTCATTCTGCATACATGACCATATTACCAATAGGAAACCCGGGAACAACAGCTGTCGAAGGCATTCAGGGAACAACGAGGGAGAGTGATTACTTAAAGCGTTATACACCCCAGAATTTTATCTATAATATCGATTGCCTCCCTGTGTTCAAATGAGTCACGGAGATGGATACAAGCATCCCTTCTCATTTGCTAATCATATTATTTAAGACAATCTGTATTTAATCAAAAGCTGCCGAAAAGTTTTCGGTGTAATAACATTATTTCTTATTAACTTCATAATAAATTTAGGCAAAAGGCAGACGAACGCAAAATTTAAGGTTCTCTAAGGAGGATTTTGGTAAGTAGCTCGCGCTTATTGATGTAAGTGAAAACTTTGTTCTTCGGTAACCCATGTATATATATATATATATATATATATATATGTGTACTAATGTATACAGAGTGTTTAATTTTCTCAGTAAATGAAAATAAAATAACTCAAATATGAATTAAATATATTAATTATAAAGATACACATATAAAATCAATTTTATCGAAAAATATTGTTGTTGCGCTACCGGGATTCGAACCTGGATCTCTTCCCTAACCGGGGGAGGTGCTTTATCCAACTAAGCTACAGCGGCATTATTTTTAGCGACAATTTTTCGACCTTATATGTTACCTTTTTTGAAATCAATACATTTAATCTTTCCATCATTTGATAGGAAAAAAAAAAAATAATAAAAAAAAATAACTCGAAAAATTCGTTGGTAAATGGATGTTCAAAAATAAAGGGAGTCTAGCGGAAAAAAAAAATATTAAATTGTAATTGCTCGTAAACCATCAAGGTGAGGTAAAAGTGTGAGGGGTATTGTTGGATTTGCCAGTTGCAATGAGTCACTGGTCGGCAGTGCACCGCGCGTTCGCGATTGAGCAATATTTAAAGTGCGATGATTTATTGGTTCGTGCGCGTCGCGCATTTTGTACTCACTTTAACACTCGACGAGTAAGTGACGGGCCGAGCACGAAACTTATCTGGTGTCGGGTTCAAAAATTCAGACAAAAAGGGACAATGGTTGACCAAACTCCTCCGGGACCATCAACGTCAGAAGCGACGGCAGAACGTGTAGCTCAAGTTAGACGTGAAATTATGCGCAATCCGCGTAAATCGGCAAGGAAGATTGGAATACGAAAATCAACAGTGCACGTTATTTTGAAAATAAACTACAGCACTCATACAAACTGCAAATTGTGCAGTTTCTCAACGAAAATGACTATTATTTCCTTTTTTTGTGGGAATACATAATCCGCCGTGAAATTGCTGTAATAGAGCCAACGCTTTGCTGTCGCGTGTTCGCAAATTTAAAAGTCCGATTGCAAGAGTGTCTTGAGAGAAATGGACGGCATTTAGACGATATTGTTTATAAAACGTAAAATTCGCATCGTTAAAAAAAAATAAGAATAACATTGTAGTTTTTATTTCTATTTAATATTAAACTTGAAAATATTCCGCTAATGTATGTACATATATGTATCCATACTATGAGTTAACCTATTCTTAAGGGCCGTGCATACGAAATGAGACACAATGTATCTCAGTATCTTGTTGAGATTTTGAACTAGAGATTATGGGCCGATTGTGTGATTTTTACTATAGTATTTTTTTTGAGAAAACAAGTTGTTTGATAGTAAGTAAAAAAAATTTACTTCTCGAAAGTACATCCCGTAGTAAATTCATTTTATTCTCCTATATTCGATAGTAAAAACGAGAATCGATAGTTAAATATGGCGGACTTTTCACAGCTGTTATATAAAGTCATCCGACACATTGATACTTTGAAAGTTGCAGTATACGACAATCAATAATTCAATATCCCGCTGTTTTAGTGATGAGAGTTCAACCGATGATAATCTCGTCGTTTAATATACATTAGCACACAATACAAAAAAAATCACTACCTAAATGACAGATTTCGATCGTCTAGATAATCTGGCCGTGACGGAAGTATTTATATATTGTTTAAATTTATATATATGTGAAAACTTTTTATTATTTTTTTATTTATTTATATTTTCTCTTTCATAACATTATATTTATTTCGTAACTTTAATGTATTATATAATATGTGTTATCTTTATGGTGAATCGGGTTAAAAAAAAACCTGATCACGCTACAATAAATGCATTTTTATTATTATTATAAATCGATTTTATATGTATATCTATCTAGTTTAAATTGTATTACAACTACTTTTGATAAAAATAAACTAAAATAGTATATACATATAGTATATCTTAAAAGAAAGCTTATTATTATTATTATTATTATTTAAATCTTAGAGGTTCAAGAGATTTAGACAACACAAATTTCTGAATGTATTTGTGAAATAAAAAGAAATAACGTAATCCACCATTTTCCGAAAATTCTTCCATCAAAGTCCAAATAATGTAAAAGTGTTTGTTAAAAAATACGTTTACGTTTTGCAGGGATTTAATGGATCACCTTGTCCCTATTTTACTGCATAATCCCATACTTTATTAAGTGGCTAACGATTATAAGTTATGGCAATTGTGGTTTGTGGTTTGCAATAAACGTTTGTTTATATAACTGGGTCACCGGTGTGTTTATGGTTTCAATATTCCCTCGAGTATATACAATGCATATAAGCAAAACAGCTGTGCATAACTAAAAATTCTGGGAAACAAATATAAATTAAAAAATTGGATTAACATTATTTTGAAATTAGTGCCATGTGTGTACCAGTAGAGACTTTAATTGCTTAGTTCTAAAAACTCACCGCTGTACTCATGGCGTTATTATTTTATTTACCGCATCGTGCTATTTACATTACTCAGTTCTGTCTATAAGCTAGTGAATCACTCAAGTCATATAAATGGCTATTTACTGAATTGAAAATTCCTCTCGGTTGATCTGTATGAAGTCGTTACCTATGAAAGCCGTTGTATGAAGTCGTTACCTATGCTGTTTATTGACAGAATAACATTAAAAAGGGCTACAACTGTGTGAAAATCATTGAAGTGGCTACTTCCTCTTTTACTTATTCGCGAATTTTACTATCTTACTGTTTTTATCGCGTTGATTTCATGATTGGTTTTTGATTTGTGAAAAACAAAAAGCAATTGGCATAACTATTTCCTACGTTAATAAAAATAATTATTTCCTTTAATTATTACGTGAAGTATTTTCAAATAATAAATTAATCTAGTTCAGTCATAGAAAGCGTTCTTTAAAACGTCCATACATTTTTTTTATATGGGTAGGAATGAATTATTTTACGTCAAAATTTAAACTTTAAAAACACTATTAACAGTACTCTAAAATTATAAATAAATACATAATACAAAGGATTTATTTGTCCAAAGACGTCGGTTAAACGAAAGTACATATATTAAATTACATATATCATACATGATTGTAGATTGATTGATAACTGCATAACCTAAATCTATACCTACTGTACACCACTAGTGCCAACCCGCCGATAGTGCCCTCTATGGTTGACATGTCATGGCAATGGCAACGAAAGCGATCTTTGTCCAAGCATTTCCGTGGACGCAGTCGGTATCTCGTAGAACGTTGTAATTACAAATAATTATATCTAATGTCAGGCGTCTGTGATACGTGCGTCGTATTATATAATTGTGTAGTATTTTATTTGTTTTTTACAGGATGCAAATTCGTTCCCGAGAATGGACCTCCACGTTAGGAGGCGACCATTGTCTGGAAGTCCTGAAGGATTGCACATGGCAAAGTGGATAGCCATCACGGGTGGAAAAACCCTTACTTAATTATTGCGCTGTGAACAACGTCAACTCCCCAACTTGTAACCAAAATGTAAAGAAGACGAACCTGCACCAATAGGATCTACAAACGAATTGCGCAATCTCCGGGTCGCGGATTGGATTATGACGATTCCGGTAGTATATCGGAATCGCCGCAAGGGGGGGAAGAAAGGAAATAAGGGACCTAGATATAAGGGTCGATGATGGGTAGGGATTCCAGTCGAAGGACCAGTATATCTCGGGGAACCGGAAGTCGGAAGGACTGCTCGCCTTGTTTTGTGTGTGACGCCTCCGTCACTCCGCAGTCGCCGTCGAGATTCACACAAACGGCACGCGGTGGGCAGCTCTCCGCTTCCAATTGAAGGCGGCAATATCACAGCTTCACCCGTGGCATACAAAACAATAAATATCACTATGCACACTAATAACAGGATCATGCAATACAGTACTGATGCACCCCAAAACTTTGATATTTATCATGCAGCAAAACTTATCCAGTTAAATTCGACCTGTTGACCTTGGGATTGCTCAATTCAATTTTTTCCACCTACCGGTGGTATTGTCAAATAGGAGTGAAAGTTAATTTATTTAGCTGTGTTTAAACTTGACGAATAAATTCCATTTATGCTGCTAATGGAAGTTAATTTGTGTATTAAAATTTAATTTAACGTAGTAATTTTTCGAAAATAATTTAACGTTTTTTCTCTTTGTTTACTTGGGTATGTAAATATGAAACCGGAATATTTGTATATAAATTACACGTTTATTGTATGAAAATGAAACAAAATATTTTATTCGAAGTGTTGCCCATCGCTAGCTGTATATTTTTTCCATCCCTCTGACAATTTGTGGATGCCACGCCAAAAAAACTGTTACTCTTTTGAGGCTAACTAATCATGGAGCCATTTTTGTACATTTTCGTCAGAAGTCAAGCGCTGCTCAGCAAGTGCGTGTCCCATCGATGCAAATAAGTAGTAATTGGACTGAGCCAAGTCTGGCGAGTAAGCCGCATATGAATGTATTTCCCAACTTAACGTCTCAATCGTTTCCTTGACTAGTTTTGCTGTGTGTGATGGTGCATTATCATGAAGCAAAATCAATTTGATATTCTGGTCATTCTTATCGCAAAGCTTGATTTAAGTCAATCATTTGTTGTCAGTAGCGTTCAGTTTTAATGGTTTTGCCAGGTTTTATCAGCTCATAATAGATCACACCCTTCTGATCCCACCAAACACGGAGCATTGTCTTCCGCCCATGGCGATTTGGTGTTGCTTTCGATGTCGATGGTTTTCCTGGAGTTACCCACGAACTTTTACGCTTAAGATTCTCTAAATATATCCAATTTTCATTGCCAGTCACAATTCGATGGAGAAATGACTTTCTTTTGTACCTGGCGAGCAACATTTCTCAAGTGGTTTTTCGGTTTTCTGCTGTCTTTCATTCAGTTCATGTGGAACCCATTTTCCCATCTTCTAGATCTTTCCCATGGTTTTCAAACGTATAGAGATGACTTTTCATGTCACATTTAATTGATCAGCGAGTTGTTGTTGCGTTTGAGCGTCATTCTCATCCAACAGTGCTTGCAATTTGCTGTCTTCTAACTTTTTCCGTGGTCTCCCACGTCTTTGTTTCTCACGTCAAAATCGCCACTTTTGAATTTTTTAAGCCACTCAAAGCACTGTGATTTACCAAGAACATACTCACCGTATGCTTCTACAAGCATTCGATGCAATTCTGCAGCAGTTTTCTTCAAATGGTAACAGAAAATCAATGCTGTCCGCAAATCATAGTTTCGCAGGTACAAAATTCGACATGTCCAACGCTATTAAAAACTATGCTGTTGAATGAAACATGCATTGTTACGAGTTGAAAATCTTTGTCAGATGTCAAAACAAAAAAATGGCGCCAATGACGCGGACATCTAGGGCCATCTATGGGCAAATTCCGGTTTCATTTTTACATACCTGGTATTTGCTTCAATTGTATAATTTGTTGAAATTATAATGTTGTAAAATTTCTCTCTAATTTTATTTATATTCCCTTGAGAATGACTGCTGTAGGCAGGTGGGAGATAGAATAGTCAACTCTGTTCATAGTACCCACAATATCATGTATTACTACCTTGGGTGAAACCAGTGGACGCACTGAAACTCGGTCGTGCATGTCACAATATATATATATATATATAGTTTGGTGGTCAATTCATTTATCTTCACCCGACTAGTTAAATTTTATTATGACATTTTATAATTATAGTATTAATAATAATAATAACAATATTACATTTATTTAGGGAAGATCGAGGGTTTTTTTTACGAAGACCCGATTTGCCATGAAGATAGTACCTTTTAGTTATATAATACGTCAATATATCAGTCACGGCTATTATTGTATCTGCAGATATTCTGTAATCGTTGCCATTCTCTGATCAGTGAGCCTGCTTTCCATGAGAGCCTTGCTTGTATTACGAAATATTAGAATTGTATATATTTTTAAATACAATTAAGCGTGTTAATTAGAAAGAAACACATATAAAATCAATTGTAGCGAAAAATATTGTTGTTGCTACCGGGATTCGAACCTGGATATATTCCTATCCAGAGAAAATGCATTAACCGATTATGCTACACGAACACAGTGCATTTACAACAAATTTTCGCATCTGTTTGTTACACTTACATGTTAAATGTTAGTGAGTAGTGAGTCACCACTTATCCAGGACCGTTCTACGAGCTAATGCTCCCATCTCGGTCCTTTTAATTTACTGCCAGATTGGCATTATTTTAATGATAAATGGCAACCATGCTGTAACATGGCAGCAATATACGGCTACCAAACAAAATGAACTCCTTTATTACTCATTTAAAGTGATGTTAGTTAACACGAGAGCCAACGTCCTTTAAACGGCCAGGACACGAGAAGAAGAAGAAGAATAAAGAACGTCCGCGTGTTAACTCAGGTACTGGAAAATAGTCCTGAGGCGAGAGTTGTATGTGCTGATTAGAAATATGTGGCACTTGATTAAAAAACGGCATTGTTTATACAAATGATGGTGAAACAGGATGTAGAGACAGTAAAGACTCGAGGACCAACCAGAAAGCACGACTTACCTGGATTTTTCACAACTTTCTTAAACTTCAGGAACAACGTTGATTCGCACGAAGCACTGTGTACCACCCATAGTAGCTGTTTCGGCGCACACCGCGAGAGACCGAATACGCACTAGTAACAGTAACTGTATAATAACAGATCAGTGTAGTGAGCACGAGCAGAACGTTCACGCAACTTGATTGTTCAAAGTTCATAGAACACATACAGAAAAGTCATGCTCTGAGGTATAGGGTATAGAAGGAGAGGGGGAGAGCAGATAGGTAAAGTCAATATAATGGAGTGACCACACACGCAGACGGTGACCACCAGCGACCCATAGATCTGTCATAAATATAGAACAAGCACGATGGTAAGCCAGTTAGCATAATTATTTATTTATTGCATAGATATGGGGCGCTCGCCGCTGATGAAGGAACGAAACTACGAGGAGTGTTTTATCATTTCACCATCAGGGTATTTGTAGGTGTCGCGAAGACAAGCCCTTCACATATCCCAGCTGTCACTCTTCCGGGAGAACTGTCGCCTTCCAGAGAAGTTAAATTACTAAGAGCCAAGTTAGAGCAAACTTTGAAGATGGATAACTTGCTCCCTCTCGCCTGCGCCCTTATCTCCCACCCTATATGCTACCCTGGCAGCTTTTTCTCGCCTGCTTATCCAATTAGGTGTTGCAAACTTTAATAAATTGGATAAACGCTGAAATGTGACTGTAGGTGATTGTTTAGTAACTCTGTATATTTTCTCACGAGTATTTTATAAACTATCCGCGAAAGTACCGAAGAACCCCTGGTGTTAGCAATTGTTTACGGCGGGGTGGGGTGTGTATATAAACCCTACTAATTAAATATCACCACAAGTGTTCGTGATTGTAAACCGCTGAAGAGAAATAAAAAATACAATACTTTACATTATATTGAAGAAAATCGATCAGTATTAAAATATTTTTATGAAGTGTTAGATATTTAATATAAATTAAATTAATCAACTAGAAAGATACACAGATAATTAAAAAATACACGTCCGGCGGTGGTGGGTCATTTTAGACCCACCTCAAGTTTTCAGTTTTTCAACCGTTTAGTGGGAGATTTTTTATAGATGTTTCATTTTAAATATAATTTAATGAAATGACGTAATATGCCGTTATGTTTGTGTTAAAAAATTTAGGTTAAAAATTAAAAAATATCACAAATAATGTACATATTCTCACGCATCAACAGACGCCCTACACAGCCAAAATACAAATATCCACTGAGCATGTGATCTTCTCGTCGGAACCCGAGCACGTAGTGTCATAAAACTTACAGGTAGGCGCAACGCCCCTCGAATAGTTATATTACTGGTATTGTCTAGGGGCCGCCAGACGAAAATAAGTCAAAACAAATATATGGACGCATACCCGGTATCCTTTGTCTACCCGCACAAAATGTTGACAATATATGTTTCGGTGTAAGCGCTGAGATTCAATCCCGTAAAAGCGACGGATTTTTGTATGTATTTCACATGTGTATGTGTTGAACGTGTATATATATATTAATGCTTTAATGAATTAATGTATTTAATGTTTTAACAACGAAATCATCATCGGACAAACTTTCATCACTAAATTAACGGGATATTGAATGATTAATTGTCCTATACTGCAACTGTCAAAGTATCAATGTGTCAGATGACTTTTGAAACAGTTGTAAAGAGTCCGCTATATTAAACTATCGATTTTTATTTTATCCCGTTGCAACTATAGTACGTATGACTCTGATACATGTATAGTGGAACCTCGGTTTACAAACAACTCTCATTATGAATAATTCGGTTTACAAACAGTCAACTTATTAAACGAACTCACATTTCGAGTGCGTATTTTATTGTCTGTGTTGTTTCAAAATTTAATTAACACTCAATTGAATTGATTTCTCCTTTGTAAGATATGTTCAAATTAAGTTTGTTTTTATGTTTAATATTTTTGTTTTATTACTTCCAATTCATTTTAAGTTAAGACTATTAATATTAATTGTTTTGTATGTACAGGGTTTCAAACATTAATTAAATAATTAAGCGGCATTTTAGATATGTCTAGAACGGATCAACTCATTTTACATTTATTCTTTTTGGAATAATTGTTTCGGTTTACGAACAACTCAATTAATAATAGTCTCACGCAACGAATTAAATTAGTTACCTGAGGTTCTACTGTATCCGTTTTTTTTTAAATATAGCTTGCACGTTTCTTTAATAGTCTGTTATAATTTTCGATAAAGTTGCAAAATGCTTGGCAACTTTGAAGACACGATAATTATTTAACTTTGACAACGTGTTTGAAGTTTTGCGAACGCAATGTGTTTTCTACAATCCACATCCTCTTATCCGACTTTTCCCAACACAAGAGAAAGTTTTGAACTAATGCGTGTTCGTTCATTAAAAATGTTATATATTATACTTAGGCGTGTACACGCAGTGAAGTGTACTACGAGGTTTGAGCACTATGGACTGTATATATAGATTATCACCTAAGTAACGAAAATTCTTTGACAGCATTTAAATAAAAATTAAGGAATTGCTACTATTATGTTCCAACTGTCCCTGTAATAGATTCCATATCTGCTCGTAATCAAAATGATTTATACATATATAAAATGATACACTGTTGCTCTTTTTAAATAAAAAACAACGATGCCAAATGGACTGCTGTTGTATGTATTATGTTGCTACGCGACCTAGATTGATGGACGCACATAACGCTATTGTATAATTGCCCAAAAACAGCATATCGTAACATTTATATTTTCAGGTTGAATTATAATGTCAAGTATTGCACGCATAATTTAAGATTATCTATCAGGGTCATTAACCTAGTGATGTTTAAATAGTTATTTAAAGCGTTATTTAAAGCGTTATTTAAATCGTTACCTAAACCGTCATTTAAGTCGTTATTTAAACCGTTATTCAAATCGTTATATAAATCGTTATTTAAATGGTTTTAAAAACCGATTATTTATATTGATTTAAACGGTTATCTAAACCGTTATTTAAACAGTTATCTAAACCGTTATTTAAATAGTTATATAAACCGTTATTTAAACAGTTATCTAAACCGTTATTTAAACGGTTGTTTAAATGGTTATTTAAACAGCTGTTTAATTTGTCGTGTAAAAATTTATTAAACCGTTATTTTATCAGTAATTTAAACCGTTATTTAAAATTAATTAAACCATCATTGTGACTGATTTTGTTCGATTGCAACGATGATTGGCAACCGATTATTTTCAATCTCCAACAATTTGTACTTAGTTACCGACCATCGTCATAATCACAGTTATATGACGAATTACCATCACTATCATTAAAAAACCTGTTGACAATCTGTATCAATAATAAAATAAAAATATTAATTAAATTATATATATATTATATCTTGTAATCGTCACGAAATAAACCAAATTTAAATAATTTGATTCAATCTCAAGTTAAATAATAATAATTCACAACATTGACAAAAGTTGCAGTAAAGAGAATTAAAGGGAGGATTTTTGGATAATTACAGTATTTAGCCGCTTCTGGGCGATAGTTCTTATTGCGTCTCGTGTGGTCGAGTGGCCACAACCCTCAGCATTGATACCAACATTTAGATATTCAACATTTTACAATAGCGAGATTAAATTAAAAATAACGCACCGGCTAAATTAGTTTAACGACAAAATTTCAATAATTAATTTTTCAGGATTATTTGTCGTCGTAAGTCGCGCGTTTGTTTCAGCAACTAGTATAATACATCATACTTAAAAGTGAGTCTTAGCAATGGTACGTTAAAAAACTTGAGTGAGTACTTCGCGTGTGTGTATGTATTATGTGTACAGTTCACTGAGAAATTATTTTATTTTATTACTCAGTCCATATATATGTTTGAAGAGAAAATTTTATATTTTAATTCTCTGACTTGTGAATTTTAGTGCCAAACCTAAAATTGACTTTTATAGGTGCTGAATAAAATGTGTAGTCAGCATAGTGACGTGTTTCACTATATTTTTGGGAGGCGCGAGCAAAGATGTTAAATTACCTACATTAAACAAGTTAATCATCCCTCGATCATAAAGTTCCGTATTAAATCTTCAGGCACCACTATCGTGTGGAGGGATGTAAATTATACGAATATTTTTTATTTCAAAGGCATTTAAAAATATTTTTAACATATTTTAAAGTCAAAACACATATTAAGGTGCAGTTAAAAGAATAAATGCATAATTTATAAAATTCTACTTATTTTTGTAATCAAGCTAACGTAGTGCATTTCCCCGGTAATGAATGGTTTCGGGTTCGCATCCCTGTGGTAACCAAATAGATTTTATAGATTTTAATTAAGATATTTTATTAAATAAATATCAGATATCTCATAGAGACGAAGCTATTTTTAATGGAAATGATATATAGAAAATCAGATTCTCATTGAGTTAACATATAATATTTGATATTTTCAAGGAAAATTAATTAGCAAATTTAATAGTACTCGAAGCGAGGCAATGTAATAAGATATATACAACTTTCAAATATTTGATAAATATGGAGATTGAGGGGTGAGAATTGGTGAACGTTATATATATATATATATATATAAAGTGATTACTTAAGCCAGCCGAAGAGAGGTCGTAAGCCCTGTAGTTACCTCTCATATTTTCTATATATCATTTTCATTAAAAATATAATAAATATAGCTTCGTCTTCATGAGATATCTGATATTTATTTAATAACAGTGTCTTTATATGTAAAAATCAAGTAATTGTGTGTTCTTTAACATATTCAAATATTGAATATCTTTTAAATTAATTAATTCGTTAGATTAAAATGAATTTTAGACTAACATAAAAAAAATTCTCGCCCCTAAAATTGGTACAAATTTTCTAATATATTAAAATATACTAAAAATATACCTGGAAACACTTTTAAAGTATATACATACCTACATAAATACATATAAAATCAGATTAATTTTTATGTTTTTCATTTCTGTCGCATTAACTTTGACATAATTACTTTAATTGGCGTCGGCTCTTTTCGGTACCACTGTATCTTAGTCAGGACGTTTTGATACAAAAAAAATATATTATCGTTCGAGAACATGGATAAACGTGAGGTATAAACATCAAAATGGAGAATTAATTTATTATATTTATATTTGATTTAGTCTTAGGGGATTTTAAAATATTTAAATATTCTCTATTATGTGTTATATTATTGTCACAGACTACCAAATATATAGATAGACATGAACTAATGCAAATTTATTGTGTCACCCGAGTGATCATTTTGGTACCACTTACGCCATCGAATAGCTCCGAGACTTTTTTTAAATATATAACTCTATTGGAACGAAAAATTAAATGCTGACAATATAATATGAACTAATATAAAAAATACATCTTGTTTACACAAAAAAAAACATTTTCGAAGAGTTAATACTTTTACTGTTGCACGAATGTGTCATAAATTATCGGATTTATTTGAACAAATAATATTTGTAGAATGCCCTTCGTTCCGTAATTAATGTTACACTTTATTTCATGTATATTTATTAACTGGTTGTTGTTCACTCGAAAAATTTCTAAGATATTTTATTTTTAACAAAAATGTGACGTGTCTCTAAAAGATGTTCTGAAAATTCAGAAATATTCAATTGCCATAATAAAAATAACCCGTCTTAATAATTCATCTACTTTATATTTCTCTCTCTTTCTAAATATCCAAGTTTCTACTGTATATATTATTTAAATATGAAGCAGAGTACAATGCCAATTGGGATTTCATCGTGTTGCATTCTTACGTAAATTTCGCAGAATTTAAGATTTATTCAGAAAACTTCAAAATTTGAGTACATTTCTGACGGAGCTGCTAATAAAAAGACTCCAGCGTTTCTTCATACCAATTAGACGGTCCTTTGACAATTGGGTAATTATTCAAAAATTATCAAACTCCTCTAACAAACCCGCATAGCTCTTGATTAAGCGTATTATAAATATTTTGTATATTCTTGCACGCCTCTAAAATCATACTAAACATTGAAGAACAAAGTTTAATGTTTTCTGCTTAATTAATTACAAAAATACTTTACTTTTATCTCAATTGGATGGCAATTTACATCGTTTAATAAATTTATTTATTATTACACACGCCCAATTCAAACATTAACACAATTTGTAAAATAGCAGACTATTACAACAGAAGTGCAATATATAAAGATAACAAATTTCGTAGTGTCAGCATGTTTTTTATATAATCAAAATTGATAATAAATATAAAATGTGAAGTAGCAATTTATCCATCGCTATTGAGTTGAGACATAAAAAAATGTAATAGTGTAGTCCTGTAAAGAATTAAATTAACAGCAAAAATGTTAACTGCCTCCGCATATTCATTCCCCAAAGAATGCATTAGTGCATGAGTTCTGATATTAACTCTGTAATAATATAATGAATTGTGTCTCGATATCCTCAATAGTGCGTGAAATTTAAAATGAAAATATTGGCTGAAGCATTACAGCTAATTTTTCAAATATACTAGTAAGTTATAAGCTAGTTTAATAGAAATATACGAGTTTTTGGATGCGCTGATCTCTGAATCGAAAACTGTGAATGAGAAAATAAATTCTAAAGTAAATCAAAGTTGTTAAATATATTTTGAACCAAATCAGCTAGAGAAGAATGCTGCATGTATCCTGGATGCTGAATATCGCAACCCACGAATTCCTCAATCATCAAAACAAACCAAACTCTATCTGCGGTAGCGCATACAAGATTTTCCAATTCTTTGACTGCAGGCAAACTACACAACTGCACAATCTGAATAATAAACATATGATATATATATTTTTTTTATTATCTTTGTTTTATTAACCACTAAATTGAGTTTAAATACATCTACCGGTTTCGAAAAATACCATTTTCTTCTTCAGGATGTCATAACTAACTAAAACATATATTATTGTTTCTTTCCCAGAATCTATTGTTTAAAACAATTATTTAAAAAAAAATTTAGTACCTGACACAAATCATTACTTAATACAAATTTACTCGAATAATTTTTAGTAAAAATTTTTAGAATGGGACTCGTACTTAAATTTAGTTGGTTGCGTATAATTTTTTGATTAGTTTTACACGCTTTATATTTATTTTTTTAAAAAATAGATTCTGACAAAGAAACAATAATATATGTTTTAGTTAGTTATGACATCCTGAAGAAGAAGATGGTATTTTTCGAAACCGGTAGATGTATTTAAACTCAATTTAGTGGTTAATAAAACAAAGATAATAAATAAAAATATCAATTTTAACCACAAAGATAATATTGCTTATTTAAAAAAAAACATGATATATATTGTGAGGGGTGAGATGGCGGTCTGACCTCTCCACCGACAACAACAGCTTAGAACGAGACAATTGTGAATTATTTTTATCAGAATCACTTATATTTTTTCAAATCAAAAATTTCATAATTCATAACTTGTGAAAATAATAAAAATAAACTATTTTCGTATATTGGAATTAATTAATACTTACTCCACAGCTCCCAGATTGTGTTCGTCGGGGAATGAATATGCGAAGGTAGTCGACATTTTTGCTGAAAATGTAACTCTTTATGTGACAACATTATTACAATTTTTTGTGTCTCATCGGTGACGGATAAATCGTTTTACTTCACATTTTATATATATTTTTATTTTAATTGTTGATTATGAAAAAACAAAAAGATTAAATTGTAATTGCTCGTAAGCCATCAGGGTGAGATAAGTGGAGAGGGTATTTTACGACGCGCGTGATTTGCGGATTAGACAAATTTAAGAGTCCGATTGCAAGAGTGTCTTGAGAAAAATTGACGGCATTTAGACGATATTGTTTATAAAACATAAAATCCGCATCGTTAAACTCTATTTTTTATAAATAAAATATGAGAATAACGTTGTAGTTTTTTTTAATTTTATTTAATATTAAACTTAAAAATTTGTTGTATATATGTTAATATGTGGACTCACTTCGAGTACCACTACACTATTGCCATAATGAAATTAAACAAAATTTGATAATTCATTTCTCTGAAACAGCATGCATGTTACAATGAGAATTTAATTATTTTTTTGAAATTATTTAAAGCAATATTCTTTATCTGTAAAATTTTTCTTGATATTTTACTAGAAAACACCTAAAAATCAATATTTTTCATATATATATATATATATATTTTTTATATAGACCAGTAAATTTACATTACATATAATAAAAGGTAGCTTCATCTCTATGAGATATCTATTATTTTGTATAAATAAAATATGAGAATAACGTTGTAGTTTTTTATTTTTTATTTAATATTAAACTTAAAAATTTTCCGCTGGACACCCTTTATTAGATAATTTTTTTCTTTATGTATTGCGCTTCTGATGAAATTTTCTATTATTTAAAAAAAAATGTTAATGCCTGAATTGTACAGGGCGTGTATAATAATAATAAATAATTTATAAATTTCAAAGTAATTTTTAACCAATATAACTTATAAAATTTTCTAAATTTAGCAATGTTTATGCTGATGAAAATTATGAAAAATATATTAGGTAACTAACTAAGTTGAATCAATTGAAAGTGCACTATACAGATGTTAAGATTATCACCATAATTTTTTTTTAAATTTACTCCATACCAGCATTAAATAAAATTTAAGACTTTAAATAAATTTAAACACGATATTTTTAATGGGTTTAATATTTAAATGTTTCACATCAAAAACATTGAATAAAAAAATTAAAATTTAAAATTGCAAAATTATGATAATAATTTCTACAAATATGACTCATGTAATATCAGTTTAATCACGTGTAACAAAAAATGTACACGGAAACATAAAAAGGGTGTTTTTTAGAGGTATAGAACATAAAAATAAAATAAAACACATAAAAATCGTGGTAAAGGCCACGGTATTGGCTTAATTTGAATGATAATTTTATGCCATTAGTGTTTAAATATGTTTTCGCGAATATAGGCGCTGCGGCTGGTTCGAATAAAGCGCAATCTGGAAGTCAAATTTTCGACCAATGTGATGTAAAATAGCGACTTCACATATCCCTATAGAAAATAATCCAAAGGTGTTATCGCGCGATCTTGGAAGCCAATTCCCATGTTCATTACGCGAAATTATGCGCTCGTCGAATATTTTTGGGAGTAGCTAGGGACGTATATCGGAAAAACGTGACGAATGTTGGCTTTAAAGTAGTCTATTGCCTCTGGTTTATCGGTGTAGACTAGCCACTTCACATATCCTCACAGAAAATAATGTATTATAAATATAAGGTGTCGAATCACACGATTTTGGAGGCTGATTCACAGGTCCATTACGCAAAATTATGCCCTCATCGAATGTTTCCTTCAATAAATTGATTGGGGTGCGCGCTGTATAGCATGTTACGCCGTCTTGTTGAAACCACAGCTCTTCTACATTGAA
This sequence comes from Eubasilissa splendida, assembly GCA_031772225.1. Taxonomy (NCBI): domain Eukaryota; kingdom Metazoa; phylum Arthropoda; class Insecta; order Trichoptera; family Phryganeidae; genus Eubasilissa; species Eubasilissa splendida. The sequence continues at coordinate 5,814,462 of CM062866.1, read as the reverse complement.
ACCATTTAATTGTTCAGTAATCGTGGATCTATCGCGCTCTCCATTGACTGTAACGTTCTGGCCGACATCATTTTTGAAAAAACGACAGATTTTCAGGTGCACCCTGTACGACGTCTTTAGGGATGTGTATTTTCAATGAAAGTAAGCGTGGTATAACAACGATTTATGGTTATTCGATTTACTTGCTCGGATGGGCGATTATGTCGACTATAAAATGGACGTAGCGCACGGTAAACTTCGCGAACTGAACCACGAATTTTGAAATAAATTTGCACAATTTGTTAGCATTGTTCTGGCTAGCAAACTAAACTAAGCACAAATCATCTGTCAAATTAGCTGTTGCTGGAAAAAGGGTTGCCAATTTGAAAAACAAACCTTTATAAAAAACAACATTTATATACATTTATGGCCATTTCATGGCGTCGTTAAAACTATTTTAATGAAAAACAAACTTAACAAATACTAGCGCAACATTTCCCTCCGTTTTCCAAATACCTTTCCGAAATTCCTTTTTGAATTCCTGAACCCAATGCCAGTGGCGTTGTTTGGTTTTTATATTATACATACTTGTTAACAATTTCGTCAGCGGGCGCTCATTCCCCGCATGTTTTTATTACTTTTCTAAGAAAATATCCGACTCTGACAGGCATACAAAGAAAATCTAAATTGTTTGTGTTTCAAAGTATCTGACACATGTTCCCGAAGTAAAAATTCATTTTGTATGGAAAAACTTTAATCGGAAAAGTGAACGCAACGTTTCAGGCAAAGTTTTACTAAATTCTCTCGCATCTCAGTATTGAGAAGAATTTTTTTTCTAAACCTACGATAAATACTCACAGTTGTAGAGAGAATTCCAATCTATTTTATGTATTTTTTATAAATTTGAAATAGAAATTTAAGCCAAATTCAAATGTCAAGACCAAACTCATTTTTGAGCTGTGAATAGACTCGCTTACATATTGTACATGACCACTAAATATGGATTTTTGAGAATGAAACGAAATAGCGTTTAAACAGAGACGAAGCTATTTTTTATAATATTTAATGAAAATGTATGAAAGTATGGGTAATTACAGGGCTTACGATCTGTCTTCGGCTGGCTTAAGTGATCACTTTAAATAAATATAACGTTAATGTCCATGTCTATTTTTTTTTAAAGTTGTATATATGTTAATATGTGGACTCACTTCGAGCACCACTACACTATTGCCATAATGAAATTGAACAAAATTTGATAATTCATTTCTCTGAAACAGCATGCATGTCACAATGAGAATTTAATTATTTTTTTGAAATTATTTAAAGCAATATTCTTTATCTGTAAAATTTTTCTAGATATTTTAATAGAAAACGCCTAAAAATCAATATTTTTCATACATATACATTTTTTTATATAGACCAGTAAATTTCCATTACATATAATAAAAAGTAGCTTTGTCTCTATGAGATATCTATTATTTGTTTAATAACAGTGCCTTTGTAGGTGAAAATCATGGTAGGTACTCAAAACAATGGAAAAAAAAAAATTTCGCAAAAATCCGAGACATGACCATATTATCGAATATGTATTCAAGAAGAAAAAATAATAATACAAGTAAAAACCAATAAAACGCATGATAAATTAAATAAATACAATATAAAAATAGTAAAATTGTATAATTACAAGAATAAAAGTAATGATAAATACAAGATGCATAGCACGGCATTAAACATAAACAAAATATTTTTTTTAATTTCAAATCGCCAATTAAAAAAACAATAAAAATACACAATAATAGAATTTATGTAAACATTATTTAGTAATAAATTATTGTGTTTTCGAAATCATGCTTAATTTTAAGTAGTAGCTGAAGCCTCAAAGCATGTAAGTAAGTATAATATATTAAATATATTAATTTGAAAGATATTCATATAAAATCAATTTTATCGAAAAATATTGTTGGTGCGCCACCGGGATTCGAACCTGGATCATTTTCCAAACCGGAGAAGGTATATTATCCAACTATGCTACAGCGACAATATTCATCATTCAAATTAATATATTTAATTCATATTTAAAATATCACAGGCCTATGTTCTGAAAAATTATAACTTCACTATAAGAATGTAATAAAGTTGTATCAATGTATTCAAAATTTAATAAAAACAAATTGACGATTCTGGCGTTTACTATCAGATTACTCAAAGTATATTTGAGATTTCGTAAAAATAAGGTAGAAGGCTCTTTGAAATAATGGAACGATTCAATGTATTAATATCAAAAATGTAACATATAGGTTCAAAAATTTGTCGCTAAAAATATTGTCGCTGTAGCTAAGTTGGATAATGCACCTTATCCGGTTTGGAAAAAGTTCCAGGTTCGAATCCCGGTGGCGCAACAACAATATTATTTAATAAAATTGATTTTATATATATATATATATATATATATCTTTAAAATAATATATTTAATTCATATTTAAAATATCACAGCCCTATGTTCTGAAAAATCACAACTTCACAATAAGAATGTGTTCTCCTAATATAATATATTATTTGAAATAATTTGTATTTACTAACACAAAGTGAAGTTGTGAATGGTTTATAACTCTATTAATTTTTTACATTTTTCTAATTTGGTTCAGCGCAGATTTGCCTCCGTAATCTTGGCTTTAAGATTATAAGAAAATATATTTCGTATATGCTATAATTTTCTATATTAAGGTAATTTTGTGGCATGCTGAAAATAAATTTAATGGTCGCAGTCTATTTTATAATGATTGTATATTCTTAATTATGGCTAATAACAATTAGTTTATTAATTATACGTTAGTGTAAGAGCCCTATCTAAGTAATAGTTTTAAAAAAAGTTTAATCTATAAAACTTCTGATATAAATGATTAATAAAAACCCACATTTTCGTCAAAGAATGCAAAAATATCTTCTTTTTTTTTTTTTTAAATACGCCCTTATTATGAACCTTGTGTAACACATCTTGTAAAAAGAAAAATATATTTTCTGAGAATTTTTTTAAAAATATTTTGCATTAATTATAATAATGGAATTTTTTTAGAAAATTTTTCGGGTCAAGTGGTCCCATCTGCCTCTTACGCTTTCTTGCTTTACGTTTAAATTGACAATTTATTGTTTGATCAATTTATAAATCGCGCGTCGTTGAACATAAATAATAACTGAAGATGAATTATTATTTCCAAGAGTAATCAATGTCAGCTGCCCGTCAATATTTAATGTGGGTGTATTGTACATGTCTAGTATGATAGTGGATTAAGTCATGTTTACGTTTATTTATTACACAATACTAAAAAAAAACATATATAATAAATTCAAATTAAATGTATTTAAAATCAATTTTCGATTCGATTTCGGATTCGAACCAGAATCTCTTCCAATCTATAGAACGTGCGTTCAATTATTTTAAAACCATTTACTTTATTTTTACGAAATCTCAAATACCTTTGAGTAATTCGATAGGAGACGCCAAAATAAACAATTCATTTATATTAAATTTTGGACACATTTATACAACTTATATATTATTAAGGTGAACACATTCTTATTATGAAGTTGTAATTACAATACTCTTTAATAACATGTATAATAAATAGTAATTTAATGTATTTAAAACATCACAGACCGTCAGTTCTGAATAATTACAACTTCACAATAAGAATGTGTTCTACTTAATACTAATGGAATTTATTCATTTATTTATTGACATACATATTTTTGTTAAAACAGGGGTGAATATATTATAATATAACATGGTAATATGTTTATTGTGTGGGATGGAGTAGACTCCACCTCTGATATATACAGCGTTGTTCTGGCTACTTTGCTAGACTGAAGTTTGTGTTAAAATAGACAGTTTTTTTAATGCTGTTATTTAAGATTCAACTAGATTGATTTCTAAGACTAATATGCACTATTTACAAGTTTTTAATTACTGACATTAAATTTAACTCTATTGAGTTAATAATATGGCTAATAATTCTTAACAAATATCGACAGATATCGGTAGGATAAAGATTCCAAATAATTTTGGTACGATTTTCACGTATGTACTCACTAGCGTTGGGCGACGAACGGCTACTTATATTTGAGTCATCTGCGCTTTCACTAAAACTTTCATCTAAAACAAAATAATTATGTATTAACGTTAATTTTTGTATTAATTTAGATCCAAATATGTATTTCAGTTTGATAAAAAAAAACATGGCATCTTTTTAAAGTCATTTCGCGTTATACCGCGTTTTGATTATTATACTTAATATTGCCAGATAACAAAGCACATTTTTTAAAAGGAAACATGCATTTTTAAATTAAAAAAATAATTCCAAATCCAATGATATATAAAACTCAAATTTATTAAAAAAAAGTTGTAGTGGATTTTGAAATCCAGTGACACAATTACAAATGTCAAACAAGTGACTTTTAGCAATGTTTGAATATGTCCACACATTTTTTATTATATTTAATTAAAAATATATGGAAGTATGGGGTAATTACAGGGCTTACGACCTGTCTTCAGCTGGCGTAAGTGAAGTAAAATAAAGGGTCCAACAACAGAGCCTTGTGGAACTCCAAACGTTTATTTATTTTCGCTTTGACTTATTCACCCATCGCCCTGAGTCACTGTCAGATGGCACAACATTACACTGAACTGTTGTGACGTAAACAAAACGATTTGTTGAATATTCTGCAATAATAATTAATATTTGATTTAAACGCTTCTCTGGCAACATCTGTTGTACTCCAATCAAATAAGAAAATAAACGAGTATATTGCAACTGGTGCGAGGGAGACGGATAAACGGCAAATTTGCTTTCTCAAATGCGATTTTCAGTGTAACTAAAATGAAAGATTACTTACAATATAAATGTTTACAATAATTAACGCTTCATAGAGCTAAATAGAAACGACATGATAAATAATATATAATTTTTACTAATAATAAATATTAGTGCATTATTTGAGCTTGCGGTGTAGTTGTTACAACACTCGCCTAGTGATCTATTGGTCAGGGGTTCGAGCCTCGTTCCAATAGACCATCAGTTTAATCTTATTTTTATAGCATTTAGTTTAGTTTAAAAATAGTAGGAATATTAATGTGACACGTATTCCGTACATCATGTGAGCTATGCTTAAATAGTTTTATCTAGTAAAATAAAAATAGTTGAAAATTCTAGTTAAATCAGATATTTGGAAACGAGTTTCTTTAAGTTTCAGCAAAAGACGAGAGTCCATTTTGGAGTATTTATAAAATTGGAAAAAAATAGTGTAATATGTCACGACAGAAAAGTGTGGCGTTCTATTATCTCATCTTTGTATAAAATGGCGTGATACGTAAGTAATTACATATTGAATTTTTTTCAATATTTCTATCGTGGTTTTCGTTAGAAATTATGATTTTTTTTTAATGTGACCAAAATTTTACATTAGAAAGGCGGGCGTGTTATATAATTTTTGTTGACTTGTCGATGTTTTCATGGGTGGGCGGTTACACGACCGAGCGTGGCTTCTCTCCGCGGACGCCTGATCTCCCAGTATGTTGTCGGTCAGCTGGGGTCGGCGACGATGGCGGTGGACTTAAATCCCCGCCCCCGCACATTAAAAGAAAATTTAAATAATAATTCGTAGCTGTCATCATCAACACTTTTATACTCGAGCGTGACAAGAATCTGTAGTTGTTTAAGGCTATTGTTCGAGTGTGGATCTCCTGATGGAAGATTCTCCGGAGAACTGCTGAGTAGCTTCATCAGTATTATTTTGTTTATTTTTGTGGGTTAAATCTGTCGGCAGTGGTGCGTGGAGGATGAGTCTCTTACATGTTTTTCTTTTGTGCCATCACATTTTTACGGAAGAGAGTGCCTCTTCACTTCTCCTCTGCTCTCCGGCCTTGTTAATTGTTCATTGTATTATTGTATTATCTTTATGTTATGTATTGTAAATATTATTTACTAATGAAGTGAGTCAAACGGGGACTTGTAAAATGATTCTGAGAAAAGATGAAGTCATTTTCAGGCCTTTTGATAGTCATCTGAGGGTGTAGCTAAAATTGTAGAATGCTCGCTTAGTGCACTTCAGGTACCTGTATAGGTTCCCGATATACATAGAATCTTGAAATAAATGGGAAGATACAAATCAGCTTAAAAATAAATCATTCAAAAGTCCGTAGCTTAGTTTTAAAATAGTAATAAATGTTAATGTTATATATATATTTTTTTAAATATTGATTATCTTAAAAAACAAGTTTTGAAAACACAATTTTCAATTTCAGTAATGGCATTTGAAACACACATATATCATCTCCGTCCCCGTCCACAAGCAGACGAACAACTAATAACCGTATTATTTTAATCCAGGCTCAAGAACAATTTCTCATTTACGCCGTTAAAATTGTATAAATTACTTTTAACATTATGGTGAGATAATTCTAAAACTTTTTTCGCGACACGCGAAACTTTTTCGTTTTCAGAATTAAAAAGTTACATTTTCAGCAATGCATATTCATATTTTTAATGCTAAGAGATGTAATAATATAATATATCAAGCAAATTGTGGCAGACGAAAAAATTACTTCGTAGCATTTTCTCTTTTAAAATGGCTCTTTATACAGGGTTACTCGGTGGAGTGTGTATAGCTAAATGTCCAACATGATAGGATTAATTTTTTAGGTGTTTTCCGAGATGTAGCCTAGTGCACAATTTAAACAAATGTTTGCAACCAGTTTGATTGGTGAAAATCCTTCTGATTCGGCTGCCGTAATACCTTCACCAACTTTAAACATCAATCCATACAAAACACATAATAATTCCGTATGCCACCGATGTTCATCATAACTAGTTATTCCGACATAACATTAAATCGCGGCCAATCCCCCAAACATATATCTGTGATATATAACACAATTTTACAAAAAATTATATTTAAACTAACTATTTTATTTCACTGAATAACCCTGTAGTCAAACTTTTTCAACACAGAATAAAAATCCCACCGAAAGTTTATCATCATAAGAATATTTGTATAATATTTTGTATGGCGTATATTTCATTTTGAGGACAGTATTTTGAATGGGGTTGTTGCCGAGTTGTTTCACCCTTAAAGCATACTTGTTAGTTTGTTTCACCAATTGGCGAGAGAACAGCCCTTCGGAAGATTTGGAGGATGGCAAATAAAAAAAAATCCAGATCGTCACATTTTTGCGTGATAAAACTACGGATTTAGTGTAACATATTACCACGAAATGTTTCCCACTTATCTGGGTGGATCTTGAAAGTTTTGAAAGATATCAAAGGATTTTTTCGAAGACGGAAGTGGATGAATAACTTATAAAATATAGTGATAGTATTTTTTAAGAGACTAATGATGCAGATATTAGCGGATATTACACCCTAGTGGCTCTGATCAGTGGCAGTAAGGAGCAGTAGAAATATGACGAGCTGTATTGCTTACTGGAGGAATCACCTATAATAGAGTCGCTTTACCTTGGAATACATATAATCTTACAGAAGCATTTCGTGATTTTTTAACACTTACAGCACAGTGGGTCAAAATAAAACACGCCCGGCGGTGGTGGGTCACTTTAGACCCAGCCCAAGTTTTCGATATATTAACCGTTTTTAGGAGATTTTGTATAAACAAATTATTTTTAATGTGATTTAATGAAATAGTATGATGTGCCGTAATCTGTCTACTAAAAAATCTAAGTTTTTATAAAAAATATTACGAATAATGTACGTATTCTTGCGCATTAACAAACGGCCTGTTCGGACCAAATACAAGCATCCACCAAATACGTGGTCTTCTCGTTGGCTCGACTACCTGCCGGTGTATTAGTGGTTATAAATATTTTACCTTTTTTGAATTATAATTGAATTTTGAATATTAGTATTTTTTATTTTTTACACAAACAGAATGAAAATAATGTTAACTAAATATTTATAGAAGTGAAATAAAAATATTATAAATAAAATATAAAAAAGTAAATATTTTTCAACTATAATATATTTTTAAACAACATTTATAATTATAATACAACAGCAACAACAATATTGTAAAGCCGACATAGGTCCAGGTAGGGTAAAAAAACTTCATATTTTATTGATGATCCTTTCTGGGGAAATACGTACATTACCGCCAGACGAAAATAAGTCAAAACAAAATAAATATATGTTCAATAATTGGACTGGATCACAATATACAGATACCTGAAATCCTTTGTGTACCTTCTCCACGGAACGTTGGAAAGGATAGTAAAAAAGGCATTTACAAAAATGCTCTAAAGGTTGACAATATATGATTTAGCGTGAGCGGTGAGAGGTAATCTCATAAAAGCGACCACCTTAGGTCAGTTTTTGTGCGTTTTTGTACATTTTTAACAATAACTCATTTGAATCTGGTCCAATAATATTCATTTGAATTTTTCATTGTGAAATCAGACTGTCGAAACACATGATTTGAAATGAAAAAGATTAGCTAGAAGGAAAACAGAAATAAACGAATACTGTTTTCGTTTAAAAAATTCACATCTATTTTAATTTCAAACGCAAGTGACACCAGTTGCCATCGTCTTTTTTACAAGAACAGATCACAAGTACGCATTATTTATTATCTGCGCTCTCGATAAACGAGATTGCGTTTGCAGTCGCATTCGCTACGAGTTATTTAATCAGAATCCTTTAATAATTTATATTTTCATAAACATCTCAAAGTACATAAAATGTTCTCGAATATTGAAGAAAGAATTTTCTTTTGGTTTACATTTCATATTAATATTTGTTTGTATTCGATATTTATGACAGATCCACGGATCATCGTGCGCGTGCTAAGATGCCCCACTTTGTTCACTGTACATTTCTGCCCCCCCCCCTCCATGTACCCTATACCGCAGAGCACGATATTTATCTCTGCATTGTCTATGAACTTTTGAACTGTCAAGGAGAGTGAATGTCACTAACTTGAAGTTAATATAAAGTTACTTGTTTCTAGTGTGTATTCGGTTCCTCGCGTGTGAGTGCCGAAACTGCTATTTTGTATCATTGTATTGAAGAAGTTTCCTGAAGTTCAGCAGAGCTGTGACTACGGGAGAGAAAATCCAGATAAGTCGTGTTCTTTCTGGTTGGCCCTCAAGTCTTTCCTATCACCCTTCATCCTATCATCCCGTTTTCCCACCCCTTGTTAAAACAGTCTGCTACGTTCGTTTATATCTTTACTTTAAAATTATTCCAAAATTAAATGCAAGCGATACGTTGTAAAGAATGAATAAATCATTATTATGATAGCCAAGTACCTATCACCTAATCAACAAATCGAGTTTATGCATTAAGCTCCGCTTATGTATTAATTGTAAGCCTATAATTATTATATTAATAAGTGCCTTATCGATGTAATAACATCTTTATATCCTGAGGCATTTAATATTCAGATTTTCTTTTTATTATAGAAATATATTAATATTATTAACTACTATTTTTGAGAAAAACCTTCATGTTGTTAAAGAAACGTTAAAAATATAATATTATAAAATAATACACATTTGCGCTGTGCAGTTTAAAAAACTTTTCTACACGTCAATTTGAGCATGGACGTGTATTCAGAACAGCGCGCAGCGCAAACGAGATCAGTTTCGCGTTTAGTTTGTATACATTTGGAATAAACTTTTCAAAAACTGATGTGAAATACATACACAGCTTTATGTATTATTTCTATATAGATAATTTAGAACCAACTAGCAGAGAGCTAGGTAAAGAGATTGATTTTATTTTACATAGATAAAACAAATTATTATTTTAATGGATGGATATAAATATATTCTACTTGAGTTTATTAGCACTACTCAAGTTTTGAGAGAAATCGTAACTCTCATAGATAGGTGAAGTATTAAATAATTAACTTAGGTGGTAGACATACAAATAATTAGGTACTGACAGATGGAGGGGGAGGGGATGCAGTTAATGGTGGACGGTGGAAGGATGGTTGAAACAGAAATATTGAGTCAGTACCTAATTACTTGTATGTTTACCACCTAATCATTGTCTTCTATATTTATGTGTAGTCAGTTTAATACTTCACCTGTCGATAATAGTTGCTGTTTCTCTCGAAACTCTAGTAGTGCTAATAAACTCAAGTAGAGTTATAACATTGTTTCATTTATATCCATCCATTATAATGAAAATATACAAAGGTAACGCCGATTCTATTATTAATATATATTATTTTTATTTTAAATATCATATTTAACCTATGAAAGGTAATTTTATACATGTTATATGACTCTTTTCTTAAGTAAATCTTTGTATATCTTCTGAAATATTTGTTATTCCTAGTTAATAAGTAATTGATCATACATAAAATAAGTTTTTATGTCTTTATAATGTGATCCAAAGCCGACTGCGTGACTGTCCCCCAGCCAATGATTCCACACTTAATATCCACATAAAGATTCCGTCATCAAACCTTATCTCGATCACGTCAAAGAGTCGTAATAAATTTTGATAATAATGATATTTTCAACAAGTCAAATGGTGTCTGTAGTTGCCACACACAAATAAGGTAGGACCAAAAATAATAAAATTTTACGGCACAAATTCAAAGTTAAAAAGATTACCATAGTGGAATTATATCGGAACACAAGTTTTTATTGGCAGAGTTGAGAGTGGACACTTAAAACTTGAAATAAACGAAAAAAATTAAATATCTGTAAAATTCAAATATTTGGTTATGTCAATGGTGTATTCTGTATGATCAATTCTTAGTATTACTGGATTTTCAAATACAGGGTGAATATTATGTTCCAGGCCGATATTATTTTTAAATAACTAAAAAATTAAACACATTTTTTAAACTTTATATTTATTTATCAATTATATGGCTTATTACAATTATGTATAAATATGATATTGGCCAAGTGGCCGCCTCTGGCAATGGCACAAATGTGTGCTCTTTTAATCATATTTTTCATAACTTTCTCGCACACTTCGCGTATTATTTCAGCAAATATAATTTCTAATATTGTCCTGCAGCATCGGAATTGTTATTAGTTTATTTGTTACCTACTTCCATAGAAAATTGTCGGAAACCATCAGATCAGATGATCGAAGAAGCCAATCGATATCCCAACTTATTACCATTATGCTGTCGGGAAAAATATCTTACAAAATTTTAAGCGTACCTCGCCCCAATCGACTCAATAAACCACCAAAAAATTCTCCATAATACATTGTAATCAACTACTCTCTGTGACTACTAAATGCGAACTGACAAGTATTTGCTAAACCAAAATTGCGTCTAAACAAAATCGGCCTGGAACATACATAATATTCACCTGTAGTTACGCACCCAATTGAATAATAACCTTACCTTCATGCTGTGTAAATATTGAAGTTACTTTGTAATTATCAGAGTAATACACTAGAGTACATACCCGCCTTCTTATTAACATGTTATTATGCGTATGAACGTGCTCTTCTGATTACAGTAGTTGAAATTATCTATCTGAGGGGTGACGAAGTCGCCGCAACAGCGAAATAGTCTAACCCCTAAAACAGGATAGGTTGTATATATAAAATACTTACATTCGAAATTAAGTTATATTTTTTGATAACTTTTTTGTATGGGATATAGTAGTATCATTTTTAGTCATTTTTCAGCCTTGTCTTGGATACTTTCATTTGTATTAACCCTTCCCAAACCATGCAGTAACACAGGTCTACAATTATAATTAAACCTGCAATATTTCCGTAAATACATGCTATATAAAATTCATATTTTAGATAATCCTAAAGAAAATATTAGCGCTTAGGAATGACTAGTGAAAAAACAATTATGAAAAGAGAATCGTACAAAAACAATTACGTTTTCCATTCAATCCGTTGTAAAATGAATACATTGGTAAATATACAATTTATGATATGAAAGACAGAGATCACACACTATTTTCACAGCGAAAAGAACAACAAACATACAACATAATTGTCTCTTTCTCACTAATTAAATGAAGAGAGATAAGAAGGAAGGACATATTGTATAAGACTTAATGAATGCTCTAAATTATGTTATTAATCATTTTTTCAAAATTGAATGCTCAATATTTAGAGTAAATATGTGCCATTAAAGCCATTTAAGCGAATAAAAACATTTTTTCTAACTGTTATTTACGGTAACGCGAGTTGACAGCATGGCTGCGTTCGGGTATTTTATATCATGGTATGGTAAAGGTTAATGTAGCCAATTTGTGTCGAGTGTTTATGTCATATCATTTTTTTTCCTAAATACGTGTTAATACATTTATCAAAATTATTTAATATATTTTTAAACATTCATTATAATTAGTCAATCCAAAATACACACTACTATTTAATTTGGCTGCTGGCTGACAACACATTTCTAATAATAACCGATTATATAATGAAATACGATGCGAATTACGTCGCCTGAACAATTATTTGGATTAATTCCAATATAATTGCTTAATTCCAATTTTATTACGTATGTCTAGACTATTTTACTGTCGTTCGTGTATGAAGTTCATAAAATACAGAAAATTTATCGAATTAAACGAAGAGACAGTTTTACATTTAACTAAAAGAAAGAGATTCTAAAAAAATTATAGAAATTCCACAGAAATAATTTGCAGTTCGTCGAAAACTTTCAGTTCGTCGCATTTTGTGGAATTTTCTTTTTACCTAAGCTTATCATATTTCTAAGAAGTGATGTTTATAAAATAATACTTAAAATCATGGCCATATACCTTAGCAATAATACAGTTTAAAAAAACCTTCACAGAGAATGAGAAGTAATGTATGCCATTGTGCGCTGTCAAATTTAATATTTTGGTTATACAGAGTGTAACAAACCTAGTGCAAAATATTTTAGAAGTACATAGATATATATATGAAATATTTGATTCGAAATGGCCTATCTCAACCATGTCAGAGAGATATAAGCATTTTAAAAATTTCATAGCTATACGATTATTTAGATTAATTGATTCCAAATTATATATTAAATACAAAAAATATAAACAAAAATGTAAAAAACATCAAACTCCAAGTTGCCGGACTATTTTTTCGTCTAGTGATTTAAATCCTGAAACAAAAATATTTAATAATAAAGCCTAAATTTGGCAAATATTTTTTTCAAAAGTACCAAAGACTTGAGCTTAACAAGATTTTGTAAAAATCTCATACAACAATATTTTTGCTATGTTGAATATGTCCAAGAACACACAATTACTGGATTTTTACCTACAAAGGCACTGTCATTAAACAAATATCAGATATCTCATAGAGTCAAAGCTATTTTTTATTATGTTTAATGGAACATATTTGGAAGTATGGGGTAATTACATTGATTTAAAATAATTTCAAAAAAATCAGATTCTCATAGTGATGACATATTATGCTGTTTAAAAAAATGTAAAAATGAATTATCAAATTTGGTCCATAGATGGCGATGGTGTAGTGGTACACGAAGCAAGTCCACATACTAACATATGTACAACTTTCAAAAATTTAATAAATGTGGAGATTGAGGGGTGAAAATTGTTGAACGTTATATATATAAAGTGATCACTTAAGCCAGCCGAAGAGAGGTCGTAAGCTCTGTAATTACCACATACTTCCATATATTTTCCATTAAATATAATAAAAATAGCTGTTTTATATGTTAATTTTTTATTTTTATTTAGTGCATACACATATGCTCTAATATAAACAAAATTTTCCTTTTTACTATGACTTATCTTAGAAATATCATTAATTGATTTGCCTGTTACTTTGTGGTGTAACATTTTAATTTAATAAATATTATATATATCATTTTTATTTTGACTTTGTACTACATACACACAAATTTTCGAGTTAATATCACTAGTTTCGGAAAGAGCACTCCTTCCCATCTGTTATCTATGCTATCTTACTTTCTTTTTTTTTGGCATCTCGCCCATGTTGCCTGGTTGGGCAATGCATTTTAAAAATCTGCAATCAATTTTCTTTTTGGCATGTTTTGATTTCATGATAATTGTTATATATTTGTAACTTGTAATAAATTGTATTCAATATTCAATTGCATTATTGTATATGCAATTATTAAAAGTTCTTCATCGTCCTTCAGGTTTATTGTTATAACAACATCATAACGTTATACATGACGTAACCGCCGAAGGCACATTACTACCACTGATGATGAAAAAATATTCCTTAAAGAGTTGCATGCATTCACCATGTTTCTATCACCAGATAAATGCGCACAAGATAACTGTTACAACAAACTTCACACAAGTTACATCGTTTTTTAATTTTAAGTTACATTAAGGTGAATGAAGTATGAAACATTATATTTCGGTATTTTCGATTAGCGAAATAGCTCATTCAGCAAAATTTTCAACCAATTGATTATACGTTTTAATATTCCCTTTAACTGAATGTTTCTCATTCAATTCTAGCAGACTCTGCTAAGATATAAGTCATCAAATAAGAATAAAAATCATTACTTTCGCCCGAATTAAAGCCTTGAATTGAGGCACAGAACAATTAATTGAGATGATCAGCTTAGCTATGAAATAAATTTTATATTCACTAAGAATGGTGCAAAATTAGACTTCAGCTATAAATCCGGCAACCTGACTATAATTATATTATTATTACGGAGTACGCGCATTAGGTACCTGTAATTATGATGGATTCCAGGGTATTTCATGTCCTTCCACTTTAATGTGCAATCCGAATAATGGTGAAACATCAAGAATGTCCTCGAAATAAAAGGCTTGTTAGGTAACTTCTTCTTTCTACCTCGGCTTTATGTTCAGGGGGGAGGCATCTAGCCTAACTGATTCATTTTTTAAATATTGACAAGTCAAATGGTTATGAAATGAAAGAATATTTTTATATAAGAAAATTTATAATCTATATCTTAAGATACTTGCATGTGTTAAAAGTGGAAAATGAGTAATTTACTTTAATACTTATAAATAAGGCTATTCAAAAATAATTACAATAAAATTAACATTACATATTTGTGTTCATCATGCTAGCATTAATTTCTCTGCCAAATTGTTTATGTTGACGCTTAACTGATGTAGATTATTCAGGTCCCTCACGTAAGGGATTACCTCTTAGGATGATGGATCCTGGACGTGAAGTGTGGTTATCTCCTTCTGGTGCCAGCGTAGGGTGACGGAGCTCAGGCTTGTAGTTGATGACAAGACGATGCTCAATTATCCAGGCAAACCGGGACTCTGGACGCGATATTCTTATACTATAGCGACAGTCTGTTCTCGCTACACCGATTATATTTATCAACTTTTTATAGATGCAGCGGGACCCTTTTTTATACTTTCACATTTACGATTAAACGCAGAGAACATCACAGACTAAACTTAAACTCGAGGTGCACAGTTTACATTTTCCCCGAAATTACAATCTATGAAGTGCTTATTTGATACTTTTAGTACGATACTGATTTTATTTTCTAATTGAAAATAAAATGTCGTCTTTGGCGGAGCCACTTCTCACACCTATGGTGATGCATCCCTCAAGGCGCGTTTGCCTACGTGACTCTAGTCACGTTTGCCGCATTACCGCCGCTGTATTCGCCGCTGTACCCAAGCTGTGTCTGTCCACCTGCGTCTAACAATACCGAGTTTTTATAACCGTCCGTCGCTTACTTTGACTAAGTGCTTTTGTACCCTTGAACAAAATATTGTTTTGGGTAATTTCGCATTCTAACAGGCTATCTCGTAATTTTTCATCTTTTTATGAACTTAAAGCTGATAGAAAAGTAAATAAAGCAGACTGAACGTAGTGTAAACGAGATTTGGAAAATTTATTTATAAAAGTGTTTAGAAATGAACATAAAAAAATCTTTGTCAGTAAAATAAATACGGTGAATAGTAGGCAGAGCTCTTTCTAATCAGATATCATCATCATTTTTAGTCGTTTTCTCAATTATTAATTTATTTTTAAATTAATGACTATATAAAGTAAAATAAAAGTGAAAAATAAAAAATAAAAATAATAAGTATCTACATGATAAAATAAATAAAGTATTATTAAGGACAACACATTCTTATTGTGAAGTTGTAATTATTCAGAACATAGGCCTGTGATATTTTAAATACCAATTAAATATATTAATTAGAACTATACACATATAAAATCAATTTTATCGAAAAATATTGTAGTTGCTACAGGGATTCGTACCTGGATCACTTCCAATCCAGGGAATTATCCGATTACGCTATAACCAACACAGTGGATTGACGACAAATTTTCGAACCCATATGTTAGACTTTTCAAATTAATTACTGTCTTGCAGTACCGTGTCGGAAACAAAATGAAAACAGAAATGAGTTAGTGAATGAATGACAGATCACTATCAGTGCGGAGTCTTCAATTCCTATTGCTTAATTTTACTTTGTACACATATGTAATGCCTCAAGTCGCCTTATCATTTCTTCAGTAAGTGTGCATACTTCATTATATAAGAAAATATTTTATTTATTTATTTAGATATATATAATCAGCTGCAAAAAAAAGAAAAGTTCGTAATATATATTTCACAAACATTTTAAATGCATTGCCCAACCAACATTAGGGTAAATTGCCAAACAAATACATTTCACAAAGCCAAAACTCGTTGAAGGCGAAGCACATTAAGATCGAATACATAACATATAGCAAGTAGACGTGAAAATATTAAAAAATATATAGAAAAGAGAGAAAGAAAAAATAAAAATACCAATGTGCGATATAATATGTTACGTAAGCCTTTATAAGGTATATAGAAATATGTAATACCAAAACACACAAATATAGTTATAAGAATTATTTCTTAGGAGAACACATTCTTATTGTGAAGTTGTAATTATTCAGAATATAATGTAAAAATAAAATAGATGGCTCTTTCAAATAATGGAATGATTAAATGTATTAATATCAAAAAGGTAACATATAGGTTCGAAAATTGTCGCTGTAGCATAGTTGGATAATGCACCTTCCCCGGTTAGTAAAGAGATCCAGGTTCAAATCCCGGTAGCGCAACAACAATATTTTTCGATAAAATTGATTTTATATGTATATCTTTCTAATTAATATATTTAATTAATATTTACAATTATTTCATTATATAAAAAAGTTTACTCTCTGTATCTGCTCTTCCTAACTGCAACAACCAACTTGAAATATCCCTTTTAAAAGCCTTAACGTCAGTTAAAGATTTAATTTTATTTTAAATCTGATTGTACATCTGGGAGCTTAAAAAGTGAACAACCTTTGACCAAAAGTAATTTTCATTCTTGGAACTATTTTAAGCTTATTTGCTCTTGTGGGATAATATCTTTCAATCCTCTTTCGATATATACCAGAATATACCAACTATCTTTCCAATGAAAGGTAGTTGGTATATTCAGCATATATAACTTTCTTACATCCAAAACCTGAAATTCTCAAAAAATTGCATCAGATCATTCGTATTCGTAATATAAAGTTAAGATCTTCTTTCTTCTTCTTTCAAATAGGCAATCCACCCTTTAAGAGTGACTTGTAAAATTAAGATCATTACTACAGAATATCTTTTTCGTGCGGATAAAGGTTACACGAGCTACAGAAGAATGGTCAAAATCAGCTGGATGGATAGTCACAAATGAAGATATTATGGTCCGGATGAAAAGTGAAAAATAAATATATAAAACAATAAAAATCCAAAATGTTCAATATCTTGGACAAGTAATTAGACATCCGGAGAAGTACGAAATCTAGCACCTCATAATGCAGGGGAAGATTTCTGGAAGTCGGGGCACTGGAAGAAAAACATCACGGCAGAAGAACCTGAGACGTGATGATAACCAACATGATATCCATCGTCCACAGGGCACAAGAAGAATAAAACTTTACATAGACATGAGAAAGATGACGGTCTCCTATAAGATGGATAGACCAAAAAAAAAAGTTGAAACCTGCGATAAGCATGGCTCACGACCGAAAAGAATGGAGACGAATGTGCACCAGGTGTCTGGTACTTCAGGGGACCATGATACAGCAGTGAACTAAAAATAAGATCTTTAAATCAATGTAAAATTTTAACAAAAGCAAACAATACTACGTCATCAGTCATAATTCTTGTTATACAAGAGGTATTAATATTTTTCACAACAAATCCTCGCACTTTATTTCAATTACATCTTGGAATATAAATTTATCTCCATAAAAATAAAACAGATAAAATACAAAGACTTATTTTATAAATTGAGTGGGCATAAAGATAGCGTAAGATAGAAAACAGGGCTGAAACATAACACTAAATTGTGTGGCAAGGGTGAAGGGTTAGGGAGACAAACGAAGGGTGCGTGTTATAAATTTTTATATTTTCCTAAACACATAATCCTGAGTAAAATGGGTGAAAAGGGAATTGTTAGCCCTTTGGTGATAGAAAAATATGAAATACTTACAACAGTAATATTTACTTAAGATGGTATATTGCTCCGAGACTATACAATCAACTGTTAAGAAAATTAAAATGAGTAATAAATTATGTTAATATTACAGGATTGAAATTTAATCAATGAGGACGGACCCACCGCTTACCCAGGACTTATGCAATAGGCTCAAGGCTCCTATCGCGGTCCTACGCATTCGCCGCCCGGTTGGCATTTTTTAATTCTACTAGGCGGCTGTTCGATAGCGCTCCGTGTATATGACAGAGCGATACCGCACAGCTGCCAAAAGATAATTTGCCCTCATTTTCGCGGTAAATTTTGTTTTTCACATTAATTTATTGTCATTTTTTACGCGTGAGATTTCTCTCGGAGATTTGACTCGAGTGCTTGTAAAGAACAGTACAGGGTTCAGCGCCGAGCGTTTTATGAATCATCACCGCGTGTGTTTTGCTGGCAAATAAGAATGACGCGTCCGGTACATACGTACTTTTAACGACTCTCAGAAATTAAAGTCTCATTGAAAGATTGTCGTAGACACAAAAATGTTTGCTTAGCATTGCTTAACTGAGATCCAGGTTTATATTTCGGTGTCTTTCTAGTTGAATAATTTATTTTGTATTAAATACCACATAATTGTGTTCTGAAAATGATTTTGTCGCATTCACAGCTCAGATCTACCCAAACCAATATAGTGTCATTGCCGGGGTGGTGTCAATTATTTCTTGTAAAATATCCTCACACAATATGCCGACAGCACCACATATCTAATGCGTATATCTTCTCGGGCTCTTATTGTCTCCGTGTCCACATATTGGGAATACTACCGGCCGAAGGATGAATAATATTAGTGCAATCTTCGGCCCACCCCAGATGATCGAGCACGAGTTAGGAATACGGATAATAGAACGGATGGAAGGAATTAGGGACAGAAACAAGAAAGGGATAAGGGGGGCTCAAAAACCAACCAGCTACTAGGAATAGCAAGACCTACCTGAAGTACTCCTTATTCACAGTAGCCGCAGTTCTTCTAGCTACATAAATACGCACTTTGTTGATCCCGCAGCACACGAAGCACTCTCAATTGCACACTTTGCTGATAACGCGAAGTGGGAAGATACGCACCGTGCACAGATGCAAGACGAACCAAGATAATAATTGACAAGTATGATTAACTCAATTGCAGGACGCCAACTTGACGCGCACACGACACACAGATTGAATACTATTATTCTGACAATCTTCAACCTGGTGATGTTTCTGTCTTGCTAAATTTTCTTCAGTTTTTTAGGAGAACACATTCTTATTGTGAAGTTGTAATTATTTAGAACATAGCTCTGTGATATTTTAAATATGAATTAAATATATTAATTATAAAGATATACATATAAAATCAATTTTATCGAAAAATATTGTTGTTGCGCCACCGGGATTCGAACCTGGATCTCTTTCCTAACCGGGAAAGGTGCTTTATCTAACTAAGCTACAGCGACAATATTTTTAGTTAGGAAAGAGATCCAGGTTCGAATCCCGGTGGCGAAACAACAATATTTTTCGATAAAATTGATTTTATATGTATATCTTTATAATTAATATATTTAATTCATATTTAAAATATCACAGACCTATGTTCTGAATAATTACAACTTCACAATAAGAATGTGGTCTCCTAAATAATAAAGTTGTATCAATGTGTCCAAAATTTAATAAAAATGAATTGATAATTCTGGCGTCTGCTATTAGTTTACTCAAAGGTATTTGAGATTCTGTAAAAATAAGGTAGATGGCTCTGTCAAATGATGGAACGATTAAATGTATTAATATCAAAAAGGTAACATAAAGGGTCGAAAATTGTCGCTAAAAATATTGTCGCTGTAGCTTAGTTGGATAAAGCACCTTCCCCGGTTAGGAAAGAGATCCAGGTTCGAATCCCGGTGGCGCAACAACAATATTTTTTGATAAAATTGATTTTATATGTATATCTTTCTAATTAATATATTTAATTCATATTTCTTCAGTTTCTCCATCGCTAATTTTTAGATTACTTTCAGATCATATATTTTCCGAGATAACTTTAGTAAGAATATTTTTTTTGGAGGGGCGCAAGCTAAGATGCTTACATATAAAATACCTGAGATTTTCGTAACCGGTTGTAATATCATACATTATTATTATAAGGGTTTATTTTTCACGTTATTTCCGAGGTTCGATACTCACTCAAGGTCTCGAGAGAATGTAGTGCTTAAGCTAGAAATAATACATAAACTGTAATAACATGTCTGCGGGTGTGTGGGCCAACTTAGAATGGTGTTCCGGCCCCGTGAATTTATACAATACAGCCATCTGTGGGGGAGTAGCCGCTAACAACACAACTATAACTAATCCATTTCGCGAAGAATTTCCAAAAGAAATAACAAACTTCAATACTTATTACCGTTACAATAAGCAGATATCGAAATAATGTAATGGTCGAAAAAAATATTTTTTGGTGTGTAAACACCTTAGATTCTACCTCCACCCCCCTCCCTTCGCACAATCCAAAAATATCCTCTCGAGGGTACGTGTGACCAAAAAAATACGTCACACTTATTACCATGATGAAAATATATTGCTAGGAGAACACATTCTTATTGTGAAGTTGTAATTATTCAGAATATGGGTTTGTGATATTTTAAATATGTATTAATATCAAAAAGGTAACATATAGGTTCGAAAATTGTCGCTGTAGCATTGTTGGATAATGCACCTTCCCCGGTTAGTAAAGAGATCCAGGTTTGAATCCCGGTGGCGCAACAACAATATTTTTTGATAAAATTGATTTTATATGTATATCTTTCTAATTAATATATTTAATTCATATTTAAAATATATTGCGTTTTGATTATTATTCACGTGTTGGAAAATGAAAGAATATTCTTTCAGGTCTTAATATCTATATAAAAAATTGAATTAAAACAAAATACATATCTGTCTAATACACACATACAAAAATTACAATGATAAATTAATATACAATACCCACACACACAAGTTTATACAATACCCACACCAACACGTTTATACAATACCATACAAACACGTCTATACAATACCCACACAAACACATTTATACATAACGATATGAATGCTAATTAACTCAAACGTTTTTTGTTCTTTTTTGTATCATATATTTATTTATTTAATTCTTAACATAGTAAATAAAAAAATTCAACAAACTCTTCATGCAGAAAAGTCATGTAACCATACTATTCTCACGCTAGTGCTCCGGGTCCACGCTAGTGGCGGTGTGTGGTCAAATAAGAAAATAAACCATTTCAATTCCCCAAATCTAACCAATTTGTCATAATAATAAATAATTAGCGGTATAGTAGCTGAATTCTGATAACATTCAGGTTTTCAATCCCAGAACTCTACGTTATACTTTAATCAGGGCAAAAAAACATAACTTTGACGACAGAAAGAAGGGTAATTTAGAAACAAAACAATTTGTTGAATGCGAAATATATTAATTTTACTTGAAATTATGGTAAACATACGATTCACAAAACCACATCACATTTTTTGCGTTGTTTTTTATTGTCTATCGTAGACATTAGACAATATTTATGCATTTTATTATTCCTTCGACTGGTACCCCTTATTTGTGTTATTGGTATGATTGATTTATGTAGTGAGAAGGTCGCCGCTTTCTGCGACCGGTGGAATGGCTGTCAAACCACAGTCGGAACAATTGGCAATTGCACTCGGTACTTCGTCGAATAAAGATTTACTAATCGGCTCCAGTATTAAATTAATTTGGCTCAATTCAGTCAGCGCATCCATACCGAAGCTCAAAAAGAAAAAAAATACAACCCACAACGAGCAGAAAATAAGCATCCGTAATTTCAGGTTAGTGGTGATTTTTCTACCTGTATTGACTTTCATATTATCAATAGGAAACCCGGGAATAACAAGCTATCGAAGGAGTTCACTAGAACAGCGATCATACTGCAGGTCTGGAATTACCCTATTTTATAAATATTTTTTAACAGCATTTTATATCTTGATAGGTAAAGAATTTTTGTCAGAACTAAAATAATAAAAAAAACAGCAATTTAAATTTTAATATATAACAAAATAAAACAAAAACATAAATACCACACGAAATTTTTCTAACAACGAACGACGAGCGTAATTGTATGGTCACGCATATATTTGGAAACGAATTTATATATCTAAATAAAAAATATTTTATATCATTGATTTAAAGGCATTACTAAAAATTTTATTCAAGAAATTTATTCGAAGAAATAAAATAAAAAAAATGAAAGTATAAAAAAAATACGTCTGTCGTGGCATGTCAATTTTCGTGAAACGTTTCAACAGTAATTTCAAAAGTAATATCAAAAGTAATTTCAAAAGTAATTTCAAAAGTAATTTCAAAAGTAATTTCAAAAGTAATTTCTAAATTAATTTCAAAAGTAATTTCAAAAGTGAATAATTGGTTCAAAATAGTTGTCGATTTCATGTCTCGTGAATTACTATCCTTACACTAATTCTTGACCGAAAATTCAAAAAAATTACCTGTATTTAGATAGAAATAGGGTCTTGGGATGATTAGTTTTACAATAACTTTTATTATCATTATCTATTTTTCGTCTCTGAAGGGTTAAATGCTGCAGTCATGGACTTCCAAATACCATGAGATCGTTAGAAAATAAAAAATAAATTATTTTCTTACTTATCACCTACATTCAGACCATACTAAAAATTATATTATGCATACATTGTACTGTAAGATTGTACAGATTAGCAAAAAATAATATTGAATATTAATAGTCATTTATAATCTTTCCGAATTATGCAATACATGTCACTGATTAAATTCTTCGATAGGAGTCGCTGTTCAAAACAGATACATAAATTACGACGCGACAGATTAATGCTTCGTTGGCCGCTGTGGAAACTTTTTTGCGACGGACATATTCGGCACTGGGCCGCAGACGGGGTTGTCTTATTTATTTAATATTCAATAGTTCGTAAGTCCGCAGTCCAATATCAATTTGTTAAAAACTGCTATTATTAATTCATGGATCAAAATGGTTTTACACAAAATATCGCATTTACTTGAGATTTTAAGTTTATTTTTTCCTGTTCACATTATTAAATTTCTTTTAATTTACTATAACCACCATGTTTATTTTTTTAATAACATTCTGACGATAATCATGTGGTGACCCTGTACGGACTCACCTATCAACCATATAGGGACTAAACCAAAGCGACCAATCAGCAGAAGCAATAAGACATGTGCACCAGAGACGGATACTATCCAAGCAACTAGTGACCACTCTTCCGCAGACTGTCCTTTCATAGACATCTCCATTGAACAGCATCTCGAGCGAGCCACTCCAGAGTTCAACTGTATAATTCATCACGTCAATAAACGAAATTTTGTAAGTGCTCTTTCATTTCTACACCTTGCTCTAGTTACAACAGGTACCCTCCATTGCGGCATATAAACCACACGCATGAGACTACAAGATGTTAGGAGCTTCTGTCTTACAGCAACATAACCTTCAAACACAATCACATTTAAATTATCTCAACATCCACAGTCCGACTCCTACAATAATATCAATTTTAGATATCTTTAGGTGTGCATATGTGTATATAGTTTTACTAAGTACACTGAATGATGCATTGTATAATAATAAATATAGATTTTACGGAAATCTTATCACTATCAGCCGTTTTCTGCTAGTGATAACACAATAACCTAAAACTACATAATTTATTTCTCCTCAATTTCAATTGGAATAATTGCCACGTATTGTTTGACAGCGATTTCAAAATTCCGAGCAACCGCGGCTTTCCAAACATTCTTTAAAAGTTGGAACACGTCTGCGAATCCCAACTATCGCATCCCGCGGCTATTTGTATTCACAGCGTCAAATCATGGCAGATATTATGCAAACAGTTTACAAAACCACCCGAAATGGATTACAAATGTAATAATTGTAATGCTTTTTTGATGAAATTACCAACCAGACCTGGCGTAACGATCTCTAATGGCCCAACCCCAACCCCAACCCCCCGTCCAAAAGGTGTTTGTGATTATTTAATGGAGCGTATTTTCACGGCGGTTTCGATGATATTGATCGTTCAGTTCAAAATGTCAGCGTTCTGAATAATCAAATTAAAACCATTTTAATGCACGTGATATACGTTTTAGTCCGATGCAAGTCAATTCCATAAATTTGCTGCAGCGCAATCTCATTTCGACCTCGCCAGATAAAATATGGATTAAATATTATTATATTTTAACGTGTTATAATGGTGTTTGAATCGGTCATTTTCATAACAGCATAATCTCGTTAATAGAGACACAAAAAAGTCATAACTACGTTTTGTTTACGTACATAAAATATATTCATTATACATTCCATTTTCAGTTGTGGTTTATATAAAGGTGTTTTTTTA
Organism: Eubasilissa splendida; assembly: GCA_031772225.1. Lineage (NCBI taxonomy): Eukaryota > Metazoa > Arthropoda > Insecta > Trichoptera > Phryganeidae > Eubasilissa > Eubasilissa splendida. Next base: position 5,789,567 of record CM062866.1, on the reverse strand, counting down.
GAGGTTTGTTTTTCGAATTAGCAAACTAATTATTATGTTAAGTTTATAATAATTATATTCATTATTATTAACTAATTAGCAAATTAATTTGATAGCTGATAGTTGATTTGTGTTCAGTTTAGTTTAGACATTTTACCGTAAATAAACTTACGTCAGAACAACGCTTGCAAATGATGCAAATTTATTTCGAAAATCGTGATTCAGTTCGCGAAAGTAACCCTGCGCTACGTCCATTTACGGTCGATATTTTCAACAATACGGCACAAAATGCCACACAGCGCGCGCCACAATTAATGTATTGAAGGAAACATTCGATGAGCGCATAATTTCGCGAAATGGACCTGTGAATTGGCCTCCAAGATCATGTGATTTAACACATTTGGATTATTTTCTGTGGCGATAAGTTAAGTTGCTAGTCTATTTCGATAGACCAGAGATGATAGATGACTTGCAAGTCAACATTCGTCGCGTTATTGCCGATACACGGCCCCCAGCTGCTCCAAAAAGTGGTCGAAAATTGAACTACCAGATTTCGCTTTATTCGACCCAGCCGCGGCACCAATATGCATGAAATCATATTTAAACACTAATGGCATAAAATTATCTTTCCAATAAAACCAATACCATGGCCATTACCACGATTTTTTATATGTTTTATTTCATATTAAAGTTCTAACCTCTAAAAACACACCTATATATGTCTGTTTATATGTGTTGTGTACACGTAAGTATTTTAGGTGAACACGTTATTTTTGTGAAGTTGTAATTATTCAAAACGTAGGTCTGTGATATTTTAAATATGAATTAAATATGTATTAATATCAAAAAGGTAACATATAGGTTCGAAAATTGTCGCTAAAAATATTGTCGCTGTAGCATAGTTGGATAATGCACCTTCCCCGGTTAGTAAAGAGATCCAGGTTCGAATCCCGGTAGCGCAACAACAATATTTTTAGATAAAATTGATTTTATATGTATATCTTTCTAATTAATATATTTAATTCATTTTAGATTTATTTCATTTTATAAAAAAGTTTACTTTCTGTATCTGCTCTTTGTAATTGCAACAACCTACTTGAAATATCCCTTTTAAAAGTCTTAATGTCAGTTAAAGTTTTAATTTTATTTCCAATCTGATTGTACATTCTGGGAGCTTGAAAGCTGAACAATCTTTGACCAAAATTATTTTTTATTCTTGGAACTAAATTTTAAGCAAATTTATTTAAAGCTTAAGTATTTTACCAAATGAACGTAGGTACCAGTTGCAAGTTCAACAACCTCCTTTTTTTAAAACTTTTAATGCAGTTTTCTTCTTACATAGCTTTTATGCATATATATATATATATATATTAACAACAAACTTAGCTCATTGTTATATAAATCGGTCATTTAAAACAGTTATTAGTTGCTAATAACACTACTCTAAAATTGAAATAGCCACCAGTATGGAAACAAGCTTGTTATTGAAAGATAACGTTACATTTTTTAATCTTGTGGCGATTTTCATTCATAATAATAAGTGCATTAATAAATTTATATCAGTTTTTCTTCAAATTTTTCCTTTGATGACCGTAAATAATGAAAAAATTATAAAATAATTAAAGCTGATCTTGGTATAGTGAGTAAGATTAGGAAAGAACCACTTAGGCGGTTTGGTCATTTGGAGCGGATGAATGAGGAAAATAGTAAGAAAGATATACGAGGCAAGTGTTTATGGTACCACCAATAGAGGAAGACTTGGCACGATCATGTAAACCAGATAGTTCTGTGGACGAGGCGAAAATTGTATGTTATAACTTTTGAATGTGGTGTTCAATCCTTTCTGCCTACCCACGTGGAAAAAGGTGAAATAAGTTCTCTAAATAAAAAATTATAGAACCTGCTGAGATTGCAACTAGTACCTTCACCTTTTCATCCTTGTTTCATCTTTATGAAACAACCTGTGCTATTCTATTGTAGTATGTTATTATTTCACTTTTGAAATATCATTTTCATATATTCATTATTTTTTTACAGTCCGTCACAAGTTGTATACATCATAGTAGATTTTTGGTGGTCCAAGAGAAATTCTTATGTGACAATTATAATCTTTATTACACAAAAAAATACAGTTAAGATACAAGGTATATAACTAGTCTCGGAGCCAAACGATAAAGCAAAAGAGACCGCGCCTCGTGCGCGTCACCCTTTTATCCCCGTTCACACACACATATACATCTCGCCCCGGCGGTGCGGGCGCTTTGATACACACACATACATTCGATCTCAAGGACATCACAATAAATATAAGTATCTTATATAAATTGTTGTTGTTCTTAGTGGAATTTTTTTATATGTGTAACATTAATGAACATTTTGTAATCCCGGGACTCATTTTAATTATGGGTCGTGATTGAATTCACTATATGTGGCGTAATGAAACGAAGAAACAGTAATATATGGCCTATACGTGGAATATCGAAACGTAGACAGGACATATCTCTGACTGTTGAAGTATCTCACATATATTTGTCACGTGAAATAGAGTGATTACTTCGTACAATTCAAAAGAATCCTCGTTTACAGTTGTCTTGTAGAACATGAATACCAACCAAGTATAAAGGAAAACATCCACAATACAAATTAAATTAATCATTATTTTGATTTTTTTATTTATCTTTTTATTATTAATATTAAAAATATAATACAATTTCAATAATATATATATATATATATATTTGTTTCTTCTCTATGAAAGTAAGACTCGTGTATAGAGAAGGAGTATATTCGAGTTAATTTATGTTTCAGTTAGTCTGTGTGCATATTTTTTTAACTTCAGTTACAAATTTATGATAGTCTGTAATTTTTCTAATTGTGATGGGGGATTGTTAAAAAATTTGATACCTTGATAAATATATTGATTTTGAGTTGCGGTATATTTTAGTTTTGGGATATCAATTTGATCTATATATCTTGTAGATCGGAATTAGCTTCTAAAATTTAATTGATTTTTAATTTTGAAAATTTGAACTATTGAATTTTTTTTGTATGTCTACTATTTTTGGTTCTTTAAAATCTGTGAAAAGTTGTATATTTGGATAGTTTTTTTTAGAATAATTTTTATTATCATTGTGACATTGAAGTTTTATATGCACCTCCCCATCCAATAATTTCATTATTGAAATATTTTAGTAGCTATATATTTAGAACTAAGTTCTGAAAAACTGCAACTTCACAACAATAATGTGTTCTACTTAAAAATAAGAAAATATCTTTTTTATAAATGGATGCTTTATTGTGAAAACTCAAAAGAACTTTTATTTTGCTTAAATCACGCACGTCCAGAATCCGTGCTTTTTGGTCCTGCGGTTATGACACTCGCCTAGTGATCCAGTGGTCGGAGATTCGATCCTAATTCCAGGACACCATCAAGTTAGTTCTATTTTCATAGCGCAAGTTTGAATAGCTTAGTTTGAAAATAGTAAGAATATTGATGTGATATGTATTCCGTGTACGCATATCTAATACATCATATATACTGGACTAATCCAGGAACCACAGTTTGAATTTGTACGCAAGAAATCGCTGAAATTAGCGATATTGTAAAACTTTTTTTGTCAAACATTTATCAATAAGTTTTAGAGAGTACGTGGTTTCAACAGGACGGTGCCAATCGCACACGATTTAACTACACCTGATTATTTTCTTTGAGGCTACATAAAAGAAAAGTTCTTCTTCTTCTTTTAAATAGGCAATCCACCTTTCAAGAGTGATTTGTGCCATTAATCTAAGTGTAAGCTCTGTAATTACCCCATATTTCTGTATATATTCCATTAAATATATCTTTTTTGACAATTCATTGCGGATCACAGGTTTTTTTACAGTAATCTCGTCAATGGTAATTTTCAACTCCCGGTTAACTTGTGCCATCTTCTTTCCCTTAACTCGCCACATTTAATCATCATATTTCAAGCAAATTTTTTGAACGACAATATTGAAAACAATTTGTAATTTAATATTTCCTAATCCATAATATTTTTGTAATTTTTTCTATAAAATAAAGTTTTAACTAGATTAATGGCACAAATCACTCTTAAAGGGTGGATTGCCTATTTAAAAAAATAAGAATTTTTCTTTTATGTATCCTCAAAGGAAAAAATTTATATATACATATAACGTTTACCCCTTAATCTCCATATTTATTAAATTTTTTAAAGTCGTATATATGTTAGTACGTGGACTCGCTTCGAGTATCACTGCACCATCGCCATCTATGGACCAAATTTGATAATTCATTTTTTCTTGGAACAACATACACATCAACTCAATGATATATCTGATATTTATTTAATAACAGTGCCTTTGTAGGTAAAAATCCAGTAATTGTGTGTTCTTGGACCTATTCAAATATTGCTAAAAAAGATATGGTCAAGGGTTTCCTCCTCGGCACCACACTCGCACATTGGGAAATCTATTTAGTTCAATCTGAATAAATGTGAGGCAACCTGGTAATGCCCAATTCTCATTCTAGAGATATTTGATATTGTTCTTTTGGAGACTTTCCTTTTGGAAAACCAGCGAGTGCGGAAAATAGATCTTTGAATTATTTTAAGCCCATTAGCCTTATGATTATTTGGATCCATCCATTGTGCATTCCAAATAGAAAAGGTTCTACGGTAATAATTTAACAACAATTTAAAAACAAGTCAAGGAATCGTACAAATTATATCGGAAGCATGCCAATATGCAATAAAAATATAATTGAAAGAGCTCGTATTTGTGCAGCATCTAGAAATGGCTGAATAAATTATGAGGATTACGTGTTTGGTAGATGAATCTGAAGGATCTGTTTAAGTGTGCGACTCGGGGCCCCAATTATCCCAGCGATCACTGTGTTCGTAGTAATTAATATCGCAGAGTGTGTGAGCGGATATTTGTTTATGTGTGGCTGGAATAGGCAGATGAAGGCAATTGAACATAGTTGCACAATAAAAGGTTTGTATGAGCAGCAAGGACGTGAAGCATCTGCTGGTTGGTGATGGTTTCTGCTGACTCCCGGGGTGGCTACACCGCAATATATTGTCGGTACTAGTGTACCTTTAAGGTTGATGCGAGCTTACCCTTTGCACATGGAGATACTGGTTCATGGTCGGTAGTATTGCTAGTTATGGAGGTGATAGACCTCCATTCTATCCCATCCTATATCTCCACTCTCGTCTTTCATATGCAACAAAACTCAGCTGGACGTAACCATCAATGCAGTATAAAACGACTGCCAGAAATTCTCAATGTACTGGCTTCACGCATCGTTAGTCAGCTCTCTGTGCAGGCCGTACTATTCACTTCACCTACTGACGTCATCCGCAGCGGCAGCTTTTTATGTCCCTTCCGATCTTCGATATATACTTAACGCACTTGTTTTTAATAATTAATCATTTTAATAAATTTGCTTCAATAAATTCAGGCCGATGGTTATGTTTCTATTGATAATACCTGCTGCATATTACACCTACATATTTTATAAATACGCAATACGTCTCGCGACGTACTGAGCTTCTTCGGTAGTCCCCTCGTTATGGGGATGACGTATGCCATGGTTATCGATTGTGAGTCCGAGTGTGGCTGAGGACCCCTATTCATGAAACACAAACCCTTTCACTGGGTAGGGGTTCTCTATTTTCCGTTCGTATATTTCGACATTTCACGCCATTTTCCTCGATCGTGGGTAATGATTTCTTCGTATTTAAAGTCTATGACACATATCTTTCTTGCACTGAGCACGAAGGCAGCGGTTGATCTTGGAGCAGCCACATCCATACACTTCAACCTTGCAGATATGCAGCCCTCAGCTGGCATTCTTTAGGCTCGCTCTATCCTAACAAACACTCTATCTCAGTAGTTGTGGTCATAACTGAGAATCATGGTAATCTATTCTGTATTCCTGCACTCATTGCTATCTTGGGTCTTGTCAAGTACGATATGTAGCGATGCTCAAATTGAGAACCCCGACATAATAAATAACGCGTAATAATCTCCAAACTCAACTCACCTCAAAAATAATTACAATGAAAATAAAATAAATAATAATTAAAGAAAAAATAAAACTTACCTGTTATATTAAAAAAAAAAACACTTTGTATTTTTCCCTTTATTGTTTATTTTCTGTTGAAGTACCGTAATATAAAGTATTAAATAAATTATTAATAATTTCTTTCCCTCCCCTTGACAAAGGCAATTCACACCCACACAGCCACACAATACAACAGAAAAATAATTCAGAATCATAATAATTAATTTTCCTTTATATTTTTAAATTTCGTACATTTTTAGACGTGACGTCATTTTATGTGGATCCTTTTCATTTCGCCAAATAAATATTTGAACTCTGACATTTCAAAAATAGCTCTTACAATATTTTCGGTTTAAACAGCTGCAGAGGTAGCCGCACGTTAGTGGGCCATCGATTACAAACAACCCAGAGACAGGTTGACATTCAAATAGATTTTTAGAAGGACTTTCGATAAATATCTCATCCAGGGATAAACAAACACGCGATTTCGGGATAAACGTGCTTACGTCAGATTTCATCAGAGACATCGATTCCTGCCAGTATAAAAAAGTGAGTGTATGAGCGGACAGACCGAGACCATTATTAATAAATCTTGTCATCTAAGGCAAGACTAGCGATGCATAATTGAATACGGGTATCAACACTAACGGATGGAACTGGATGCTTCGGAAATAAGGTTACTCTGACGTATATTTGATAGAATAAATAATAAATCTGTAATGGAAAATAATATGTGAAGAATAATGTGATTTTATAAATAATCAGTCATATGAAAAGGCTCTCAATCTTATCAAAAAACGATTATAATAAGGGCAAATATATTATTGCAGTTTTCCTCGATTTAAAAGAGCTTTTGAAACTATCGACAGAGATATAAAAATAAAAAACTTTGTAAACTCAAATTACTAAAGTAGGTGACTTAATATCTGACCCCTCCTTATATTCTTAGGAGTATTATTTCTAATTCATTCTGAATAATAATAATACACATTGATTTATATTATATCCAGTTATGTATATTAATGCAAATAATTTTATCACGAAATTTTCTAGATATTTTGTTATTTTAATTTTAATTTTATTTTATAGAGAAACAGACAGTACAATAATAATAACTGATATAAAACATGATATTTAAAAATAATACCAGTGAAGTATTTTCGGAATTAAACAAAGAAGACTGTCATACAAACTAAGACATAGTACATAAAAATAAACATAATAAACTAAAGAATAATATGTATTAAAAAACTGATAAACAAAGGAGTATTTTTACATTGAACATATAATGTGGAAAGGTTAAGGGGAGAAGGAAAATGGAACGCAATATATATTTTCTTTATTATTTATGTCATTCATATAAATTAAAATAATAAAGGACCCAATACCGATCCTTGTGCGCTACCTTTTTCAATTAGTAGTGCACTCGAAAGTGAATCTTAAAATTTTGTGATTTGTTTTCTATTGGTTAACCATTTATTTAACTAGGAGCAAAACTTTAGGATACTTTTCAGTGCCCAAAATGGATACCAAATATGTGCCAACGAACATTCTTGTTTTGTGCACCGCGTATATTTAATAAATTACCACATCGGTGATTAAGTGATTAACAATATTAAACCAAAAATAACAAAGTGGTTGCTTAATGTGGGCAGAAAGCAAAATGAAACTCATGTTCTAATCTAACTACCTACACATTTTGTCTCCAACTATATTATAGACAAAAAAATCATTTATAACTTCTGATTGTACCTTAACCATTACAACTCTTAAAAATTGTACAGGTAATTGCTTTAGAACAAACCACGTCTAGTCAAGTAATTACCTTTATTTCATATGTATTATTTATGCAATAAAAAAAAAATTCTATTCCCTTAATTCAGATATCCAGAAGTTTTTTTAACAAGTTTATTTCTATCTATCGTTTCAAAGTAGCGTTCGAGAGACGACCTTTCAGAAGATTTCTGACCGAATTAGTATTGCTACATGATGTTGATACTGGGTGTATTTACGGCTGATGGGAGCTTGGTTTTACGCATCGGTATTTACAGAGTGCGTTCAGCATTGCCGGGTGGTGATAATAAAAAAGTACATTTTTTGACAATATAATTTTTAACAAAAAACTAACTAATTGAATCAACTCTGATTACTGGATAACAGTGGAATGAACAGTTTTTGCAAATATTTTATTATTATTATATTTAAATTATTATATTAAAATTTATTATATTAACAATGCTTCTCGGGGTTGGTTCATTTTTTTCTCTCACTGCCTCGATTCTAGAAATATGTATTAATTTTTTAGTTTACATAAAAATATACGAGAATAATTATTTAGCCAAAATAATATTTTCTAAAATGTTCCCAACCGTAAAAATATTCCCAACATGGCAAAAGAGAAAATTTAAAAAAATATATAATTTCGCCGTAAATACAGGCCTAAAATTTGGACCGCTTCTGCGTTGCTTCTTGTGCATATTCCGAAGGGGAAATCATCTCGCAAAATACCGATCTCAAAGGAGTTTATTGATTTCGCGCCAAATCTTTTTGATAAGAGAAAAAATCAAATTCACCGCCTTTGTGGCCAACTCGGGAGGTTTCGATCAAGAGGGCCCCATTGTTGTAGTTATTTGACTTTTTATAACACGCCCCTGCCCTTTTACCCCCAAATTGTACTTTTGATTTTCGCGGCTCCTTCAGACATTCTAGCAAAAAAATATTTTTACTTTTCATTTATACGCTTTATTTTTTTTCGCCATACGCAATACATTTTAATCCCCGGCGATATAAAATAATCAACTCGTGTTGCCGTACGGCATTTGGGATTTTTAAGCGTTTTAAATGAGGTAAAAATATTTTTATGAGTGTGATAATAATTTTCCTTTTCTATATATTGAGAACTTATATAAATATTGTATTTTCGGAGAAAGCAATTACTTGGAAGGGACCCACCCTTTCCCGGAACCATTACAGAAGTTAAGACTCCCTTGTCGGATCCACTCAACAATGCTAACTAATGCGAAAGTTTTATTTAACAGACCGTGAAGAGATAATTAAAAAAAAAAGTAATATTTAAGTAACCTTAGATGCCGTCTGAATCTTAATTTACAATATCCAAATTACTCAAAGAGAACATATTTATAATACAAAAAACCAATACAAAATATTAATATTTGTAATGTATACCGATATAATCAATTGTTGTTTGACATATTATGTTAATTAAAACACAATCATGAACATAAATTATACAACGAGTTTTATTAAATACAACGCCAAACTGATTTCGCTTAGTTCAAGCTTCGTCAGGGCGTATTTTAAACTAACAATACGTTCTTCTCCTTATGTCTTGCAAATGCACTCTTTTTGTGTTTACTATTAGTTTTAAATACGCTTTGACGAAACTTTAGCTAAGCGAAACCGGTTGGCGTTGTATTTAGTAAAATTCATATTTTATACAAACTGATTGTATTTAATTTGATAAATATTGTATTTATCATTTGGAGTAAGATACGTCTGTTTCAATGTAATAATCATTTTGTGGTCTCTCTCCAGTCAAGCTCAGTATGTAGTAACATAGCTTATCCATTTTGTAGTCTCACTCCAGTCTAACTCAGTATATAGTGAGATATCTTATCCTTTAAATGAACTGTGGGTCAATGTCATTCAAACGGGAAAAATTCCAATAAAAATATATGATACAGAAATGATATAGAAAATACAAGAATCAGAGTATGGAGGAAATAACATTTACAGAATGGGGAAAATTATATGCAGATGAATAATAGTATATTAACAGATGTGCGCCTTGCAGGAGGCGGGTTAGCTTTAATTTCTTAATATAAATGTCTCACAAACTTTATTGTATGGTCAAACATCTCTATTATCTGTCATCATCCAGGTCAGTCCTTGCTCCATACTCCGTGCCATGCTTCTCCACTTTTCTCAGCATCCTGCAGATCTTAGAGCTGTTACCAGAGAAATCCATGTTGCCTTTTCCACTCGGTCGGTCCAGCGGGTGGGGGATCTTCCTCTTCCTCTTCGTTCTTCGACGTGGCCCACCACAACAAGCTATCTTCCCTTCTCGCAAGATGCCCAAAAAATTGAAGCGTTCATTTCAGGCTGCAGATGAGAGCCTGTCTTTGCTATACTTTGTCAAGTCTGGACATATAATTTTTTGCTTAATCTGTGCTTAACAATAAATCAAATAACAAATGTAGGTACGCAACGTTTACTTCACATAACCCCTTCTGGCCGTGTACACAACACAAAAGCAATATATTCTGCGATTATCAATCGGACACGTGAGTGATGGATAAATATTGAGGCATCCACCGCTCACACGTTAAACAGTCTCATCATTCAACACATCACCTGCATAATCATTCCATCATACCCCATAATTGGTAACACCATTGCATATTCATTTAAATCCCCATACACTTTTAAAGATTCCACATGTAAAACAGTACACTAATGGCTGCTGTTGCTTTCAAAATACTCATCTTGTGCATACACCGACTTATTTTGCGTTCCCATTTCTGGAATCAGACCCGTAACTTATTTTCCGGAATGCTGTTGAGTACCTGGGTCGAATTATATAGGATGTCAGTTATATCATAAAATCTTCAACCCTTCAGCGCAGTTTTTATTTATGGAAATAGCCAGAAATCTGGCAGGACTATCCAATTGGGTAATCATTTTCTGGCCCCTTACAAAAGAGTTCAATGTAAATGTTCTAAATTTTGATCGCCCATTTTTACGACAAAGTGACAGAATACACACAAAATACCTAGGAACAGGTCTTTAAAGAAGCGACATTAGGAATTCGATCAATTAAAAGATGACTCCAAAGTAATCTGCTAACTTTAAATGCCGATCAAGTTAATTAAATTAACTTTTCTGCAACATAAATAGGGCAACAGACTGACGAATATAAACTTATCTTGCATTCATGTGATTGTGATTATGTAACAAACAGTATTGGTCGACGTAACTCTAAAATCATTATACAAAGAACAACTATGTATAAATATTTAAGATGAGTTCTGGATACTAATTTCAACTTCATAGAACACATAAGAATAGCTTTTTTTATTCTACTTTTATATCCTTGGACAATATTGTGATTTACTACCAATGATATTCCACGCATCGGTTTAATCAATATTACAATACGGAATACTAGGTTGGGGAGGTACTTGTACGTCACAAACCAATAATTACAGCTCAAAAATAAAAATAATTTAAAAAAAGACTAGAGATTACCTAACCAAACAAGTTTTTAAAGATTTACCTGTTTTAAATTTATCTTCGAATCGAGGTAAAATTAATGAACATGTTACATTAAAAATGTCAAATTTATGAATAGGACATACATGCATCGTACATTGCTCCTAGACTGTATAACCAACGGCTAAAATCAATTAAATTAGCAGAAAATATAAATGTATACTAAAAAGAGGTTCTAAAATGGTTTAAAGGTCTTCAAAATAACTTTATAATTATGTTAAATAAAACACAATTTCTTTGTATGAAACCATGAATTTTATTACTCGCCAACCGGTTTCGCTTAGCTCAAGCTCCGTCAGGGCGTACTTAAAACTAACAATAAATACAAATTCACTGTCGTTTAAAAATGTGTGCAAACCTCTAAAGAAAACACCCTTTATTATTTCCTTTTATACTTTTGCAATAATCTGCTGTGAATTTCGCATAATTTTCCATTAAAAAAAGAAAAGCACATGTAATTATGGAACAAACGAAAATTTCATTTATTTCAATCAATCATTTTAAAGACAGCAGACTTGGAATCTATCTGAAAAAAATTGAATGTAGAATCGTTGATCATAACCACACTAAATAAGTAGACACCTACATTATCATTTTGAGCAAGTTTAAAATTATTTTCTAAATACAATTATTTGGCTATGGTATCTGTGACTGTGATCTCCAAATTCATTATTCCGTTTGTGGTATTTTATATGGTAAACAAACGTTCGTTTACATTTGAGATATTATTATAATGAAATTATTATGATAAATTTGTTTTTAAATTCGACATTGTTAATGTATAACGACCTCTCAGAAGGAGTAGCAGATATTCTTTTAAAGCTTGCTTTTTGAAATTTACAATATGTTTTCATAACAAAATCAATCGTATATAAATAAATTAAATTATTTTGCTATTCTATATATATATATATAAACCGCTATTTCTAACAAAATATAAAACTCCAATTGGTTATAGACTTGGCGTTCTACATTAAGATGGATAGACTAAGTCCGCGGCATGACCGAAGCCTCGCTACACGTTGCTCGAAACGAGACCCAAGAGCGCGAAGCAGATCATGAGCATACTGACCCTGTGTGAGAGAGAAAATTAAACATTTTAAAACGACACACTATTTGTAATAATATTGTAAAATGAGACATAAAAATTAAATTCTATAATATTAATATAAATTTTGTTTTTAACCACTTTTATGAGTTAAATTGAAAATACAATTTCCTTCATCAGAATCTCAAATAAACTAACTAAAACCATATATCAAATTGTTCTAATGCTTTTAAATTATATTTAAAAATTAATCTAGTACCTAACGGAAATTTTTATGATGATCAAAAATGTGGACATTGACGTAATGATTTATTTTTTATGGTAGGACCTGTGGTTAAATTTAACTTATTTCTAATGATACCAAATTATTTTATTTAAGACCATCATTGTTTATATGTAAAATACTCACTCCCAAATTTTTATCAACAGTTGGATAGTTTTCTAATAAATTATTGAAAAATTCAAAAAACACCTTAAACATCTTAAATGCTTCTTGACACTTATTTTTTACACAAGTCAAAAATAAATGAATGCCACTTCTCCTCACACAGTATTTTATGTATATCCATACATACGAGGGCATTGAGATGTATCGATTACTGTCAGAGATTTCGAGAGGCTGCGGCGGAGGGTGAGGTATGGGGATGGTGGGTAGCCTACACAAACAATGATAGAAAGTCTCAAAGTGTGTAGTATGACGCCCCCCTTCCCCCCGATCGATTATTCCCCCCGCTCCACTTTGACAATATTCTCCCTCATCCTCGTCCACATCTATCTCGGCTCTTCATCATCAGCACGCATCTCATCTCTTAGTTCTCCCCTACTTCGCTCTAGGAAGAGAGTACGAGTACCACGCAAACAGAAATCCCACATGATTTCTGAACTATTCCCCGTGTGAATAATTCGCACGGACATGCTGGATATCGGATGTATTCAAGAATTTTTTATCTATTCTAGTTTTATTTAAAAAAAATAATAATTGAAAGGCGTATCTACCTCACCAACAAAATATTTAAGTAAATCGCTTAAAAATATACACAGAAAAAATCTATAATTACCACCGGGACTCGAAGTTACCGATTTTCAATGAAAACTCATTTTTCGTTATAAAGTTGAAATTTCAGAACATACTTTTACGGTATTCTAATACATATTAAATTAATCAATTAGATAGAAAAATAAATACAAACCGAAATATTTTTTTATTTGTACCTATATCTTTCTAATTGACACATCGAATTGTTTTAAATATAATATTTTTCAAATACCAATTAAACGCATTAATTAGAAAGATATACATATAAAATCAATTTTCTCGAAAAATATTGTTGTTGCGCCACCGGGATTCGAACCTCTTCCCAAACTAGGCAAAGTGCATTATCCAACTGTGCTACAGCGACATTATTTTTGACGACAAATATGTTACATTTTTTTAAACTAATACATCTATCGATCTATTATTTGAAAACCATCTACTTTGTTTTTACGGAATCTCAAATAACTACTCGATAAAATTGATTTTATATGAATATCTTTTTTACATTCAATTAGTATTTAAAATATCACAGACTAAATAATTACAACTTCACAATAAGAATGTCTACTCTTAATAATATTTTTCTACTGACTTATAAAGTTTTTAGTGAATGATATTTTGTACCATAAATATATTTAAAAAGATTAATAAATAGTTATTGATTTTTCAGCGCTTAAAATATAAATAAAATTAATACAAATTAAATAACACAGAACCACACTACTAAATATATAGACATGAATTAAAGCAAATTCCTTGTTCAATATTTTCAATTTGGTATCACCAACGTTATTCCTTTGGTACCACTAATACAATCAAATAGCTCCGCGATTTTTTAAAAATATATATGACTTGATTTTAACGAAAATTTAAACGCTGATAACATATGCAAAAAAAATAGAGTCTAGTGAGTAGAATGTACGATATATGCATTCTTAATTATGAATGTCAACAAGTCGAAAGTGATGGTATTCGAGAAGGAGGAAAGCAAGACACCGCGCTAAATACTTGGAGGTAATGAATGTTTGGAACAAGTAGATGAGTTTGTATATTTGGGAAGTATGTTCGATAGAAACGAAAAGATAGAGCAAGATATCGAAAGGAGAGTGACTACAGGAAACAATGTGAATGGCGCTTTGAATGGAAGTATAGCTAACGGAAACATGTCAACCGAGGCAAAACTAGCGATACGCAATGGAGTCCTGGTACCGACACTGATTTATATAAATGATGCCTAGAGCTGGCAGAAAAGGAACCAAAGTAGATTGAATGCAGTGGAAATGAGATCGTTTAGGCGTATGCGTGGCTGCTCCATTTATGACAGAGTAAAGAATGAAGAAATAAGGAAGTAATGTAGAGCTGATCTTAGTATAGTGAGTAAGATTAAGAAAGGGTCACTAAGGTGGTTTTTTAATATAGAACGGATGAGTGAGGAGATAATGGTAAGGAACGTCCGCGGAAGAATTGGCACGGCCAGGTAAACCAGATACTGGAGGATGGTTCTGTTAGAAGCCTCAATAATCGGCGAACTTGTATGAGAATATTCCTCTCTGCCTACCCTCGTGGCGAAACGGCGTGATGGTAAGTTAGTTAGTTAAAAACACGTCTTGTTTACACAAAGATTTAATTTTCATAGAGTAAATATTTTTACTATTGCATAAATGTGTTATAAACTAACGGATTTATGTTTCTACAGATAATGTTTGTAGAATGCTCCTCGTCCCGCAACTAATGTTCCGAACCCCACTTCTATGTGTACACTTTATTTCATGTCTTTCATTTACTGGTCTACGCACAGAACATTCTGAATAACTGCAACTTAATAATAATAATGTTCTCTTTAATAAATGAAATCGACTGTATAATGTTTAGGTAGGTTTTTTTATAACATCCCTTATTTCTGCGAAATTACTTTCTTTTTCCCGTATGTAGTACGTCATTTTCACACCATTACTTCCGCAGAAGAAATACGAGTATCTACTGGTCGTTTTATTATTTAGTTTTGTAAGGTATATGTAATAGCCACAATAAACCTCATTTAATACAACTATTTGTTACACGCTATATGTAAGCGCATAATATTTATTTAAAAAAAAAATTATGTATAACACATTTTTCTGTTGTGAAGTTGCATTTTCAGAACATTGTTCTGTAGTATATTTAATACAAATTTATTTAATAAACCAGAAAGATAAAATCTTTTTATCGAGATTCGTACCGGGGACTCTCATATCCGAGAAAACGTATCCTCGATAGGAAGATGTTCAATTTTATTTTATACAATTTATTATCGTACCGTTTCTTCGCGAGAATAGACAGAGAGTATAAAGTGCCATACTCTTCTACCGTGACACAATTCTCGCCTGATCCACGAGGCCAACAAGACCTGGTCATGCCAAGTCTTCCGCGGACGTCCTCTGTTTCTGGTGCAATCAACATTTGCGTCATTTATCGTTCTTACTATTTTCTCCTCATTTATGCATACGAGATCAGCCCTGCAACAACACTGTACACGAGTTTAAGGTAGATTTGTATAGATTTAATATCGTCTTGGGCGTCAAATGGTATATTAAACAATCATATAAAATAAATAATAATAATAACATCAACTGGTGTTTACGCGCCTTATTACTTCGGTTGGCACCACTAGGCTTCCTGGTTGATAATAATGTGCATGTGTGTGCGTGATTATTGCCGCCTATTGCCGGAATCAGAGAAGACGGAACGAAGGCGTGATTCTCATTACCTCCGAGCAGTCCTAAAACCACCAGTGCGCGCTTCAGCCGGCCGAAATCTAACGATGGCAAAGTTAACAGGTTAGTGCACTTATACCTGTGTGTACCTATTGTTAATCGAAAACCTGGGAACCAGCGATCGAAGGCGTTTACATAAACAACTCGTTTCGGAAAACATAATTTCCTTCTTCAGGATGTCGGAATAACTAAACAAAATTATTCACATTATTATATTTTTTCAAAAAATATATAATTTAATAATAATAATTATTATTATTTAGAAAATAAATCTAATGCTTAATGCTTATGATGACGAGAGATGTAGAAATTGTCATGATACAGATGATCGTTAAATTTCATTGGTTATTTATAATATTTTCGTTAATTTTACATGCTTTATTTATTTCTAATTATTCTAAATTATTACTATTTTTGACCAACATCATTTATATGTAAAACAGACAATCCAGAATTTTCATCAAAATCATTTTCTAATAAATTATTGAAAAATTGTGAAAAACCACCACTATTTTAACATCTTTAATGCTCTAATGTTAAAATTTCGACCTTTTTACCAATATATACCATAAAATGCAATCTTTACAGCTATGTTTATAAATACCAATTATTAAATAGATCATCTTTATCTTTGCAAGTAATAATACTATTACAATAAAATTACGAAGTAAGCTTAAACTGATATACAGTGTTGTTGCAGGTTGGAACTCATATGATAAAACCACTTAAGTCATCCTGTTTTACTCATATTCACAATGCTAAGATCAGATTTACATTCTCTCCTAATTCTTCATTCTTTACTGTTTCATAATTGTCCACACATGAGAGCTGCATGTAAAGTACCCGTATTAGAGAATGAAACTTATTATAAATTTATCATTTTTTTTATCTCACAACATCATCTCTTTTCACTTAATCCAGCAATATTCCAACTATTTTAAGCCATCCAAAAATATGATTTGTCAAACTCAGCAAAATATGTCTCTGTTTCGGTGTTGACTTTCCCGTTTCGCGTGAATCGCTTTCCGGCAAGACATTTTTACATTCTTTAAAACAAAAAATATAGCGAAACCTGTAGAATGAAGTAGATGAGGCAGCAACATAAATGGATCTGCACGCGTACATCATTTCATCTCATTTCCACCGCACTCAGTTTACTTTCGTTCCTCTACTGCCAGCTTCAGGTTTTACTGCCATACATTCCTGTCGGTACCGGGACACCATTACGAATAAATAAATGACTATGTATAATTATAAGATGGAAAATTAAGGGGTGAAATAAAAAGGGTGAGAAATACAATAAAAAATGCTTCGTGCATTTTGCGACAAGAATAAGACCGAATTTTACAAAAATAAGAATTGTTATGTTTAATTCTTGGTCCAAATTAAGCACACTTCATTATTCTTCAGGTCCAACATGAAACGAAGGCGCAATCCATCTTCCACCCACTAACTACCTAATTTAAATGAATAACTAAATTAAAATTAACTAAACCTGAGATCCGACGCGGCCGGCTAGTATTTCATAATATTATATATAGCAGTTCTATCAAGTAAGCCCACAGAAATAATTATTATCTAAATTAGAAAAAAAAGTTCAAGAATATTTAAGTACTAACAATGATGGATTTTTAATTTGTTTTTTAAATTATGTAAATACATTTGAATAGTACATTACAGACAGGCAAAACACAGGCATTCTCCCAACTCTCCCTGACTACCCCATCCCTCCTCAAAATATAATTATGTTTCAAATCGAATGCCATCCATTCCAAATTGTGAATAGTTACTCTTCAAGGTCCAGTGAAAAAGTGATGGAGTGACGTCATATATTCCAAATTTTGCATAGATACTCTTTAGGATACTGCGTATAACATTCTTATCATTCCCCGTTCTCCTAGCTACGCCGCCCCCTTTTCCTTGATGTTGTAGAGGTATATTGCTTCCACAATCTACTCGCACCCTGCACGTACCTGGGTGCAAAACGGGGCTCTTATTAATCTAAAATCACGCCTGATACCGACCCCTAACGTATTTTTTTAACCGACGCTTCACGTCGTTGAACTTTTACTGCTTATACTTGTTAATGTAACTCTTTTTCGAGCATCAATAAACGTCGATCTATTGTAAGTAGTATTTTATAGTTCATCTTGCTCTGGCCACAAATTTGCACGTGCACACTCCGCGTTATAATTCAAACGAACGTGTGAGCGGAATGATGATATACATTGGGGCGTTATTAAAACAAAAATTAAATCATAGTCATAACACACAACATCTACATATCAGTTCCGAGATCAACAACGACATTCTTTCAACGTTTCAACATGTTTTAGCTCCGAAACTGTACAACATATTTAACACTAACTGGAAACCGTTTACTAAAAAAAATCAGTCAGAATCATCGCTGTTCAACATTACAACTTAATTACATTACAATACATTTATTCGTTCACTTTAGATTATTGTATTGTAAATACATTCCCTACTTTATTTTATTGTCTCCTATCATTTTAATTTTAATAAACTAACACTACATAGCACGAAAAAAACTATGTAGTTTTACACAAACGGTAGTCTTGTAAAGTAGCCAGGAAAATGATTTATATATCAGAGGTGGACACCTACTGCGTCCCACACAGTAAACTAATAAGTGTATTATATAATTGTACATTCACTTCTGATGTACAAAAAAAAATTATATCAATAAAGGTTTATCTTATCCTATTCAGAAGCTCACGCTAAAGCGCATTCTTCTGATCCATCAACATTTTAACAACTCACAAATATCAATCATATTACACATGATTAGTTTATCAACTATAAATTTAGAATAATATAGAAGAAGAAAGAACGAAAAAATGAAAAGTATAATTAACAAAATATGATGCAATATTTGATCGTGAGAAAAATATAACTTACTTGAAAGATAATACACATTTTAAAAAGTTTAAATAATATAGTACAGTTATATTTAACACACACACGCGCGCGCGCGCACAGGCTGCTCACTCATTGGTGTTAGGTCTGAAGTCTTGACTCTGTGCGTATTCATATTGAAGGGGTAACCATGCTATGAACATACGTTCGGTCGAAGATTTTAAGCCAGAGTTTTATTGCGCCATTGAACTGTCTGTATTGCACAATGTTTTTTAGAGGTTTGTTTTTTTGAATTAGCAACACTTTTTCCAGAGACTGAGAAGATTGTTTAAATTTAGTTTAGTTTGCGAAACTTACCGTGCGCTACGTCCATTTTACGATCGACGTAATCGTCCATCCGAGCAATTAATTCAAATAACCATGGATCATTTTCGCATCACGCATACTCTAATTAATAATACAATAATACGCATCCGCAGAGATGTCGTACAGAGCGCATCGAAGAAGCTGTTGTTGCAGTGGAGCGTAGTATTGAGGAGTACCCGAATGAGTCGATTCGCCATCGTGGACAGCAACAGATCCATGATTACTGATTTTTTTGTTTTCAAATTGAATGGTATTAATGTGGAAGAGCTGTGGTTTTAACAAGACGGCGCAACATGCCACACAACGCGCGCCACAAACAATTTATTGAAGGAAATATTCGATGAGCGCATAACTTCGCGTAATGGACCTGTGTATTGGCCTTCAAGGATTATGGATATGTGAAGTCGCTAGTCTACGCCGATAAACCAGAGACAATAGAGGACGTGGAAGCAAACATGCTGAAAGTGATCGAAAATTGGATTTCCCAGATAGCGCTTTATTCAAGCCAGCCGCGGCGTCCATATGCACAAAATCATATTTAAACACTAATGGCATAAAATTATCTTATCAATTTCCAAGTTCTATGCCTCTAAAAAATACATCCTTTACATCAAATTTATGTTCATATTGAATGACGTTTCAAAGATCCCTGGCACATTAGATATAATACACATGGTTTATATCGCATTCCCTGGAAGTAAATTAAACAGAAAAAATGAAAAACAAAAGTAAATGATGCAAGCAGGTTTTAAAAATTACAATGTCTTTTCAGGAAATAAAATACCCTCGGGCTTTTCAGCCTCGCAACGTCTCACGGCGAATAAATATTAATCATGAACAACAAACAAATTTTGACTTGAGAAATTCGAGACAAGACCAAAAACAAGAGTTTTTATTTAATTTGCACCCATTTTTTAAAATCCCCACTCTGCGGTGCGCCTCTGTAAACAAACGGTAGCCGGGTATGAAACCACGTAAATTAATAAACTCGGTAATCGATCGGTTGAACCGACTTTAAACGACTTTGCAAAGTTCAAGAATCAGACCACTTAAAATTGTATTAATTAATATTGAGTTCGGGACCCCAGGTAAACCGAAATTATTTATTTATTCAGTATATTTGAATAAGTACATGGAGAATTTATAGTTACTTTTCTAAGCTAAGTATGTACATACATGATATATGTTTTTGGTTAATTAATTTGACATCCTGAAGAAGGAAATGGCATTTTCCGAAACCGGTTGGTGTTTTTAAAATTACTCATTAATTGGTTATTATAAACAAAACTCCCTTTGTCTCTGCTAATTCTATGGGAAAAAATCAATTAATAAATCTTACAGAACATTTTAAAATTAGAAATTGTTTATGAAAGGTCAGATTAAATTAAAATAATATAAAAAAATCTGATAGCTTGTGTTAGATAAATTATCACATCATGTGCCAAATTTCATCAGCTTGAGTATTTATAGCACGGCGCTTATTTTTGTAGAGACAGGTTACAAATTTCTCGAAATTCATAAGAGTTTGAATAATTTCTAAACTGTTGAATTTCGTATAAACTATTTGAGTGGTGATCTTAATCCTGAAGTATTCTGATTGATTCTAATAGTTTGTCTGAATTATTATCACACAATTTTGGAACAAAATTAAGATTCTATATAATTAAAACTTACATAGATTTCTACAGTACTATAGTATAATAGTATGTACTCGTAATAGGTAAAATTAAGATAAGTAGGGTGGTTATTTTCTATGTATATATGATGTAAGTTAAATATGTAACCTAAATGACAAAACAAAACGGAAATTATGGTACCCAGAGAGATGGCAACCCTTCGAGACCTACCTACCTGTTTACCTGTTATACCTGTTTCTATTCGTTGGATGCAGTTATTCAGTGCTATCCAAGGAAAATCGAAACACTGACAGGCTACCTAAAAATCCGCTAGGCATATATATACAAGAGTGGTAGATACTCAGGAAAATCTTTATACAGTGTATAATCCATAATAATATTGCTATTCTCTATCTTATATCTATAACTCACTGGACTGTATTGGACTCAGATGTAGTGTCATTGTGGTTATAAAGTATTAGGTTAAATGGCTAGGTCTCTGAGGCGCGATCACGGCAAAAAATCACGTATTTTTAATATTTCTAGATTAAGATTACTTAACTCTAATGTTTTCTCTTTTACATAATCAATAACAGAGGAACCTCTATATTCGTCTGGTTCGATATTCGTCACATTTTGATAACAAACAAATGTTTCTATGTTCGTTAATATTTTTTATAATTTTTCAATTTTCCACCGCCCGGCAATTCTGTCTAACTGGGCCAAAATACAGAATATGGTCGAAAAATGGTACCCCAATGTTACCATAGTCAACTAAAACATAAATGGATTCAGTGATAATGTGATTGACTACTTCATAAAGGTTTTAACCCTTCCCAAACTATGCAGTGACACAGGTCTACCATCATAATTAAACCTATAACATTTTGGTAAATACATGCAACATAAAATTCATATTTTAGATAATCCTTAAGAAAATATCAGCGCTTAGGAATGACTAGTGAAAAACTAATTATGAAAAAGGAATAGTATAAAAAGAATTATTTTTTCCATTCAATCCGTTGTAAAATTAATACGTTAGTAAAAATAACATTTGTGGTATGAAAGACAGATATCACACACTATTCTCACAGGGAAAAGAAAAACAAACATAAAAATATAATTGTCTCTTTCTTACTAATTAAACAAAGACAAGGAAGGATACATTGCATGGGACTTAATTGCTCTAAATTATGTTATTAATCATTTTTTCAAAATTGAATGCTCAATATTTAGAGTAAATTCGTGCCATTAAAGCCATTTAAGCTGATAATAATATTTTTTCTAACTGTTATTTACGGTAACACGAGTTGACAGCATGGCTGCGTTCGGGTATTTTATATCATGGTATGGTAAAGGTTAAAAAACAGACAGAAACAGGTAACATTGGCCAATTTATCATCGGCAAACGAATACCACCACCAGAATTAGAGTTACCTGATGTTTAAATTATCTCCTTCTAAATATTAGTAACACTAGACCTTTTCCGCTTCTACCATCATGTCTCCACAGTAAAATAAAGGTAAAGTTTTGACATAAAATTTATTCATTTCTGTACTATTTTTGGTGGCTGCGAACGAATGAATTGAATTACTGTTATTCGTTATGGGAAAAACTGTTTCTATATTCGTCAGGTCCTTAGAAATAGATTAATGTTGAAGGTTCCGCTGTATATTCAATTTGAAATGAAGTGTACATTATCTTTATTACGAGAAAGAAAAAATATATATTCGCGAAATCGTACAAATTTTGACGATGCTGTCATAACTTTTATCTATGGTCATTTCGTGTCGTATCATAGAAATCGCGATAAAATCGTACTAATTTTTCTATGGTCGCATTTGACAGTGCCACGTATAAACGTGATCTCAGCCTTATCAAGAATGTATCTACCGTGGTGACCGCTGTGCGGCCAGGGCTTCCGCATTTAAATATAGATTGCTTTCCTGCTAGTGATGATGATTGTATTTAAATCTTGCTAAATTACAATCTAGGAACCCGAAAATGATACAATCACTCCACTTCACTATAAAATAAAATAATAGAACTGAATGTCCGTTTGTTCTACATACTATACGATTGTTTGACAGACCTAATTAAAACCCTACATAAAACATAACTTACCTCCACTCCCTTACCATATCATCACCCCATTTCTTCTTCACGTTGTAAATATGTATTATATTGAATGTAGTTAGATTTTATTTTTTAGGAGAACACATTCTTATTGTGAAGTTGTAATTATTCAGAACAGACGGTCTGTGATATTTTAAATATGAATTAAATATATTAATTATAAAGATATACGTATAAAATCAATTTTATCGAAAAATATTGTTGTTGCGCCACCGGGATTCGAACCTGGATCTCTTTCCTAACCGGGGAAAGTGCTTTATCCAACTAAGCTACAGCGACATTATTTTTAGCTATGTTCTGAATAATTACAACTTCACAATAAGAATGTGTTCTCCTAAATAATAAAGTTGTATCAATGTGTCCAAAATTTAATAAAAATGAATTGATAATTCTGGCGTCTGCTATCAGTTTACTCAAAGGTATTTGAGATTCTGTAAAAATAAGGTAGATGGCTCTGTCGAATGATGGAACGATTAAATGTATTAATATCAAAAAGGTAACATATAGGGTCGAAAATTGTCGCTAAAAATAATGTCGCTGTAGCTTAGTTGGATAAAGCACCTTCCCCGGTTAGGAAAGAGATTCAGGTTCGAATCCCGGTGGCGCAACAACAATATTTTTCGATAAAATTGATTTTATATATATATCTTTATAATTAATATATTCAATTTATATTTAATGTAGTTAGATTTGTTCAAACTTTCCGTCAGTTGAGACCCTGAGAAAAATATAATCCCCATCCAGTTCTTTTAAATATCTCTTTTGATCCTACGCAAAACAAAAACGTACCACTCGCTCACCCCCTATCCATCTTCCCGAATCCCGGGTGATGCCGGGCATGGATAGCTAAACATTAAATAAAAATGCAAAGAACATTACAAATATTACAATTTTTAATTGTATACCTTTTTCTTTGTGCAGTTTAAGAAGTCGGAATTAAATTGAATGACTTTATTTCTTGGCCGCCTGGTACCAGCCTAGATACAGGGTGTTTCATTGTAGAAAATACGCTTTTATTAAAATGGTACCTTGACATCTAGAGCTCATCAAATTTTAACGCTCTACTCATAATGTATCGCTCATCAGATTTTAACGAGCCTACTCCATTTCCGATGTTTGCACAGTTCTTGCTGAGAATTTCGTCTCTGAGCTTGTCAAGGATTTCGTTCGCAGTAGGTACCAACATACATATACGTAGGGGGAAATTCCACCAAATGACTAGTCAGCACTAACTAGCTAAAAGTTTGCAAACACGAATGTTGTTAAAATGATCTATTTTGATAACAATCAAACATTTTTAAGATCATCTCCCCAATTTTTAACAAGTGCACCAGTAGCATTAATGTACATACAGGGTGAATATTATGTTCCAGGTCGATTTTGTTTGGCCGCCATTTTGAATTGACAGATGCTTGTCAGTTTGTATTTAATATTCATAGATAGTAAATGATTATAATTCATTGTAGAGCATCTAACGCCTCAACAATGTCTAGAAGTCATTAAAACATTTATCTAAATAATAGTGGCAATACAGAAAACATTAATGGTGATGTCGTTTATCATCAGCTACCGTTACATGTTAGAAAACTTCTTAGTGGCCGAATTTGATCAATTAAGCCTGCAACACATGTGGTTTAAACAGGACAGTACCACCTCACACACAGCCCGAGCTACGATTGAAAATTTTCTAAAAAAAATTCCAGAACGCACAATGCCAAAAAGTGGTAACATCGATTATATGGCCTCTACTATATGGCTGTTTGGGACATATATTTATGCTTGAACGAAGATAATGTACTGTGCCTTCCACCTCCCCCCCTTCCACACCTGCCAGCAAGTCAGTCGATCGGCGACCCTGAACCGGAGCGGTAACAAGTAAATTTCGCAGTATAACAAACGAGTGAGACGTGTGTCTAAGTGTTTGTCCTGTGCAATCTGAAGAATCAAGACCCTGAACGGAGAAAGTGTTACAAAACCTAAAGTTACAGTCCACCTTGGAGGTGCCAGAAGATCGGGACTGTGGTGAGTGGAACTTCCTTCCGAATATCCTGTTTCTTCCGGCATCTATGCTTTTACGCAACAATGGCCTATACTGATATGGCCTCCTTAACTATTTTCTATGGGGGTACTTAAAAATAAAGGTCTATGCCAAAAAGCTTACAACAATTCCAATGCTAGAGGATAGTATTCGAATGAAACAACACGCGATGTGTGCGAGAATGTTATGAAAACTATGGTTAAAATAGCACGCATTTATGCCGCTGCCAGAAGCAGTCACTTGGCCAATGTTATATTCCATACGTAATTGTAATTAATCAAACAATCTATAAATAAAAAAACTAAATGAAAAATTGTGTTTTATTTATTTAAAAACAACATCGACCTGGAACATAATATTCATCCTGTACTTCGGTGTGGAAGAGAAATTTGCGAAAATGCAGTGATTTATGGGGGGTAATTACACATTTTCTATATATTCCTTTAAAATATAATTAAATAGCCTCGTCTCCATGAGATATCTGAACAGTGTCTTTATAGGTAAAAATCCAGTAATTTATATGTTCTTTAACATATTCAAATATTGCTAAAATAATATACTAGTCAAAGTAAGAAAATATATATAAAAATTGAAAAATATTGATTTTTCAGGCGTGTTTACAGATAAATAATATTGCTTCAATTAATTTTCAACAAAAATCAGATTCTCATTGAGTTGACATAATATGCTGTTTCAAGGAAAAATAAATTATCAAATTTGGTCGTTAGATGGCGATGTTGTAGTGGTTCTCGAAGCAAGTCCATGTAATAGTATATAGAATTTTCATAAAAAGATAAATATGGAGATTGAGGGGTGAGAATTGGTGAACGTTATATATATAAAGTGATCACTTAATCCAGCCGAAGACAGATCCTATGCTCTGTAATTACCCCCCATATTTTCTATATATTCCTTTAAAATATAATAAAATAGCTTCGTTTCTATGAGATATCTGATATTTATTTAATTTAATTTGTATTAAAATACCACAGAACTGTGATCTGAAAAAGCAACTTAACAACAAAAATGTGTTCTCGTTTATATAAATGTGACCATTACAATGAAAATGGTCTAAGTCACATTTCTTTCATTTCGAGATATTTAAATGTTTTCGTTTGAATTGAAAAAAAAAAATTTTTACATTACACAACGTAATATTTCAAATAAAAAAATATAAGGTTGAAATGACTCACTATGTTGTCAAAATAAACACTAGCGGAATACCGTCGAACGTCGTAACAATTCACCGAATATAACACTTCAAATTTTTCACAATTGTTACAATTCGTGTCATATTATATTTATGTAAAACGATATGACGCGAAATATCTGATAAAGTCATTTTTTACAATTTCTTGATTTAGACCACTTTTGTAATGATTGGCACATAATAAGTATTGTCATGGAATGGCCCCACGGTTACATTCTTAGATACCTTAAACAAAATACGTAAATGAGACACGAGTGTTGATATAGTCATGCTTTAAGTCAAATAATACCAGAATCGTAATGCTTAATAGCCAGACGAGACTGAGGAGACGCTTTCTCTCAGAGTAATGAGACTTTACAAATATTGAATCTGGCGTCTTAAAACAGCTATTTGTCTTGGAGGCCCTAACTCCAGAAGTAAGTTGTTGATAAAAATCGGGTATATAAACTGTACACAGCGAAATCTATTGGATAGGGAGACTTAATTGCTTTTGTTTCTCTTGTATTTCCTTGGAGAGTCTTAGTACTGACACTGTATTTATATGAGGAGAAAGCCTTAAAAATTCATCATATATATATATATATGAATAAGACAAAACACTTTGTTTAAACCACTATTTATTGAGAAATCAACATGTTTCGAAACATGTATCTATACTAACATTTAAAATACAAGTGTAGTTAAAAACAAAACTATAAAGTATAAGTGATGGGTAACTATGTAGAAACTACTAAAAAACAAATTTAAAAATTGACTAAACAAATTAAATAATTATATATTAAATAACAAGGATAAGGATAATAGTACAAAATAATCGGGGGTCTATAAATTAATTTGCAATGATCATTTTTATATAGGTAAAACTTGCAGAAATCTTGATAACAGAATTAAGGAGAACTTGAGATGCCTAAATAATAGCTACAACTATTCTGAATTCTCCAATCACCTTTTGGAAACAAACCATTCTTTTGACATTAACAATGGTTTAGAAATTATACATACAAATACTAGGGGTTTACAGTTAGATAAATTTGAAATTTTAGAAATAAGAAAAATTGTTAATGGCAAGCTAATTATTATAAATAACCATATCCTTTTCGCAATGTTGCGATTGTTGATCCGATCAACAAAATTTTGTTTCAACTACTGTTTTAGCATTCCATATCGTACATATATTTTGCATAATCATTACAATATTAATTGAATAAACTTATTTATTTTTACGTAAGGACTGTCGGTTTCACTGCGCTCACACTACAGTCATGAATACCTATATCTTCCTATCGAGTAAACCAAGCTGAATACCGATATACACGGACACAAATAATAAGCCGACTTGAGGGCGAATTCTAAGTAACTAAGTAGGAACTACTATGAAAACAAATTTAAATGTTGACTATGGTATATGAAAATAGAATTTGGTTGTTTATTTTGGCAAATAGTCACCTTTTAAATTTGTATTAGTTGACTACTACTTATACTTTTATTATTTTGTTTTTATCTTTTTGCATTTTTAACATTAATGTACATCGAAACATATTGATTTATCAATAAATGGTTGTTTAAATAAGGCGTTTTGTCTTATTATTTATATAGTATATGGCCAGCAAGTAATTATGCTATTATTGAAAAATAAAAATATATATATATATTTATAACGGATTATTTTCTTGGAAAACTCGCGTCAAATAGTCCTAAGAAGGACTTTAATACTCCCGACGTTTCGAATAAATTTCATTACTCATTCTCAATGGTCTTTAATTTTGAATCCTGCTCTAAACTGACCCCATAAAATAATCCGTTATCTTTTACCCGTGAAAACCTTAAATATAAACTTACGTATGAAAATTTCATCTTTTCTAGATTAGATTGCATTTTTTGTAGATGGTTTCCTTGATTTCCTATAGTCGATCGATCTATTACTAACCAACTTTGCACCTTCCAACGTATATTAGTTGCGAGTGACTTTACCGCTATCTATGGGTAGATTTATTAAGTTTATTATTATTTTCGAAGACACAGAAATGTCTCAGAAGCAAAT
The DNA here is from genome assembly GCA_031772225.1 of Eubasilissa splendida. Classification (NCBI taxonomy): domain Eukaryota; kingdom Metazoa; phylum Arthropoda; class Insecta; order Trichoptera; family Phryganeidae; genus Eubasilissa; species Eubasilissa splendida. The sequence continues at coordinate 5,761,102 of CM062866.1, read as the reverse complement.
GCAGGAGCTGAACAAATCTTAAAGGAAGGAGCTGAACATCAAGGACATACATTTTTGAGCATCTTGCGAGAAGATAAAATAGCTTTGAGAAGCTTGTTGAGAAGAAACTCCCCTACCCGTTGGACCGACCGAGTAGAAAACGCACCAGGCACTTCTCTGGCGAGAACCCTATGATCTACAGGATGACGAGAAAAATGGAGAAGCGTAGCGGAAGTTCATATAGATCTCAATCCTCAGTCTTGATTACTACGCGAGTGTCTCATCTCAACAATTTAACTCTAACAACTTGTATTTTCATCTATAGTAGGGGACAGCAATACAATTTCAATTTACAGGTATATAAATATAGATATAGATATAGATCATATAGATCTCAATCCTCAGTCTTGATTACTACGTGAGTGTCTCATCTCAACAATTTAACTCTAACAACTTGTATTTTTATCTATAGTGGGGGACAGCAATACAATTTCAATTTACAGGTATATAAATATAGATATAGATCATATAGATCTCAATCCTCAGTCTTGATTACCACGTGAGTGTCTCATCTCAACAATTTAACTCTAACAACTTGTATTTTTATCTACAGTGGGGAACAGCAATACAATTTCAATTTACAGGTATATAAATATAAGTTATTGAGTTAAATTGTTAGTTTGATAATGCCCGTACAAGGCGAAGCGCGTTTCAAATCAATTAAATAACAAGTGTTTTATTTAATATGTGAGGTCCAGAATTAAAATATTATTTTTACCTTTATTTATATGAATGTGGTCATGGAGTTCTACTAATTTGCCTCGGAAACAATAAAAATTGTATTTCAATTGTCACTCGGGTAATTAAAAATATAAAACTACTATGTGCTACATACTAAAAAATTTAATCGCTTTGTACGAATGTGAACTGCGGGTTAACTATTTTATTATTCATAAAAAGACAGGCGGACAAAAGGTACACTCCAAGCGCAATTATTATTACCTGAATCTAATTAGTGTACCTTACGTCGCGTCCAATCTCTATGGAATATGATTAAAATATTTAAACTCGATCATAAGTTAAATATAAATGTAAAACTGAATGTCTAGGCTACAAGGTGTTGGCTGCCATTTAGTTTAACCTTTACAATACCGTGATATAAAATACTCATACGCAGCCATGGTGTCAACTCGTGTTACCGTATAAAATTAGAGTTCCATCAGCCTTTAAAATGTGAAAAAATGGTTAATGCCATAAATTTATTTTAAGTATCGAGCATTAAATATAAAAAATATACATAATATTATATATAATTCGGAGCATTCATCAAGTTCTGTAGAGGAGGTCGCATTGTATAATACAACCTTCCTACTTTTCTATCTTCATTTAAATAGTGAGGAAGAGACATCATTATATTCGTATGTTTGTTATTGTTACTGTGTTACTGTGAAATGAATGTGTGATTTATGTCTGTCTTGCCACAAATTATATTTTTGTCAATGTATTAATTTTACAACGGAATGAATTAAAAATATTTATTTTTGTAGGATTCGCCTTACGTAATTGATTTTTCGCTAGTTGTTTCTAAGCGTTAACATTTTCCTTCTAATTGACTAAAATATGAAGTGTATGTTGCGCATATTTAGCGAAATATTACAAATTTAATTAGAGCCGTAGACCTGTGTTACTGCATGGTTTGGGAAGGGTTAAATAGTTATTTCAATATTGTTAATTAAATTAAAGGTGGAATATTGTTAATTCTAGTAAAATATGCTTTGAGGTCTTCAATTTGAAGCAGACACTTCTTCTTAGTATGTAGTCTCATCTTCTGTCAAGTTAAGTTAGTAAAGGTTAAAAACAACAAAAAAACATTGTTTAATTAATCTGTTTTTTTAATACCCCATATTTACTTTTTTTTTGTTGAGCTGCCGGTTAATTGGGGCAGACTAGTAGTTATATACATCGCTTAATTGGGACGACACTCCGCGTAATTGGGACAGCAAATTAAAGATTACAATACATAAGTTTACATTTTATTAATAAGTTTCAGAAAAGCCAGGGAGTTAGTGCAAAAATTTCCCTTTTAAATTTACCTTTAAAAATCAATACCATATAAAATCTTTTCGATATTTTTGATATTTGAAGTAATGCGGGAAATGAGGACATGTTAGAAGTTTAATTATTAATTATCAAGAGTTTTAGACAATAGATAACAATTTTACGATGAAATCATATAATGAGGATGCAATTGTTGAAGCATTAAATCGAATCATCAAAAATTAGATGAAGAAGACGCTGATGATTAATATCCAAATGTGCCTGTAAGTCCCGGGGAGAAAAATAAATTATAACCAGGTTACAGGGTTATTTTATGCAGGAATACAATGAAGGGAGCCCTACGTATTACACACATTCTTCGTGAAAACATAAATTCGATAGTTAGTGACACATTTATGCAACCGTAAAAGTATTTACTCTTCGAAAATTAAATCTTCGTGTAAAAAATATGCATTTTTTACATTAATGCATATTATATTGTCAGTGTTAAAATTTTCGTTCCAGTCGAGTCATATATTTAAAAAATATCGCGGTGCTATTTGGTTGCGTAAGTGGTACCAATGTGATCGCGTAGGTGAACACAAAATTAAAAACATTGAAACGAGGAATTTTGCGTCTATTAATAAAAATATGGACACAATTTTTAAAATGCTTTAGTAAAATAAAAATAATATTATCGTCTGCATCCGACACAAGTCAACACCGAAACGCTGAGTGGAACATTTGAGAGAACCAATGGAATTGTTTTTAATTGACCCGTGATTTCTGATGACACTGCCTAATTGTTGTTCATTCCACAATATTCGAATGATTTGTTATTCGGTAGTCAGAGTAAAACTAATGGTATGATTTAATAAAATACATAAAAATTATTTACAAATAATCTATTTAATACATTATTATTTAAATATATACAACACTGTCGTGGGACCTATTTAATACGTTTGTAGTTTGCTACAATGCGGTCTGGCTCTTGCGGATACGACGCCAGGGCACTGTCACCGGCTAGACAGTGGTTGCATGAGATATGTGAAATATAGTCCGAGGCACTTACCTTCGGCCGACGACCTTTCTTTCACCTGTGATAAATTTGTAGTGTTGTGTAGTTCGGACTAAATTAATGCTAATTAATAAAAGAGTTTGATTTTACAACAGGTTTGTTAAATTTAACATAAAATTATGTTATAGAATAATCTCTCTAACGAGGCTTAATGTGCCCCAAAAACAAACGTCGCAAACAAGAAATACATTACAACACGGTAGATTACAATAACAACGTATACGAAGTGATACCATCCTCCGTGGTGGTAAATCGGTCGTTCCACTTGACCCTGATCAAGTAATAATTGAAAAGGAAACGTAGATCCCGCGCCGAATAGGATCTACAGTAAAGAAAATTGCTCGATCTCCGAGTCGCGCGTCCCGCGGATTGGAAATACGACGATTCCGGTCGTAAATCGGAATCGCCGAAGGGGGTGGGCGGTAAAGGAAGGAAGGAAGGAACTTAGATTAACGGGGGTAAGGATCGATGATAGAGGGAATCCATTCGAAAGACCGGTGGATCTCGGGGAATCGGGAATCTGAAGGACTGCTCGCCCTACCTCGCGTATGACGCCTCTGTTACTCCAGCAGTCGCAGCCTTGATCACACAAAAAACACGCGAGCAGATAGATCTCCGCTTCCAAATGAAGAAGACTATATCATTCACGTCACCCTTTCGGCTTTCACAATATATCACTGCACACAAATCACAGAATCACAATATAACAGTGCTGATACACCGGAGGTAAACAAAATCCACACCGATATTGTGGTGCCGCAACCGGACAAGTATCGCGTCGCGTTAACGTCTGCTGACGTCAAGGTCACTATTCACACTGGTCAAGCAGTAGGGAAAAAAGAATAGGTAGGAATTTGAACGTAGAAAAGTGTTAATAATATATGTAAAGCGCGCCAAAAATGTGTTTCACGAATACGGAACAATAATAATGTCACATAACCTCCAATTTCGGTGCACACTAATTAACGAATCCTTCCGTTCCGCCTTGACGCAGGTTCTTAGCCGCCAGGTTGGATGTACCCGTTGTTCTATGGCAGATAACAACTCGTCGCTCCATCCCGCATGTAGCCTGACATTCACTAGCGAATGCTTCTACCCCGAGCCAAGAAAGTAAATTGTATGTCTGCATAGGAAGAGAGTATAATGCAATTAGATACAATATTATACAGACGTGCACTAGTATCCCAAAGATATTAATCTCACCCTTCCATTAGCCAGCCGCCGCGCAACGCGCCCCGCACCTCTGCACGAACTCAAGTGACGCTATGACCGACCTACATATCTCTCTTCCTGTGTGAATGTGGCCAGTTGTCTAAATTGCAACTCGAGGGATCAAATACTAATGTAACAAGTTATTTAATGGACTCATTGTATTTCATAGGAGTCTATGACAAGTACACACAAGTCAGGTGTACACAGTAAAAGCTGCATGCACTACTGTATACAGTCAGCTTATCATTCTGCAGCCATTATTTTGTATTAAATAACTTATCCTTACCTAACTTAATATACCTAAGAAATGTGTAGTAAATTACATTAATTTCCTTACATTTTATTGTGTGTACATATCTGGTATGCAGTAGCTTTGCATGCAACTATCTTATGAGCAGTTAAATGATCACTATTTTATAAAAATAGTTCAATACTTCAAATACTACATTTTAACCCTTCCTAAACCATGCAGTAACACAGGTCTACCATCATAATTAAACCTGTAATATTTCGGTAAATACGTGCAACATAAAATTCACATTTTAAATAATCTTAAAGAAAATATTAGCGCTTAATAATAACTAGTGAAAAACCAATTATGAAAAGGGAATCGTACAAAAACAATTATTTTTTTCCATTCAGTCCGTTGTAAAATAAATACGTTGGTAAAAATACCATTTGTCATATGAAAGACAGAGATCACACATTATTTTCACAGTGAAAAGGACAACAAACATAAAAATATAATTGTCTCTTTCTTACTAATTAAATGAAGAGAAGGAAGGATACATTGCATAGGACTTAATTGCTCTAAATTATGTTATTAATCATTTTTTCAAAATTGAATGCTCAATATTTAGAGTAAATTCGTGCCATTAAATTTAAGCTAATAAAAATATTTTTTCTAACTGTTATTTACGGTAACACGAGTTGACAGCATGGCTGTGTTCGGGTATTTTATATCATGGTATGGTAAAGGTTAAGAAAATATTTACTGCCTAGCTATTATATACTTTTAACGCACCTAAAATAAAAGTTCAATAATCCAAAATACAATTTATTTATTTATTTGTTAAGGTACTATAATATGAAATTATATAAAAATATGAGAAAGGATATAAATTATATTAATTGTAATTTAAAAAAATTTAAATTATATATTACATAAATTGCGTTGTATATCGTATATCAAAATAGTATATCGTTCCTTGATAGTTAAATCAAATTAAACACATAAGTCATTTTAAAAATAAAAATGCTATATCAATAAAATAAATATTCTTTGAAGATGACACAAATGCCAAATCTGATCAAGAATTACCTTAGCAAACTCCCTAGAAACTGGCAAATTTCGCTCACCTTTTTATTTCATCTTGTTAAACTGCTATATTATGTGCCTGAACATTTCTGTGGATTTTTATATTTACTATCATATGTTATATACTATTTTAGTTACTTTGTGTTTATTTGCACTATTAAAATCACTAAATTAATTTAAATTACTCGATCCAATAATGTTACTACTGCTACATCCCTAAGAAAACTCATTTCAACAGCCTGGATTTTTCATCTAACATTTTCCGTAAGGATTTATATCTGGTGATCATAAATCAGTCAGTAAGTAATAACACTTAACTTGGATGTCTTTATTACCGTATTATGAAGAATATAGAAAATTTTAGAATATTTTAATTTTTTGGGATTTGTGAAAGTCACTCGGATGGGGCGACTGACGTTTTTGTTTAGGGTGACTCTGAGGGCCCTAATCTCCTCAGATCTCACGCGTGTATGTGAATGTCGGAGTGTATATAGTTGTCGTGGAGCGTGCGTGTGGTTGAGCTGTGTGCTAGAGCGGGGTTGTTAAATGAAATAGGACTTACAATGTATTGTCGTTTAATGTCGGATGATGCACAAACAAATTTATACAGTTTGAAGGCAAGTTAAAATTAGTGACTAGCGATGCTCGCTGGATATGGTTCCGAGAAGGTGACCAGGGGAAAAGTGACCGCTTCAGCTGACTTTTCAAATCGGTTGCATTGCGATGTATTGTCGTCTAGATTTTCGGTCGGTACTAGGCGACGAGGAATACCTGTAAAGTGCTGAGTTAAACGATGCCTACAGAATCATAATTAAAACTATTCAAATAATTTGTTTGGCATATTTAAATTGAGGTATAATCTAAAATTGTTGTATTCTTTCGTAAACGTTCTTCATGTACACGGGCTGTTACTGTTCCTTTTAATAAAATACACTTATAACAACGATGCTCTAAATAGGGGTGGCTTCATACGGAGAAAATACAAGAGGTGTAGCTAATCTGAATTTAATAATTCGCAAAATCACCAATAAGTATGGATCGAAGACAATAGATTTTGTTGTTCTTACAATAAAAAATAAACTACCTGAGTTTTTACAAAAGAATACGATTTTTCCCAATTTGTAAAATATGATAAAAAATAGCAAATAAATAATAACCTCTCTTACCTGTAAGAATGAAATGAATTGTTTAAACTATGACTGATTAGTTATTATGTTTTTGATTATATTAAATGTAACAAAATGGATATAAATGTAACTGCAGACAAACGTCTTGCAAGACGTTTTGTGGGTCTAAGTTTAAATTAAAAAATAAAAATAATAGGTCCGATTGTAAAGCCTTCGAGGTTAAATTGTCATTATTTTTTAATTGTATTATTTACGTGCATGCTTGAACATGTTGTTTTACAACTCACGTTAGCAGACGCTAAAGTTGCCACGACATACGGCGGCATTTTTTCTGAGGGTAGGTATTATTATAGGGGCCATTTCGGTTGAGAGGGTGCACGAAACATCCACTAATGTAACCGCCAATCACCAGTCGCCAGTCATCACCCCATCAATATTCATTAATCATTATACGTGTGTAAGTCTGTCGTCCAGCCGGTTGTCGATGTCAACAATGGCCGGCCGTAAAAGGTTGTTACTTTGGACATGAATCAGCCAAGTTATTCTTTGTGTACAACAATATTTTTTACCGTTTGATGGATGGGCTTACCAAGCAAAGATGTATGGTTTATTTATTCATGATCGAATTATAAAGATCGCCCTGAACATGGTATAAAATTTGTATTTTAATACAGGTGTGTTGAAAGGTATATTATTCCATCCAAAAATGTTTTGTAAAGCTTTACTTTAAGGGATGTTTTGCCACCCACAGTTAAATACTGAATTGTGTTCCTTATTCATGTTTACAAAAGGGAAATATAATATCAAAACTGATTCACTAATACATTCGTCAGAGATAGAAACATCGTTTGAGGAAAAAAAAATTAGTCATTATTAATGATATCTGGTGTAGAAGCACCAAACTGATGATACCGATCACTTCGAAATTAATTATCTTAAACCACTGTGCAATAAATTCAGTGTCTTTTAGATTGAATTGTGCGATGAGTCACACTTCTCGCGGAATGGAGTACAATAATTCCGGTTGTAAATCAAAATCACCGCAAGGTGGGGGAGGAATCGGAAAACGTGGTATGGAGAGAAGTCGGTGAGAGGAAGAGAATTTATTCGAAGGACCAGCGATCTCGGGGAACCGGGATTCAGAAGGACTCATCGCCTTACCTTGAATATGATGCCTGTCGCTTCCGCCGAAATCACACAATGGTGGCACGCGGATGATCAATATTTACTCCCGACTAAAGATAGCGGTGTCAATGTTCATTCACGGTACAAATAAACAATAAACACTATGCAAAAATCACACAAAAACAGTGCTGGTGCACTGGAGTTGAACTAGTCCACACCGCGAATGGTATCGCGATGTCGAGATCCAACGCAATAATGATCCAGTTGACGTCTGATGGCGTCAAGGTCACATTTCATACTGAAGACGAGCATTAGGATGGGTAAAGGGGTAGGAATTTGAACGCAAACATGTAATAATAAAATTATTATATTATATTACAAACGCTGAAAGTATGTTTTTTCGCGAATACGTAACACATTTCAGACTGTCAAACCAAGTTAAATATTAAAGTAACTTGAACACGAATGATGTGCGAAGAATATGGAGGCGGTTCAAACAAATTGGAAAATTTTAATTTAAGAATCGTTTTGTTACTTTTACTGATTGTAAAAATTATAATTACTATAAAAATATGTCGATTATTTAGGTTTCTAATAGGACCATCTTCTAGTGTCATGATTTTCTGGTGCCATCAACACTCGAATAATATATCTTTCTTAGTATAACAAGTGGTGGACGATGATGGAATTGGACAGGATGAGTATATAAGAAGTAGGGAATCGGAATCAAGGAATGGATGAGGGATGAGAGGGACCTTCGATAGTGGACAGAACACTTTTTCTCTTCGACTTTAAAAAAAAGTACTAACTTAAGGGAAGGAACAAACTAAAAACTGGTGACAATATACTACATTTAACAATATTCTTTTACGGTCATGTATGGAAGTATATGTGTACAAATTATAATTAATTTAATTATTTACGAATACGCAACAGTATCTTTAAATCATTTATTCTCACTCATTCGATGTGGCCAAACCATCTAAGCGATCCTTTCCTTTTCTTGTTTACTATGCTAAGATTCTTATTTATTCCTTAATGTCAGTATTTATTCATTTTTTTATTTTTTTATTATTATTATACCCGCCCTATTTAGGCATTAACATAATTTTTAAAATAACAGAAAATTTCATCAGAAGTGCAATACGCATAGGAAAAATTACATAGTATCAGCATGTTTTTACATAATCATAATTAAAAATAAATATGAAATGTGAATTAAAGCAATTTATCCGTCAATAATTGAGTTGAGACACAAATAATTGTATGAATGAAGTCTTATAAAGAGTTAAATTAACAGCATAAATGTCGACTACCCCCGCATATTCATTCCCCAAAGAGTTAGTTAGCTAATGCGTGAGTTCTGACATTATCACTGTAATAAAACAATGAATTGTGTCTCGATGACCTCAATGGTGCGTGAAAGTCAAGCAGACCAACAATCTGGGGGCAGTCTATCATACCATTGATGATCCTGTATAGAAATATAAGGTCGGTCATCGTACGTCTCACTGATAAGTTTAACAATTCAATTCAGACGTCTAAGGAGATAATCATAATTGATATCATAAGAGCGTATATTTCATTTAAAATTAATAAATCTTAGAAACTTTCTCTGGATTCTTTCAACCGCCGTCGAGTGTACAATGAAGTGTGGAGGCCATATGACTGAATTATATTCTACCTGAGGTCTGCCATATTGTGACTCAGATGATACTTGACTCGTAATGCATCTCCACAAGTCCCGGTCCCGGGTCACCCTCGCAGCTAACTCCGGTCCAGGGTCTCTCCAGCCAGATGCAACGCATCTATCCACCGCTGTGGCAATCTTCTACGTCTAAGTCTCATTATTTTGGCTGTCACTTTGATGCATATTGTCCCAAAGGATTGGAAGAATATTTTGTTCACTGTGATAGATGCTTTGTTAAGATTAGATTTTGTGCAGGATTCATATATTTTTAACATAAAATCAGCTTTCTATGTTAATTCCATCGAAAATGGATTTACTACATTTCTTCGTGTGAGTGACTTCATTTTCTGCTTGATCTTGATAAATTCTTCGAAACTCGTCCTACTTTCAATCTATGTTACACTCGAATCAGGTATAAAAGTTTTCTATATTTTTTTTAATACATAAAAATACAAATTTAAAGTATGTATTTGTTTTAACTAATCTGTTTCGTTAAATAAGTGAGGCCTGGAGCTGGTAGAAGAGGAACGAAAGTAAACTGAATGCAGTGGAAATGAAATCACTTAGACGAATATGTGGCAAATCTAATAAATAATGAAGAAATAAGGAAATAATGTAAAGTATAGTGAGTAAGATTAAGAAAGGATTACTTGGGTGGTTTAGTGTTTTAAGTATGAGTAGATGACAGTCAAAGCGTACAATTTACTTGATCAAACACGTAAAAGACACCAGGCGCGAGAACAGAATGGTGCTCTCGTTCCCCGCGCCCATCATCCTTTCTGGATGTTCCCCTAGCGGGCGTCCGACACATCGCATCAGTACTCGGCCGCTTTGTGGTAGGACCGCTAGATAGCCTATAGTGCCATTCACCATAGTGGTTTGGTTAGACGGAACGGATGAATGAGGAGAGAATGGTAAGAAAGATATATGACACAAGTGTTGATAGCAGACTTGGCAAAACCGAGTGAACCAGATACATGAAGATGATTCTATTAGAAACCTCAATAATCGGTGAGCTTGTATGAGAAGATGTGTGAATGAGGATGAGGCATAAACTGTGTGTCAGGACAGGAGAGTGTGGCGCTCTATTCACTCTGCCTATCCCCGCGGAGAAACGCATAATGATAAGTAAGTAAGTAACAAGTGCCAATTTTCGTAATTAAAAAAATACACGGTAACAGGGTGGAATTAAGGTGATAAAAGTTTTGCACACAAAAATACACGAATACATAAGTACACCGAACAAATATTTTTTTTAAATTAAAACTTTTCTTGGGACGTCGGAAAATGTTTGGGTTCTCAAATATGGTTTGAGGGATTAAAGAGTTCTTGCTGGTGACTTGCTTGGTACAAAAGAGGTTCTTTGAAGTCCTTGTAAGGCTCTTAGGGCTTTGTATGCCTTCCAGCGTGTCGCTAGAGACGCACACAAATGGAGCCAAGACATATTATGCTCCGTTCGCACATTTATTTATTTTGATGAAAAATAAATCATTATCAAATATTTTAATATTATTACTCTGTTGAAAGTGTATCTAAATGTATATATGTTAGAATTAAAGTTTCTTGGTTATCTTGCATCAGTTAGTACCAACATACCAACAGTAAATATTTTTGCATGTCTTCAAAGGTTGTAGTATCTCTCTGAAATGATCGTGGGACACGTCTTTTCAGGAAGGCAGTTCAGCACTAAATGACATCACTAACATTTACATTGTATAATTATGATCTTATGTTTGGCGTGTGATAATTCATTTGTGATGAATTTAACAAAAGCATCAATTAACTGGCGTCATCTCTGCGACTAATTCTGTGCGATACACTTATTAAGCACATATTATCTTAATATATAAAATATAATAACTTAACTGAAGACGATATCTGGTGAATTTGGTGTTATTTTTAAAAATCCTTGAAAAGTAACAGGACAAGAATTGGTGGTACTATTAAACCCCTATGAAAATGTCAAAACTAAGAATTAAAGAACGAGTATTGCCACACAGTTTCCTGGTGTTGTATGTATAGATCATGTGTATTAGTTTTTGGAGGGCTAATAACGCCATCCCTTAACTAAAACTACTCGTGACTTGCATGAACTAAGTCTCCTACCCTCGGGCTCCGCCTGTCCCGGAGAATTATTCACCCTCCACTGCGCTAAAGGCTTCATCTCGGCTACGCGCCCCTATTTCGTCTTATCAGCTTTGTTTTCCAGAATATCTTTTACGAAAAATCATAAATTATCTTGTCAAAATTTCTTGTCTGATGAGGGAATAGTTGAACTCGCTGCGACCGGGAGAAATGAATTTTAAATGGAAAAATGTCAGGATCGATGAAAATATTCCAGATGCTGCCTAGAAAAATAAGAATTTAAAGATGTTCGCTGTCTGCTCTGAGAATTATGGAAGATGGATGATACAACTAGCCTCTCCATTTAAATTAATAGAAAAACTGTCTTTAATGGACTTTCATCGAATATAAATAACAGTCCAACATTGTGTCTAACGCCTTTTTGTGAGAAAACATTTTATTTTTAATTTTATTTAATTAAGGGATTTTGACAGTGTAAACTTAATAAAGGGTGTCTAGCGGAAAATTTTCATGTTTAATATTAAATTTAAAAAAAACTACAAAATTATTCACATATTTTATTTATACAAAATGGAGTTTAACGATGTGGATTTTACGTTTTATTGTCTAAATGGCGTCCATTTCTCTAAAGACACTCTTGCAATCGGACTAAATTTGCGAACACGCGAGAGCAAAGCATTGATTCAATGGCAGCAACTTCACGGCGGATATTTTCTTGTAGGGCCTGAATTGTTCGAAGATTATTACTGTAAACTCTTGACTGTTGGTATAAGGTCCGATGACCGAGGTGCCCAGAGTATATCTCCATACTTGCTGATTAATTTTTTGGGAAGAATTTCCCTCAGCTTCTCCATTGAAATTCTAGCTGTGATTGGAGTGGTCCGTCTTGCTGAAATTGTGTTCTGTTGTTGAACCCGGAAAACAGCTGCAGTTGCGGTAACAAAAACTTGTCGATCATTCGGCAATACACGTCAGCAGTGACTGTCTCTTGCTGGTTAAAAAAATAAGGGGTAATTTTCCCTCGGGCAAAAATTGCATACCACACTGTCGTTTTTGGACAATGCAAACATTTTTGATGGCTTTCCCTTGGGTTGTCTGTTATTAACATAGCCATCGATATGAAAATATGCTTCGTCAGTAAACAATATGTTTCCAAGCGTGTGTGCTGTTTCAAAATATTCCAACACCGTTTTCGCTAAGATTTCATGTGAAGAATAGTCATTTTTGTTGAAAAATTGCATGATTTTCAGTTTGTATGGGTGAAACTATAGTTTCTTTTTAAAAATAACGTGCACTGTTGATTTTTTATTCCAGTATAGACTGCAATCTTCCTTATCGATTTACGCGGATCGAACAATACCCCTCCCACTTACCTCATCCTGATGGTTTACGAGCAATTACAATTAAATCTTGAAATTTTTCCACTGGACATACTTTATAACTAACATAATAAATATTCAACATGTGATACTATTTATGAAAATCCAAGGATATGTTTAGGTGCAGAAGATAATTAGAAAAAAAAAGGTGGGAGAAAGGGTGGAGAGGTTGCAACTATTGCAATATGATGATATGACTTGATCACATCGAAGTGAAATGTCAATTTGCTTTGATATACAAATAATATTAATATGAACTTAAACCCTTTGGTTCGAAACAAAAATAATAAATAAGAAGTTCAAAACGTAATCCAACTATTTTTATTGATGTAACGCTATCAAAAAATTCAGATTAGATAAATGTCCTGATAATAGGGAAACTACAACCCAGAGAGACATCAATTTATATGAAACGTTCTTTTCAATGTGATGGGATAAGATTCCGTGGACTGCATCAATTATAATATTGATTAGTGAACGCAACCTGAATTGGATTCAAGAGAGGAATATGAGCAAAGAGATCTGGCCTACTTTGATCTCGATCCTGGGTTGGACGTCGCTTCTTCACCTCCAGTTGACTAGCGCGTTTGTTGTTTAGAACCAAAAGATCACTGCACTTCCGGCACTGTTTAGAATACTTTCTCTTCGCGGTTCCAGCGTTACGCACGGCGTTGCTTTTTTCGAACGTTAAAAAGCACATAGATCTTAACAGTCCCCCCGTCGGCGAAATTGAAAGTAAATAGTTGGCCAGAACGGGACAGGTTGAGATTAAGGTTTAGATATTGGATGGACAAAATCGACAGGGAGTGGGTACTCGGTTTGCATCAACACAATAATATATCATCATCATCATCTACGTCGGTCCCTCATGACTGAGGATCGCGATCTTCGTGAGCTCTCCTCCTGTAGACCTAATTACTGTCACAAGAGATATGCCTGTTGTCTTTTCCACCACAAAAAGCTTATCCAAACTTCATCTTCCATTCTCGCAAGATGCCCAAAAATTTTTTATTTTTTTTTATTTTTTTATTTGTAACTATATATAATATAATGTAAAAATCTGTTTGGACTGTGCCCGTCTCACTAGTGAAATTCTGTGTCGAGACGGGCATAGTTTACAAGCAATTGTTCAATTAATTAGAATTACAAGTAGTAGATAGAATTACATTTATTACTATATAAAAGGTGTACATGAAGAACAATTTTAAAGAAGACTTCATTTTTGGATCACTAGGTAGCAATAATTAATATAGGTATGAGTTAATATGTTTGGGTGAGTGCACCAATACTGGCTCTACCCATATTACGAATCCAAGTTTTAATATATAGTTTCATGTTCTTGGGACAATTCAATTGATTTAAATCTTTTAGCATTCTATTAAATAGAAATTATATTAATTAAATTGAAGGATTTGTTTAAGGAAAATGGTTAAGAGTTTGTCCTTGATGTATAGCTCCTGCAAAATGGAGACATCAGACATGTTTGATAATGAAATATGTGAAATTTAAATTTAAATCTAAATTTCTTATTCTTTCCTTCTTATGAAATAAGAGAATGGTTTTATCCATCGCTATTGCTTATCCCTTCTGGGATTTTATCACGATGGTACGAGCGAGTGAAGAAATGACGTATCTAGATTTATTCGATGCTTCTAGATTGTCCCAAGGTACCTACACCCCGAGATGTTCCAGCTACAAAAAGCTTTACGATATCTTGGTATTTCCTTTTGTGAATCATCTCTGTGTGTACCTCTCAATTTAGTAAAGCGATTTATTTACCCATACAAAATTTAAAATGAAAGGAAAACTACAAACCTTTTACAGGTGGCATAGAATTGTGAAAAGTACTCACAGAACTCGGACGAGAAACGGTATCAAATGAATGGTGTATGTTAAGGGATGTTTCATATATTTATTTTTAATAAATTTTGTTAATTATTTATTGTCTCTGCTGTATGTAGAACAGATGTTCAAGAATTTTTGTTAAAATAAATATATGTGGATGCTTAAGTATATTTACTATACCTATCTGTCCCCACCCCTCCCTTTACCCTCACTTCAAAGCACAACTTTTTGTGTGTGATCTGTGACATGTGAACTGTCAAAATGTGTCAATGCCCTGCTACGAGCTCGTCACGCTGACTTGAATTATTGTTATGTATTCGGCTTCTCGCTGTGCGTGCCGAAGATTTGCAATCACTATTGGGTGATACACAGTGCTTCGTGCTAATCATCGAAGAAGTTTTCTGAAGTTCAGAAGAGCTGTGAAATCCAGATAAATCGTTTTTTCTGGTTGGTCGTTCTGCCTCTATACCAAATTCCTATCACCTTTCCTACATCCCATAGTGTTAGTTGTAATCTCAGCGATCACCATTTTTTTATTATGATAAAAACATGATAAACTGATTGAGAACAAACAATCTAGTTTCCATACTGGCGGCCATTTAAGTTTCAGAGTAGACTGCTAGTATTAGAATCTTAATTTTTTAGCAATGTTAAAAGCAACTAACTTTACATTTAATGATTTTGAATTACTAATTTTACATAAAAAATAATTAAGTTTGATTGTTAACAGTGCGTAATAGTTTTGTAAAAAGAAAACAGCATTAAAAGTTAGAAAAAAGGCAGGTTGCTGACTTCATAACTAATAACTTCAAGCATGCAAATCTGAAGGATGTTGATAAGAAAGACAAGCCGCCTTCATAGTCATTTCATCATTTGTCTTCATGATTTTTCTATTTTTAATACGGCTTTTATATAAATTTGGACATGTCGACAAACTTGGGTTCGGCAGAAGACTAGTAACATAGCGGGACGCTCTACGTTACTGCCCGCTGATGGCGCTAGCTGTGTCTTCTGTATCATAATATGTACAGTAGCCATTCGTCACGTGATGACTTTACGAAGTTTATCCGTTTCTTTACAATTATTTTTATATTTTCGTAGAAAACAATCGCTTTGTGATTGATAAATTGATTACATGAAGAGTGAGATGTGTATAGATGTACTGATTTATGTATACATAAGTGCACTCTTTTTGTTTTTATTGTTAGTTTTAAATACGTCTTGACGAAGTTTGAGCTAAGCGATACAAGTTAGAGTATAATAAATTTCGTGGTTTCATACAAATTAATTGTATTTTCTTTAATATAATTATTTTTATCTTCACAATATAGTCACCTCCATAACAATGAAAAAAAGGAGTATGAAAAATTGATTTCATGACAACTGATCACAAGGCAAGGTGCACACATACACAGCTGCAGAAGATCATCTAATTTGACTACTGCCGTTACTTTGTAATAAATAACCTAACCTTTCCTAACTTAAAATAAATATAAGCTATCATTAGATACCTTATATTAATCTACCTAAAATGTTATTACTGTACGTGCATTTGACATGTATGCAGTTGCCTTGTGTGCAGTTGTCTTATGTCAATTTAAATTAACACAATCGTATTATTTAGAATAACCCAGAAGAAATTCTAGTATCATTAAAACATTCCCATCATATTGGAAGACATTCATACTATACCGCACCCTATGTAGTACCGCACGTCCAAGCCATTCATAGGATGGAACTTTATAGCTGTCTGTTCATCAAGCAATATCTTCAAAGCGTAATAAAAACAAACACGCCCATTTTAACCTATTAAAGACTAATATTACGATTTTATTTGGGGTAATTCAGTTACCCGGTAATTTTAACACCATAACGGGAAGGTTGCACCTTTTTTGGATCTATTCATCGCCGCTGCGAAAACATATAAAATTCGAGAAAAGTTTATTTTATCATCTCTTTGTTCTTATCTGCACAAAGGAGGTTTTACACGGTGTTATTTCGTTTTAACACATTTCTAGAGCAATTATTATAATTTTTATTTGCAAAAAATATTATAATAATTTGAAATGAAATAAAACATTTTTATTTGTGAAGTTTTTTCATAATTAAAATATCACTGCTTGGGATATGTATTTATTTTGTGTATAAATATTAATTATTGAACGAAAATAATGCACTGTGCCTTCCCCCTTCTTTCACGTCCCTTCCCGGCCACGCCGCCGACAGTCGATTGGCGACCTTGAGCCAGTGCGGTTATACATATGGCAATATTATACTAATTAATGACTTCACGTCTATACTGTGTCGGAACCTTTGACGAAATAGTGAGTTGGAACAGTATACAGTCCACATCTTTGGAGATGCCAGCAGAATCCGGTTTGTGGTGAGTGCTAAACTCCTTCCTGTCATAACATTCTTCCGGCATCTATGTTTGTATACACCAATCACCCTCATTATTTTCATACCCTTATCCTTACGAAGTTGGAGGTCTAATGTCTCGACAGCACGCTTTCGTTTTGTTTACCAATCGAGACTTAATATGTCTTCATACACACTTTGATGCTTTTTATTTCAGCTTAGTTTGAAATGACCCACCGAGGTTGCCAAAATACATTTCAGTTGTCATTCTTTTGATATTCGCAAGACGTGTCCAAGTCACATTAATTGAGATCTTTCAATATGTACAAGTAAAATGTCAATTCTAAGGGTCTCCCTAATATCTGTACTTTTAACAGTTTAATAATAATACTCCTGCTGCTCCCCTACCTTCAAAAATAGTCAGTTTCATGTTTCAAACATACCCTCACTCAAACGATAGATGTACTATTTATCTTTTCCATAAACTCCCTCGGCCTGTATGATCCCTCATCCGATCCCCATCATTTTCGTTCCATTTCACTTCTTTACCCTGTTCTTGACCCTATTGAACAAAATGTAAGAAAGATTTACAAAAAACTTTCACTAAAAATAATAAAATATGTAAAAAAAATCAAACTAAAAATAAAAATAAAAGATATGTATTTTATAAAAAAACTTTACCCATTTTGGCTACTACTTTATACAATTATATAGAAAGTTAAAATAAAACAATTTCACAATGTTCCACGAATAGGGTCCCCTCAAAAAAATATTTACGTCATTGTTATTACCTTATTTATCGGAGGCAAGAGGGCTCAGCCCTTATCCCTCCCCTCTTTAACAATCGTCTCAGAGCAGTAGCTAAAAACAAATTAGAAAAATACTACTTATCAAAAATATATAGTCATCACTGACACTCGGGCCCGGAATATTCTATTACCGGTAAATAATTATTGCCAGCTATAGTGTCTCCTTATTAATTATTAAGCTGTAGTATCCCCTTATTAATTATTAAGCTATAGTGTCCCTTTATTAATTGTTAAGCTATAGTATCCCCTTATTCATTATTAAGCTTTAGTGTATCCTTATTAATTATTAAGCTATATTGTCCCCTTAATTATTAAGCTGTAGTATCCCCTTATTAATTATTAATTATAAAGCTATAGTATCCCCTTATTAATTAGTGTCCCCTTATTTACGTGACAAAAAAAAATTGACTCATGGGGAGACTTTCGTCCAACAGTGGATTTATAATGGCTGATGATGATATTTATAAGAATACAAAATAATTTAATATTGCCCAACATGTAAAATGCGTTGCACCCTCAACGACGATATGTTACCTTTTTAAAAGGCCGATAATCAAGGAATACTTGAAGGGTATAAATTTCACTACCCCTGTCCCAATTTATTAGTTCAATCGGATGTTCGCCCTATCTGTATCGCGGTAAGCTGGGGTTAATAGCAGCCGCGGTAACTTCCTCCGAAGTCTCCTGTTCGTGACTTGCATAAATCTGGAACTACCCTTCCCTGCCCCCAGCTCAAGCCTACTTGAAATCAAGTTTTTCAATACTGAAACGAGCCACTATTTATTTCAATCAAATCGTGAACATCCCTCACCCATCTTGCGCCCTCATATCTTTCAGTGATTTTATGAAGGAAATATTTTGAGAGAATATTTCAAACGGGAACATATTCAATGGTAAACTTGTACAGACAATCGCATCCCTGTATGGGGGATGTAGTGCGTGTATAAGAATTAATGAGGCTTCGCTTAATGTTATGATATTACTGATGGTGGAATGAAACGAGATTATATGGTAAAGTATATATTGTGTATTGTAAGGTAAAATAAGGTGTAAAAAGGAATCGGCATCGGGACTCATGTCGGGTCGAAGGACGGGGCGAGACTGGACGCGACTCTTGTCAATGCGAGCCTGGCCCCCGTGTTCAGATAATGCCTGTGTCGTCGATCAGGTAGTAGCGACAATGCCGGAAGTGTGTTTGAGTCACCATAGCTACTCAAGTTGTACTTAGACAATTATATGAAAGAACTGAAGGTGTGGTGGGTTTTGTCTGTGTGGGCGATGAATGGTTAACCTATACAGGAAATTGCATTGACGGAAGTAGTGTATGTGTAATAATTAACGGGGCATTCAGATTGTTTTGATATTTAAAAAAGTTCAATTTTACTTGTCATTAACAGTCTAACAATGTAACTCAACAACTTGTATTTATAAATTGTATTTACATGAGATGAAAAGAGACACCATGACATTAAAATATCATTAGTGTTGAGACTGTATGGTTACATAGAATAATAGTATTCAAAATGTATGGAAATCTACAAAATTACAACGATTAATGTTGTCCCTTTTCATCTCACGAAAATAAAATTGTATAGCTATACCCCATTATAGTTATAAATATAAGTTGTTGAGTTAAATTGTTAGATTGATAATGCCCTTACGAGGCGAAATGTATTTCAAAAATATATAAAAAACAAATGTCTTATTTTTACATATGTGATTATGGAGTTCTACAAACTTACCTCGAAATCAGTAAATATTACAAAAGGTGTCAAACAGAATTGTTTAATGTGACCACGGCTGTTCAACTTGTACATGGATAATTGAAGGTAAGAGCGAGGATGGACATTCTGACGATATCCTCTCTACTATATGCAGATGGAGCTGATATTCAGTGTCTGATGGCTAGAATGTCCGATGTATGAAATGATAAAATGAAAGATGAAAGTTAGCAAATCTCAAATAATTGTTTTCGAGAAAGACGTAAGTGCGATGTAACGGAAAATAATTATATTTTTATTTATTATCTTTGTTTTATATTATATTTTATATTATATTATATTATATTTTAGTGGTTAATAAAACAAAGATAATAAATAAAAATATGAATCTTTACCACAAAGATAACTTTGCTGATTTTAAAAGGAAAATAATTATGACTTAAATAAGCGAACAAATTTGTGTTTTAAGAAATATATTCACTTGGGCTGGCAGACGTCTGAGCATATTTTGTGGACATGTGGGATAGTAGAGATGTATGATTTGTGGTTTGACTGGACTTAGACACCGCCCGCCCACGAATGCAGACCTAATTACCAATGGGATGAATCTTGTTTTATAAGAGGAATTTATTCGGGTATGGGTGACTCCACCTGCGCGTCTACCTGTCACTCCCCATACCTCGTGTTTTGCAACTCCGTTAGTCTGTCCGTGTAAGTATGACTCAATCCATGCTGTGTCTCGTCTACTGTCCCTCTTTTGGGAGTATTTTTTAATGAATGGATCCCTGAGTGTCTGCCTTGAACTACTGCACCTTAATTTTCCACCTGTATATGAAACTATGTTCTATGTTATATGATTTTGTATGAATAAAGACAGCACTTAAGGGACAGTGGAGGGTCTAAATCTTAAATCTTAATTGCTAATAACCACATTGAATTTCTTTCTCCTTTTACGTTTCGCTTATACTTAAATATGTAATTGAATTAAAGTCGCGTATTTTGATTAGCTTTGATGAGTGGGACCGACAAGGAAGCCCTCGATTCTAAACCGGTCCCGGGAAAGGGTGGGTCTCCCATCCTCCAGCTTTTCTTTTTATTAAAACAAAAAGGGGGTATTGGCAGAGTTGAGAATGCTATCGGAAGAAACTGCGGAAAATAAAGAGAATGCAATAATCACCACTAGAAATTTGTCACACACAGCAAGACTGACACTGAATGAAGTAGTTGTGATGACAATACTAATATATAACAATGAAGCATGGAATTGTCAGACAAAGAATGAAATTAGACTGAATTCTGTACAAATGCGATAAATAAAATATAGGTCAGGTAAAAAGCAAAAATGGAGCATCTACGAAAAACCTCCTTCAGATATATTAGATATTAGAAAACAGCCCTGTTACTAGCTTCAATAACTGAAAAGCATGCATTATGTATGAAAATAAACGAGGTAAGTGTGGCACGTCAGAACAGAAGAGTTTGACGTTCTATACTCTCTGCCTACCCTTTTATTAAGTGAGATGACGTATTTTTTTGCATTCTTAATCCTTATTGAAGCAAGTCTTTTTTATTATCTTATACTTTAGGTTGTGAAGCGTGAAAAATATTAACGATCGCACTTTCAAAAAAATCAACAATAACCTATCCTAAGCTTATCTTAACTAATATAAAACGAGGTGCTTGTGGTCTAGTGGTTACAATACTCGCCTAGTTATGTGGTGTTTAGGGTTATCCTCGTTTCAGAAAGCCATCAAGTTAGTATTATGTTCATAGCACAAACGTTTAGCTTATATTTATCATCATATGTATATTGTATTTTATGATGCACATATACACCAATAAACATAATGTTAAAAAAATTACAGCCATTTAAAAATATATCAAATACGTGCAAAATACTAGAATGATTAAAATTGGCATTAAACAAATATCAGATATCTCATAGAGATAAAACTATTTTTCATTATATTTTCCATTAAATGTAATAAAAAATAGCTTTGTCTCTATAAGATATCTGATATTTATTTTAAAATAGTGCCTTTGTAGGTAAAAATCCAGTAATTGTGTGTTCTTGGACATATTCAAATATTGCTAATAAAAATGTCATTTTTTACTTACGATATTTTACGTAGGAGGGGTTGATGTATGTAATAACTTCAAGACAATCGTTATTTCACAGCGCTGTCTGACTCCAATCATTATTTACCGTTTACTAATATTGCTGGCATACCAATAATACATCTTCAAGGATCGCGATTTTCTTGAAAGGCTCTAATACGGATAAGGCTCTATCCTCGGGGCCTGTGCATTAGTGTAATAAATAAAATGAAAGCCTAGATCTTGTTGTTCTTCTTGACCTCGGAAGTCTTCACATTATTCTTTAGATTTGTACAACCCTCTAGAAACCCATTGAAAATGCTTGTAGTGCTATATTTTTACTGCCCTAGAAGAATGTACCCGCTGAAGGGGTGGTTCTCAACCGGGAGCGCGCGACCGCTGGGGGTTTAATAATCACCAATACTTAGTGTGGTGATGTTGCTCATATCATGGTATTTTGTAAGTTATCTACAAGATGGCGATAAAACTCAACTGAGACATTTACAAGAGTAATTTTTCATATATTACTTTAGAGATATATTTTTGATGTAGGAGTTATTTCTGGAGCTCCTGGTTACGATCAAAGAAAGCGCATTGAAATTGCTTTACATGACTTTTTTCAATGACGAGATATTCTCACGGAATTTCACAAAAAAAATATGTTCCTGTAGAATTGGATGCTATGATTTCATAAATGATAAATATTCAGTCGCAAGTTTTTATAAAGGTAAACTTTAAATTTTTTAAATTTCTCCATAATAATTTCTGAGATTTGACATACATTATCTATGGTTACCTTCTCAGATTTTAAAAAAGTGTATGATCTTCAATAAACTTCAAAATAAGCCAAAAAGACTCAAAATACTCGTATATGGTAAAAATTTTAAACTTTTTAAATTCTTGCGACCGGAAGTTTTTATTCATTTTTTTAAATCAGGGCACTCAATTCTACGGGAAAATATATTTTTAGTAAAAATCCGAGAAAATACCATATTCTCGATATACACCAGACTGATCTTTGAAGACATCTTAGCTTTTTTTACATGGAACTAGCAATCATCATTGCATCATTAGTCATTTCTTTCCTGTCCTGGATTTTTAAGACTGATACATCTTAACATTGGCTTTTCCTTTCTCTTATACCGTTGATCTTGTATTCAGCAGTGATTTAGGTAATTGCTGTTTAACCATCCCCTTCTTATGAGCAACCATCGAAATCTAGTATTTTTGGATTGCTGTGTCGCAATGTCTTCGACCTTTCTGACTGACGCTTCGGATACCATTACATGGTTCATCATTATGGCTAAAGCCAAGATTAGGTTACTTGTGCAATGAAAATTGATTTAATTTGAGCATCCAGTAGATTTTAAATTTGTGAGCTAGACAAATGAATGATTTAATATATTTATTTTCAAATTAATCGTAAATCGGCTTATTTATAAGTTCTTTAATTCTGTTGGATTAATCATAGCTTTATTTATAAAATTACATTTAATAGACATTGACAAAAGTGACGGAATTAAGACTTAAAAGTTTTACATTTTACTCTAATTAACCTTTTCATCACTGAGCGGCCAGAACTTCCGTGTGGTCCGAAGCGGGGTATAGAAACACCCCAGATCATATTCATAAAAACGATAATAAAAAGTTCGTGACGGGCGACGCGGGCTCAACCGCCTCGCCAGACGTCTCTTGTCCGAATGCCGCGAGTCGCGATAAGCTATATAGCTGTCTCCCTCGTTCGCATCATCGGTAAGGGGCTACCCAGTGCATTAGTTAAAGTGAAATAAATAATAAGCACAATAACTAAAAGATAAGATACAAGGGTTTGGTATCGACATGCGTAGGTGTATGTACCGCGCGAAGATCACTGGACCGAAAACAATATTTTTCAAAATTACACGATTTGAATTTGAAAAACAAAAAATCGACAAAATCTTCGTCACTATCTCCGTGAAGATTACAAAAAATAAGACTGAAATCATTTGCACAATTAGTGAGTTATCGAGTATAAAGCGATCTATGGGGAATGTGAATACCCCGCTTCGGGAAGGCAAGGTTAATTAAATAGTTAGAACGTTTCATTTAAAATATTTTATTTTAAAGAATTTGACTTTTTTCTATAAGGTGTGCATCGGCTGCACGTCTAGTTTGCGTTTTTTCCCATCTTGCGCGTAACGATTTACCATTCTATCCATATTTTCTATTTTTTCTCAGTCTAAGCTATCACCTTTTCTGAACTGGACCGTCTTACATATTAATAAAACATCACAAATTAAACATTTGTTTATGTCCAACGTCAAACAAAACCTTAAAAAATTGTATAATTTTAATTAACTTTTAAAAAAACATTTAACAAAATTCTTAACTTTTTGAAAAAATTAATTAATTATTAAAATAAAACACAACATTCTTTACTTCACACTATACTTTAATAGAAAATTGAAACGTTTTCGAAGCTTAATGCGTTAATGCGACATCTTCAGTAATAAACAAAATCTTAAAACTTAAGACTATCGACTACATAGGGAGGGAGGAGCATATGAGAGTGGTGTTGGGGGAAGGGGATTTCGTTGAAAATTTAAAGTGGTTGTAGGTGGGGCTAATATGGATAGGAGAAGAGATGTAATAGGGGTGTTTACATATAAAATACATTTTTATTTATAACACTATTCTCTATTCTTTCTAGAATATATAATTTTTCCCCCTTTTTCCATATATGTAGTACTTTTACGTTGTCATGGGTGAAAATTGATAATTTTAATTATTATTTAGGGATCAATGGTACTGAGGCGGACAGTTAACGCCATCTGTGCCCCACGCGACTAAGCTGCATTGGGCATGGCGCGAGGTTCTTGTAGCCAGCGAAGAAGGCCATTCCCTCATTCCGGACAAACAGCAGCTTCGAATTGTGTCTAATTATGTCAAATTCTCTCTACTAAGTCAATCCTATTACTTAGTAACTTAATTTATTGTGACCGCATTTTGTGCAACCAAATTTTATCTAAATAAACCACAAGACAAAACTTAAGGTATATATTTCGTTTGTTATTTAATACATCTGCGATGCTTGCACTCACCGCATAACCCACTGTAAACAGGTGTTTACGCACTTTTTTATTCCTTCGACTGGCACACCTGTTTTTTTTGTTGTTGGTATGATAGGATTATGTAGTGTGAAAGTCGCCGTTTTCTGCGACCGGTAAAACCACGGTCAGAGCCACAATTGCAGTTTGGTATTCCGCCAGATAAAGACCTATTGATCTGCTCTGGTATTTAATAATACCATAGAGATCGAGTCGGCACATCCAGACCCAAAATCGGAGCACAAAAGAAGAACAATGTAACCCATGACAAGCAGTAATAACAAGTTAGTGGTGATTTTTTTCTACCTGCATTTACTTTCATATTATCAATAGAAAATTTCTGAAATGATTAGCTGTCGAAGAATTTCACGGAAACAACTGAAGTTTTTATTTATTTGATTTAGTAAAACGAACCCCTGCCATCGCCGATTTCCGACAAACAAACCATCCACTAAAGTATATGTTACGTACTTCTCGATTTGTATACCTCGCAGAAGGTTGTTGGTGATCCAATAGAAAATCTTAAGCGACAAATATAATCTTTACGTCATGAATGACACAGTATTAAGATACAAAGTATATAACTAGTCACGGAGCTAAACGGTGAGGAAAAGAGGCCGTGCCCCGCGCGCGTCATCCATTTAATCCCGCCATACACAAACCCACACACATCTCGCACCGGCACCTAACACGCGCACATACACATCGCTGTATATATCATCTTACACCAGCATTGTAATATACCAAGTGTCTGAGAGTAGATTTCTTTGGTCATTAAACAATGTACCTTCAGAAAAAAAAGGCATTATTGAATGTAAACTTTCAAAATAATTTGACACTTATTTTAAATAAAAAGTAAGAATTTTAGTCCTGTAGAATTTTATTTATAAGGGATGAAACATGTTTAGAAGCGCGATGCTCCTATACAGTAGCCCTTTGAGGAATTCCACCTTCCCAGTGGCGTGATTGCCAGCAAGTTTACAACTCGAGAGTTTTCGAGAAACTTTCGGTTTGTCGAGGCGAATGCTTTCAGAAGTAAGCCCCATCGTATCTTCTTATATGGAGAGCGTCTAATAAAACCTGGCGAGCTATCGCAGACTTAATACCTTCGATAAACATCACGATATACTGACCTAGTACAATTCAATGGAAAAATACTCTTGTGCGAAGAGATTTTTATTTAATTTAATTTTTATTTTATTTCTATCAACACCCTTGTGAGCTTTTACATAAGAATATTTTTTTAAATATAACGGTACATTTTTAATTAGCATTTCAATACAATAGCTTAAATAAAGCAGTTTTAATATAACATAAAAAAAATAAAAACTAAGTATAATTTACGTACAAATATTTATTCAGTTCAGGAAAAATGTTATATATGTTAGTATTATTTTAGAAAATAATGCCAAAGGGACTTTAAAACCCACGCATTTTGTACATGTACGTTAATTTTAATATACTGTTCATTATTTTCAGTTGTCAGTGTGTATAAAAAACGTTACAATCATAAACAATTGTATTCTGTGACATGCAAGTCTGTTTTTAATGAGGGGTTGAAAAATTGGTACAAGGATAGGGCAGTGAAGGAAACGGGGGGCTCAAAGAACTAACTAAACACCAGAAAGAAACATGACCCACCTGAGTTGCATCTTTATATATCTGGATTTCTTCTTCACTGGAGTCACAGGTCTTCTGGCTTCAGAACACGTACTCTATTGTTCCGCACGAAATACTCTTGAACACACACTTCGGCGATAGCACGAAGTGACATACAACCACCATGTACAGTAGCAAGATGAAAACACTAACCGGTACGCACGGTAGCGAGAAACCGATTATACACAATAGTCAGTCTGACGAGCTCGATAGCAGGACGTCAATTTCATGGCAGTCTAACGCACTTCGATCAACTCCGAAGGTCAAACGTTAACTTACCGTCAATTTATCATTCCCATATGGCAGGAAGATAACTCACAAAATCTTCACAATCTAACGCACTCAATGGTAAACGCTAACTGTAATCAAACTTTAATTCCAACTAATCCAAAAACATAGAGAATACCACAGAAAGGTCGTGTTCTGGGTATAGAGGAAAGGGAAACAGATAAACAGGTAATATTTCAAAATCCATTCTATATGTTGCGTTCACACGGCGATTGACGATCCATAAATCATAAAGATCGAATATAATCAATAATTATATTGTCTTACAATGCATATGGTAGTGTACATTGCCAGAAGAAAAAAACACCAAAGTAACGAGATCGTATGCCTTATATAAGTACAGTATCTTACAAAAGTATATTTCATTTTGGTTCATTTACTGCACCAACTCTACGAGCAGCAGAAGGGCGGGGGGGTGTGCCGATCACTAGCTGCGTCCTTAGGAATTCAGTCGCTATGGAGCGAATCCTTATCAGTTGTTCATAAAATTTTCCCTGGAAAATTGATATCCCGGCGAGGTGACATAAACTAGCCTCCACGTAGCCCCAACTTGACACCAATGGACTTTTTCCTATGGGGCTACCTTAAATCAAAGGTACACAGTAACAATTCTCGCTCTCTGGACCAATTAAAAAAATAAATAGCAGAGATCACGGGGAATACATGCCGAGCAGTTCTCAGAAATTTTGCCTCCCATTTAGAAGAGTATCAGCAATTTAGATCAAAAATCCAATCACATTTAGAAAAAATGTTTTTTACGAAATAAATTCCCAAGAACTGTACTTTTTTACATTTTTTTATTAAACCCATTCATTATTTTATTAAAGAACTTTATTATGATTAAGACATTTAGGACACCTTGTATATCGAACGTGTTTTTGAAATCTCAAAGTTTACTTTTATATTTTTTTAGTTTCATACATTTATTATGTATTTATCTACATTTTAGTATGGTGCTAGCGATTCAAAAGTAGTGAAAATAATGTTTACAATTCTCCCAGTTGTCTTAAAATGGTTTTGAATTATACCTAAATATTAACAACCCTTTGATATTCTTTAAATTTAAAATAAAATGCAGTGAAATAAAGCTTTGACAAAACCTTTGTTGTTTTTGTGTTTATAATTTGTACTTAGCCGCTAGGTCAAATAAGTGCAAAATAAAAAATATTTATCTCTTCTGAAAAAAATCATGTTTACTTTTTTACGTAGTAATTTTGAATGTCAAAGCGAATGGAGGCCCTACTGCTTTCAGTTTAATTCCGAGCCCATAACACACGTCCTTAATCCTGCACGAGAGCGATTGTTTGTTTAGTATTTGGTGTGGAGGCAGCTATTGTCTCTGTTTATAATCCTCTTGAATGCCAGACACTTCCATAGACAAAGAAAACATCTCCACTTCCGTGTTTACAAACACACTCTGGTCTCCGCGAGGAACTAATGTTTGTAATCCATCGCTTGGAATGGTTAATTTGGGAAAACAATCTATTTGGAGACCATCTCCGTACCATTATTCAAAAAAGATGGAATGGAACACGAAAATAAAACACTTGTTTTTTATTCTAATTATTTAATTTACTTTAAACACCTTTAATTTAACTTGACAACTTGTATTTATTTATATTAATGTTATTAGAAGAACACATTTTTATTGTGAAGTTGTAATTATTCAGAACACAGGTCTGTGATATTTTAAATGTTAATAAAATGTATTAATTATAAATATATACATATAATACTTTTAAAATCAGCAATGTTATCTTTGTGGTTAAGATTCATATTTTTATTTATTATCTTTGTTTTATTAACCACTAAAATGAGTTTAAATACATCTAACGGTTTCGAAAAATACCATTTTCTTCTTCAGGATGTCATAACTAACTAAAACATATATTGTTTTTTTTTTTAAAAATAGATTTTCTTAAAATAGATTCTATCAAAGAAACAATATATGTTTTAGTTAGTTATGACATCCTGATGTATTTAAACTATATACAAATATAAACTATATATAAATAAAAATATATACATATAAAATCAATTTTATCGAAACGTATTACTATTGCGCCACTGGGTTTCGAACTTGGATCTTTTTCCAAACAGGAAGATGCATTATCCAACTATGCTACAGCGATAAATATATAAAAAAGCTAACATATAGGTTCGAAAATTTGTCGTCAAAAATAATGTCGCTGTAGCATAGTTGGATAATGCACCTTCGCCGGTTTGGAAAGAGATGCAGGATCGAATTTGATATGTACATCTTTCTAATTTGAAGGACAGCTATATAATTTCATACCATTAATAATATTATTAAGAACACATTCTCATTGTGAAGTTGTAATTATTCAGAATTATTACAATCATTGGAAGAAATCTAGGTTCGAATCCCGGTAGCAACAATAATAATTATCAATAAAATTGATTTTATGTGTATTTATTTCTAATCAATACATTTAATTTGCATTAATAATACGTTATTACCAGTAGTATGAAAATAAAATATTATTAGTGTTGAAATAGATTTTTTTTTAACTTTTAGACTTTATTTTTGTTGTAACAGAGGTGAATATATTATAATATAACATGATAAACATAACGTACAATTATATTGCAATCAAATACTCGTAGTTTATTGCGTGGGATGGAGTAGACTCCACCTCTGATATATATTGCGTTGTCTTGGCTACTTTGCTAGACTGAAGTCTGTGTTAAAGTAGCCAGTTTTTTTCGTGCTCTTTTGGTGTTATTTAAGATAAAGATTTGATAAAAAAAAAAAATTAAGTGGGAATGTTGAAAAACTAGTGAATTATTACTCATAAAACCATAATACGAGTACCATTGTTACTCAATACGTATAAACCCTAAGAATTTCGATAAATGTCTCTTTTCATCTCATATAAATAAAATTGTGTAGTTGTCCTTCACTATAGATTAACAGTAATATAAATAGAAGAAATCGAGTTGAATTGTTCTATTGACAAATACCCTTACAATGCAAAACAAATTAAATGAGTAGAATATAAAAATATGTGTTTTATTTTCATGTAGGTATGTGCATTTATATATTTGTGTATATTTTATAATAATACATATGAGAAACTGGGGAATGTTATAAAAAATATTTATGTAGGTGCATTTCATAACGAAAATCTAATCCTATTGCGGAGGATCTCGGATTAGATTAATAGGATTAAATTTTCAAAATTCAAATTTCAATTATCGTAAACTCGTAGCGAAAAAATTAATTGCACTTACTTCGATCGTGACCTCAACAATAGCATCCATTAAAAGAAATATATATATATATGTAAATGTGGACATGACTCTCGCAGTTCTTATCAGAATAAATTCGTTATCCAGCCCGATCCGCTATAACGATTTTAAATGGCAGATGTTCAAAAACATTGAAAAATCTACCTTATTCATGGAGCAGTTGCGAAGGGGATTTTTAAAGTTTATTTGTTTTTTTACGTCTGTGCACATCTTAGTATATATATCACATATTCATTTTAAATTCAATTATCTTGTTTGTTGTGGTCGCTGTATAATTTTGAGATGTTCTTTTCTCTAATTCAATATTTTTGTTTTTCTCACAATAAAAAATCTCATATATAACATTTTCAAGCTTAGCTATGTTATTAATTTCAAATAGATTTTTTATTTAAGTATATGTAAATATTAATAATAAAATAAATTTGCTATTGTTTTTTTGTTGATTTTTAAATAAATTAAAACTATAACTACAAAAAATAAATATATCATCGCGCTTACGAAGGTGTCTGGAATGAGGTCCGAAACGTTGGCTTATGGGGTCAATTACATTACTTAGCACGCGGCATAATGGTCCAGAAAATTATACCCAGAATATTTTTCTAGACAGTGAAAGCCTTGAAGATTGTTTTTGCTTTCATCTTGTTTTTCTTGATGTGCAAATTTAGTACTATGAAAGACAACGAAAATTTTTCAAATCGGAACCTTTTCACTGAGGCTTTCGTGAACAATATATTTTTTTTGTGAACGATCCCGAGCTGAGGGCAAACGAAAATTAAAAAAATTGGCAGCCGCCTTTCAATCGATTTACACTATCGATCACTCGATTACTGAAAGGTTAGTTACAAAATATATTAGTAATTATTAAGGAAAACGCATTATTATTGAAGTTTTCCGTAAATATAAAATAGATTACTTTCAAATAATGGAATAACAGATGTATCAATTTGATAGTGCAAGATACAAGTTCGGAAATTTGTCGTTAACTTACTATATTGACGTGGTAAAATAGGTCAGCGAACTTTCCCGGATATGAATGGTTCCTGGTTCGAGTCCGGGTCGCATAAAAATATTTTTTCGATAAACTGATTTTATCTGTATATCTTCGGTATAAATATATTTAATTTGTATTCAAATTAATTTAAATACTAATTAAATGTATTAATTAGAATTTATCGAAAAATATTGTTGTTGCTACCGGGACTCGAACCTGGATCTCTTTCCAATCCAGCACAGTGATGGCTTTCAAATAATGGAATGATATATATATTCATTTGATAAGTTTAACAGATGAGTTCGAAAAATTGGCATCAAAAGTACTGTGTACTGTAGCATAGTTGGTTAATCCACCTTCCCTGGATTGGAAAGAGATTCAGGTTCGAATTCTAGTAGCAACAACAATATTTTTTGACAAAATTAATTTTATATGTATATCTTTCTAATCTATACATTTAATAAGTATTTAAAATATCACAGACCTATGTTCTGAACAATTACAACTTCACGATAATAACGAGTTCTTCTTAATAATTCAATTAATTTATTTTAAATTTTTATTTTTTATTTGTTATATGTATATGAACTTTACAATGTTTAATTTTTAATAATAATTAATGATTAAATCGATACTATACTTTTAAAAGTTGAATAAAGTTTTGTAAATAAGTGAGTACATAATTATTCATAGGTCGCTACGCGCTCAACTCTATATTTACCTACATGCTTTCGAGACGATTCTCTGAGAGAAATCTCACTTGTGTACATGCGCTATTACAATAACATAAAATGATCCATCCATGTAACATAACATACAGGCGACGAATTACATAGCTGATGTAGGTATACTTACTGAATCCACGCACAAGATGTTACCTCTAATTTAACAACACATAAAAAGAAGAAAAATAAGAAGTTTAAAAGAGAAGCTGGTAAATGATTACCTATGACGCGTGGTTTAATATCCTCGATAAATCGTTTTCTCTATATTCCTGCTACTTTCCTCTCTCACGTAGCTCCACAATAGACTAAACAGATCATCATTCTAAATTCATGTCCGTCCGCCTATCCATCTGCAAAGACAGCAATATAAAATAAACATATGTAGCGCCTAATTCCAAAACCCCCTAAAAAGCATTTCGAATAATGTATTAATTCTAAGATTACCACCAGATTCCCTTGAGGTTCTATCCTCTGATTATTGTCTACATACTTGGGTCCCAATTACTTGTAAGCGAAACTCAGTCTTTCCAGGTAACAATGTTATATTAATAATTATTCAAAATACTTTTTTTAAACCACTATTTATTAATTATTCTACATGTTTCGATACCTATGATATCTTCGTCAGGAAACAATGTATACTGAAATTAAAAAAATACAAGCTTAGATAAAAACAAAACTATAAAATGATGATGAAAATTCTGAATAGTTTTTGTTATTAAAGCATCTCAGATGCTCCTTAATTCTGATATCAAAATTTCTGCCTATATAAAAATAATTGCATTCATTGTAAATTAATTTGTAGACCCCCAATTTTTTTTAAATATCGTCCTTATCCTTGTTATTTAATATATATAATTCTTTAATTTGTTATTAGTGTAAAAAGCTGGTTGTATAAAATTTTGAAAATATTGAAGAAAAAACAATGTTATACGTTTATTATAACATGTTATACAGTAAATATAAATTATACATTCGGAGATAGACTAGTTATTCAGAAGAAGCTGTGATGAAAGAGAGCGGTCTCTTATAAGGTTCGTCCCCCACCATTCATCCACTCACTTTCATGACACACACACACATACATTTATAAAGTGACAGTTCTCACAGATAATTTGAGTTAAATATGCAGTTTTGTAGATTTTTTGTCAGCTACATGCAGGACACATTCTTTCTCGTAAAAGTCACTTAAATCCATTGTATTACATGCACTAAATCAGGGTTAGTTTCAAAATACCTCAAAGCAGATGAGTATAAATAGCTATTCCCTCTAAAATAAAATCAGACAATCACAACGCTCGTTGATGATCACGTGATCTAAAATCCAGTATGGCTGCCAGAACGATATGTACAGAAAAATAAATTACATTACAGAATTGTCTCTTTAAAAAATGCTGATGTAAAAACAAACATTTTGTACGTTTTCTTTCAAAATATACGTTTTCATCCATAACTTAAAAACACATAAATTCGTTTTAAGGGGTTTTGGAAATAGGCGCTACACATAGTGTCGGCTGTCCATGTCGCATGACTCAATTTAGAACAAACAAAATCCGCTGTCAATTCTGTAATTCAAAATCATTTTATTCTCGTGTAAAATGCAGTCAATTATTTTACAATTGTATTGTAAAAAAATATTAATCTCTTATAACTGACGTGTAATTTCAAATTTTCACATTAAATTACTTAATTACTTCTCTTCTATGGATTATTATAAAATATGTAAGCATATATTTACTTTCAGATCCGGTTCTGAAAGTTTGGACCAGAGCATTAAATATGCAAGTGTTTTAGGAAAACCACAATTTTGTCAAAATGTATACAAAGTTACCGCCCTAATTTTTGAATAATAGGCACGTACTACTTATATTATATATTAGATTTTAGGTTAATATTTACTAAAATTATATCAAAATTTGTGAGATAAAATATTATTAATATGAGTAATATTTTTTCTTTAACACCTTCTGCATTCAACGAACATTTGTATATATATATTTCATTTAAAATTTATTTCTTCTCTATGAGAATAGGACTCATGTATAGAGGAGTATATACGAGATAATTTATGTTTCAGTTAGTCTGTGTATATATTTTTTTACTTCATAAACAAATTGATAGTGGTCTGTAATTGTTCTAATTGTGATGGGAAGATTGTTAAAAAATGTGATGCCTTGATAGTGATTTTGAGTTGCGGTGTATTATAGTTTTGGAATATCATTAGATCAGAATTCGCTACTAAAGTTAAATTGATTTTTAATTTTGAAAATTTGGATTATTGAATTTTTTTTGTATATGTCTATTATTTTTGGTACTTTGAAATCTGTGTATACTTGTGATAGTCTTTTTTTTTTAGAATATTTTTTATTATCATTTTTTGAGTGATTTCTAATTGTGACATTGAAGTATTATATGATCCTCCCCATCCAATAATACCGTATTGCAAATGTGACTGTACAAACGCGTAATATAATATTTTCAGATTTGTAAGTGATAAGATGTTTTAAAAGTATGTAAGCAGTTTTCCTTATTTTGTTTGTGAGATTAGTAATGTGTCTCTTCCAACACGGATGGATCCTCCTGAGTAAAAAATCTATCACTGAAGTATGGAATTAATAGTTGCTATAAATACGTTGTTGTAATAAACTGAACATACGGAGTTTTACTTACAAGAAATCGTAACTAAGAAATTAGTCCTTAATCAGAGGATATGGTAATACTTTCCAAAGTTATCACATTGGCGCAGCCGATTAGCACATTGGCGGAACCGGTTACCACATTGGCGCAGCCGGTTACCACATTGGCGCAGCCGGTTACCACATTGGCGCAGCCGGTTACCACATTGGCGCAGCCGGTTACCACACTTATATTTCTAACATGGTTAAGATTAGGTACACATCTCTTGAATATATGATATACTCGTAATTTAGTCAAGTATTCACCCATAACGTATTGTCTAATTAGGTCCGTTACACCTGTATATGTGTGAATTTCATCTATTTTTTTTTCTTTTCTTTTTTAACATAAATATTATTTTATAATTTGTTAATATTATTTATATGATGAATCAAGTCGTGCACAGACACCCCGACTATGCTGGAAGAAACATATTATTATTATTATTATTATTTATCATATCTCATGAAAAAATAACATTATTTTACACACAAAACACATCAGTCGACTTTGAAAATAAAACATCCCTTCGTGGCATCCCTGCATAAATTGGTAACGTTTCACAACTGGGGTAGTCGCGACATTTATGACGCAGTTTGCTGAATCTCGCCGCCCTGAAACTGTCAACAACCGGCGTGTTTTTGTCGGGGAAACATCGCTTCTTTCAGGCGGCGGCCGCGCCCGCGTGACGCGCGGCTAAAGTTGCCGGTTTGGAAACGTTACTCTGGGCGTGATAAATGGCCTAACTTGAGATAAATATTAAAAACAAAAATTTATTATTTATATCTGCAGGGTAGGGGTGGAAAGAAGTGTGCTGGGAATCAGAAAAGAGTGCAGAAATGAAAATGCACATAAAAGAAAATTGACTCTACAGGCGTATTCTAGTATAATGTATTAATCATTTGTCATATATATATAAAATATAGATTCCAATATTTCTAATAAAAAAAAAGATTCTCATTAGTGACATCTATGTTGTTTAAGGAAATGAATATCAAATTTCAGTCCATAGATGGCGACAGCGAAGCTATAGTTATTATTATTTCTATATATACAACTTCCAAAAACTTTATAGATATGGAGGAGGAATGGTGAACGTTATATTGTATAAAGTGATCACTTAAATCAGCCGAAGACAGATTGTAAGCCCTGTAATACCCACACTTTCATACTTTCCATATAATATAATAGCTTCGTCTGTATGAGATATCTATAATAAATCTTTTTAATTAATTGTAATCATTTTAAATAGTATTAGAATCAGATTTCTCACTGTTACTTTGGGTTCATTAAAAAAATATTTTGCCGATTTCGTATATCCATTATTCCTTGCCTTGAATGTCTCTAAGATACAATTTAATAAAGCTCTCCTTTGACTACCCTTCCACACAGAATTTATTCTCTGGAAGTCACTTAGAAATAAAACTCCTCGCTTTTAAGGTAATATATCATATCTGTGCTGACATTAATCTCCGACTTCTATATATTTTTTCTTTATTCATCCCTTTGAAAAGGGGTCAGCACTGAACATAATTAAAGTTTGAAGTAAAATTTTTGACATAGAAACATTTTCATAAAACAAATGATGCCAACTAGATACTGTATTTTTTTACGACAATTTGTCGTGTTTTGGATACAAAAATTTCTATGCAGTAGTTGAAGCCCTAAATCGTGTGAGTAAATACAATATATTATTTATATTTGACTGTTAACATCAAAAACTGACATGATATGCAATTTAAACAGTATAAAATTTTATACAGCATTAATTTTAGCTGTTGTTAAGGGCTGATATGCCACCCCTCACCCTTTTCACCGGATAAAAAGTTACAACAGATCAATGGCCAGCTAGACAAAGACCAAGGCAAAGATGTAAGAATTTTAAATATGCTACGTATAGTATTAAAGGTCTACATGAAGTCTAAAATTCATATAGACCGTATTTTTTGAGGCCTTGACACTGACACAGCCAATAGATTTTCCCAAGGAAAACATCTTAATACATATATATATATATATATATATTGTAACATTACAAAACTAATGTAACGTTCGAAATTGCCCCGTCATTATTTTTAATTCCAACTACCGTAGAAATTACAAACAACGCCCTTAGGTTGGCAATGCGCGCGGTTTTAACAGTTTTAAAATCGATCGTAGTCTATGGTTTAGGTTAATTTTCGCTTGGATCTGTCACAATACGCAGCAAA
The DNA here is from genome assembly GCA_031772225.1 of Eubasilissa splendida. NCBI lineage: Eukaryota > Metazoa > Arthropoda > Insecta > Trichoptera > Phryganeidae > Eubasilissa > Eubasilissa splendida. The sequence continues at coordinate 5,724,331 of CM062866.1, read as the reverse complement.
GCCATTTATTAAGAATCCAAAATATAACCGTAAGGATCCAAGATATATCCGAAGGGTAAATAAATACTTTATTTATTATTCAATCACTGATGCGCGATTTACTGTCTTTTGTTTTAACCTAATTACACGATGAACGATCTTTTCAGGAAACGAAATGTTTCCCTTTTGTGTCCCTTGTTTTTTTTCCTACATTCTTTCTACATTTCTTTTCTTCTTCTTATATCGTCGGCTTGGGAAATTGAGAAGGTAACTAGATGACAGTGGCGTCATTGGGATGCTTTATTTTGGATGAATCCCTAAAGAGACCTGATTTGGACCTGATGGATGATGTAGACCTATGAAATACGATGGAATGTCGCACGGACGAGGATGGATTTTGAGGTTACTCCATCGTTTTGGTTAAATTTAAATCTTGCTGTCATCAGCAAAACTTACCGTGCGCTGCATCCATTTTACGGTTGACATAATCGTCCATCCGAGTAAGTAATTTGAATAACCATGGATTGTTTTCGCACCACGCATACTCTAATTAATAATACGCATCCGCAGAGACGTCGTACAGTGGGCATCGAAGAAGCTGTTGTATCTTCAAAAATGATGCCAGCCAGAACGTTACAGTTAGTGGAGAGCGCTATAGATCCATGAGCTGTGGTTTCAATAAAACGGCGCCACATGTCACACAGTGCGCGCCACAATAAATGTATTAAAGCAAGTATTCTATGAGCTCATAATTTCGCGTAATGGACCTATGAATTGGCCTCCCAAGATCGTGTGATTTAACACATTTAGATTATTTTCTGTGGATATATGTGAAGTTGTTAGTCTACACCGATAAACCAGATATGATACACGACTTGGAAGCCAACAATTGTCGCGTTATTGCTGATATAAGTCCCCAGCTGCTCCAAAAAGTGGTCAAAAATTGAACTTTCAGATTGCGCTTTATTCTAGCTAGCCGTGGTGCCCATATGCGTGAAATCATATTTAAACACTAATAATATAAAATTATCTATACCATGACAATTACCACGAATTTTAGGTATTTTATTTCAATTTAAAGTTCTATATTTCTAAAAAAACACCCTTTACAAACACCTACGACAACCTTAAATTAAACATTATTCGGTAATTGTTTATTGGGAATTCGCGGTTTACCAAAATTTTAACCTGCGTATCGCTGTCCCTTTTTTTCCTAACCTATCCTTAAGCACAAGGAAGAAAAAAGATGTCGCAGTAATTAACAGTCTCTAACTGCAGCAAGTTCAGTGGTTTTGGAACTTTTGTATGAACGACTATCGTCGCTTCACTCTGCTAACGCTAATTAGTTAATCTTACCTTGATTCCACTAATACATAAAAATAATCCTTTTCGCGAGTGCTAATATTGTAGACACACCGCGACGCTTGTGTTTAAAGTGGAGAGGAATCTAATAATAAAGTCAGTGCCTTCCTTTCATCCTCATATTTCCACCACCCATGATGATGTACGGAGCTCTCTTAAAGATCAACAACGTCAAATTGTGACCTAAAGTGGCTAATGAAATAGATGTCAGCGGGGGTCTATTCCCTCTACCCTGAACTCACCTCGCGTTTAACGGTACGTAAAACCATAGCTTCTAACAATGAGGGCAGACTCACCGTTTATCCAGGACCTACTCTTATTCGCCGTCTAGTTGACATATCAATAACATGTTTACAATACATTTAAATAAATGACAAAACATGTTTAAATATAAAATAATACAATTAAAATAGAATAGTTGACAACGAGGGTAGACAAGGTGTTACAATGCCGGGGAGCAGAGGGAGAGTGAAGGGGCACTCCCTTCCGGGAAACGAGACAACAAAAAATAAAAACATACAGGAGGCTCACCCTCCACGCAACACTGCTGGCAGATTGAACCCGCAAGAACAGTACATCGCAGATCATATTTGAACTGAAGGTAAAAAATAAAAATAACATAGTGAACAATGATATCGAAATTGTAGATTATCAAAGAGAAACAAAAGCAGGATTATCAAAGCTTCACGAGCTTCTGACAGTCGCAAAAACACGCCCAATACCGACGTCACAATAACGACCGAATGCCACTCCTCTACTGCCGTCTTCCATATACCATATCCAGGAAACGCTCCTCCGTGCAGCCATTTCATTCATTTTGTGACAACCGTAAATACTTTTTTTTCTACAATCTGCTCTAGCCACTCTCCGCGATCATAATCAAACGAACATGTGAGCGAATCAGTGATTATTAGGGCACATCTTACTGATTCATCTGCCAATTCCACACACGTATATTCAACAATATTAACCTGCATAGCTGCTCCACAATGTGGATACACACAATAATTAATCATTTTTAATCCTCATTATTTTCTGCGAATCAGTGGAATTCTTGCACTGATTGAGTATGTTGGACACCTACCGTCAATGTCACAGAAAAATTACCTAAAGACTAATGGAAAAGGCTATTATTACAATATTTCAAAGACCGAGTATCTCCAAAATATCTGCTATCTCAAATAGTCTGGACATATGTATGGTGGAGAAAGAAGATCCTAGAATGAAGGCCTCACGAGATGTTGACTATACTCAGTTTACATTAGCAGATTAGCGGGTGTCGGATGAATGAGACAGAAAACATTTGGGAGGCATCAGTGGAGAGACACGTGTTGAAGATGATGGCGGTCAGGGTACATTAATTATTTGACTTCTTCAGGTACTTTGGAAGGTCATTCCTCGGACTCAGCTTCACTGGAGATCCACAAAAAAAAAAATATATTCGAATCAGTGCAATGCTGAAAGATCTGAATATGATGACCATTAAGCAGAAAATATATTTTAATATAATGGTTTTTATATACGTGTGTGAGTAATTCTGCCCTTTTTTCGGAAAGCTAAGAAGACAATAACCGACATGCGTTATTCTTATTACATCCCGTGCTTCGATCAGTCCAGTGGTCCAAATAAACCACCAGTGCGCACTTTGGTTGGTCAAAATCTAAAGAAGACAACCCAGCTAAAAGAACAATAACATCGGACCAGAAATACAGCAAAAATAAAAGGCTAGTGCAGTTCATGTATTATATGTGTGCTTATTGTTATTCGGAAACCTGGAAACCAGCTATCGAAGGCATTTACATAATCAGTGTTTATTTATAAAATTCTCAATAAGAAAATGTCAGCGGAATTTACACGAAAAATGAATGCACATCAACATGAGCACGAGCATCGTACAAGAGGAAGGGATAGACTGAGACTGCCATTCAAGAAGAAGACTAAATCTCAGAAATCGATGATGTATAGTGCGATGAAGATATATAATGATATGCCAGAAAACATAAGAAAGGAGGAGAAATTGAATAGATTTAAAATAAAATTGACTAAATAAGTTTTAGTAAAAGAAAAGACTTTAATCTTGTTTATATTAGAGCATATATAGGAGTGCTTATGTATGCACTATGTTAAGAATTAAATAAATATTAATGGAGCTATCAATCAATACTCTCAGTTTAACAGATCTATAATGATAACAGTGTCAGCTCGTGTCCAGTCAATGAGCAATAACTCTAAAACAAGGTTTTACCTCAGACAATGTCCCATGTAAAAGTGGTTTTCTATTTTTTTCTTTCGTTCGATGTGCGGAGGATTTTTTATGACACCATCCCAATTATCGTGTCGCTGGAAAGATGACAGTAGATCAAAAGTAGTTTATACAGGTAGAACTGGTGCATTTACACATATATTTTTAGGCGGTGTAGCCTTGGGTAGTGCGAGCACTCAAGTGTCTAGTAGATTTTAAGAAACTAGCAAAAAAAAAAAGATTTCTTTTATATTAATGTATTTATTATATTCTTAGTCAAGTCTTCTCAATCAGGGTTTGTAGACGAGATTTATCGCCTCCAAAACTTCAACGCATCTTGCAAATCCCAGGTGCAAAATGGGGCTCTCTCAACCTTAAAATCACACCGGTACCGATCGAACAACAGACAACAATACGGCCACTAATTCAAGCTTATGCTTGTTTCTGTAATTGTGTTTCAAGCATCAATTAACATCGATCTATTGAAAGTAGTCTTCTAATTTTAATGAAAGGGTGTGCGGTTCGAGAATTGGTCTCCTCTGCCACACTCGGACTCACAATCGTTAACCATGGCAGAGGTATTGACAAATTCACGTCAGGTTTTTTGAGAAAACATTTTTTATGTTTTTATGTCTGAGAAATACTGTTATTCACGGATGTGATTACGCAATTTCGATAAATGTCAAAATTAACCAATTTTGTGGAATGTCAAAATTACGCAGTTTTGTGGAATGTCAAAAATACGCAATTTTGTGGAATGTCAAAATTACGTAATTTTATGGAATGAAAAAATCGAGTCCGTTGACATTTCCTTAGTTCCCTTAAATTAATCAATTCTCTTGTGCCTCACCTCAATTAACCCTTAACTTAATCAATTCTCAACTGTGGGAGATTTTTATCTCCTGCAAAAAAGTATTGTTGTACTGTAATTTTTTAAGGCAACACCGTGATAATGGCACGTGCTACCGTGCCGAAACATTGGCCTAGGTTTCTCTAAGGAAAATATCTCCAAAAATGCCATCTAACCCAAAAGAAACGGTAGTTCTATATACAATATATATAGTGTAAAATTTTATGAAAAGAATATAACATTAAAAAGCAAAAAGAAATATCAATTGATAGTTCCAAACTGTGACACTTGAATTTATAAGAGTTATACAAAATTATTTCAGCAAGATTCGGAATATTAAAGCAAAATTATTTTTATTAAGGAGAACACATTCTTATTGTGAAGTTTTAATTATTCAGAACAGATGGTCTGTGATGTTTTAAATACTAATTAAATGTATTAAAGGTATACATATAAAAAACTTTTTTTTTCGAAATTTATTGTTGTTTCGCTACCGGGATTTGAAGCTGGATCTCTTTTTCCAATCCGAGGAAGGTGCATTACAAACTATATATATTAATACATTTGATAGTATTCTAAATTATGTTTATTTATTTACGAGAACAATTTTCAAACATTTTACTTTAACTATGCTGAAATTTGAAAATTAGCAGGATTATTTAAAAAAAAAACCATGTAAGCGAACAGCCTGTGAATATAGCGAAAGGATTAAAGTGTTCACGTGCCATCGCAACGGTTCAATACGTTTTAATACAAAAACAAGAAAAAAAGTCAATAATTTGAATATGGAATTTCGTAATGTTGAAAAACAAAGCAATAACTACGTCGATTACCAATAAATTTTGTTTCGAGTACTTTCACAATCCGTGAAAGAATTGTATTTTTTGAATAATGTTCACAGTGCCATTATTTTTTTAAAGTGTGGTGTCTCCACACTCATGTTCAGATGATATTTGATTACGCCATCATCATTATCATTATTTTCATCCCCTCATCCTAGAAGGGTTGGGGCGCAAAGATTTGAAGAAGAGAATGCCTTTTTATCTTTTTCTGCCTTTACTGTATGAAGACCCAATCTGCCTTCATACAATATTTGTTGCTGATTCTCCCAGCGTAGTATTCAGAGTTACCAGGATCATATGTTTTGATAGTCATTATTTTGGCATTTAAAAATGTGTCTAAGCCACCTTAATTGAGATATTTATATTATATATTGTGAGGGTGAAGGACGGTGTTCTTCCCTCACATCGGCTAGTAAGTGGAGAACACAAGAACGGCGTGTTCTTCGCCTCAGAGACGCATACCCACCTTGGTTTATCACATTCTGCCTTCATCTAAAACTGGGAAAATATATTATTAATACCTGGGAGAGATAAATGAAAAGATGTTTACCGTTAAGTAACATAATATTTTAAAAAAATAACACAATTAAAATTAGAATCAAAATACAATAACAATACTAATTTCGTCAGGTTCGTCGAGTTTCACATTCTTTAATGCAGACTGGTAACAACAAGATCAAAATATTACAACAGATGGCCATAACCTCCAATCTATACCCGTTTGTGCACATTTCATCATAGCATTCCATTTTCCATGACCCATCATCGTAGTTAGTTCTCAGCATCCAGGCCGACGAAATAGGATTTGTATGCAAAATTGTAGAAATTAAGGTGTAATGTAAACCGAAATAATAATGTAAACCGAAGGGAAACGTCTCGTTTCCTGTAAAGATTATTCACCATACGATTAGATTAACAAATTATAGGAAATTATGTACTAGTGATTGAATAACACAAAAGTATGTACCGTTTGGTTACTTGTTGAAAAAACCATAAATGGTGACCGTTTATATAACCTATAAAAGACGACCACCAACCACCAACCCGAGGACATTATTCATAATTACGAGGTACTTGGCATTAAAACTAATGACGGGGCAATTTTGAACGTGACATCAGTTTGTAATGTCACAATATATAGGATTAGAGACTCAATACTGAAGGTTTGTCTCATCTTAATACTTTTCACTTGGTTCAATACAGTTACTTCTGCTACCCCTAACTTATTTCGGAAGTTTAAATTCTTGATTCCTTTATTACTTTAAAAATAGTTTGACACAACTCGGATTTCTTTATTTTCTTCTTTGTCCTATGCCTTGTCCAATCAATGAATGTTGTCTAACATCACTGTGTTTACTGCGGCCGGAAAAGCTCGACAGACTGGCCACACCATTACCTAAGGTTCTACAGCCATATTGTTGGGTCGAACTGCTGCGGCGGGTGTCTAATTGGCATGCCAGTCGGACACCCTAGTGTGCTGTTTAAAGGATAATATCTGCCAGAAGTAATGCTTGGATAGATAATCAACTTCATATCTTTCTTTTGTACCCGTCTTGCTTCCCATGAGGTAGTGTTTTGAGTACTCCCCTAGTTTTCTTTCTGTCCCCCGGCACCTGTGTGCTATTACTGTATCTTTGTTAATACTGTATTATTAAAATTAAAATAAATATTTTTATAGGTAAAATGAGGGATGTTTTGTTTAGCGGCCGTGCGTCGTTGCTTGGAAGCTTATACACTGAGCTTTTTAGTATTAAAAAATTCCAACCTAGCGATGAATGAGTAGGACCTACAATGATCTTTCCTTATAAAACGGCCTTGAGTTAGTGGTGGGTCTTTTAATCAGCCATGACGTTCTCCTTCTTTCAGGGCACCGAATTTTTTGGCACTGCACTACAAAAATAACATACTGACACGTGTCCACAGATGAGATTACTCTCGTAGATTCAACTCAAATGTAGCGCAAATAAATATACAAAGTTCGGCGTGTGTGTTTCTTGCAGATCAGAATGGTGCTTTACATAGTACTTTTACTGACCCATATATTGAAGTTTTTTGGGGATAAGTGAGGTTATAAAGTAAAGATCTAAATGTGAAGGTTATGCGTGTGAGTGCCTGGTGCCCATATATTACACTCGGCACTCACGTTGTCTTTTGAGTATAATTGCCAGAGTACGTTGAACAAGAAAGACTACTTACATTTGACAAAATATTGATTCTTACTATACTCGTAGTTACAGATAGAAAAATATGAAATGAGAAGTTCACACCAGCGGTGCCGTATTCCGAACGGCTGTGTATTGGCACATGTTGTTCGGTCGGTACCGGCGTATTTTTGCGGCTGTTGAGAACCTAGTTTTACACCCAGATTTCTGCAAGGTGCGTTCATGCGTGAATGATGTTTGTGGAGACGATACACCTCTACAGTATCATTGAGAGATCATCATGGACACGGCGTACTCTTTTAAAAAATTTGCATTATTATTTAAAAATTACTGCCACACCTTAAAACACCACCAACAGCCCGTTGATAACGTACATTTCATATTTTAGAAATAAATCATTTCTAAGTATTCAAAACTGAATAAAAATGCTAATTTTAATGCCCAAGTACACTCGACTTTTATTTTTTAAAAATATAAGTATAATGAGAATTTAATTTAAATAAATGCGGTGAACGATGATGTATTAAATATAATATATATGTATTCCACAAACCGGTAAATGAATAGACATGAAATAAAGTGTACATATAGTATAGGGTTTGGAACATAAGTTGTGGAACGAGGAGCATCCTACACACATTATTCGTGGAAACATAAATTCGATAGTTTATGACACATTTATGCAACAGTAAAAGTATTCACTCTTCGAAAATTAAATCTTTGTGTAAACAAGATGTATTTTTTAACATTAATGCATATTATATTATCAGCGCTTGAATTTTCATTCCAATCGAGTAATATATTTTTAAAAAATCGCGAAGCTATTTGATTAATACCAAAATTAGAATATTGAAACAAGGATTTTGCGTAAGTTCGTGGTAATCTGTAAAGTATTTCCAACAGGCTTTTTTAATGTTTTAGATTTTGGAAAATTAATAAATCTGTTAATGTAGTAAGTAAGAACGGTGTGTGTTGGATGTACATGTGATGAAAATACAACACCTTCTTCGCATAAACGGCCATTTAAATTTCTGGCTATGGAGGACTGCTATTGGTTGAATTCTAAAATAAATGGCAGCGGGCAAAGGCGACTGATTTTACATCTATGGGGATGGCGATTCAAACTCACCGCCATATCCAGCCGATATCGATACCAGCGACATATGTAACTAGACTTCAGCGGAGAACTGATCGCTCGCCTACGACAGTTCTTCCGCTTCATCGCTCAAACGCCGCCGGCTTGCTCCTCTAACTCTTCATATTTCACACTCCAATCTAATTCAATCTACTGGCTCTCCCTCGCATCTCTTGTGACCTGGACAGGGTGAATTTCTGCCGAACTGTGGCCGAGTTCTGCGACTGCAACACATAAATGTGACGTCTACCCTCCACTTTTGGGGGTATATGACTTCTATAGCTTCTCTCTGGCTGCCCTCTGAATTTATTATGATAACAAGTCTTACGTCAAATTGTTCAGATATGGCTCTGGTACGATGATATTGGAGCCAACCTATGATGTTATTAAGATGTTAATAACTGAATGTAATAAAAATAAAATGTAATATTTACGAATCGAAACGAGAGTAACAACTTTCAAAAAGATTCGGGATAGGGTGTAAAATAAATTTAAAAAATCACACTCCGCTATCTCATGTGTTCTTGCTTCTCTTTCTCTGACCAAATTAACGACACTATACTAACCGCGTGTTTTAATCTCACAATCAGAAACTACCCTTAGACAAATGCCAGCGATTTTGAACGACCAATTTACATTAAAAAGAGCTAAGTTTGACAGTTCATAATCCTTTACATATCTATATAAACGACATCGTAAAAATTCTAAAATACTGCAAAATAAAATTATTTGCAGACGATGTAGTCAAATATATCACGGGAGACAATATGGTACTATACAGGAGGAATTAAACTATGACTTAAATAATATAGCAATATGGCTAAAGAAAAATAAACTAAAACTAAATGTAAACAAAACTAAATTCATAAATATTGCAATTAAAAGAATACCAATCATACCATCAATTATCACAAATACAAAATATTTGAGAATCATGATGGATTCGAAAAGGACTTTATCGCAAAATATTACATATGTGACTGAAAATATTGCTAAGAAAATCTCACATCTGGGAAGGATCAGAAGATTTATTAGTACCGAGTCTTGTAAAATAGTTTACAACTCTGTTATTATTTCTCACATCGACTACTGCAGCAGCATTTTGTTTTTGGCTAATGAAGAAGAAATGCAACAATTGTGAGTGTTGCAAAATAAAGCTTTGAGAATAATACTGAGAAAAAATAGATATACTCGGATCAGTGCAATGCTGAAAGATCTGAATATGATGACCTTTATCCTTAAAATCATCAATAAGAAAATATCACCGGAATTTACACGAAGAATTGATGAAAATCGATATGAGCACGAGCATCGTACAAGAGAAAGGGATAGACTGAGATTGCAATTCAAGAAAAAGGCCAAATCTCAGAAATCGATGATGTATAGTGCGATGAAATTATTTAATGAAATGCCAGAAAAAATAAGAAAGGAGGAGAAATTGAATAGATTTAAAATGAAACTGACCAAATATGTAAAAAATAAGTTTTAGTAAAATAAAAGACTTTAATCTTGTTTAAATTAGAGCATGAGTAGAAGTGCTTATGTATACACTATGTACAGAATTAAATAATTTAACACAATGTGTATAATACTATAATGTGAGACGTATTCATGGTAAAATCGTTATTGTGTTCAATTGTAACGATTATTGATAACTGACTAACGTTATTCTTCGAGCAATGACTGATACTCCTCCAACAGTTACCAATCACAGGTTTATCGTCACTAGTGAATAGACAACTGCATCCAAAGCAAGAAAAAAATGTAGATTACTAACTTGCAACTGGTATCCTCAATTGTACATTGTGTTTTCTTCTTAACAGAGATCAGTTCTTCCCGCAGAGATATCCAGAACTATTAATTCCTCGTTTTCTTCCAGACAGCCATCAATAGAAAGCGGTGCTGCCGATGCATAATTTTCCTCTCCAAATGAGAGTTTAAGCTCGGGATATTCTGGGAAATGTCCCACATTAAGGACGTTACAAAGTTTTCTTCGCATCTGCAAACATATCTCGTTTTACCTAAATGCGATATATCCTCAACCTTATTTTCTAAGTAAACTGTAGTTACAGTAATATGAGGAATTTGCATAAATTAAAATAATGTTTACTTGAATTTGAATTTAAATGTGGGCTCAGCTTGATCATCTAATGTATATTTTATGCGGTCACATAAACCTAGCCAGAGCGTAATCACAATCAGTTGCCGGCTTTATCATGGATACATTTATGAAGAATAAATTTTAAAATAAGTACAAAGTGCAGCCTAATATTTTTATAAAACAAATCCAGAGACAAAAAGATCACAGGAAGATAATCCGACAATCTGACCGATCTTAACGTTACCCCATGGTGACACCAGTCATTTTAGAACAACGTTAATAGTATTTTAACAAATAATAGATATCTCATAGATAATGGAAATATATAGAAGTATGGGCAATTACAAATCTGAATTTTCTTCAAGTTATCCAGGTTGGACTTTCTAATTTGCATATTTTTTTATATGTATTTTAGTCAAAATGCAAACTGCCCCGCACTTGCATTAAATGACACTAATCTAACATAATTTTTTTTTTCTGTTTAATCAATTTTGAAAACACTTGCTATGGCATCGCAGGTCAATATTTATTCTAGTAAATACTATTAACAATATTAGAATATGTCCAAGAATACACAATTACTGGATTTTCACTTACAAAGGCACTATAATACATATCTCATAGAGATGACGCTATTTTTTATTATATTTAATGGAAATATATGAAAGTATGGGCAATTACAAGGCTTACGACCTGTCTTCGGCTGGCTTAAGTGATCACTTTATATAAATATAACGTTCACCATTCTCACTCATAAATCAATATCCACATATGGTATCGTAATACATATTAGCATATATACAACTTTCAAAAATTTGATTGATATGGAGATTGATTAATGGGTGAGCGTTATATTTAAAGTGATCACTTAAACCAACCGAAGACAGGTCGTAAGCCCTATAAATGCCCATACTTCTATATATTTCCATTAATTCATACTTTGCGGTGGTGGGTCAGATTTGATCCAGGTGATTGTAAAAATATGAATTACGCTACAAATATTCGTTTAATGCTGTTTTCCTTCTAGCTTATCTTTTATTAATTATTTTAAAATAATTTGAGAAACAAATAAATGTTATCGGACGAGATTCAAATGAGTTATTCATAAAAATGTAAAAAAACGCTCAAAAACTGACCTAAGACAGTCGGATTGAATCTCAACGCATACACCAAAACATATATTGTCAATATTTTGAGCGGGTAGACAAAGAATACCAGGTATGCGTCCATGTATTTGTTTTCACTTATTTTCGTCTAGTGGCCTCTAGACAATGCCAGTAATATAATTATTTGAGGGGCATTGCGCCTACCTGTAAGTTTTATGACGCTACCTGCTCGGATTCCGACGAGAAAATCACACTTTCAGTGGATGTTTGTATTGTGGCTGTATAGGGCGTCTGTTGATGCGTGACAATATGTACATTATTCGTAATATTTTTTAATTTTTAACTTTAATTTTTTAGCAGATACATTACGACACATTGTGCAAATTCATTAAATCATATTTAAAATGAAATATCTATAAAAAATCTCTCACAAAACACAAAATCTCTATGAGAAATGTATTATTTGTTTATCAACGGTGCATTTGTAGGTGAAAATTTAGTAATTGTGTGTTATTGGACAATTTAGATATTATTAATAGTATTTACTAGAATAAATAGTGACCTGCGATGCCATAGTCATTTTTTTTTAAAATTGATTAAACATAAAAAATAATTATGTCAGATTAGCAGCATTTTACGTAAGTGCGGGGCAGTTTGATTGAAAAAATTGCAAATTAGAAAATCCAACCTGGATAACTTGAAGAAAATTCAGACGCCCAAGCTCACTCAGCCAACAAATTATGTGCTATATGATTTAGCTTACTTACCATCAGGCTATTTCCCCGCAGGGGTAGGCAGAGAGGATAGAGTGCCACACTCCTCTGTCCTGAGACACAATTCTCGCCTCATCCACATTCATACATTTTCTCATACAAGCTCGACGATTATTGAGGCTTTTAACAGGACCATCCTCCAGTATCTGGTTTACCTGGTCGTGCCAAGTCTCCTCTATTTCTTATGCCATCAACACTTGCATCATATATCTTTTTTACCATTTTTTCCTTATTCCAAATCACCTAAGTGATACTTTCTTAATCTTACTCACTTCACTAAGATCAGTCTTTCCTTATTTCTTTATTCTTTACTTTGTCATAAATGGATCGTTCCTCTTCTGCCAGCTCCAGGCCTCACTTCCAAACATAAGTGTCAGTACCAGGACTCCATTGTGAACCGCTAATCTTGCCTCAGTTGACAAGTTCCCATTAGCTATAATTCCATTCAAAGCGCTGTTTACTTTATTCCCTGCAGTCACCCTTTTTTAGATATCTTTATCTGTCTTTCCGTTTCTATCAAACATCCTTCCTAAATACACGATCTCATCTACTTGTTACAAAATATTCATTACCTACAAGTATTAAGCACACGTTTACAACGTGTATGGAACAGTTAATATTGTTATCAAATCTCGAGACTAATACGTCTATACTTTGTGTCGGAACATTGACGAAATAGTGATACAGTCCACATTTTGGAGATGTCAGCACAATCCGGATTGGTAGTGAGTGCCTATTCCTTCCTATCCTGAGATTCATCCAGCATCTATACTTGTACGCAACACCTATATTGTCATAATTTTAGTATCCACCCCTGATATACAAAGCTTTGTCCTGGCTACTTTGCTAGACTGCCGTCTGTGTTAAAGTAGACAGTTTTTTTCGCGCTATTGTGGTGTTATTTAATTAAATTTAATTCGATAAAATGAAGTGAATGTGTTGTAAATCTAGAGTGAATTAATCATATTGAAATTTATTTATTAATATCAAATACTGAAACTACTAATTCCAGCAAAGCAAATGCTTATTAATATTAATTTGTTAATATACGTGCAACCCTAATTGAACGTGATAAAATGGTGTATTTTGACTACTAAAATAAATGACTGTTGAAACGTAATTTTCAATTAAATATTTATCTAATGACGAAGGGTAGTTTAATTTACAACCAATTTATTAGTTATATTTACGATCAAATTCAAATTACATGGCAATTTTTTCGATATTCATCTGAATTTCATAAGTGTGGAACTAAAAGGATGAATTATTGCCAGGATATGCAACAGTTAAACGAGACTATTTTTCTGACCTTTATGTATTCATAAAGCTCCCTTTAAGTGTTCTTAGCAATTAAGCAAAATTTTACCACCGTGCTTCAGATATTAATGAAATAAATAGTATTTTTGCTGGCCTTCTAATAACTAATATTTCGCATCCCCATTTTGAATCTATGACTTACTGGACTGTATTGGATTATTGTATTACTGTATTATTATTGCCAGTATAAAAATTTGATATTTTCGTCAAAGTAGCGAACATGTCAAACGTGTTTTTAATATTTCTAGGTTAAGATTACTTAAAAGTTTTCTCTTTTATATATTCAATTTGAAATGAAGTGTACGTTGTCTTTATTACGAGTAAGAAAAAGCGTGGTAAGTTTTTAGTTAAGTAAAAACAAACATTAGCGAAATCGTACGAATTTTTACAACTGGTAAGTATATTTCTTATCTATGGTCACACTGTCAAATGCGACCATATAATAAAGACGCAAATAATAATACGACACTGTCAGATTGTAATGTTTACGTTTGTTCAATAATCATTTATGTAAACATGATCTTAATTTTTTCAAAAATGTATTTAAACAGAATAAGTTAAAACATAAGAATACTATTTGTACAATTGTCCCCAGTACTACAAAGGTGATATTGAAATATCAACAAATATATTAAAAAATGTTGCAGACGTTTTCGTACCACGGTTTTATGAACTAAGTTGGAAAGTTAACTAAGAGGCACTACGTGCAACAGAGATAGCACCTGAAGGTACGTGAAATTCATACGCACGTACGTGTTCACCATTAAATTAATAATAATAATTTAGAACTTCTACATAGTTGCGCCAAAGAACGATAGTTGGACATCTTAGAGAATTTAGAAATTTAAAAAAATAAGAATAACAATAAAAAAATAATATACATCCAAATACCGCCTATTGCATCCCCTCTCTTATCCATCTTAACATCACCCCCACCTCTTTTACTTCCAGACACACCCTTAATTACTGTCTGAGAATGTTTTTAATTTTAGTTGAATTGTATTATTGATATTGGGAAGATGTTCCTGAAAAAATTCTAAAGGTAAATATAATAAAATAGAGTGGAATAAAAAGTGTTTCAACTCAATTTACTCCTTATAACATATATTTTTTAATTTTGATAGTCTATTACATATCATGAAAACTTTTTCTTACTTATACAAAAAAAAAACAAAGTTTTTATTTATTTTTCATTTACAGATTACCAACCATTAATTAAAAACATTATAAGGCAATTAGAGCAATAACATGTTACAAAATACACCTTTTTACGGTTATAAATTAAACACACTATTAAAATTTTTAATAAAATTGTTGCATGTTGATAGTTGAAGAGAATGAATTTAGAAAAAACTACCGCACAGAAGTACACAAGTACGTGGGTTCCAAGGTCAACGAAGTCTATTCACGTTATATGTTACAATACTTGGCGTTAAAAGCAATGGAATAGGTAGGCAAAATACTTTTATTTTATCCATGCCTTGAAAAACGAAAAATAGTCATGGTTTATTTGTGAACTAAGTCAGGCGGAGAGGGTTAGGCACCCCATTTTTCTGTACCGAAAACGAGAATTTGGTTTTCAAATAAAATAAAATGGTTAATGCGATGTCCTTAGGATTGTATGATTGTGTGCGAGAGTGTGTATGAGTGCTGCACCGCCTGCGTTCGTGCGTGAGAGACTATAAAGAGCGGCGCGCGGCAGGGCGCGGCCTCTTTCTCTGCGTGTTAATTGTTTGACCTATACTAGTGATATACCTTGTACTAAATTGTAATAAACGCATAATTGTCTATTTCTTGGATCTTCAAATTACGAGGTGTACACTGAAAACGTACTTAGAAGACAAGTACGTAACGTTAGATAATTAAAAAGAGAATTTATTTAATTAAATGTAACATGTCAATTCTATAAAATATGTCGGAAATAAAACTTGTTATAAAATATTTATAAAATCCGCATTAAAAAATTGTTATCTTCAAACAATTTATACCTGTCAAAAACAGTAATATTCTTAGGCAGTTTTTTTATGGCATTTAACTTATTTAACTTATCTCTATGTATATTCATTAATAGAAAAAATTACACTATCACTATATCTATTTCATCTCCATAGAAACCAAAATGTTGTACTCTATGTAATCCAAATTTTTTAATTATTGTTCGTCGGTACAAAACTGCAGCAGCGGAATTTTCTAAAAGCTTTCGAGCGGCCATCTTTCTTTTCACTTTTGTATGGAGCGCGCAGACCGTGTGTTACATACACCATTACTCTCACTAGTATGTTTGAAAAATGTAACAGCGCAATAAAAATCGTATAAAATTGCAAGTACAAAATAATTTTTTGTTCATTAAAATATGCTTGTTATGGGAATATATCCCGTGGACTGTATCGATTAATATTAATGTTAAGTGGACGCAACTCGAATTGGATTCAGAAAGGAATAATGGCAGATGGATACCTTGATCTCAGTCCTGGGTTGGACGTCAATTTTCACCTCCACTTGACTCGCACTTTTGTAGTGAAGAACGGAGATATCACTGCACTTCCGAATGTTGTAGAACACCGCTTCTTTTTCGTGGTCTAGATTTATCTAGGATCCAAGGTCTTACCTTGTTTATGATGTCTCCGTAATCCTCGCAGTCGTCGTCGAGATTACACACGTGGCACGCGGATGAGCCGATCTCCGATCCCAATTGAATAGGGCGATGTCACAGTTCACCCACGATACACACACAACAAATAATACGTGATCAAAATACAGTGCTGGTGCACTGGAGCTGAAAGTCCACACCGTGAATGCTAAAGCGATGTCGGTGCACTGGCGTTCGATCTGCCGGAGCCAGACCGCACAGTGACAATATTCTAAAATACAACACAACGCGTGTAACTTTAAAAAATTTAAATAACTCTGCTGTTTCACTCCCTTAAATTCTTTCTACCCATAATACCCTTCCTAGGGTGGCACCCTCCGCCGAGCTGATCTCTTGTGTGGGTAAATATTTTTAAAAACGCACCCCATGTAAAAATTCATTCGGCATATTTTAATCGGAAAATTCTGAAAAGCCATGAAAATCCGAAGAAGCCACGCAAATAAAATAAAAAAAGTTACGAGTATCCATTACATAATTTACAAGCCAGGTGAGTAAAATCTCTTTGGGAAGACCTACCTTCCATTTAAAATTTTGTTTATTTATTTTGAAATGCAAAAAAATATAAAGTAAATTATTTTATTACGATAAAATCTAAACTAGATCTATACGAAACTGAATACCTTTAAAAACTAACTAAAAAAAATGTAAACAAATAACTAAGTTTTTATCTGTATATTAAAAATGACTTTTGTTTAAATCTCATCTAAGGATATCGTTCAAGTGTCGCTTTTTCTGAATAGATTTTCTTACACGATAATTCGACATAACTTTTCAATGAAGTGTATGAAATTCCCATTCCATTTTTAATTTATAACGATCAGACATTAGAGTGGGTGCTTTAGGATTTTATATATAGTATGACCTTCAAATTCAAAAAATGGTGTGCTCGTTAAAGTAACGACATAATACGCATGTTGATAGAATGGTAAATCGTCACATGCAGGAATGGTGGAAATAAACACAAACTAGGCGTGCAGTCCCTACTGCGCTATTTACGTTTTAGATTCCCGGCCTTGGACGCGGTATAACACTAATAAATAAATATATATAGGAGATTCCTTACTGTCAAACAAAAATAAATGATATAATATTAAAGTCAGGGATTATTTTAGAAACACCCCTTAATATTGTAAGAGGTAAGAAGTATTGATACAGCTTATGATGAAAGATAAAACTGAAGGTACAAGACCCTCTGTCTACTAACAGCGCGTCAGGGCATGGTGTACGTTTTACTTCCATATTCATCAATTCATAAAACCCTAAAGGGAAAAACGCTTCGTAAACAACCTGTAACACTTCCTTGGGCGTGTTTAGGCGTAAAATATTAAATTGAGGTTAAGTATGCATCGGTGAAAACCCTTTTCACATTGTACAGCTTTCGGTGAAGGCAGTCGATTCAGGTTTATAAAGTACCCACCCTTATATGGGGCTGCACTTTGGGACAACTACAACAGTAGTATGTACGTATGTATGTATGTATGTATGTACAAAATGTAGAAATCAAATCAAACAATCTACTCATAATACAAAAAAGTTACTGGAGATAAGAGGTTCGATTGAATTATCAAATTTGATCCATAGATGGCGATGGTGTAGTGGTACTAGAAGCGAGTTCATATAATTAACATGTATACAATTTTCAAAAATTTGATAGATGTGGATACTGATGGGTTGAGAATGGTGAACGTCATATTTATATAAAGTGATCACTTAAGCTAGCCGAAGACAGGTCGTAATCCCTGTAATCACCCCATACTCCTATATATTTTTCATTAAATATAAAAAAAATAGCTTCGTCACTATGATATATCTGACATTTATTTAAAATATTAAACATTATTTTATTTGATTAAATAAAACACATTCACTTTGTATAAAACTACGAATTTTATTAAACGCCAACCGGTTTCACTTAGCTCAAGCTTCGTCAGGGTATATTTAAAACTGACAATAAATACAAAAAGAGTACACTTATATATATACATAAAGAAGAGATAGAATATATATACATTTAGACAGAACATCAAGGGAGGGGAGAGTACAATGTTGATAGATATATAAATATTTTATTTATTTAAAACTTCAAGCAGTTCTGGCAGCCATACTGGATTTTAGATCACGTGATCATCAACAAGCGTTGTGATTGACTGATTTCATTTATGGAGGAATAGCAACTTATACTTATGCTGAATTTAAACATGTAATATACATGGATTTAAGTGGCTTTTGCGAAAAATAATGTATAACGCATGTTGCTGACAAAAAATGTACAAAACTGCATATTTTTCTAAAATTATCCGAAATCTGTTTTAGAAATTTTGGAATTAGGCGCTACATATAACAATTAAGGCTACTAACTCTATCATTAAGGGTGTAAATACATGGTGTTCTAAATGAACATGATGATTTGCATTGAAGTCGAAAAAAATGCGGTGAAAAAATTAAGTGTCAAGATAAAAATGACTGTTTTTAAAGCAGTTAAGAGCCACATTATTACATGCACACATAATGGAACTATCCTTACAGAGGGAGTGAGTTTAAGAATTCAACCTACCGAAATTAATTATCTTAGAGGGCTAGCAAGAGTAATATTAGACTGAGCGAGAAGTACCGAAATAAGGGAGACCCTTGACATGAAGCCCTTACATCCGCATATAAAAGGTGCATTGGACAAGCTTTTACAATGACAATTAAAATATTTATTTACTGAATTCTCAACATAGTGCATAC
This sequence comes from Eubasilissa splendida, assembly GCA_031772225.1. Taxonomy (NCBI): domain Eukaryota; kingdom Metazoa; phylum Arthropoda; class Insecta; order Trichoptera; family Phryganeidae; genus Eubasilissa; species Eubasilissa splendida. The sequence continues at coordinate 5,705,082 of CM062866.1, read as the reverse complement.
ATAAGCACTCGTATATATGCTCTAATATAAACAAGATTAAAGTCTTTTCTTTTACTAAAACTTATATTTTACATATCTGGTCAGTTTCACTTTGAATCTATTCAATTTCTCCTCTTTTCTATGTTATCAGGCATTTCATTAAACAATTTAATCGCACTATACATCACCGATTTCTGACATTTGGCCTTTTTCTTGAATTGCAATCTCAGTCTTCTTCTTCAGAGTTCTTAGCAATCTTTTTCGTTACGTATCTTGTATTTAGAGATGAATTCAATTTTGAATCTATTATGGCTCCCTAATATTTTACTTCAATCGCTTCCTTCAGACTTTCACCATCTATGATAATTTTTGGTGTACTCGTAATTGGTATTCTTTTATTTCCAATGTTAATAAATTTAGTTTTGTTTACATTTAGTTTTTTTTTTTTCACTACTTCCTTACCGTTTGGCTAACTACTGTCTGGTGTGTTATCAAACACGAAGTGCGCAAAAGCACAAATGTGTTAGTCTATAGTACTATAGTATTGCCAACACTACTATTATATATGGATGCGGATCATGGGTATCTGTAACATCGAGAAGTATCACAACAAATGCTTGAAGATCTTAGGTATAAATTGATAAAATTGAGTGTCCTGAAAGAGGCTTACATTCTTAGTATCCAAACTACGATCCTTAAATACTGTATTCATATAAATGATACACGGTGTGGTGTACTTATATATGATTTGTAATTAAGGTTAAGCATGCCGATTGCGGATCACCTGAGCTCGTGCAAGTAGGAGTGATGGGGGAGTCAAAGCCTTTAAGAAAGAAGACGCGCGTTAAAGGTACTCTCTAATAATTTCCTTTATCAACCACGCTCGTAGCAATAATCCTGTATATATTTCATGTAATTATGAGTATTATTGAATAAGAATACGGAACAATAATCGTTAACAAGTTCAGCCGAATCAAGCGGCAAACTAAGAGACATCACAACTGGCGCAGCCGGTAGGATAGATCATATCAGACGTCATCCTCATAAGCCGAAGAAGAAATAGAAAAGAAACATCATAAATGCTTCATATTGATATGTGAATTGGAAGTGTAAACGCAGACATTTTTAATAGTACTTACAGGTAAGTAATATAAATTAAATTACTCTTAAATATACATTTTAATTTACAAGTGACGATGTTTATTATTTCAAGGTTTAATATAAATTAATACACCACGATAGCTTTTAGAATACACGTGAAAATATATATATATATAATGCTGAGAACCACACGATAAGAGATTGAGTCAATATTCTGGATGAGTTAATTGGAAGACTGGTTTCCAATAACGTGCGCGTCACACGAGAAAATTGTATGGGAACTTGATATATTTCATTGAACAGAAGATTCAAATTTCTATGAAATTAGGATATACGACCTTTTTGCCATGAAGGCACATTTTTTTCTGAAACAATAAACAAATAGGTATTGTCAAAGTTTTAAATTTGTAACATTGCAATACTGCTGTAGGTGTGGGTGATTTTGACGTTGCATTAGTTTTGTAAGATAGTTATTAAAAATTGTCTAATTAATATGGAAGATGTTTCAGTTTAGACAAAGCGGTGGCAAAATGGTTAACTCGGCAAAGAAACGACATTTCATAAGGGGTGCGTAGGAAAAATATTTTACAACAACTATACCCCCTCCTATATTTCTACAGTTCACTATCCGTAAAAAAATAAATTACTCTTGTACGAAGCAATCATCCGTCATATACTTACATATGTAAGCCCCATCTGGGGTTCAAATTACTCAAAAATTTAGAATCCAAACAAAACTATAACCATGGGAGAATCACAAACTCACCCTGGTTTGTCAAAAACAATCATTCACTCAAACGACACACACACGATTTATCGTCTAAATTAATTTCCATCCCAAACTCCTCCATGGACTCCTTCAGCCTATATGATCCCTCATCCGATCCTCATCAATTTCGTACCATTTCACTTTTTTATCCTGTTCTTGACCATATTGAACAAAATTTATTAAAATATCCTATAAAAACTTTCACTAAAAATACAAAAATTCAACAAAATCGAACAAAAAAAGAATTAACAAAATATAAAATAAATAAAAATATAATATATTAAAAAACTTTATCCATTTTTGCTACTACTTTGTTCGATTATATACAAAGTTAAAATTACCTGATATTAAAAAAAAAAACAATTTCACTATGTTCTCCGAATAGGGTTCCCCAAAAATCTTACGCCATTGTTGTTACCTCATATGAGACAAGAGGGCTCAGCCCTTATCCCTCCCCTCTTTAACAATCGAATCAGGAAAAATATTGAAAGAATGGTAAATTATCTTGGGTCTGTAGCTGCGAGTCAAAAATTAAACGATGCATAGGTATGGCGAAAAATTCTATGTCTAGACTCAACAAAATATAAAAAAGTCCGAGGTGTTTTCAAGACAACGGAAGTCGAGCTTGTACAGTCTATGGTGCATTCCATATTTTTATATGCTGAGGAATCATGGACCCTGAAGGCAAGGGAGAGAATATCAAGTGATGCTTTTGAAATGTGGTGCTGGGGACACGTGTTGCACATATTGTTGATATGGCGAGACGCATGCAAAAAACACACTCTTAACCATTTTCCTAAAATGAAGCCTTAACTTTTTTGGCATCTTGCGAGAAGAGAATCTATCTTGGAGTATCTAGCTTGGAGAAGCTTGTTGTGATGGGCCACGTCAACGGAACAAGAAGATCCTTCATCCATTGGATAGCCCTAAGATCTGCAGAAGACGAAGGAGGTTCATAGTCAAAAGGGCACGATTCCAGTCATCATGAATGATGATAAAATCATAATACTTTGAAAAGTGGTTTTGTTTATTAAATATTTGTAATCACATGTATGAAAATAAAACACTTTTTTTTTAAATCTACTCGTTTAATTTACTCGAGACGCATTTTGCCTTGTAAAGGAATTATCAATGTAACAATTTAACTTATCAACTTGTATTTATAACTATGATGAGGGACAACTATATAATTTTATTTACGTGAGATGAATTGTATAGTTATCCCCGCTTATAGTTATATTATTAAATTCATAATGCCATTACAAGGCGAATCGCATCTCAAGTAAAGTAAACGAGTAGAACCAAATAACAAGTGTTTTATTTTCAAATATGTTATTATGAAATTCTTCAAAATTACCTCCGAAACAGTAAAAATATTTGCAGTGTTTAGTGTGTGATTTGGTATTCAATTAGATAATATGAAAGATAACCAATTCAGAAAAAGTTTTCTTTAAAATACGTATTAGAATCGGTTTTATTTAAAACATTTGTACTCAAATTTTGGCTAGTCCGTCCAGCACCAGGCGGAGACTTGTACGCGTTTTCACATTAAAAAACATACGGCAGGTGAGAACAAGTTGAATGTTTGACCACGCAAGAGAAATAAATACTTTATGTTGCGGCTTCGATCCATTAACTATTCCAGGGTAATCTTTGCGGATGGTACATCCCGAAGGTACACAGGATTTCGCACGGCACAGCAGCGGGAGACTCCCGGGGCGGAGAGGCAAAATATTATCTTTCTTGTATTTTACCGGTGGAAGGCTCCAACCTACGCTAAGGGTAACTACCCTTTGTGTCGGGTTAAATGTTTGCGCAGCGGGTCTTAAAAACACGAAAACAGATGTGCGCGCCTCTCCGAAATTCGATTAGCTGATCCCGGGACGAAAATTGACGCGCATGGTTTTAATGTGGCTTTTTCGAAAGCTTTCCGGGTAAAATGTGTCATGAAACTACGTTTAAAAAGGTGTTAAAAAATTGGTAACATTTTATAAAATAGACTCGAATTCAGGGAATGAGGTACCAATTATACCATTTATTTTCATATCGAATTTTTAGGAAATAATAGATATAAATAATAAGACAAAACACTTTGTTTAAACCACTATATATTGATAAATCAACATATTATATATAAAAAAAAAATATATAAACATAAATAAAAACAAAACTATCAATTATAAGTGGTGGTTAACTAAGTAGAAACTACTATTAAAACCAATTTTAAAGATGACTAAACAAATTAAAGAATTATATATTAAATAACAAGAATACGGACGACATTAAAAAAATCGGGGGTCTATAAATTAATTTTTATATAGGTAAAACTTGCAGAAATTTTGATATTAGAATTAAAGAGCACTTGATATGCCTAAATAGCAACAGCTATTCTGAATTCGCCAATCACTTTTTGGAAACAAACAATATTTTGACATTAACAAGGGTTTAGAAATTATACATATAAATACTAGGGGTTTACAGTCAGATAATTTAGAAATTTTATAAATAAGAAAACGTCTTAATAGTGAGCTAAATATTATAAATAACCAAATCATTGCAATTGTTGATCCGATCAACAAAATTTCGCTCAGACCTCTGTATTAGCATTCCACAACATACATATAATTCGCATACTCATTACAATATTAATTCAAAAAACTCATTTATTTTAACGTAATGATTGTCATTTTTACTGCGCATGAATGCCTACATCTTCCTATCGAGTAAACCATGCTGAGTACCGTTAAACACGGACACGAATGATAAGCCGACTTGAGGGCGAATTCAATCAAACACACGTTATACACCATAAAAAATAATTTACAAATGTAATATATCCGTGGTCATTAGCGACAACAATTGGTATCTAAATGCATTAATTTCCATAGACCTCTTGTTGGTGTTGGCTTATGAGAAAAAATGATTGTGATTGATTCTCAAGTGTGCGAGGATTTAAAAAAATATATATATATACAAATAAAACTACAAAGTTGAACTCATTTCTTATCGTATAATGTTACATCAGCCGGCATAGCGTATTCAAATTAGAAGACTTGTGACTAATTTAAATAATTTAATTATTCTGCTAAAATATATTCAGTTTTGTGGGTACATACTAGGTATCTGTGTGGTGTAAATGTTACTAGCAAAATGAATAATCCCGGTAATCGTAGAAATTTGTAACTATTCTTAGATATTCTACGAAAGATACATCATAGTACATTCAACTCGAAAATATTTCATGAATACTCACGTAATTTACCATGTTAACTGACTAAATTACCATCAAGCCGTTTTACCGCGGGAGTAGGCAGAAAACATAGAGCACATTCATACATCTTCTCATACAAGCTCGCCTATTATTGAGACCATCCTCCAGCATCTGGTTTACCTGGTCTTCTACGGACGTCCTCTGTTTCTGATGCCATCAACATTTGCGTCATATATCTTTCTTACCATTCCATGCGTTCCATATGATCAAACCACCTAAGTGATACATTTTTAATCTTACTCACTTTACTAAGATCAGCTTTGCAGTTTTGCCTTATTTATTTATTATTTACTCTGTCATAAATGGATCTGTCGCATATACGCCTAAGCGATCTCATTTTCACTGTATTCAATCTGTTTTCGATCCTCTTCTGCCAGCTCACTTCCAAACATAAGTGTCGGTACCAGGTCTCTATTACGCATCGCTAGTTTTGCCTCGATTGACAAATTTCCATTAGATATATTTCTGTCCATTCTGTCTATTTTTCTGTAGATACACTCTGTTCCCTGCTGTCACCCTCCTTTCGATAGATTTCTCAGCCCTTCCATTTCTATCAAACGTACTTCCCAAATGCACAATTTAGAAATTTAAAATCACTTGATATTATGACAAAAATAACCAGATATTAAAAAAAAAATCATTATCCTTTCCTACTGCATCCCTTGTCAAGTAAATATTTATTTTTGGCATGGGTATAATTTATTTTATACGTGTAGTATATATTTATCCTGAGAGAGATTATAGTGTCCTATAACTTAATTAATTAAACTAATATTTTATCACAGATTTTACTCAAAAGTGTTAAAGATTCCATAAATATAAAAAAGATCGCTTTCAAATAATGGAACGACAGATGTATCAATATGAAAGAGCAACATATAAGTTCGAAAATTTGTCGTCAACTTATTGTGTTGGTGTAGCATAATCAGTTTATACATTTTTTCCAGATAGGAAGTAATCCACATTCGAATCCCAGTAGCAACAACATTTTTTTCAACCAATTGATTTTATATGTATATCTTTTTAATTAATACATTTAATTTGTATTAAAATTTCCTTTAAAAAAAGATAATTATTTGATCAACTAATTGTTTCGAAGATCAGAATTAACATCACTATATACAATGAAATAATTCTTATTTTTCTATATATCTTATAATTCTTCATTACATGTTATATTGGACAATGCTATTTTTTTTCTCTCTTTTTATATATTTTTTAATATTTTCACGTTTACTTGCTTTGAAATTAAATTTTATTATGTTTTGCCTTTAATGAGTTTTGGTTTTTGTAAAATGTATTTATTTACCAATTTGCCCTAATACAGGCTTGCCTAGTTGGCCAATGTATTTTAAAATGTGTGTAAAATATATGTAATAAATAAATAAATACATTCTTAGTATGTGCACCAAAATAATTACTAATATTATGTATATTTCCAATATATAATATTGTGCTAAAAGCTAAATATGATTACTTTATCTTAATCACATCCTTCTATGATCTTGTAATTTGACCCATGCTCAATGTTCCTTACACAGCATTAATTTATTAATAATAATATAGGGTATTCCAGATACAGTAGTACAAATGGAGCCTACAGTTAGCGGATATCACTAGTAGTCCATTGAGCATCAAACAGGGTTGTCCCAATTTTTACTGTTTACGAAATTACAGTAAAAAAATTAAAGTAACTATTTATAATTAACCGTAAGCAAAAATCTAGATAATTTTATGATATTTCATCATGATTTTTTAATTTTTTTTTTATTATTTGAAGCTGTAATACATTTATTTCTTCTCTATATGAGTAAGACTCGTGTATAAAGAAGGAGTATATATGAGATAATTTATGTTTCAGTCAGTCTGTGTACATATTTTTTGACTTCAGATTCAAATTTATGGTAGTCTGTAATTTTTCTAATTGTGATGGGGAGATTGTGTAAAAATTTGATGACTTGATTTTGGTTTGCGGTATATTTTAGCTTTGGAATATCAATTTTGTCTCTTAATCTTGTATATCGAAATTCGCTACTAATATTTAATTTTAAATTGTTAATAATTTAATGTTTATGATTGGTTGAGTATTTATGTCACGATCGAATAAATTCTGAACCATTGAATTTCGGATAACTTTGATAGTGATATTCCCTAATCGTAGGCTCTATTTAGATTACTGTCTCTTGGATACCTTAATAATACAAAATAGTGGACTGTTCCGTTTTAATTAAATAAATAACACTTTTGATTCCGCTAATGCTAGTTTTTGATATAAAATATTTACCGTCACCTAGTTTGTCATATTTGTGTAGTACAGCTTTGTTTATGTTTTATAGGTTGCGGGTCCATGAGCCAATCAATTAAAAAGATATTCGAAAAAAACTAGAGATGGAGATGAAGCAAATTCACTATATCCATATTTTCTGGATGTGTCTTCAGTGGTGTCATTATGGCTGTACAGTGTTTGATTAAATGGCCAGGTATGTGAGACGGGAGCAGGGCAAACGCGAACGTGTACATATTCAATAACAGTACGTATATATATATATGTCATTTTGCCATCACATCTATGTCTCATGGTCGTATCTATGGTCGCATTCTATGACCGCAGTTTTTTCATATCTATCGTAGAACTGTCAAATATGACATGAATGTGATGTTAGTGTTCAAGAGTGTCTTTAAGTGGATATGTGTAGCGCCAAATTCCAAAACATGTATGTGTTTATGAGTTATGGATGAAAACGTTTATTTTTAAAGTAAATATACTAAATGTTTGTTTTTACATCAACACTTTTTAAAGAAACAATTATGTGTTGTAGATATTATTTTTTCTGTATATATCGTTTTGGCAGCCATACTTGATTTTAGATCACGTGATCGTCAACAAGTATTTTGATTGACTGATTTCATTTTAGATGTATTCAATAGTAACTTATACTCTGTCTGTTTTGAGGTATTTCAGAATGAACCCTGATTTTGAACATCCAATATTAATGGATTTAAGTGGCTTTTACGAGAAATAATGTGTTCTGCATGTAGCTGACAAAAAAATCTACAAAACTACACTTAAATTATCCGAAATTCGTTTTAGGCGATTTTGGAATTAAGCGCTACATATAATAACGTTATATCTGGTACCTACCGCGCGCGAGATGTGTAGGAATTGACATTCTCATGTTGGCAACACTGGCCGCGCGGGGAGAGGATTCCGGGCAACGGTCTTTTCGGGTGACAGCTAGCATTGAAAACGGACGGACGAATCCGATCGCCTAAAATATGACTTCATATAAGTGAGGAAGGGATCAACGCATCCCTTTCTTTGCTTAGTCGTTTCTTAATTTTTTTTTCTTTATTACTCACTAAATTTTTTCTTCACTAAATTATTTTCATCAGTTATTCATTCATTCACTGACTTATATCGTGCCCAGTTATTTTTCACTTTAAAATTTTGTGAAAAGAAAGTTGTTATTACCTTTTGTTACAACTCATGTCGTAGACATGGCGATGGAGGAGTCATGCCACAATACACGGAATGCTGCGGGAAGGATTTCTCCCGTACAATGGATGAGGAGGACGAGTTAATCTACCACTGACAGTACTCGACGAGATGAATTTTTTCAACCAAAGGAGACGCAAGCGATTCATGGAGAACCAAATGTCAGATAATCTAATTTTTCCTGAAGCGCGGCAAGAAGAGTGACAAATTTTACCGTGTACCTTTGACTGACCAAATTGATTAAGACTGTGAATCTCTGCAGAAATGGAAAATGACTACGCGAATACTGGTTATAAAAATGTATTTTTATTATGTACGAAGAATTTAAAGCCTATGATTTCTTTTTATGTAGCATTAATCTTTCTTCTAATATTCTCATTTAAAACAAATATTTTTCCATTGTAGCATATTTGTTTCTTTACTTTATTTAAAACTCGTGGTTTTCCTGCTCGTGTTAAGTAATATATTTGTCAAGTTATTTATGTTTTATACCTGACCCGACAAACCGTCAGGTGACAATTTATGTTCATTTAGTTTTGGAAATAAAGGTAAACTTTATTTTTTTATGTGGCAAAATTGCCAAGATCATCTCTTTTATCAAATCACAATTTATGGTGTAATGCTTAATGATTTCTGTTTTTTTAATATTTTATTTTTCTTGTTTCTTGTATTAAAAACTTAGTGATAAAATTTGTAATATTTTTTTTATTTTTCCCTGAGAATGCTGGCTGAAGTGAAAGGCAAGAGATTATGTTGAATTCTGTAAGCCAGACCCACGCATATTATGCAAACCTCTGACATGGCGTCCTATCCTGACGATTAACCGTCACATATAGGCGACCACGTCACAATATATATTTCAATGTATATTTGTAAAATTCTAGGGAGGGCAATACCGAATGCACTAACAGAAAGGAAGTATAATACAATCGGTGACAAGATTTTATAAAAACATCCCCCTTTTAATAGGCTTTACAAGTTGAGTATCGCCGGTGTAGCAAACGCCTGGAAGAAACTTTTTTTCATTCCTTACTTTTTTAGGTAGTGTATAAAACGCCCGAGACTTTCGCACAAAGCCGGTCTTCTACACTTTGCCGGTAACATAGGCATTGCCATTGAAAGTTATTACGCGAAAAGTCTGCTCAGTTCGATCCGGCATTCTCTTCACTCTGGCGGAAAGTTACGGAACAAAGTTACCCCAGTGGTACAAAGTTACGTCAACGCTCATCCCCTATTATTATCCAGCAGCCTGGAATATATGGCTTTCACGACGTACGACATTTTTAAAACAGACTCAAATGGGGAAGGTTCCTAAAGATACAATATATTGTTGCGGGAAGCCGTAGGGGTAATACGCGACGGTACGTATTAAATTAAACATCCTCGTAATGTATCTTCAACTCTCGCTATTTTTTACATTCATGTTAAGATTTTTTTTAATAGCGCATTGTATATGTAAAATGTGGCAATTGCAACTCTAAACTTATCGGCGGCAGACCATTCTGTTCCCGATTCCCGAAGACGGCGGTTGACCCGGCTTCAGCAACAATTTTTTCTTACCGGGAGTATTGCAATCAAAATTTACCCTCGTGAGTAATCTACAATATAAAACTAATTTTGATCATAAATTGTATGCAGAGAAATAAAACGGTATTTTAAGTCATTTCCTCTTTGATTCTTAAATTCTGCACCAAGTAAAAAAAACTAGCTAATATCAAGCCCAATACTTATAGAGCACAGTGATGATAAATGTTATCAGACCTTGGGTGACCAAAGGCGAAAAAAGTAGCTCTTATAATTGTAATAATTGGTATCAAATAATTGGAGACCCATAATTGGCGTCCCATAACACTAACCAAAAATAAAAGCCGGAGTTCACCAGAGATCTACTATAGGCCCAATATTATTTAACAAAGCTATATACTATTTGTCGAAAAATTATCATAGCTGGCTTCATGAAATATTTTATACGCTGATAATTCTATTCTAATCCCTGAAAATCATGAAAATTGACTTAAATCTTTAAAAGCATAGAGACAATAGTCTACGAATCAGCACATAACTTGAATGCACCTCACATTTACCGGTGCGTAAATTCAGAGCTTTTAATAGTCGTAAAAACACGCCCGGTACCGACGCTACAATAATCAATGATGGGAGCTAATAACATGCGCCGCAACCATCTGAAAGACCCACTCGTGTACTCTATTCTTCTTGCTTCCATCTTCCAGATAAAATCTCCAGATAATGCTCATTTCATTGTACGGAATTTGTAAATCTTTATATATTTTATATAAAAAAATAGAGATGCTTACAAGAAATACGTGTCACATCAATATTCGTATTATTTTCAAACTAAGCAAAACGCTTGTACTGTGAAGATAAGATTACCTTGCTGGTATCCTAGAACGAGGTGCGAACCACTGGCCACTAGTCCAGCGTCTTAACCACTACACCAATAAGCTATTCATCAGTAACTGTGATCAACAATAAACGTGCGTCAACCGTAAGTTGTTTTATATTTATATTCTCCAATCTGTTCCGACCCCACGCGCGCACTCCGAGATTATAATCAAATGAACATATAATAACAGAGTCTAGTGAGTAGAATGTACGTTGCATGCAAGGAAAGCGACCTCATGATGAATGTTTACAAGTCGAAAGTGATGGTATTCGTGAAGGAAGAAAGCAAGACACCGTTGGAACAAGAAGACGAATTTATGTATTTGGGATTGTTTTATAGATACGGAAAGGCTGAGAATGATATCAAAAGAAGTGTGACTGCAGAAAATAAAGTGAACGGCGCTTTGAATGAAATTATATCTAACGGGAATTTGTCAACTGAGGCAAGACTAGTGGTGCACAATGAAGTCCTGGTACCGACATTAATGTAAGAAAATGAAATCTAAAGCTGGTAGAAGAGCAACGAAAGTAGACTGAATGCAGTGGAAATGCAAATTTATTTATGACAGAGTAAAAAATGAAGAAATAAGGAAAGAATGTAAAGCTGACCTTAGTATAGTAGTCATATGGAACAGATGAATGAGGAGAGAATTGTAAGAAAGATATATGACGCAAGTGTTGATGGCACAAGAAATAGAGGACATCCGAGGAAGATTTAGCACAACCAGTTAAACCAAATAATGAAGGATAGTTCTGTCAGAAGCCCGAAGATGTATGAATGTGGATAAGGCGAGAATTTAGTGTCAGGACAGAAGAGTGTGGCGCTCTATCCTCTCTGCCTACGGCGTGATGGTAAGTAAGTAAGTAAGTATGTAACATGTAATTGGCTATTGGGCCACTCAGCACAATTAATGTTTCTGATTTATCTGCCAAACCAACTAATGTACACTTCACCTACCAACATGCCTACTGCATAGTGTCGATACACACATCCAAGCTTCAGAATATCGCTACAAAAACCTTGACGAAGAGAGTGGAATTAAAGCACTGTGCTTTAAGTCGAGCTCTTTGTCTGGTGTGATAATAGTGTGCGATAAAGGGATTCCTATAAAGACAAAGGGCAAAGTTATAAAACAGCAGTAAGGCCAACTACGAAAATAAATAATTGTTAGGACAACACATTCTTATTGTGAAGTTGTAATTATTCAGAGCAGACGGTCTGTGATATTTTAAATATGAATTAAATATATTAATTGGAAAGGTTTACATATAAAATCAATTTTATCGAAAAATATTGTTGTTGCGCCACCGGGATATGAACCTGGATCTCTTTCCAAACCGGGGAAGGTGCATTATCCAACTATGCTACAGCTATAATATTTTTAGCGACAAATTTTCTAACACATGTTACCTTTTTGATAATAATACATTTTATCGTCTGCTATCAGATTACTCAAAGGTATTTGAGATTCTGTAAAAATAAGGTAGATGGCGCTTTCAAGTAATCGAATATATATATATATATGTAGTGAGAGTTATGTTGGAATGTTGGACAGCGATGCTTCTGACTGATCTCTACCCAAATCATTTGGTCCATATTTGTGTAATATTATTGGTAGTGGACTATTTCCAGTTAGTATTGAGTGTGTTGTGCAGTTTTGAGGCTAAGAACATGTAGAAACGTTGATAAAATGTCGTTGTTGCTCTCGGAACTGGTGTGCAGGTGTTCGTTCTTTGTCTTGTGTTATGACCATGATTTATTGCTTGGGGTGAATTGATAGGATAGAAATATTGGACGAGTCTCAACATATAGATTTGTCTTATGTCTTGGGTATTGTACTCTTTAAACTTAAGATCTGGTGGATATCTGAAGGGACGACTATTTATTACCCTAAGAATGTTGTGTTTTGAGCCCTTTTAGCTGACTCTAATATTGTTTTTGCTGCTTCTCCCTAAACTGGTTGTAGACTTGTCTAGTTGTTACACGAATGCAGCATTCATGCATCGCGCTATCCGAGGGATGCGTAACATCCTTCTCCAGGAATACATTTCGAAGTCATCTATTTTACGCTGGTCGCTATTGCGGACTATCCAAGTCTTTGCTGCATACACGCAAATTGGAAAGATGAGAGTGTTAACTAACATAATTCTTTCTGTATTATTCTTAGTTATACTCACAATTATCTATGAAAAAAAAAATACACCTTAGCTTAGAAAAGATAAACTAATTTTAGGCACTTTAGATAATTGCATTAACACGTCTTTAACATGCAAGACGATGTCCAAATCAAGGGGGGAATTTAAAAATTGTTCGAGGAATGGAAGGTATCATGGAGTTAGCTCCTGACTGGCACCCTTAGGGATATTTTTCCATATTAAACACGACGGCAGCCATTATTGAATGCGATAGAACCTTTGATTGGATTTAATGTAGATAGGGGCTTTTGAATCGAATTCAATCGAATATTTACACGAATGGCTAGGGGAAGATTTCAACGTACTTATTGAAAAAATATTATCCTTTCAATTCCCTTGTATAAAATGGCATTCATAATATTTTTTATACAATGTGCAGGCAGAAGATACAAAAAGTAATGAAAAAAATAATTGCTATTTTTGACTGTGATTATTGTTTTACTGTGTCAGTGATTGACAACCGTAACTGTTACTGACATTTTATAATAATATCACATTTTAATTAGTTTAATTTATTCCAGCTTAAAGTATGATAGTAGGGTCTCCAAGCCAAAGGTATATCGGTACTTTATGAACGTTCTAACATGTGTGTTTCGAAAAAGAGTAAGTTTGATGATAATGGATACTGAATAATGGATATACACCATGGCAAAGTTGCCTGTGATGTATTTTTTAAATTGATTTAATGTTCTACATGATATCTCTTTAGAACAATACTGTATATAGAATTTTTCTAATGTTAATAGACACATTTATGGTTGTTTAATATACAATTGAATGCCCAAGAAGATATACAACGTTATGACATTCATAACACAGATCTGCCCTAAAACGATATAATGTCTTCTTGAATGTATGTTCTCATATTTTTATGAGATTACTCCAAGATTCATTTTTTTGAAAAGACGTCCCCGTATATCCAAAAGTCAATATTAACCCATTGATCGCGTTCATAAATACGCATGACATCTTTCATACGCGCCACTCTTTGGCGGCATTATAATTTACGACTTTACACTACGATAATGCAACAAATTTATGATTTGTTTTTAAGAAATCGATAGCAAAGGTTTTCAAGTATCCTCGCGAACATAAACAAATACAGAAATCAGAATCATAATTACATAATAACGTAAACAAAATTTTCCATGAGAGAACACAACAGCGCCAAACACCAACACTTGCGTCATTTTTGGTGATATTCATACGTACTAGAGTGAAGTAGTGATCTGCGCGGGCGCTGATTTCTGAGACTAATGCACACTATTTACAAGTTTTTAAATACTGACATTAAATGTAACTCTATAGTTTGAAACGCATTATATTCGACACGCATAAAATGAGTTTGAGAATTTGAATAACTGAGCGATACTGGATGATACGAGGACTTTTATTATTTCATGTTTGTTTATAAGATGGGTAATAATCCTTGACAAATATCGACATATGTCGGTAGGATAAAGATTTCAAATAATTATGGCACAATTTTCACCGACTCATATTTGAGTCACCCGCGCGGTGGGCATGTAAGGCGCGACTCATACACGAGTCACCCGCGAGGAATGGGTTAAAAAAAAAATATTTTGAACCCGCGAAGGTCAAGGGGTAAGCTAAATGTAAATTAGCAAATAAATCGAAGGTGTCAAAACTAAATGAGACTTTATCGACAATCGAAATTGTCACTTTGATGACTATCAAATATTTGACACGGTTTATCTAAAAGAATCATCAAAACGATGATTTACGACGTGTCTTTTATACCCTGTTGAGGAAAACAAAAGGTCTCGTTCCGGTCATAAAACATCCCCTGATGTAATATAAGATAAAGCTTTGTTTGTTATATTATCTCTGCCCCAATTTAAGAAATAGGATGGCGAGAGAAAAATTCGCCAACACTTTGCACGGTGACGTGGAAAAATGGCGGCGGGGGTGGGAGATAAGGGAGGAAGCGGAAATAGGCGAGGAGATAAGGGAAAAACAATCAGGGCTCTGACTTGGCCAAATATCATAGGGTTTTAAGGCTTCTCGCAAAATGTTTCAGTGGAATTAATACCTTTTCTCTGCCGTTTTAAATTTTCGGTGAATGTTTTATTCAAAATGAAACTGATTGACCAGTACTATGGAATAGAACAATAAGGGAATCTATCTATGACGTATAGAGGAAGCCAGCGTAGCTGATATGGCTGACCTAATAACTCAGTGGAGTCTTCGTGAACAATTTTGGAAAACCTTTTAATTAATAAATAAATAATAGATATCTCATACAAACGAAGCTAATTACAGAGCTGACGACCTGTCTTCGGCTGGCTTAAGTGATCACTTTATATAAATATAACGTTCACCAATTTTCACCCATCAATCTAAATATCTATTAAATTTTTGAAAGTTGTATATATGTTAATATGTGGACTCCCTTCGAGTACCACTATCTATAGACCAAATTTGATAATTAATTTTTCCTGAAACAGCATATATGTCATCATATAAATATAATAAAAATAGCTTCGTCTGTATGAGATATCTATTATTTGTTTAATAATAGTGCCTTTGTAGGTAAAAATCCAGTAATTGTGTGTTCTTGGACATATTCAAATATTGCTTTTAATTAATGTTTATTTCAACTTTCGTTTTGGGGATGACAGGTATTAAGTATTCTATTTTATTGCGTGTAACATTAGATTGATACAAAAAGTATTTTGAGACGTTAAAATTTTACGTTACTTATAAGATCCGTTTATGACAGTGAAGAATGAAACATTTGGATAAAATTTAAAGATAATAATAGTATATTTATTTAAAAGGATTAAGAAATAATTGCTTAAACCATGGAGAGGATAGTATGAAAGATATATGGCGCGAGTGTTGTTGGCACCAGAAATAGGGGACGTCCGCGGAAGACTTGACATAACCAGGTTAATAAAATACTGAAAGATGGTCCTATTAGAAGCCTTAATAATCAACGAGCCTGTGTGTGAATATGTATGAATGTGTCAGAAGAGTGTGGTGCTCTATCTTCTTTGCTTACCCCGTGGGAAAACAGCTATGTTATGATTTAAAAAAAAAATTAAAGTGATAAACCAAATAAGACATTGCTTAAAAGTATTGAATTGAATTGAATTGTTATTATTTAGAACACATTTTTATTGTGAAGATGTAATTATTCAGAACATAGGTATGTGACGGTTAATGCAATTTCCCCTGGATAGGAAGAGATCCCGTTTCGAATCCCGGTAGCAACAAAAATATTTTTCCATTAAATTAATTTTATGTATATATGTATATTATATTTATTATTGTTATTATTTTTTTTAATATTAGAAAATATAATACATTTTTAGAATAATCAGTAGGATATATATATATATTTCTTTTAACATTTATTTCTTCTCTATGAGAGTAAGACTCGTGTATAGAAAAGGAGTATATACGAGAGTGTGTAATTTATATTTCAGTTAGTCTGTGTACATATTTTTTGAGTTAGTCTGTAATTTCTCTAATTGTGATGTGGAGATTGATATATATCTTTTTAATTAATATATTTAAATTGTTATTGCAACTATAGAGAAGTCGATATCGCACTGGAACAATATTGAACCTGTTTGACAGATTTAGGTAAACTTAAAAAGTTAAGTATACATATCTAAAAAAATGTATGTGTATAAATTGTGTCTTTTTACACAAATTAGAGAGCTTTTTATATTTTCTACCATTATTAAAAACGCTGAGTTTAAAAGTTTTTAAAACATTAAGTACTATCATTGTAAAACTTTTTTACAATCCCTTAGAGTCTGCGACATGAGTACAACCAGATATAAATTTAATTTCTTTTCCAAAGACTTTACAAAGCTGTTAACATATTATAATAAATGCTATTAAAAGAGTGGAATGTTAATTACTATGCTCCATTTATCTTTAAATATCATATTTCTAAATCTTCTCAACTAGTTTCAACTATTTTGATTTTGATTAAAAATAATAAATTCTTTATAAAAATAAATTAATCAATACCTATTAGGCAAACGCGGCACCACTTACTATTTTATTGTTACCATTCGGATACCAACCATCACAAACATTTCACCGTTCAGAACTGTCACCAGAAAAGTGTTTGTTACTTTTTCCGCTATGTGCTGTTGTTTTTTAAACTTCGTCAGATCAGCAATGAAGGACACAACACAATAATCTTTTCAAAATTATATTATTTTTAGACAAATTTAAAAAGTTTCCTCCAGTACATAGTTTCTGCAGAATGGAGACATTTATTCGTCTCACCATACGTTCATCTCCTGCACCACATCATGAAATGAAGAAGTTAAATGCACCTTAAGGGTTTCAGATAAGAAACCTTCATTAAATTATCGTATTCTAGCATAACGTGTTAATCATTTGTCATATATACAGATAAATAATATAGCTTCCATATATTCTAATAAA
Organism: Eubasilissa splendida; assembly: GCA_031772225.1. Classification (NCBI taxonomy): domain Eukaryota; kingdom Metazoa; phylum Arthropoda; class Insecta; order Trichoptera; family Phryganeidae; genus Eubasilissa; species Eubasilissa splendida. Next base: position 5,687,433 of record CM062866.1, on the reverse strand, counting down.
AATACAATTCTAATTAATGACATCTATGCTGTTTCAGGAAATGAATATCAAATTTCAGACCATAGATGGCGATAGCAAAGTTGTAGTTAAATAAGTGTTAAGTAAGTGTTTCCACATGGTAACTGTTCCGTATTCGTAATGAATTAAATTAATTATTATTTTGTAGGTGGACACATATACTATCATTCTTATTCATTCAGTCATTTTAGTTTATTCATACCCCCATAGCCTATTCTCCCCGGTACAGATTGTTCCTTTCGAGATTGGTCGAGGAGAGAAAGCGACTTGCATGATTATTCGTGTTGTGTTGTCGCGTTCACCGCTGTGAACTGTGTTATTGTGAACGTGACACTCGTTAGAGTGTTTTGTGAAGTGTACATTTATTACATTGGGTGAACTTTCGGAAGTGCAACGTGACGGCGTCACCAGCCAGGTGAGTCGAGCTGTCCTTTGGTTCCGTAAATCCATTCTGGTCCACTGTTGAAGATATCTCTCCTCCCATCATCCTCTCCCTCATCCGATTGTCTACTTTCTATCTAACCCATTCTTCCGATTCCATCCACTACCATCATTTTTTGGTGACCGGCGACTTGCGTCGGTCACATATACAACTTCCAAAAATTTGTGGATATGGGGGTTGATTATGGGTGAAATGGTGAACGTTACTATTTACGCGCCTTGTTACATCGATTAACACCACTGGGTTTCCTGGTTTATAATAATTTACATGTGTGTGTGTGAGTATTGTCGCCCATTTTTGAAAAGCTAAGAAGACGATAACCGACAGGCGTCATTCTTATTACATCCCGTGCTTTTACCAGTTCAGCGGTCCAAATAAACCAGAACAAACATTGGACCAGAAAGACAGCAAAATTAAAAATGTTAGTGCAGCTCATATATCATATGTGTGCTTATTGTTAATCGGAAACCTGGCAGGTCGTAAGCCCTGTAACTACCCATACTTTCATATTTTCTCATTTAATATAATATAAATAGCTTCGACTCTATGAGATATTTATAATTTGTTTGAAACCATCATTATTCAATACAGGGTGATGTGTTTAAAAAAATATATTTTTCTTAAAATAGTATTAGTTATACAATTAATAACTACGTGTCAATAAAATACGGAAAGATCACTGTATTTTCAAGATAACGAAGGTCAGACTTATATAGTCTTTGGTGCATTTTATATTTTTATATTGTATGGAATCATGGACCCTAAAGGCAAGGGAGAGAAAATAGGAGAGAGAAATATCATAGACAGCGAGACCCACGAACTGAACATCAAGAACAGACTCTTATCCTGCAGCCTGAGATGAATCATTCCATTTTTTAGAGATCTTACAAGAAGAAAATATAGCTTGCAGACGTCGAAGGATGAAGACATGGATAATTATAAAGAACTGTTTTTGAAAACATATTTGCATCTTTTAACACATCCTCTACGGTGGTGAAATATGAATTACGCTACAAATATTCGTTTAATGCTGTTTTCCTTCTACCTAATCTTTCATTAAATATTTCTAAATAATTTGAGATACAAATAGATGCTAAAATGTGAAAAAAACGCTCAAAAACTGACCTAAGACAGTCGCTTTTACGGGATTGAATCTCAGCGCTTAAACCGAAACATATATTATCAACATTTAGAGCGGGTAGACAAAGGATACCATGTATTTGTTTTGACTTATTTTCGTCTGGCGGCCCCTAGACAATGCCAGTAATATAACTATTTGAGGGGCGTTGCGCCTACCTGTAAGATTTATGACACTACCTACTTGGGTTCCGACGAGAAGATCATATGTTCAGTGGATGTTTGTATTTTGGCTGTGTAGGACGTCTGTTGATGCGTGAGAATATGTCCATTATTCGTAATATTTATTAATTTTTAACTTAAAATTATTTAAAATTAAATATCTATAAAAAACTCCCTGCAAAACCTAAAACTTGAGGTGGATCTAAGATGACCCACCACCGCCGGAAGTGTTTTATTTTGACCCACCAAGCAGTAAGTGTTAAATGCATTTTCTCAAAATCATATTAATCTAAAAATTTCCACTCTGCCTATAGAATCAGTTTCAATTACATGTATCTTAAGTTTATCATTTGGGTGGTGGAAAATTTTTTTCATCACCCCTCATCGAATATTTTTTTTTCTAGTTTCATTAGTTTGACGTGTCCATAACACCTAGGAAACCTTTTCTTTCACCCTGAACAACCCTTAATCCACGCTTCATCTCCTTTTCATTAAGTCCTATTCTCATCTCGTCTTCAGGCTGCCAAATGAGTCCTCCCCTTACAGAGGGCGTTTCCGTGATTTAAAAAGACGTTTATTTTGAATTTTGACGTGAATTTTAAAATATTAAAAACTGATCTTACGAACGTGGTCGTCACTCAAAGGCGTCTTTTAATCAAACAAAAAATTTATTGACAAAATGAAAGCGTTTTCTCAGTACTTTAAAGACAAATGTTATTAAATATCCGTTTGAACTTTGAATTTTTCAATTTGAGTTTTATTTGTCGCTGTAGCTAAACGCTACGTCAAACAAAAATTCGTCGCCTGGTTCAAAGGCAAAGAAAATTAATTTATGTTTTCGGTGCGTATTTTTTGCCAGGGGAACATTTTTAATTATGTTCGCATAGAAAAGATACGAAGTTTTCTAAATTTTATAACAATCTAATTATTTATTTGAAGTGTGTCGATGTGTTTTGACAAGACCTCTCCTCTGAGAACCAATGTCGCGAGAACAGCTTTTAATTTTCTGAATTTTCTTAAAATGTCAATGTCAAATGTACGCAAAAAAATTATCACTCCGTCAATATAACAGTGCCATTTACAAAAAATACAATTTGGCAAAGAACCATCAAATATTACACCACAAATGTATATGACTAATTTAACTAAAAGATATAACAAATGGACCATCTCTAAGAAGCCTGTTTTAACGATTAAAGATTTAACCAACGAGACAATAAAAAAAAGAGCTATAGTCCAACCGACGTAAATTGGCGAAGGGCGCCACTGAGGGGAAACGGCTGCTCGCGGACGGAAAGAATGTTAGTTTGAAAAGTCACCGCTCGCCAATTTACGTTGGTCGGACTATAACAGTAAATTAATGAAGCCATCAAAGTGAGGGGGCTTTATTAATATTATATTATATAAAGTATTGGAATTCAGTCGCTTCTAATATGGTATATACGATATCAATCCTCGGTAGGTCTAATAGTGAAATACTTACAGGTGTCAATTAAATTAATTATTAATTAATTATTCATATAACTATACTTACCGTTTACGCGCCTTGTTACTTTGGTTAGCACCACTGGATTAACTGGTTTATAATAATGCACATGTGTGTGTGTGTGAGAGAGAGTATTGCCGCCCTTTTTTTGAAAAGCTAAGAAGACGGTACCCGACAGTGCTTCGATCAGTACAGCGCTCCAAATAAACCACCTGTGCGCGCTTCGGTCGGTCGAAATGTAAAGAAGACAGCCCAGCTAAAAAGAACAACAACATCGGACCAGAAAAACAGCAAAAATTAAAACGGTTAGTGCAGTTCATGTATCAAATGTGAGCTTATTGTTAATCGGAAACCTGGGAACCAGCTATCGAAGGCATTTACATAAACACTTGTTTAGTTTCTCCCTCCACACACACGCACAAACACACCGATCAACAACAGGCTGATCTCTCGCTCGGACATACACACATACAGTGGAACCGCTATTTGTCATTAATTTGTTCCTGGAGGTCTAACGAATATAGAAACAATTTTTACCCATGTTATGAAGCAGCTTTAATCATCAGCGCTGAGATATCTGGAATGTTCACGCTGTTACGCAGGCGCGAACGAGTCACGTGCCCAAGCACGAGCGCGCCCGTGGAAGAAAGAGAGGGGCAGTCACGGGAGGGCAAGGAGTGAGGGTACACGCGTCTGCGGCGGGAATACGTATCCCTCCCAGGAGATAGTGACTAAAAGAAACCGACACAACATCTTCGTAGCTGCGCGCCGGACCTGATATTAACCTCGACATATTTTCTCCACCGCTACGGCTGTGCTTCGTCTCCCATCGACCGTCGCCTTGACAACTTGGCCAGGGACCGGACCATCTATCTGGAACGGCGCCATCTCCCCGGTAAGTCGCCTATGGATTTGAACCAGCATTCCTTTTTTAGTGGCAACCGTTAGTCAAGATCCACCGGATTTTAGTTCATGTTTAATTCATACCAAAAGTTTGTAATCGTCAACCCTTATATGTGTTAATTATCAATTGCTTTTTGTTACTTTCGTCACTTAAACATCGCCCAAGAGGCTTATAATATCATCTGTTCGTTCTTTCATCGAACCTATCCTTTTGGTGGCCCTCGGGGCTGCGATACCGTCCCAACTTGACAACGAACAGAAGAAAACAATTTTCGTAACACCTATTAGAAATAACTGTAATTCAATTAATCTATTTCCAACTCCTAAAAATGGTACAAATATGATTAAAAAAGTAATTTAAACATTATTATACTAAATAGATATACAAAGTGGTAGGAGTGGAAGAGAAGGATCGTTAATGTCAAGAGCAAAAATTGCGATCAATTAAAACTAAACATGCAATAGTAATTTCAATTCAGTAGTATTCGATTTAACAAAGAACTTGTCCAATGTCTGTTTTTGTCTGCTCTGTAAAACCTTTTTGAAGTAATCAATTTTATTATGCTACACATGAATGTTTTCAGTATATTAAGTTCCCTCATAAAATAAGGAAAGAATGTAAAGCTGATGTTAGTATAATGAGTAAGATTAGGAAAGGATCACATAGGTGGTTTGGTCATATGTAATGGTAAAAAAGATATGTGACGCAAGTGTTGATGGCACCAGAAATATAGAACATCCACGGAAGACTTGGCACGACCAGGTAAACCAGATAATGGAGGATGGTTCTGTCAGAAGCCTCAACAATCGGAGTGAATTGTGTGTCAGGACAGAGGAGAGTGGCGTTCTAAATTCAATTGCCAAGTTGGAAACACTTTGTCCATTTTCAAACTTAGCAATAATTTATTTTTTAACCCCTATTATTTTTCTTACCGCTTTCCTTTTTAGCCGTTTTTATTCTGCGAGCTCTGTTGAAGCTGTGGTCACATTATTTTTTGAAAATAATTACGAATTTAATGAGGCGAGAGATTAGCGCGAATTACACACTCACGACAATACACGCACGACGACCGCACAAAGCAGAGTAACTACAGCTACTAATATGTTAAGCTGATTGGCGTGCGATTGCAGCGCCAGTACCGGCGGTGGGAGTGATGACGAATACGGAAAATGCTAACGAATATGGATGAAAAAAATTGTCATCAAAATGTGACGAGGGGGTTGACTGTACTGTACTTACACATTCAAGGACACTACACATGATGTATGATATATCTGTACGAATCTAGATCACGCACTATCGAAAAATCATATAGATCCACCTACAAAAACGGTATGAGTTTCATATTTTGTTGTTATTGTTTAACTGATCGAAATAGGAAAAGCAACCTCCACATTGTTGAAATGCACCACCTTCTTAATAATTTATCAATTAGAAAAATATACATATAAAATCAATTTAATCGTCTGCTATCAAATTACTCAAAGGTATTTGAGATTCTGTAAAAAAAAGGTAGATGACTCTTTCAAATAATGGAATGACTAAATGTATTAATATCATAAAGGTAACATATAGGTTCGAAAATTAGTCGCTAAAAATATTATCGCTGTAGCATAGTTGGTGATTAGGTAAGAGTTCCCTTCCCTGATTAGGTAAGAGTTCCAGGTTCGAATCCCGGTGGCGCAACAACAATATTTTTTGATAATTTTATATTTCCTAATTAATATATTTAATATTTAAGAATATGTTCTCCTAATAATAATTTATGTTTTGAAAATGATTATCTTTTATATGTCTATCATTTATAGAATTTTAAACTACAATTGAACAGTAAAATAAGACACCGGGTCCAAGAATAGTCTTTAGCTCCAGGTGGTTGTAGACTACACATATCTAGGGTCCAATTTGAGCAATGTAAATAAAGAAGTCATGAAAGTTTTGAAAAGGATTGCCACAGGAAATAGAACCTACATTGCTTCTAAAATTATGGAATATCTACAGAAAAATTATGTAATACAATATATCACTATCATTCCGTAGAGTATTGATTTACGAGTGTGAATCATGAACAACCCCCTTCAAATTGAGAGAAGTGTTGGGTAATTTTGAAAGGAAAGAGCTGTAGAAAATTGTATTGGGTGGGAAAATGTATAAAATATGATACACTAACGAGTTGTTTAATATTTATCAGAATCCCAGACACTTCAATCGCATGAAACTAAGCGATCCACGTTCTGAGGATGCAGGATGCGTGGATCCCAAATAGAATCATTAATGGAAACCTAGCTGATGGGAGAAAAGTGGGAAGTTCGACATATGACATTGCCTCTAATTATGTGAATATCTCTGTAAATATACTAAATACAGAGCTCATGTTTTAGATAATTCCTCCATAATACGAGTATATTTATGTATTGGATAAAATAATTACAACAACCAACAATAAAAAAAATTTCTTGAAGAACCTGACGTGAGTTTGTCAATACGTATATGTGTACATGCGGAGAGATGCCAATCGTCACTTAAATGGCAGAGCGTGCGCTGGCCGAGTTAGACGTGTCTTATGCATCTTTATGCTGTTGTTCGTGATGGTCAACGTTTTTACTCATTTTTATCACTTTTCCACAATAATTGCACTTAATATAAGTAATAAATGTAAAATATTCATATTTATCTGACTTAAAAATCGCAAAAGTCACCATGTATACTGAGTTTACAGCACCGGTACGCGTGTTTTTATTTTAACACCGTAAGGGAAAGATTAAATAAAATATGTTTTAAATATTTTGTTAGTATTGTAACACACGGTATGAATACATAAATCAATAATAGACACATCATTTCAAACTAACGCCAAGATCCCCACATGCAAAATGAAATGCTCAGTTCGTAATCCCGAGCATTTCTCAAGCCGGTCGTAACTCAAAAATTCCTTTTGGACGGGATTCAGAAGGTTCACCGGGAACATGTGTTATCCATCTACTAGGGGAGATCCCAGTTATCAATAAAGTCTTCGTCTTTATACCCGAAACCTCCCCCTAAGCCTCCCTCGAACCGCTCGGATTACTAAAATATCCACCCCATTTTTTTCTTACGGTCATTCCGTTTTATTAAACGAAAATTTCGGTACGTATTGGACAAATGTGAACGAAGCATTTTTCATATTCGATGTACAAACGTACTCGTATGTGCGTACAACTAACGACATGTTTTCGATGTTCGTCTTAAATTGCGTAATGTCATATGCCTCTATATATTATCTGTACGTAATATCCTGAAATATATCATATATTCATATATATAGCGTTGAATTCCAAAACCTCCTTAAACAGATTTCGGATAATTTGAGTGAAATATGCAATTGTGTAGTTTTTTTTGTCAACTACATGCAGAACACATTTGTTCTGTATAGGAAACTAGAAACTAGAAACACGAGTGGTTCGCTAATCTCAGCTTCTCTCAACCGGCGTTGATGGTCATGATTATGAGGTAGAATGAAATGAAACACAAAAGATATTCAATATCGGCACATTTTATTTCAGATACATGCAATACATACATTGATATAATATTTTTCCCACCATATCTGTATGTAGGTACATAGCGACAGGCCGCCACTGTGACGTTTCATTAAGAATGATAACCCTTGTTTCCCGAAATCTACGCCACGGGTTTTGTGGCGCCACGCCGATGATTATATACCTTTAAATTACTGACACGTATTTGTCTTACCAAATCGATTAATTGGCACCTCCTCGGCCAGTTTTTCTGTGCTATATATATATCATTGTTTCTCACAAAATTCACTTAAATTCATTGATATCGCATGTTCAAAATTAGGGTTAGTTCCAAAATACCCGACAAATACAAAATACAGAGTATAAAATGATATTCCTCCTAAAATGAAATCAGCCAACCACAACGCCTGTTGATGATCACATGATCTAAAATTCAGTATGGATACCAGAACACTACATGCAGAAAAAAAAATAATCTCTTTAAAAAATGCTGATGTAAAAACAAACATTTTGAATATTTGCTTTCAAAACATACGTTTTCATGCATAATTCAAAAACACATAAAGGCGTTTCAGGGGTTTTTGTAATAAAGCGCTATATATTACATATTTATCTATATTGTCTTCTTTTTCTTCTCATGCTCTATCCGTTTACCGGACGTTAGCTATCATGTTGATGGTATCGCTTTGTTTACTGCAGCCCGGAAATGCCCTACAGTAGACTGGCTAAACCACTGTCTTAGGGTCTTCAGCCATGATGCTCTCCTTCTTCCAGGGCCCCGACTTCCAGCAATCGTTTTTTACATTATGAAGTGCAATATCTCGTACTTCTCCGGATGTTTCATTACATGTCCGGGATATTGAAATTTGTGATTTTTTATTGTTTTAAATACTTTTTTTTCTTGATTCATCCTGATCATAACATCTTGCTTTTATTTAGATAGCGTGATCATCAACAAATGTTGTGATTGGCTGATTTCAGTTTAGAGGGAATAACAACTTATACACTGTCTGCTTTGGGGTATTTTGGAATAAACTCTAATTTTGAACATGCAATATCAATGGATTTAAGTGGTTTTAGGGAGAAACAACGTATTATGCATGTAGCTGATAAAAATCTACAAAACTGAATATTTATCTCAAAATAATTCGGAATACGTTTTAGGGGTTTTTGAAATTAGCCGCTATATATATATAGAAACTACCTGGGATCACTGGGATAAAAGAGATAATAGTCTTTGAAACAGTAAGTAGCAACTAATGAGTTAGCCCCGTTTAACGCACTCATACACGCACATCGTGTATGCGCGATTATCACAATTAAACCTGCGTATCTCCTTCTTTTTATTTTCCCTAACCTGTCCTTAAGCACGAGGAAGAAAGAAGAAATCACTGCAATCAACACTCCCAAATGAGCTCAGTGTATGTTTGAAACCCTACGGATTAAACCACCGTCGCATTATAATTAACCGCTAACGCTAAAAACCTATTTTAACTTTAATTCCCACTAATACATGAAAACAATCCTTATTACGCGAGTGTTAATAGTGCTTTTTAACATATTCTGCATCGCTTGTGCTATTGGTGGAAGAGGAGAAAAACAATCGGCATCCAGCATCCGACAGACCGAAAAAGTAAGTGCCTTCCTATCTTCCAATATTTCCATGATGTTTAAAATATGACAACTTACGAATGTCAAAGTAAAACAAAAATTTAATTAGACTTATAGAGTCCCTACGTATATACTGTCACTATCCTAGTAATTGAAATAATTATTTTTAATTAGAAATATAAGATTTTCTTTCATATTTTGAAACAGGTGGTGTAATATATAAAGTACTATATTATAATAATGTTTTTTTTTGTGCATAGAGCGTTTTAGTAATTTTTCTTAATGAAAACCTAAAGAAAACTTTTATTTACGTATGATTTAAATATAAGGGATAAATTGATGGTACTAAATATAATACAATTACGTGCATGTGCTTGGTCGGGGGTTCAGGCTTCGTTCAAGTTGGTCTTCTTTTCATAGTGCGAGCGTTTATCTTAGATAACATCTTATCACTTACAAATCAGAAAATAATATATTACACGTTTGTACAGTCATATTTGCAATACGGTATTATAAGATGGGGAGGTGCATATAAAACTTCAACGTCACAATTAGAAATCACTCAAAAAATGATAACAAATACTATTCTAAAAAAAAATATTATCCATGTATACAACTCTTCACAGATTTCAAAGTACCACAAATAATAGACATATATAAAAAAAAATTAATAATAAATTGATATTCCAAAACTAAAATATACCGCAACACAAAATCACTATATTTATCAAGGCATCAAATTTTTTAACAGTTTCCCCATCACAATTAAAAAATTACAGACTACTATAAATTTGTATCTGAAGTAAAAATAAAATGTACACAGTTTATCTTTTTTTTAAACATTTAAACATAAATTATATACTCTCGTATATACTCATTTTCAATACATATAAAATAAAAAAATATATATAAATGAAACAATGTTAAAACTCTACTTGAGTTTATTAGCACTACTTGAGTTTCGAGAGAAACAGTCACTCGCATCGACAGGTGAAGTATTAAACTAACTATAGAAAAATATAGGAGACAAAGCTTAGGTGGTAGACATACAAGTAATTAGGAACTGACAGATAGAGGGGGAGGGGGCGAAGTTACTGGTGGAAGGTGAGGGGTAACCTTCACCCCGATGACAGCTAATACTTCACCCCGATGACAGTTATTGTTTCTCTCAAAACTCGAGTAGTGCTAATAAACTCATGTAGAGATATAACATTGTTTCATTTATATCCATTCATTATGATTAAACGCCGATTCTATCAATAATATCGTTTATATTAGTTTGAAAATAATAGGAATATTGATGTGGCGTGTATTATATATATATATATTTTTTGATTAATCTGTTATAATTACAATAAAACAATACAATAATAAGTTGTTTTTTTTTAGTTCTACAACTTCTCTAAAAAGCATGTTTAACATTGTTTTATTAACTACTTATTGAGTTTAAATACATCTACCGGTTTCGAAAAATACAATTTTCTTCTTCAGGATGTCAATACTAATCATAACATGTGTTATTGTTTCTTTACCAGAATCTATTTTCAAAAAACAATAATAATTTAAAAAATAAATTTAGTACCTAACACAAATTGTTACTTTTTTTTACTCGAATAATTTTTAAGAAAAATTTGGAGAATTGAACTCGTAGTTAAGTTTAGTTGGTTGTTTATAATTTTTTGATTAGTTTTATACGCATTATTTATCTCCAACGATTCAGAATTATTTAATTAATGACCAACACAGTTCACATGCAAAATAAACAATCCTAATTTTTTATCAAAACCATAACATAATGATTTCTAATCATTTGATAATAATTTTAATCATTTACTATCAAATAATTAGAAAAATTCTAAAAACCCACTAATGTTCAAACAACTCAAATGCTCTTATACTCTTTTATTAAATTTTTTACCTATTTTACCAATATAAAATGCAGCACAATCCTTGCAACTAAGTTTATAGACACCAGAATTGTTAAATTTATCATCTCTGTCTTTAGAATTTATGAGTAAATTTTCCATACTATTATTTGTATAAAATGCCGGTCTAATGTTTCGTGGTAGGTGTTTAGATATTTGATTCAAAACGTTATTTATGTATAAAATCCTACGCCAATAATCATTATGTTTTATCTGTGATTTATATAAAAATTGATTATTATATTCTTTTAATTATTATTTTTAAATAGTGTCTATTTAAATCTGTATTATACCCGTTATTAACTACTATTTTTTTAATTGTATTCAATTCAATATTGAAAATGGATGTTGACATAGAAATATTGACTAAACGATGTATCATGGAGTGGAACTCTGACAGCTTGTGTGATAATGGATGATTAGATTCACTATGTATGATATCGTATCTATAAAATATGTTTTTTTAAATTTCTAGATGTATTTAAACTCAATAACTGGTTAATGAAACAATGTAAACAAATAAAAATAATGAATTTTAACCACAAAGTTAATTATGCTAAGTGTTTTTTTAAAAGTATTAATAATTATTGTTTATAATAACTAGCTTAAAATAAAATAAAATACATAAAATACAAATTAATAGCAATATTATAAATATCGAGGTTCATATATTTTTTGATAGCATTTATTATTTCTTTATCATTAATTTTCCTAATGTTTTCGGGTAAGCTGTTTAAATTTTTTTTTCCTATGTTCGTATGGTGTTGTTGTGCAAATAATGTGTTAATTGTTGAACATGAAAATATAAATTTAAACCTGGTACAATTTTCAGTAATAAAATTATATTCTTATTTTTCTTTTAATATTTGAATAATAAAATTTATTTCAAGTAGACCACAAAATTTAGGTACTTGGAATTCTTCAAAAAGTAATTTTGTCGGATAATTAAATAATATTCAAACAATTTCATAAAGAAATAGGTTATGAGTGGGTGTGACAAGTACTGTAACCCTTAACCCGTGCTACGGAACTAATTGACAGCCCCTGTCAATTACGGGGGTAAATTTATATATTGGCTTTATTCACTTGTATACAGTGCAATTCATCATACAACTTTTATAGAACATTGTAAAACTATAAATGAAAATGAAAAATAGGATTAAAAGTTGGACCCAGTAATTGAAATATTAATTTGTCAGCTATTGGATATCGAGTATATTATTTGTGATTTAAAATGTATAATTACATAATATTTATTGATTTGAGAACGGTATTGTATCTGTTGTTTTCGTGTGAGTCTAAGAGATGTCATAAAAAATATAAATTATTGAAATTCGATATGAAAAAGGTGATATTAGCAGTGAAGAACCAACTAAAATTGATCAGCTAAGCATATAATATACTAAAAAAGAAGCTTACTACTGAAATGACAAACAAAATAACATAAATACAAAAAATAGGTCCAAAACCAGTTATGTAGTAGCTGTAACCGAAATGAGTGTCCAAAACTTAATAAAAATTAATTGTATTAACAATTATCTGGCGTCGTCCTATCGGTTTACTCAAAGGTATTTGAGAATCCTTAAAAATAAAGAAGATGGCTTTCAAATGATGGAACTATTGATGTATTAATTTAAAAAGCATAACATATAGGTTCGAAAATTTGTAGTCAATTCACTGTGGTGCTATAGCATAAACGGATAATGCACGTTACCCGAATTGAAATCCGGTAGCAACAAAAATATTTTTCGATAAAATTGATTTTATATGTATATGTTTTTAATTACTACATTTAATTTGTATTAAAAACGCCATAGACCGTCTGTTCTGAATAATTACAACTTCACAATAAGTATGTGTTCTACTTAATAATTGATCTTATATATTAATTTAAAATATTGCACAATATGATATAATGAATAGCTTTGGTTTACTATGGCTTATCAAATTATACTATTGTAACAATACTGAAACGGTCGCTCAGTTTAATTCTACATTACACAAAATACAAAACGTATGAAATATAACGTCACCTAAATAAATAAATAAATCTAACATATTTGTTTATAACTGGTAGAACGAATTTGAGGATATTTGTTGAAGAAGAAGTAAAAAGTACACAAATACGAAATCTATCTAATTTTAGCGGGCAGTGCCGAAGAGAGTTGATTTTTTACTTAAGTTAATATGAATTTATTTTTTTGCTAAACACGTCTATCGATAGTAAAAGAAAATCTTTTAGTAGTGTTCTGTGGCCAAGAAATTCCTAGTCGAAGATAAATTTTCTTATAAGCAAAGAAATGAGGTCGTATTATTTTTAAAATAAGAAATATACGTCTGCAGAAAGGCAAATTTTGTATTTATTATTCTTTTGGCTGTCATACTAAGAATAAAATTTAAATATTTTGAGAGGACACACACGACCCGGACGGAGGAAGCGCGGACCGCTGTGCAAGATGAAAAAGTTTATGGATGTAAGAAAAGAAATGGAATTCGAAGAATGTAATTTATCACTTTTTCTAAAAAAAAAATACATTTTTGAATTCGAGCCTTTTACTGAAAAAACGGGCAGATATATTAGAATTTTTTACATTTCACGTATTTTTTATTTTTTTATTCCTACATTTACAAAATGACACGATAAATCTCAAAAATTTACACGTGTTGAGATACGAATCTGAAGACCACCGCGCATTACGTAATACGCACGAACACGTCACATAGAAACATACATACCTACAACTGCTTATTTAGAAACGGTATCACAAACGTGTATTCTGATTTATCTGCTGCAGGGGAGTTTCTAATTCTCCCAACTGACGAACGGAACATCAGCACTCAACAAAATTTGGTGTTTGACGTACAAGTCCTCAAATATTTAAGATTTGATTGGGCGGTCACTCTTCCCGTACCGCACCACTTCCGGCAGATGCCATCCAAGTAGCTCTGACCACGCTGAGCTGGAGTGTGAGGGAGTGTTTTCTTCCTAGTGTCTGCCTCGGTGCCATCGCGTGCCACCAGAAACAGCTTTTCCTTTTGTTTATTCTGTGAAATAACTGACTGAACATGTATATGCTAGATAAAATAATAAAGAGATCTCTTGCCGGCGGACAGTGAATAGTTTATCTTATCTAGTACGATTGTCAAACAGCATTAAAAATATGCCAACCTGGCGGTGAATGAGAAGGACTGGTGTGGGAACATTAGCTCATATGATCATCTTGGGCAAGCGGTGAATTACCTTTTTTACCACCTACCCCCAGACATTCCAATACTCACACGCGGCACATATTTTTTATACCCTAATACCCATTAAATCATCAAAATAGATGACTTACGCATGATTTATCACCTCAGATAGAGATAAAATGTTATCTTCTTCAGTATGAAACCAAAATATGGTTGTAAAAACCAGTAGGATGTTTATAAATAAATAAACATTAACTCCATACAAAAATATACATAACGGTACAGCCATGCGGCCGCTGCTTGAAATACGTGACAGATTATCGATATTTTTAAAGAAGTATTTTTTTATTTTCCTAAAATATTCTAAAATGTCAGCACCTTCAAAGTATTAGGAATCTTTTAGTGTGTGTTAAAATATTATATGAAATCATGGACCGAAGTCGCCGAATCAACTATTGATACGGCCGCGTACAAAAACCAATTTATACAGTATCAACTGTTGAAACTGTGAAGGATTATTTTTGGTATCCGTACTTCTGCATACTATAATTTGACGGGGATTGTCTACGCTTCACACACCTAAGTATATATGTATCGGTTAGCCAATTTACCCTTAGATTATAGGGCGTGGCAAATCAAAATAAACATTCAGACAACTCTGATGGACACGTGTCCTATGGAGACCTCATAATATAATATATTCAACGCAGAGCCTTGTCAGAGAACACTATTAATCTCGAGTTCCTGAGACTCTCCCTGCTATCGAGTAGCACATTCCACCCGGTTCGGATGAATCTTCATCCGAACCGTTAATCCGCATCCCTAGAAGGGGGTGAGTATTTGCCGAACGGCATGGCCACAATGCAAAGCTTTTCGGCTCCAACGTAAGATCAAAAGTATGGAAAAAAAGATAAGTCAATGGATGCTGCAATTTTCTCATGGAAGAAGATATTGGACGAGGCAGTTTCCAGTTTCAAGCTCCTTTATATTTTCAATTTATGTACATATATTTTCATCGTTCTATGGTTTCTTTTCAATCACGATGCCAAAAGCTTCCCTTGAATCAAATTACAACCTTCTTTATTAGGTAGATATACTACTTATTGATACCTTAATCTGCAAAGCAGCTAACTCCATTTTTCTAAAATGTTCAGGAGCAACAAAAAACTGTTTAATTTTGTAATTAAACGGATTACAAAAATTCCAAAACACACTTTGATAGATTGTTAATGCAAGAATAGGGTGGCTGAGAAATTTTATTGATATTTTGATTTATTTCGTACTTTTAGGGAATATTTGGAGTTTTTCTGAATTTCTTTACCAAAATTGTAAAACATTATTGGGAGTTGGCTGATTTTCCATGGTAATGTAGTGCAACCATTATAATTTCCGCGGACGTCCTCCATTTCTAGTGCCATCAACACTTGTGTCAGGTAAACATTTAAGGTTTTTGCAATACTCAATCTAAGGTTTTTTAGCACGTAGTACTTATTTACTGTTTTAAATCACGTGATATCGTGTGTTTTAAAATTGATGGAAATTTTTGGCTTTCAGTGTACTATAGAACAATAAAAGAGGAAAATAATGGCATCAAAAACGGTTTTTTGACCATGGATGGAGTTAACTGCTTTGCAGATTAAGGTATTGTTATTGCAGAATGTCTTATAATACAACATTCGAAAAATATCAATGCACTATGGCGAATATAGCAATATGCGTACCTCAATGCGCGAGATTTATTTCAATTTTTATCTTTTTTTGCATTTTTAAGCTTTTGAGAAACAATCTTTCAGTGCAATAAGATAGACAAGGACAATTTCAACTCCATAAAATTTCCATTAAAATTAGTATGTTTTATATCCATTACATATTTTAATTAGATTCATTGCATCATATGTTAGTGTCATCAATTATTTTTCGAAATACGCTGGATGGCAGTACAGATGAGCAAAAAATAATATTAATTTACAATATTTTCTCATTGTGTAATAAATGTCACTGCCGTCTAATATTTATCAAATATGGTGCATTAGTAAAGCAATATAATAAGAGATTTCCGCATTGAAATACAGATTCTATGGAATCCCTGCCACTACCGGCTATTATCGGTCGCCTGCAGAGCCTAGCTGCAAGCGAGCGATCTATGATTGCTTTTCTAATAGTATCTTATATTATTTGTTACTTTCACAGTAATCCTGTGTGACTTTCACAGTAATTCACAGTTATGTGATTACATAATATGATTTACTTTGACGATACTTTAAAGTGCTGTCAACTTTATCTTGTCATATATATAACTGTAGTATCAATTATCTAACTATACTGTCCACGTAAATAATATTTAATATACTTGATTTATTTAAACTACTAACATTAGTAATTTTTTCGTTATGTCAACACTGCGCCAAGTGAAATTAATGTTTTAAGGTTAGGTTTAAATTTAGATTATTAACATTTTAAATGCCATGAGCGCATTAAAACGCCAAACTTCGTATTTCACGCCAAGCTATAAGCAAGTTAACACTTACTTTTGGATTTTGCAAACTTGCAGGGATTAAAATCATATTTTTATATAATTTTGCCATCTGTGTACGACAGGTCCCAGATAAGTCAAGACCCTTAAAGCATAATCTTACCTAATGTAGTGTCTTCTATTTTAAATAGAGTTGGCAGTTAAAAGGTTATTAGTTATTTTACCCTAATTTTTTTTTCATAAATTTTTAACTATTCTTTTAATCCAATATTTCTTGTATTTTTTGCACTATGCTATATATTTTTATTTTTTATGTACATCATATAATGTCTGACTGTACCAAAAATTATAAATAATAATATTTATATATATTTTATTTATCCATCACAATTTGCTTATTTTATGTTTGAAGAATATCACAAAAAATATACAGTCGCGAGGCATTGAAATTTAATAATTCGAGGTAAAAAGGGTTCAATTAATAATAATAGATACACAACAAACAAAAAAATATCAAAGGAAAATACTGAAAAACGTAAAGCTGATGAATCAGATAATTAAATTATACTTCAGAATATTATCTCAAAAGACGACGATACCGAGTGCCTATTTTGTGAAGAAAACTTTACAGAAGACAAGCTGGAGATGAGCGGGATTAGTGTACAAAGTGCTACTGATGAAGCTACGAAGAGTATGGCATTGACGAGACCTTGTTCATGAGTCACTTTTGCATTTAGTTGTTGCTGATTTTTTTACATCGTAAAAGATTATCTTTATTATACTCCGGAAAAGGGTACAGTGGAGCCAGGTCTGGAGAATACGGAGGGTATTGAATGTTACCCAGTGATCACATTAAAATGCAAAGTAAAGAAACATATTCTTGTCTATTTTTTATTTCATTGTTGTACTATATAAATAGGTCTGTTACAACCTATAAAAATTATTTATCTTTTTGAAAGATTGATTTTTTTTCTTTATATATTTTTAAATATTTCATCTAACATCTATTTTTTATACCATTGTATTATGTTTAACTAGGTAAAAGGTAATCCTCACAGTAAAGAATAAATAAAAAATAAAAAATTTAAAAAAACCTATTTGCCCTATCCATATGTTCAGCAGATTTTCATTAAGATAAGTGTTACGTATAGAATAATTACTGTATTTTCGTGTTATTGAAATCTCTTCAGGTGCAGGTTTTTCAATTTACAAATGATTTTACTGACTAATGATGATTTTATTATTTAAAATTTCAGGATGTACTCCATCAGTAAAAACTCACTAGTTTGTTACACATTAGATTCATACCAGAGAACTACTGCTACAATATTCACCGTATATGACATAAATGAACTATTATACCATACCTAAGAACACGTGTTTTCATATTATTCTTTTTTGGCCGTTTAATGCATGTATGAGTTTGTTTGTTGGTAGATACACCATGCATATAATGAATTCTCACATAATATTGTAATTATCGTTTGTAATAATAGGCTACGTCACGGTAAAACAACATAAATAAAACCTGTTATCGTTAACAATAATTGATAATAATTAAATACATTTTACATTAAAAAAATACAATAAAACATAATTATCAAGTATGCCGAATTGGAAAATGATTAATCTATTTATTCATTGGTAACTATATAATGTTACGAGAACACATTCTTATTGTGAAGTTGTAATTATTCAGAACACAGGCCTGTGATATTTTAAATATTAATTAAATATATTAATTAGAAAAATATACATATAAAATCAATTTTATCGAATAATATTGTTGTTGCGCCACCGAGATTCGAACCTGGATCTGTTTCCTAACCGGGGAAGGTGCATTATCCAACTATGCTAATTTAATAAAAATGAATTGATGATGAATTGAATTGAATTTAAAAATAAGGAAGTAATGTAGTAAATGTATTAATATCAAAAAGGTAACATATAGGTTTGAAAATTTGTCGCTATAAATATCATCGCTGTAGCATAGTTGGATAATGCACCTTCCCCAGTTAGGAAAGAGATCCAGGTTCGAATACCGGTGGCGCAAAAATAATATTTTTTGATAAAATTGTTTTTATGTGTATATCTTTCTAATTAATATATTTAATTCATATTTAAACTATGTAATGCATTTGTAAAAATGTGGTTGGACTGTGCCCGTCTCACTAGAGAAATTTTGTGTTGAGACGGGCATAGTTGACACGCAATTGTACTAATAAATTAGTATAAAAAAACAATTATAAAGTGGACTTTCAAATAAATTATTTTGAAGAAATTTGTGACAAAAATTATTAAAGGCTTGAATCAATATGTTTGGGTGAGTCTACCCATATTACGAATATAAGTTTTTATTTTCAGTTTCATGTTATTTGGACATTTCAATTGGGTTAAATCTTTCAGTACCCTATTAAATAGTTTAGGCCCAAAATATTTGTAGCTCCTTTGGCCATATATTGTATGTGCTCTTAGGGCTTGTAGATACTGTGTATTTGGCCGCGGGGTAATAATATTTTGAGTTGTTTTAAAATGTGTCTGTTTGTATTTATACATGTAGTTAAGGGTAGTATTAGCGTATATTTGTGTTATATCAAAAACATCGAATTTATTAAAAATTACGTCAGTGCTCGTTGTGATTAGGGTTTTGAGGATAACTTTTAAAATAATTTTCTGAGCTGCTATTATTGGATTAATTGCAAACATAGTCGCTCCACCCCAAGTAATTATGCCATGCTCTATGATTGATTGACCGATTTCGTAGTAAATTTCGAATATTTTAAAAATAGTACATGTTTTTAAAATTTTATTTGTAATGAGAATATTGAACTCGGATAAAACTACGTTATATTATACTGTGTGTACTTAAAATTATGTTTCGATACGTATGCTTCGTTGATAAATAATTTTTGGATTGGAAATGTTTTCTTGCATCATCGATCGAGCGGCAAAAATGTACCGAGACTGTCAGGGCAGAGGAAAGTTTCCAGTGGCGCCACTAACGCCACTCTTGGGATTAATTTGCCTGGTACGAGCCGAAGTGGCGCTTCCTGTCTGGGATAGTTCATTACCATACGATTTAACTCAGGGCTCTCAAAGCCGGGATGCGAAAATAAATAAACCAGGATTCCGCTAACGCTAACAATACCGAAACTAATATCACTACACTACTGATATTTCCAAAACCGGGATTTCAGTAATATTGACATTTATGACGTGTGACATGTTCGTACATAAAATACTAATCCCATGAGCAATGGGATGGTTAAATCTCAGAATACTCCTCAGAGATCGGCAGAGGTAGGCAGACCGAGATTCGCGAACCGCATGCGGCTCTTTTCATAGGCATTTGCGACTCTTCAACTCCAGCTCAAATTTTCATCTACAATCATAAATTATACATGGATTAGTTTGTCCGAAACATTTGATACAATAAAAGAAACTAGCATTTGCTATTCTTACAATATTCGACTATACCTATTTATGCGTACAAATATTATCTTTCGTGAATCAAATAAAAAACAAGTTAATAATCAAATTTACCAATGATAATTTATAATCATGTCTAAAATTGAACAATAACTAGCCAGACATAGCAAAGTTTTTGAAAGCGAACAAGTAAACTTTAGAAAGTACAAAAAGAGTTAAATTATTTAGTTTCTTATTTTATAAGCAGTGTACTAAGCTACTGAAGCTTATAACTCCTGTATATTATATTCTTCTAAGTGGGATACGACTGTATTTGAATTTGAGTCTTAAATAAAAAATCTTAATGTTATCTTGTTTTTTTTTTGTCATAAAAATTTATTTAGATACATTGAAAATTCGTGTTGCGGCTCTATAAAAATTTGAGATTCTGTATACTTAATATTTGGCTGTTCTCACTAAACAGTCTGCCGACCCCTGCCCTAAGGGTAACCAAAATAATTTGGCAATGGATAAGTCGCGTTATGTAGTGAGAGGATAATAAAAGGTGTCTAGAGGAAAAACATGTAATTGCTCGTACCATCAAGGTGAGGTAAATGAGAGTATATTTTCATATCGATGGCTATGTCAATTAACAGAACATGAGAAACTCGTGCCCCGACAATCCAAGGGAATGCCATCAAAAACGTTTGCATTATCCAAAATCGACAGTGTGGTGTGCAATTTCTGTCCGAGGGATAATTGGCCCTTATTTTTTTAATCAGCGAAAGACAGTCACTGCTGACGTGCATTACCGAATGATCGACGAGTTTTTGTTTATTTAATATTAAACTTGAAAATTTTCCGTTGGACACCCTTTAGATAGAGCCAAAAAATTACTACATTATTACCATTCCGGCACTGTTCAGTAGATAGCACCTGGGCCAAACCATTACTTCCGATGACGTAGAACTGAAGGATTCATTGAGAAGAGAAGTAACAATACCAGAAAATAAAAGGCATCGAACAATATCGCCTACACTGCCACCATTACCGCGAACCTTTACACGAACCCTGAATGCATCTCACGTTTACCGGTGCGTAAAACCAGCGCTCCCGACAGCCGCAAAAACACTCCAATAAACATGCGACAACATCCAACCAAGGAAGACCCACTCGTAAACTTCACTCTTTTTTTCTTTGTACAGATATTGTATACAGTTATCCAACAAGCGTGATAGAACTTTAAAATTAAATTGAAATTTTTTACGATTTCAATGATTTTTTTTATCATTCGATGTCATTAACAAATGGAATATAATTTTATTTAAATGTGCACCATGAATATGTTTGATAAAATGCATTCTTCAGATGTAATTTTCAGCCACTCTTTCTCACAAATCTGGTGCAATTACACCAATAACATGAGTAATGTAAGTTTATTAACAAAACCAAGTTACTTTACATATCTCTGCAGAATGGGATATAACGGAGAAATATCACGATCTAGGCGGCGAATTGACAGGTCGACCATAAAAGTTTGCCGAATTGAAGATTAATGATAATTATTTTTATTAAGGAGAACACATTCTTATTGGAATGTTGTAATTATTCAAAACAGACGGTCTGTGATGTTTTTTAATTTTCGAAAAATAATGGAACGACAGATGTATTAATTTGAAAAAGTGTAACATGTAGGTTCGAAAATTTGTCATGTAAAATACTGGCGTTGTAACGCAATTGGTAGTGTACTTCCCCGGATTGGAAATAGAGATCCAGGTTCGTATCAACAATATTTTTCGACAAAATTGATTTTATATGTATATATTTATAATTAATACATTAAATTAGTATTTAAAATAATAATTTTTGATAGCTTGTAAACGGTGTTCAAATGTGAAACACTCCGTGATAAAATTGCAGACTGTGCTGAATAAAAATAACAATGACAGCTGTCAAAAAATTAATAAACATGGCTACTATTCTAATTTTAAATTCGATCACAGTTATTGGATAACTGTGTATATCTCGAATATTTAATGATGTCATATTTTCAATTGCGCGGAGAAAGGGCGCTGCTTACCGACCGGAGAGAAGGCGGTCGAAAAGAGAACCTCCGCGCGGGCCGGCGCGCGAGCGGTTGAGATGCGAGGTGCCTGGGCAGACGGATGGGCTCGACCGACCCCACAGTCACAAGATGGCATCAGGGTAACCTTCTGGAGTAAGACACCACTTGGACCAAGGCCGCGGCAACCCCCGTGGCAAACTGCGTAGAAATCGAGGTGTGCTAAATCAGTAACATTGTATATCTTCACCAGGAGGAGAGTTTAACCCTTCCCAAACCATGCAGTAACACAGGTCTACCGCTCTAATTAAATCTGTAATATTTCGGTAAATATACGGAACATACACTTCATATTTTAGTTAATTTGAAGGAAAATATTTACGCTTATAAATGACTAGTGAAAAATCAATTATGTAAGGAGAATTCTACAAAAATAATTGTTTTTAATTTATTCCATTGTAAAATTAATACGTTGACAAAAATACCATTTGTGGCAAGACAGAAAGAAATCACACATTAATTTCACAGTGAAAACAATAAAAAACATACGAATATAACGGTGTCTCTTTCTCATTAATTAAATGAAGATAGATAAAAAGGATAGTTATATTGTATACAATGCAACTTACTTTTTTGAAGTTGATGAAATCTCCGCATTATAATATTACATATTTTTTATATATTTAATGCTCAATACTTAAAGTAAATTTATGGCATTAACCATTTTTTCACATTTTAAAGGCTAATAGAAATCTAATTTCTTACGGTAACACGAGTTGACAGCATGGCTGCGTACGAGTATTTTATATTACGGTATGGGAAAGGTTAACATGAAGAAAAACGATGTCAAATACAGTTATCGTGCTTACAATGTCGGGTTGTTATGTTTTATGTGATCAAAGTGTAAATAATATGTTGAAATCAAGTATTGTTATTGTCTGAGACCATTCTCATCTTTCAGAGACAGGCATACCTACACCACACATTACCTTACCCACAGACTGGGTCTAGTCGGTGGCGTGGTGTGCCGGCATTCTATCCACCGGTGTCAGCGCACTACGTAACTATATGTAATGGAGCTCAACAATAAACAAATAATACTAAATGTATTATTTGTTTATTGGTATTAATATTTGAAAATGTACATTCATCTATATAAATTTAAAACAGGGAACAAAAGTGAAACTACTTCTGTTCAGAGACGTTGTATAAAAATATTTTGTATTGTATTTTTCGTATTATCGGTTATGGTACAGTTTTGGAGGCTGGCTAGCCGAGTTTTCAGTAGATTCAAGACAGCAGGGAGAGCGACCATCAGTAGCAGCCCAGTTTTGCAACGGTCGGTGTCTTTTCATTTACACAGTACTAGCTATCGAAGGTAACTATGGAGACACTAAAGCTGCTTCATTTGTCTAATTTCTAACCTGTTCGGGCCACACTCTCACACACAATACGTCTTCGCGATTAAACACACATCGTATACGTGACCGATAGGGAAGTCGACACATCTGATAGTGTTTAACTGGATCTTTTTGGATTTTTTTTGTAGTGAATCCGACGAAAGCCACCTTAAAATAAACGAGTAATCACCACAGTAAAAAACCAATTAAGTAAAGGGGAGGCTGGGGAATATGTTATAATAAGAAATTCGCCCCGATACATAATTCACATTGACGATGACGTGCTTGGGGTTACTACACTCGTCGAGTGATCTGTTCCAGGGGGGCCATCAAGTAAATCATATTCTCATAGCACAAGCGTTTAGCTTTATTTAAAAATAGTAAGAAATGGTTCTTACAACTTGCATTATGTGTAGTCTTATGCTACATTGTAATTTTTAAATCTTATATATTTTCAAATACTAACTAAATTAATTAATTATAAAGATATAGGCATATAAAATCAATTTTATTGAAAAATATTGTTGTTGCACTACCGGGATTTGAACCTGGATCTCTTTTTCTAATCCGGAGAAGGTGCATTACCAACTATGCTACAGCGCTAGTAATTTTGACGATAATGCACCTTCCACGGATTAGAAAAAGAGATCCAGGTTCGAATCCCGGTAGCACAATAACAATATTTTTCGATAAAATTGATTTTATATGTATATCTTTATAATTAATACACATAATTAGTATTTTAAAATATCACAGACCTATGTTCTGAATCCTTACTAATAGCATTATGTGTAGTCTAATACTGCGTTATAATTTTTAAATCTTATATATTTTTACTCAGCTTTACCTTGTATATGCTTACATAATATATTGCATTTTAGTATTTTTATTCTTTCATTTTATATATTTTTATTTTTGCTTTGCCTTATATATTACTTTCATTTTGTGTTTAATTTATGTTTTGCTTCATATTCAATGAGTTATATTGGTTTAATTGGTTTGTGAAATTTGATTTGTTTACCAATTTGTTTTAAAACTGGCTTGTCTTGTTGAGCAATGCATTTTAAAAATCTATTCATATATGTACCATACTGTTTTTTTTTTGCTATACCTATAATATACAGAGTGGCCCAAAAAAAGTGACACATGAGTTATTTCAAAACATAAAAAAATTAATTATAATTCTTAATGTAATTTATTTTGCACAATATTTAGGAAATCAGAAATTATCTTAATATATATTACCATATTGCATAATCTATTGGTTTTAAATTTGCGCTGTTTGGTGGCCACATGCCTGGCCCGATGAAACGACGAAGAAAGTTGATTGTATTTCTGGGTGTGTGAGATCGAACTCCGTTCTGCTGTAATGTTTATAAATAAGGCTTTGTTTTGAAACTCTTTGATCATTTTCCTAGCACCCCAACATTTTTCAATTCGCAAATTTTTTATCAGAATACGGTCTTTTGCGGTGATTTTTGTCATTGTGGGCAACAATTTGAAAAAAATCAAATATAAACAATGGGGAAATATAATAATCAAAGATGGCGACCGGAAATTGTCGAAATGAAACGTTATATAGGTAAATAGGTAAGTAAGTAAATAAGTAAACTATTAAAAGTATTGTTTATATAGTTAAACTAATTTTGATTTGATTATATCACGTTTTACGAAATGTTCTCACTTTTTTTGGGCTACCGTGTATATTATATGTGCCTAAGAAATAAATAAAAAAGAGTTATGATGTGTATTCCGTATACGTATCTCTATTAAAAAATATATATCATACGGTGAAAGTGTATTTTTATGCATGAATTCCAAACAATTGTATTGTTATTGTTTCTCTTCATTTTTTATTGATATTGTGTACCATTTACACATAAATATAAGAATTTTCATTATAATAAGACACCTGTATGGTAACTTGAGATAAGATGACATTATCTCAGCGTTATCAGCCTCTTATCTTGCGTTCTCATTCGGTATTCGATACGTTGGTATGTCACGTGTTTGTGTGGAGTACGACAGACAGCAAATCGATCATATAATATATATTGAAATGATATTACTCAAGATTTAAATTCACCGAATTTATTCAAGGTAAAATTACAAAAGGTTATGTTCTATATCAAACTAACTCGTCATATGGTGTGTATCGCAACATTCGTGTGCATGAGCAATGGGAGTGAAAAAATGGCATAACAAAGATTGACGGACGACCGAAGACAGTAGCGAGACGAAGGGGCTAATGACATTTTAATAAAAGGTAACATATGATTATATAATTTAATAAAAACGAGGCAGAGACAACATTATTAATTTTATTATTGATTTTATATGTATATCTTTCTAATTAGAAAGATATACATATAAAATCAATTTTATCGAAAAATACTGTCGTTGCGTCACCGGGATTCGAACCTGAATCTCTTTGTAAACCGGGAAAGATGTATTATTCAACTGTGCTACAATATTTTTAGCGACAAATTTTCGAACCTATATGTTACCTTTTTTTGATATTAATACATTTTAATCGTTTCATTATTTGAAAGAGCCGTCTACCTTATTTTTACGGAATCTCAAATACCTTTGACAGCAGACGCCAGAATTATCAATTCATTTTTATTAAATTTTTTGGACACACTGATACAACTTTATTATTAGGAGAACACATTCTTATTGTGAAGTTGTAATTATTCATAACTTAGGTCTGTGATAAAATTGATTTTATATGTACATATATTTTTCTAATTAATATTTAAAATATCACAGACCTATGTTCTGAATAATTACAACTTTTCAATAAGAATGTGTTCTCCTAAAATTATTGATGTTAATTCTTAGGGATTTCTTTACATGTGTTTTTGTATGATTAGTGAACTGGACCAGGGGCGGGCTTCAGATGCAGTTGGCCACCAGTATGAAGTAGACAATCAAGTAAGTGAAACGATAAAATAATTAATGCGCCCGCGTTTAATTAAGGTTAGATATAACAGTTTTTTTTTATTGTAATAAAAGTGTAAATTTGTATATAGAAACTTGTTTTAATTTAATTCACCCTCCCGCTATCCTCTCCTAATAATTATGCTCGAAGACTGATCAACCAATAACAAGGTTTGAACTTATAAATATTTTTTTATTTATTCTTAGTGTAGTGCGTGCATATGAATCTATATATGCCGGAAAAAACAGGATATTCGGAAGGAGGTTTGCACTTACTACAATCTAGTTCTTCTGCCACCTCCAAGGTGGACTGTAAATTTATATCTTCGTTCATGGGTCCAAGTCCTTTAGAATGCACTTTATAGACGCGACGTCTCAATTTAATACTACACTTTGATTCATTAATTACCGTACCGGTTCAAGGTCGCCGTTCGACCGGTGGCGGCGTGCCGGGTGAGGAGAAAAGGGGAGAGGAAGGCACCGTACACTACTTTCGTTCAAGAATAAATATATGTCCCAAACATATATTCTATAATGCAAACAAGATCAAAATCGTTTCTTTTACTACAACTTATCTTTCACATATTTGCCTAATTTCATATAGAGAGCATCTCGTGATGTAACACCCGGATAATTTCAATGCAAAGTTCATCTATATTATGTGTTCGTTAATCAGCTTTATCCGCCTTTACGATTTAAAATAAGGGTTGTTCAAAAAAATTAAAAATTCTTAGTTTTGTTAATATTGGAACTAAAGAAAAAAAACACTTTCACACACAGACTAAATCTTCGTGATTCTAGAGAGGTGCAGTCCTTCTCATCAACAGGTTGTAAATAACATAAATTAGAAATATAATATAATCGGCTAATGACCTACTCAGGTATATTGGTGGGTTTCGAAAGGATCATAAATGTTGTGTTGGCATATCGACCCCTTAGAATAACAAGGTTCCAACTAACATTTTGGGCTATTTTGAGCTATTACGTGAAAAGGGTTCCAAATACATTATTCTTTATTTCTTCCACACACACCAACTCTAACGAATATTAAAGGAAATAGCAAGAGCTGCAGTTCCAACTGCATCAGTTATTTATTTCAATTTGTGGATCATTATTGTTAATGTGATATCCTTGAGATCGAATATAGGCATGTATGTGTGTGTGTGTGAGCGGGGATTAAAGGGTGACGCGCGCGAGGCGCGGGCTCTTTTGCGTTACCGTTTGGCTTCGAGACTAGTTATATACGTTGTATCTTAACTGTATTATTCGTGTAATATTAATCGTTTGTCTTAGACCACTAACTTGGACTACGAAGTGTTCAACTTGAGACGCACTTGTTATGCTTATTTTGAATTTCCCTCATCTCACAGTGGTCATTTATAAGACTGAAAAACTGATCATATTTGCATACTCAAAACAAAATATACATAAATACATGTTGAAATTCAATTAACACTTTTGAGCTCACTATTTCATAACAGTGTCAATGTCAGATGGAACCCTGTTATTTTGAGCGGTCGTTATGTCATTAGTATTTGAACAGAATTCTTTCTTAGAATCGACCAATACATAAAAATAAAAAATTCTCATTATTACTTATTTAAAATTATATGGCTGCTCCTTTTCAATAGATTTCATATAAATACAAGTTGTTGACCTCAAAATGGTTAGATTGATGGATGAATATAAATAAAACAATATTATTACTCTACTTGAGTTTATTAGCACTACTCTTGTTTCGACAGAACAGTAACTCACATCGACAGGTGAAGTATTAAACTAACTACACACAAAGATGGGAGGCAAGGCTTAGGTGGGCATCTTAAACGCGTTTCGCTTCACGGAAGTTAAATGAGTAGAACTAAAAAACAAATGTTTTTAATTTCATACGTGTAAATACCAATTATTTGAATATTTTCTTGATTCAAAATATTATAAAAAAAAATCTAATTTCGAACAAGACATTCAGACTCCTCATTCTTAGTCTGCTCGTTTCGTTTCCACTGTGGAATTCACTTGGTCACGATATTTAATATCCTGTCATCTGGCATTCTTTCAACATGATCAGCCAATCGTGGTCTTTGGCCACTTTCATAATTGTACAATTGTTTTTTTCTCAAGTTTTCGAATTTTTTATTCTGCATTTTTTTTCTTGCGTTCTTAAATTGCAAATTTGGCTCGTGAAAATTGAATAATGATACTTACATAATTAAGTAAGTAAATTAACACTTCACAAACACACAATTAGATAATAATGTGTAACTTTTAACTCTATATAAATTATTACAGTGTAAGTCCCTCTCCATGCACAAGAGCTAGTCTTTATTTTGGAGAGATAAGCGATTCAAAAAAATATGTATTTTTAGTTTTGTAAAATACTCAAGTAACTCATATAATATAAAAAATACTGTAAATAATAAACTGTACAATTATAGTTTTCAAACCTTACCTTATGTTCGTTTAATATATCACGAAACTGCGACTTAATATTTTTTGTAATCAATATCGGGCGAAAAAATTTGATCAAAACATCCCCTAAAATAAATCTAGAAATATCTTCTAATGTAAAACATTCGACTAAAAGCAATTCTGAAGAGCACTCACACTACCGTAAACGTTACACGGTGATTGTGACGTCACCACACGTCGCGGATAATTCGGACCTGCCAGGCGTATTATCCGTCTGGCAAAATTGGCTGCGAAACACTTCAGTTGATTGCATGTCTTAAATATGCGGTTGGAATTAAAGTGATTAAAATAAATGGCCTATTTTAGTTGGAGTGCGTAGTCGTCTGGGGGGAAAAATCTCGTATGTGTTAATTTGGATGGAATCGTGTTAAGAGCTGCTCTTGGCAGTTTCTCAGTTTTATTCAATGGGTAAATACATTACATTCATTATAAATAGATAAGGAAGTAAAAAGGGTAACTTTTTCATTATAATACCTAAACAGTGATGTTGGCGGGGATCCTCCCCGATTTGGAATGACCTTCAGGCAAATCACCCCTATCCTTCAAAATGAAAGGTGAGGTGGACCTCCGGTGCTGGATTACTACGAGATATAAATAATTTCAGGACGTGGTCATTTTTTAAGGAAGCTCTTCAACTTGAAATTTGTCCATGGCGTGTTTTCAAAAATTCATGTTTAAAGTTGTATTTAGTTGGTGAGGTAAAATCGCAGAGGATAACATAGACAGCATACACACACCACATTTATCAAGGGATCCCAAATGGATAGATATTCATTCAGGAGTATGACTAGATTGTCATACTAATGAATGAAGAGTGGGTTGACCCAGAACAATAACGTCTGGCGCCAAATCGTGAACAGACTCTCAATGGACCGTGACGCCTTGGAGTAGTAACAGTAGTAGCATTCAATTTGGCCTAAAACTGAGGTGAGTCACCGTAAAAACTTCGTGTAGTCTTTCGATGCTAAATCTGTAGTTAAATTGTTGGGCGTGCACATTCAGATCTTTCAATGTATACACAAATCAGCAAAACTGTCAGTGCATGCTGATATTATCTGAGATAGATTAAAAGTATTCGGAGACATCTTCATCCTGAGGTAGCTCGTTCACTCAATGTGGTGTCACATGTGAACTATTGTAATACCATTTATGCTGGCCTGCCAATGTTTCAGTTAATATATGAAGTTTCTAAATTCTTTCATATAACATCCCTTTTGCACGAGCTACATCGGCTCAGGTTTCCTGAAAGATTTAAATTTAAATTATGCTGGTTGATGTACAAGGTGACACATAACATTACACCTCTATATCTCTAAGAGCTTTGTATCACAGACAATTTAAATAGAAGATGTTAAATACTCAGGTCAGCCTCTACATCAACCGCAGGAAGGGTTTAAGAACCGGCCAACAGTTACCAGAAGTCTAAGTTTAGTGAACGGGCTTTTGCGGTGGCAGGCCCAAAAACGTGGAACTCTTTGCCCTCCGTTATAAGAAATAGTGCATTAGAGACTTTATTGAGGAAGAGAATAAAAATTCACCATTTCAAAAAATTAATTCAAATAACAATTTTAAAGATAATTTAGGACTATGAACAGTGTATGTGAAATTTTGCTCTAGAAATTATCCAATATTATTTATTTATTATAATGTGTGTGAGGCCTGGATAGAGCGAGTAGATCACAAATTTAAAGGTTACGTGATAGAATGTTGTACTATACCAGTCGGTCAATAGTCTGAATGGTAATGTATAA
Source organism: Eubasilissa splendida (assembly GCA_031772225.1). Taxonomy (NCBI): domain Eukaryota; kingdom Metazoa; phylum Arthropoda; class Insecta; order Trichoptera; family Phryganeidae; genus Eubasilissa; species Eubasilissa splendida. The sequence continues at coordinate 5,656,535 of CM062866.1, read as the reverse complement.
GTGGTAGGTGTGTCAGAAAGTTAAGATATAAATAAAGATTAAGATATAAAATATCGAAATCTCATTGCTCAGTGTGAATATGTCGTGAGGTACGACTATATGTACTCGGTTGTTAGCATATGAATATGACAAGTAGTAATGTATGCAGGAATATACTGAAGTAAATGATGTATACCGTACTACGTCTTTAAGTTCATCATCGTCATCAAAACGCTTGCCACCAAGAAACCGCGTCAGATGATGGAATAGACGGAAATCACTTGGCTCCAAATCCGGACGGTTTCACGTTTCGTGCATTCACTCGCAGTCGGCGGGCTGATCTATTGTTTTGAACATTTCAACCATTCATTCCACGTGAATGTCTCTAACGTTGCGTGTGGTGAGTCAACAGATGATGAAAACCATTGCATATGTGCAACGTCGCAACCGCAGCGCTACACCGGGAATATCCGGCCTCGTAAATTTTATGAAACGGAGTGAGACGCGAGAGTTGTTAATTAAATCAGAGCCAGTAAGTGAGATCCGCCCGTTGTAGTGGCCCACTGCTCGCAGTGCCTGTCAGATGTGGCGGGGTACATGCAGCCAGTGCACTGAGCATTTATGGCTGGTCTCCACAAATTGAACGTTCAGGAAAAGGGCACCATAACCAATGGCCCAGCGGATGATCTAACAATGTCAGAGATGTCAAAAAACGTCTAGAATGAATTTTTTTTTTTTTAAATTCCCCGCGTCCTTCGCAGCCGAAAGAAATACGCGAAGGTGCGTAATAGTTATAAAACTCGATTACAGCATCGCCAGAAATTTGTTCCAACTTTATGTGCAAGTTTACGATAGGGTAGCAAAACCCTGTTTTGACATCTCGGGGTAATTTACGACGTAAAGTTAAATTATCCCAGCAGTTAACTCGAGACGGGATAGTTAACCGCGGCGTTTCAACAGGTTGGATGTAATTTTGATTTTCATGTAGGGGTGATAAAAGTTGAATTTACGTTCGCTGGAACATCCCCCGGCGAGGCGGTGGGGGCGCGACGAAGGCTCGGCCGGTTTCAACCCTAAATGGAACGCGGTTCTGTAAATATTTAAAAACGATGTCCAGGCAGCACAACTTGCGCTTGAACTTGTGTTTTAGTTGAAAATGATTTGATCTGATTTATTAATATATTCTATATACATGCTACAGACGTATTTCACTTTATTTTTGAAAAGAATTTCTTTTCAATATTCAGGTCAAAATGTACGTACAAAATCTCAATCGTTTCGGGAGTTTTGCCTTCCTATTATAATGTCTTAATAAGCTATTTATCTATTTAATAAATCAAATATATTTGTATTTCAGAGAAAACATGTAATTGATTACATTTTTTAAATTATTTTATTATGATTTTTGTTTACATGGATCAACTGTTTATTTTCCAAATAAAATAAAGTGTCTTCCTATCATCAGTATCATCATTATCAACTATTTTTTTATCCAATGATGGACAAAGACTTCTCCAAGTGTCTCTTACTTTTTACTATTTTTTATTAGTAATTGTCACAATTTTTGTTTAAGGAGAGCCTATCGGCCTTTTGATGCTCTTCTGGTACCAGTGGATGACGTTAATTTATCCGATTGTCCGTTCTTCAGACATATTGCCATTTCAGTTATATCTATAGAGGATCGGTTTGTGTATATTTAACTAAGATCAAATAAGTATTATGTGTATCGCCAGATATTGAGTCATCACATTTAGGGGTTTTAATGGCGTTGTAGCAAAAAAAAGTGTGGATTATGTCGCGGCGTGTGTCTATGTGTGCATGTGTTGATCAAAAGGTTTTAAGCGTTGGATCTGCTGGGGCCCTATATCTTCCAATCTTCCAGTTTTCCACTATGTTCGAGTGATCGCGGAGTGTGAGGACTAAAGCAGGTTATAAGAAAAGAAACTACTTACAGTCGACACTAGATTTATTCAACACTATTGTGTTTGATTAGATACTCTAGACGGCAGGTAGGCGAGTGTTTTTCCGATGGTTGCCGCTTAATATCATTGTGTTTATCTCTTAACAGCCAGGTAACTGTGAGGCGCGTTTTGTCCCTCCTTATATCTACTACTCGTGTCTGTTTTCTTATCTACGCGTTTATTTTCCTGTCTCATCGTGTAATGCTTAATATACATTTTACCATGCCTCATATCTTCCATGACGCAGGAAATAAAAATAATTTGTCTAATTTAAAATTTTGGAAAATAATCAAATACTACAAAATAGCATTCAAATTTCGGTATACGAAAAACTTTTAACCGTTTAATTTTTTTTTATTAATAATTGAACAAAATACTTTGTTTAAATCATTATTTATTAATTGTTCTACATGTTTCGATACCGATGGTATCAACTTCAGGAAATAATGCATACTGAAATTAAAAAATACAAGCATAGATAAAAACAATACTATAAAGTGGTGAATAAGTAAGAACCAATATGAAAACAAATTTAAAATGTAACTATTTACAAAGAGGATTTGGTTATTTATAATATTTAGATTACTATTAACACTTTTTCTTATTTCTAAAATTTCAAATTTATCTAACTGTAAACCCCTTGTATTTATATGTATAATTTCTAAATCCTTGTTAATATTAAAATAATGTTTGTTTTGTTTCCAAAAGGTGATTGGAAAATTCTGAATAGTTGTTGTTATTTAGAATGATATAAAAATGCTATTAAAGATTATTTTTAAATCAGTCACCACTTTATTTTAATATTACGAAAAAAAAATTATATAACATTTAAATGTTTGACAGGAAAACGAGTATTATTTAATTTTTAACAATAGTTAATTTTATGTGAAGAACAACAATCCTAACGCATATAAATTTCCCGTAACCTACCTACTCCTAGAACGCAGACCAACAAAAGACATACATATTTCATTCAGGAATATTTTTCCAACGGTGCGCCATTTTCCGTGAAATCTCGCTTCCTTTCAAACGGGTTCCGTTTTTATTTTAAAATTTTTTGGAATTCCACATTTATCATTTCTGGTGTATATTACAATTTATTTATATACCTTCTGTACTCTTCTTTCTTATAGCATTTAAAAATCAGACTTTTATATGTCACATTCACAAAAATCAACCCTCAGTTACAATGAAACAAAAATATTTTTGAAATATAATCATTAATTTATATACATCAGGTACGCGGACGATACAACTTTGACCGCTACATCAGAAGAAAAAATATGTACACTACTTTCTCGCATTGAAGAAGACAGTAGAAAATTAAGCCTTGAGATAAACAATGAAAAAATAAAGCTAATGATCTTTGATCGACATAAACAAACCTTTCCAGACCTTGAAATGTTCAAGTACTTCAATTATCTCGGGTCCATAATTATTGACGACGGTAGCTGCGAGCCAGAAATTAATCCCTACATAGGTCCATGACTTGACAAAATATGGAAGACCACGACATTTCCAAGATAAGATAATGTTGACTTGGTATCAGTTCGGAAGATCAATGATCTGGGTGTAATATTTAACTAAATTATCATTCATTCCCCACATTGATTCGATAACTGATAAATGTCTCAAAATGTTGGGATTTGTTTTGCGGACTGGGTGGATAGAACTCTGGCGTGTAAAGAAGATGAAAGACTCTACTCGTGTAAATCATTGTGTCGTGTTTTGTTGTAGTACTTAAATAAATTGTTCAATATGATTAATGTGTAAGTCGAGTGTATTTATTGTTTGAGACTATTTCCATCCATCAGAGCCAGCCACTCTGACACCTTATACACAGACACCCACAGACTGAGCCAAGCTGGTGGCGTTTGATACACCAGTGCTAGTGCGTTACATAACACTTTACCACTTTCTTTTGTTATCTGTCAATTTTCTAGGATTGTTTCTTTGTGTCTTGGATACCATTCAAGATCATTTTTCATCCATCGACCACCTGTGCGTACGAATATATGGTTAGCCATTACCACTGACGCTTACAGCAGTGTCAATGACATCCTTGAGGTTGACCGTGTGTTTAAAAAAATATACTTCAAGGATCGTAAAATTTCTACTGGTTAAAGACTTGGTGTTCTCCACAGCTCTGTATGGAGTAAGTATGCTTAACGCCTTCGAGATGTGAAACCCATCCCCCTGCAACAACACTGTATATCGATTTTAACAAATGTTGATAGATAGACGGAGCGTCGGTCATCTAGGATTACATGCGGTGGTGTTGCAGGAAAGCTCACTTAGAATTGAAACTGTGTGTGATAGTACTTTTATTTATCTTATATAGTTGTTTAATGTACCGTTCGATGCACAAGAAGATGTATAATGTTGTGACATTCGTAACTCAGAACTGGCCAAAACCGATATTAATTTTATTTATTTATTTATTTATTAACGCCCTTATGGCCTTTTACAAAGTTGGTTTGGTATATAAAAAAATATGAGCAGCTACACAAGTAGCATGGAATATATATATAAAAATAGAAAATATACATATATAGCATTAAAAAAATATAATTTAAAAATAAGCAAAACTAACAATAACTATTTAGGTTTGACACAGAATGGCTGAGTATCAAAATCAATTATATCTTTGACTCAGAACAGCATTAAAAATATCACTCTTATATTTAAACATTGAATATCGGAATATATTTACAAGACCAAAATCATTTCCAAGCCTGTGAAGGTTTGTATAAAAATTAGTATTTATGAATTTTATGTTTTTTAACAGTGCCGACGACCTGGTACTCTGCGCAGTCACATGGTATACAATCAGTTCAGTTAAATTAGGGGCGTCAAGTATGCCATTTACTATTTCAAATAAAAATAATAAATCACTTAAAGTTCTTCTACACGACAAGTTAGTTACATTAAGAGTGCTCATTAGAAAATCATAATTCAATTGTTCAACGAGTATACACAGTTTGAAGTAAATCAACCTTAAAAACCTGCTGAACCCTTTCTAATTTTGTTGTTTCAGGGGTGATTTCATGTAGTGTTGGTGTCGTATACTACACATACAATGGCTTGCGAGACGAATGAATGTTCACATTCTTCAGGAACACCGTATTACAGAAAGGTTCTCCACAACATGCAAGAAAAGGAGTCATTCATCATATGGACACGTTTTTAGAAGAGCTAACGATAGCCTTCAGAAATTTGTGATCACTGGTAATTAATGTATTAGGATGGAGAGCAAGAGGTCTATCTGCAACAAAATGGACGGACCAAGACCGAGATATAACCCAAATATCGCCACACGTTGCACTAAACAAGATCCAGGGTCGCGAAGAGTAGACGCAAGCAGTTTACGTTCAGGAGGACACAGACAAATTGATGATTCAAGTCACCAACGTGATAAGCCGATCAGGTTAAAACTTCTGTTTGATCTTTATGGTTCATGGATCGCCGTGAATGGTGATGGTTTATGTCCATTACCTACCCACTACCCCCTCCGCTTATACCCAGAACACGACCCTTTTCTATAGTCTTATTGTTATGGTTTGGACCAATTGAACGTTGATGTTTGAACTGACAGTTGTCGTTTAAAACATAATGAATAATAGAATTTCTTTCAAGTAGACCACAAAATTTAGGTACTTGGAATTCTTCAAAAAGTAATTTTGTCGGATAATTAAATAATATTCCAACAATTTCATAAAGAAATAGGTTATGAGTGGGTGTAACAAGTACTGTAACCCTTAACCCGTGCTACGGAACATTTTACTATTGTGCTTGTTGTGTCCCACTTCACGCCATCAACGAAGTGTACGAAGTACGTGTTCCGAAGCTCCAGGAAACCACACCTTATTTATGGCGCGAAGTACGATGACACGCACTGTGCACTATAGCATGTTGTACCGGTTTCGGTACGCACAGCGAGAAACCCACAGACAATACACAGTACACTCGCCAACAATCCGCTCCCACATGGCAGAAAGAACTTGACGGCAGTCAACGCATCGAATGGTAAACGAATACTGTCAAATTTTAATTTTAACTCATTCAAAACCATTAATAATAAAACAGAAAAATATCGTATTCTGGGTATAGTGGATGGGGGGTAATAGGTAAGTAATTAAAAGGAACCCATCTATATGACGCATTGGCGTGCGAGACGGCGATAGGCGATCCATGCATCATAAATATCAAACACAGGGTTTACCCTAAGTATGCCTCTAAAATATAATAGTTTTTTTCAATTAAAAAATGCGAAAAAAACGAAAAATAATAAAGATTTTGAGAAATGCGTACATTAAAAAAATATTTCAAACATTCCTTCGATCAGATTAAAAAAATATTTTCTCCTGGTAGAATCAAGATTTGGCTCCTGATTTTGTAAACAAAATATTTTCTTGAATGGTTAGTACCTTAATTTAAATACAAATTAATATCCGTTAGCTTAATCTAATCTGTAAACGAGAATAATTATTTTCGAATTTGTTTTTTTTTTTTTTAATTTAAGTCGTCAAGGGCTGTTATTTTTTCGATGACATCAAAGACACCCGCTTTGAAACTGTTAATAAAACGCCAAGTCAACGTGAAATCTAATTATATTATATTTCATTTAATCGTCATCCCAACGTATATTTTTGATATTTAGGGGATGTTTCAGAATTTAGAATTATATTTTACAATAAAGAGGATCTAGTCTCTCTCTGTGTCTCATGGACAAGTTAAAATTTTTGGAATATTTTGAAGATGAAAGTTATTTTTATATTTAAATACACGTTAAAATAAGCTATATTTTTTTATGCTTATCAATCATATTCAGAAATTTTCCTCCCATGAGATTGTTTAGAGACAACTCTCAGCTTTCGTAGTCCCATGTCTCAGAGATTCGCCGTCTCGCGTCTTATTTCACACTCGTCACGTACGGTTGACGTCATCGTCAGTTGAGTAATTTTGAACAGAATTAATGTTTGTAATGTAACGCTTTCTTTAAAAATTTAAGTTTAATAATTTACTTCTTCAATATTACCAAAATTACTTTGTTGCCACATATATATATTTATGTATTTTTCAAAGAAATTATTATAATAAATGTAACTTTCAAATTCAGCTACCGAGAAATATTTTGATTGTTCTGCTTCATACTGCAAAAAATATATATATTCTTTGAAAGTTTCATTATTTGTAAATCTTTGATATCAAAACTGTGAACAAATAAAGAAAACTATTAAAAAAGAACTGCCGAGTTCAAAATACCATATTTGATCATTTATATTGGGTGTTTAGCGGAAAAATTTCAAGATTTAATTGTAATTGCTAGTAAACCATCAGGGTGAAATATATGGGAGGGGTATATTAATAAACAGAACATGAGATACTGGTGCCCCGACAACCCAAGGGAACGCCTTCAAAAACGTTTGCGTTGTCCAAAAACGACAGTGTGGTCTGCAATTTCTGTCTGAGGGATAATTGGCCCTTATTTTTGTAACCAGCTAGAGACAGTGTATTGCCGAATGTTCGATGAGCTTTTGGTACCGCAACTGCAGCTTTTTCCCGGGTTCAACAACAGAACACAATTTCAGCAAGACGGGGCCACTCCACACACAGCTAAAGTTTCAATGGAGAAGCTGAGGGGAATTTTTCCCAATAAATTAATCAGCAAGTACGGAGACATACCCTGGGCACCTCGGGCACCGGACCTTACACCGTGCGACTTTTTATTTGTAGAGATATCTTAAGTCAAGAGTTTACAGCAATAATCTTCGAACAATTCAGGCCCTACAAAAAAATATCCGCCGTGAAGTTGCTGCCATTGAACCAACGCTTTGGTCTCGCATGTTCGCAAATTTAATAGTCCGATTGGAAGAGTGACTTGAGTGAAATGGACGGCATTTAGACGATATTATTTATAAAGCATGAAATCCGCATCGTAAATTCTAATTTGTATAAATAAAATATGAGTATAACATTGTAGTTTATTTATTTATTTAATATTAAACTTGAAAACTTTCCGCTGAACATCCTATATGATATATGTATATACTACATAGTATATTAATAACATCACCCAAACGGCTGACGACCGTAAATTATAATGGTTTCATTTATAGCGCACTGATAAAGAAGTCCGAGTTAAGTATCAAAATCAATCTGACTGTTTTAAGACAGTGTAGAGTTTCATACAATATTGCCAAATATGGATCCTTACGGAGAGAGTGAGAATCCAGGCTGCCGAAATGAGATATCTTAGGGAAGTAGCCCGAGTAACAATATTGGACAGAGATAAGGGAGACCCTCAGCGCCGATCTCGTGTTTATATATTGTAATGAGACAATATAGAAATACTAATAGATAAGTAATCGATAACGATTTAATCATCACTGCTAACAACCCTAATTCTCGTGTCTATTTCACTTTTATGTATTCATTTATGTATTAAATTGCACCCGTATTATACCTACTTAATATATTTTTATTATTTTCAACTTCTATGTATTTGCAGATCATTGACTAACAATGTAAAATGTTTGCTTCAGCACGGACAACGTCCAACGAGGTCGATATTTAAATAGTCACATGTACAAATATGTCAAAAAATAAACTTATAATGATAAAGTAATTTACTCTCGGGATAACGCTTACCATCCAATGGAGAAACGCAATATTAATTTTATCCGTTAGGTAACTCTGATCAGAGTAAGGAAAACAAAAATAAATTATATTACGAGTATATTGCATACCTGTATTTTCATGATTCACAAGAAAGTTCTTGGTGTTCTCTTACCTGAAATGAAAGAAAACAAAACATTTTATTACAAGGCAAAAAATTCTGGAATTGTATAAGTCTCGTGTAATACATACGGACACACACACACACATAGACACACACACACACACACACACCACACACACACACGCCCGCAGGCGTGCGCGCGCGGGTGCATGCAAACACATTTTATACAAATTAAATTAATCAATTATAAAGATATACAGACAAATCAATTTAACGAAAAAATATTTTGGTTGCTACCGGGATTCAAAACAGGACTTCTTCCTAGCCGGGGAACTACATTATCATTACACCACATCATTCATGATAGATAGACAAACGAACACAAACACACACACATACACGGCTTTTTTCCTACTTTTCATTGGATCGTCTTCCATATTAATGAAATATGACAAAAAAAAACACTTTTTAATATTGAATATCAAATCAGATCATTATAATTATTACCTACATTAAATTGCCTTATTATTTCAAACCCATTTTAACTTATTACACTTGCTTACTATTTTGTAAAAAGGTACCTTCAGAACCAAAAGAAACTGATACAAAATAGATTAAATTTCTATTTACTTTTCATTTTTGAGAAACATAAAAACATAAGGGTTTTATTTATAAGATAATTTTTGCGTTAATTAGTTTTATATTTTTTAAATTTAAATATGATCAAATTATCCGTAATACGTATGGATACTTTTTGACACAAAGGCGAATATAAAAAATCGGATTAAAATAAGTTTTTCTCTTTCACCCTTAAATTATTAAAGTCATTAAAATTAATTCACGCGAAGCGAAGATTTTCCCACAAAAGCAGTTCCTTCAAACTTTTAAAACATTAAGAAATTATAATGGAGCTTTTAAGATTGTTTCGAAAACTAGTTTTTCTTGCGGGGATCGAAAAAACTAAAAGTTTTCTTCAGACAAGATTTTGTGAGAAAAATTGATAACTAGGAAATAAATATTAAAGACTTAATTATATTTTAGACACTACATACCTTTTTTTCTATTCATCAGTGATGGAGATGATATGTAACTTCCCTACAACGTTAAGTTCTCATTTGGTGTTTGCAATGGTATGTCAGTAATGTCAGTAAATGTCAGACAGTAATGGCATAAAATGTCAATATAATGGAAACAATGTTGATTGAGATAATCGGGTTTAAATGATGTGAAGTATAAAATGAGTGCTGTTTGAAGAATAATTTACAATGGCGAAAACATTTATCAAAACTTCTATACACAAGAAACTACAGCAACACAGAAGGGCGATTTACATTTAGAAGTTGCAGGAAGCGTGCGTCCCAAAAACAATCCTTAATGGATTCGCAGATGGTAAGAGAAGAATGGGAAGATGCAATAGAGTTGTTACAGGTTCAGAACTGAAAAACAGTAACACCGAAACACGTAGAGGTAAAAAAATCAGGATATGGGCTGCAAAGGGAAAAAGTAAGATGCGTGGCGAGGACCAATGAAGAAGTTATAGGCGAAACTAGTGCCTATCGGGCATTGAGCGGGCATCCAGTGCACTGTAGTCTGCCTTGTTTGCTATTCTGTAGGTGGTGGTAGGTCCATAACAACGCCTTTATAAGCTGATCACCTTTATTACGGTTGCCGTTTACATAATACTCTTTTTTTTCTTAAATCATGGAAGATTACACTAACGAATTATTGAACAAGATGATTTAGAAAACTAATCTAATGGCCAATTAGTACACAGGGCTGAGCAGAGTGCACCATTTTCAGTCGCCTAATTAGTATTATTGTCACTGTTCATTGTCCTCGGCATGTAAACTTTATAAGACTCAATACAAACAATCAATCTATACAATAATGAATATAAAATCAACATAAAGGGTGGGCCAACATGGGCTGACTGTTTTTAAATATTTATAACTTTGGTGGGGTTTATTTTTAATTATATATTTTTTTGCAGATAATAAATAACTTATGAAAGTTTATAATGGCTACATATTCAGTGTAAGAGCGCGTTAAAATTATTGAATTTTATTATGTTTCGCGATGATCTATTTTTTCGGTGACCGGATAATTTAAAAAAATGCAGAGTTTGCTTGTCCTTCCCGTTCCCCAGATTTGACGGCGCCTGATTTATTTTTGTGGAGCTACTTAAAAGACCGATTTTACATGAACAAACCAGCAACAATTCAGGAGCTTAAACAAAATATTTGTGCAAAAATAACAAACTTGGAGACAGAAGCGTTGCGTAATGTAATAAAGAGCAATTATTTGTCATAAATAAAATGGAAATCATTTAAATTGTGTTATTTTCCACACATAGATTAAAAAAAAGTTAACAAAGTACACTTTCATGTAATAATATATTTTTTTAATTTAATAAATATTAAAATTACAAAAGTTATATGTATTTTACATCAGTCAGTCCAAGTCGATCCACTCTGTACAATCACATTAAATGACCCACAGAAAAACCGAGGAGACAATTAAATTATTGAATTATTGACAAAAAATAAATAAAACAAGAAGCCTAACGAAAAAGGTTGATGTATTTCTACAGTGTAGCAGAACGTGATTCCTAGCGGGATGATCGTTTACTAGTATATAAAGGACAGTATAGGGTTAAACGCAAGGTGAGCTGTCATTGTTGTATATTGTACGCAAAGCAAGTGATCCTTACAGATCTTTACTGTAAAATCGCCAAGGCGCTTGATTGTATTACCAATGTCCGCGCAACTTAATTAGTTAGGTTAAGTCAGTATGTAGTTTATACAAGATTTAAAAAGAGAAAATATCCCAAAAAATATAGATACTCGATGGAAATCCAGCGGGTACAATGTTGATAGAAAAGCTGACTTTAATAATTTTACTTTAGAATACCACAAAAATGTATACAATTTTTATTTCAGCAAGTTTCCATAGTATTTTAATGAATCGTACACTATTAGTATGCACCACATAATATTTTATATTGTAGTTTAAAAATTAGTGAGTATTACTTTATTATTTATTTGAAATTTTTACAATTCTTTTATAATATGACCTCTTATCTTACATTTCCAAAAAATTGACTACCTCTTGTGCTTGGAGAGGGAGATACACTATAATAATTTTATATAAAGAGTATTTGTAGTCTAAAATTATTTATTGTCTATTTGTGTGCTTCTGAAGTGTTCTATAATATTATTTATTTTCTAATTATGTGCTTCTGAAGTGTTAATTTAATTTATTTCTAAGCTATTTTATATCTTTTATTTCTTTAATTTATGTAGGGAGGCTATTGAAATTTTTTATCCCTAAGTATATACAATTTTGCTGATAGTGTTTGGTGTTACATTTAGGGATTTTAAAGTTATTTTTAAACCTTAATAATGTGCTTGTTTCAAATTTTACAGTGTTATTTTCTATAAGAAATTAATTAATTGAGATTTTTTTGTATATTTTTTCTATTTTGTCAACATGTGTCGATACCTATGGTATCTTCGTCAGAAAACAATGTTTACAAAACTATAAAGAATAAGTGATGGGTAACTAAGTAAGGACTATTATGAAAAAAAACTTTATAGGTAACTAATTGCATAAAAGGATACTATATTTAGCGTACTATTGACATCTCTTATTTCTGAAATTTCCATTATCTGACTGTAAACCCCTAGTATTAGAATGTATGTATAATTTCTAAACCCTTGTTAATGTCAAAAAAATAGTTTGTTTCCAAAAGGTGATTGGAGGATTCAGAATAGTTGTTGCTATTTATTTATTTATTGGATTCGCGACATTTTGTTCTATGAATTTGACGTTTAATTGACATTTGTCATATTATAATTCTTTAATAGGGTTGGGAAATTAAAATGCGCAACGAAAACCATACACATGTATGCCACATTACACTGAACCATTTCTCGAGAAAGGGTGGAAAGCCGCTGAGTCATTTCGCGATCTCAACGATCTTTCTAGCGAAGGAACGATTAGCGAAAGGGCATGCCGAGAGTGGTTTGATGGCTTCAAAGCTGGTGATACCAACTGAGATGACAAGTCAGAAAAGGGTCGATCTTTGGATTTTGACTTCTGGCGACTGAGGAAGATGACAAATTTTGCACCACTAGGATGCTGGCTGAGAACTTCAACATCGATCAGTCCACGATTATGGTGGCTACGCCTCCGAATGATAATTGTACATAATATATTTATATTATTAATATAATTTATATATGTTACAATATTGTTTATGTTATAATATAATTTAAAAAAAACGGAAGATAATTATGCATCAATCTAATATTTGTAAAAGACGTATCTATAACGACGAACAGGAGCTTTCGTCTTCTTCAGCGTGACTACGTCCATTGCAATCCTCTTAATATCGTCAGATACTATAAAATTTCCTCACATCACTGTTCATCAGTTACTCTGGTCACGTGTCTGGCATAATCCAACTTCAACTTGGCGACAGTTCGCACAATTTCGGCAACCTTCTATTTTCTTCTCACTCATTCATTGTTTTTCTGTATCTCAATGAAATGTTCAGCATGGCTCTTCCTGTGTCTCTTGCATAGTTGCCAGAGAAGCTGATCCTGGTGAATAAATAAAAATGAGCAGAAAAATACCGAGTATCATGAAGATGGGAATTGAGGAAGCCAAGGCCAAGAAAAATAAACAGAGATACAATGTTTCCAGAAAATGAATCAATCTTATTTAAACATTTTGAATAAACTCAGGAGTGTTCCAGGTACTGACAGAATTTTGTATTAGGTATATCAATGTCAGCGACACCTCGCGCCCCTATTTCAAAGAAAATATGGAAATTTAATAAATTTCGTATAAAAGTCCACAGAACCAACAATTATTAAAATACCCAATTACTATTTAAAATAAAAATTTGTTATTTTTAATAAAACTTTATAACTCTGCAGAGAAAAGTAAATAAGATATGCTAATCTTAGAACCAATTAAAATTGATACTCGTTTACTATATTTTGTAATTATTATATTTCTAAGAACATATTTAAACTTTGTTAATCAACTTTATCCCAAGTTCTAAAAATACACCAAAGTCAAGATATAAATAATTATTAGGCAAACCTACTCCTTCAGGTGTACTTCAAGGATTGTACTACTGTTAACGTTATGTATTAAAAGTGATCGAACATCAACCATAATTTTATATATCACTTTATATTTTTATCTTTCTGGGCTAGAAATATCAAATAAAAACTTTACAAATTGTGAAAATTCACTGAAAAATTGTGAAAAATCACTGAAAAAATGTGAAAATTCACTGAAAAATTGTGAAAATTTCGCGGAAATAGTTCGTGAAGCTTCAAGTGTTTTAGACGATGTCTATTGTCTGAAGGATTGGGCTACATTTTTGGATCACCCTATATACATGTATAATGTTAGAAATTAGGTTTGTTGGTTATTTCACGTCCTGATAAAGACCATTATTATTCCAACGTTTCAGGAAGTGCTGCTTTAAAATGCTCGTAAAACACGTATTTTCAGGCCGGCAGTTCAGCGCTAAGTGAAATCACTAATCTTTATAATTTGGACGTTTACCACCTAATTCTGCTAATTCTGTGTGTTAAAATATTATGGTTGTTATTTCTATGTGCGATAAGTGTCGGGTTCTGAGATTTTTTAAGTTAATGGGTTTTTATTGAACTATATTATGTATTCAACAATAACTTTTATAAAACCATTAACTGATTGATAACCTTCCGAGAGATTTGGACTAGATTTTCTCAGGTTAAAATTAATTATAAATTAATAAAGAATACTCATATACCAGATGACATTTGTAGGATTTTATATTTGATTTTAAATTTTACAAATTATTTCATTTTTTTATAATATTAGAGGATCAAAATAATAACAATTAAAATATTTTTTATTAATGTTAACTTATGATGAAAGTACAATAATAATTCATCAAATTTCAATGCGATTCTTGTGATTGTTTCATTGACCCAAGTTTTTTTTTAAATCAGGTTCAATTGAAGATATATGTAGCCTAAAATAAAAAGCTGTGTCAAGCTTATTGAGATATTTAATCTTAATGTATACATAAGATAAGAATGCTCTTTCGACAAGCTCTGTGTTAGTGAAAGGTAATAAATATTTTATTGCTTTATCAGTTCTTTTTCTGATGTTTTTCGACATTATCATTATTATTTTTGTGTACCCCTAATCGGTCCATAACGCACCCCAAGGGGTACGCGCATCACACGTTGGAAAACACTGATCTAGTAGGTTGTTGGGCAGTCTGTCGACCTCGGCTACCACTATATAACTGCATTCATGCAACGATAGTCCGATCTCCTAGTGATGTGGTCTGCCCATTGACATTTCATTTTCTTAATACTCATACTAATACTCATATTCATTGTTTTTTACCGATGAAAAATACAATTATATTTTATTATATAAAATACAATTTTTTTTATATTTATGTGTATTTATAAAGATATACAATTATCTTTACATTATACAGAATGAGACTCCAATTCAGGAAAAGAAAACCATTATTTCAAAAAATCAAAGTCTTTTAATAAAATTCTGGAGATTTAAAAGAAAAATTATCCAGAATTATCAATTGTTATCGCTTTCTCAGTTATTTTTAATGTGAAAATTAGTTTCTACGAACTGCTTATAATAATAATAAAGGAACAAATTTAAAGTAAAGATGAAATTATCTTACCCATTGGAGTACTCAGACATTTTTAATTCCCTATTTAATATGCAACCGCTGCTGTCGTAGTCTTACGACACTTGTCCAAACCATTGAAGATACATGAAATAATCGGAGCAGAAGGAGAGACATGACAGAGAGAGGCAGTATCACGGGGAGACCTTCATTCAGCAATGGGTCGACGATTTAATCGGTTCAATAAATAAATGTTTTATATTAAATTTAAGTACAGTTCCTGGGAATTTATTTCGTAAAAAACATGTTTTCTAAATGTGATCCGTTATTTTGCTGGCACTCTTCTAAACGGAAGGCAAAATTTCTGGGAACAGCTCGCCACCTATTCTCCGTGATCGCTGCCATTTATTTTTTTAATTGGTCCAGAGAGGGAGGATTGTTACTGTATACCTTTGATTTAAGGTAGCTCTATAATAAAAATGTCAAATCGGGACTACGTGGAAGCCAGTTTATATCATCTCATCGGGATATCAATTTTCTAGGGAACATTTCATAAACAACTGGTAAGGACACGCGAATTTGCAAGGACGCGGTTAACGATCGCTATACCTCTCGCCCCGCTCGTTGCGTTCGTGCATCGAATGAGCTTAAATGAAAAAGACTTTTGGAACACACTGTGCTTTGAAATAAACGAAAAATTATAATTATTTTCAAAGAATATAAGTGTTTAATTTCATTTACTCTTCGAATAAATGCATGCCACTGTGGTGATCTCGAATACGTTCCGCAGATTAAACAGTTAAATTTCTGATAAGAGCTGGAACACCAATATTCCATTTCAGATTTGGATGGGAGTGCTTTGTCCGCAGATTGCATTCTGGGGACCAGTCCTGGCAGGACCGGGATCAGAGGAGGCCGCCCCATTCACGGCCGGAAGCCGACTAACTCGAAGACATGATTTTTAAATTATTGCAATAATTGATTTTCTCTGTCAATGACGTTAGTTCTAAAAGATTTACTAACTGCCTTCTGAGACAAATATACTCTGATTAACTGATATTAAATAATTCTTACTTATAAAAGGCAATTCAAGATGCCAAAAAGGTAAATAAATATTGGTAAAATGTTTATGTTTATGTTCTAGGTAGATAAATATATTTATTTATTTATTAACGCTCTTATGAGCTTTTACAAAATAAGTTGGGTGTAAAAAATACAAAAAAAACACATGAGCAGCTACACAAGTAGCATGGTATATAAATTGAATATGAAAATGTAAATTTTAAAATAAACAAACTATAAAAATGTCAGAAAAAACAATAAAAATGTAGGTTTGACACCGAATGGCTGTGTATCAAAATCAGTTGTATCTTTGACTCAGGACAGCATCAAAAACATCCCTCTTATATTTAAACATTGTATATCGAAATATATCTACAAGACCAAAATCGTTCCCAAGCCTGTGTAGTATTTGTGTGGGTGCATTTCTATAAAATTTAGTATATGATGAATTTACATGGAACAGCACTGACGACCTGGTACTCCGCGCAGGAACGTGGTATACAATCAGTTCAGTTAAATTAGTGGTATCCAGTACGCCATTTACTATTTAAAATTAAAATAATAAGTCACTTAAAGTTCTTCTACACGACAAGTTAGTTAAACAAAGAGTGGTCATTAGAAAATCATAATTCAATTGTTCAACGGGTATACACAGTTTGAAGTTAATAAACCTTAAAAATTTATGCTAAAACCTAAGACAACAAGTTTATATAGTAGAAGCTAAAGAAATTATTCTCTTAACAATGCTTATACAAGGCTTATTTCAAGAAACGAGGGTGGTTAGCCGTTTTTTGCTTTTTTCGACAGGTGATTATGATGATAAATTAAGGAAAATAAATTAAACGCAGTAAGATGTTCACTGTAGGCGCACTGCGGCGATAGAATGAGTTTCCGATCGTAGTGTTCCTCCTTTTATCTTGCTATGGACAATAACACTATTATTAAGTATAACACATTCTTATTGTGAAGTTGAAATTATTCAGAACATAGGTCTGCGATATTTTAAATACTAATTAAATGTATTAATTAGAAAGATACACATATACGAATAGCAAAGAATGGAACGATAGATGTATTCATTTAAAAAGTGTAAAATATAGGCTCGAAAATTTGTCATCAAAAGTACTGTGCACCTTCCCCGGATTTGAAAGAGATCGAGGCTCGAATCCCGGTAGCAATAACAATATTTTTAGATAAAATTGATTTTAAACGTGTATCTTTCTACTTAATACATTTATTAACACTATTATTTATTCATATTTAGTCACAGTCATTAAGACACTATTATATAATTATCATTCATTTTTATGATGATATTGTGGAGGCTCTGTATGCGCCTCACAGTTATCTGGTTGGCAAACCAGGCTCGCATCAACCTTAAAGGTGCACACATACGGACGCTCGAGGAGGCTGCGCCGCGATGTATTGTCATCAGTTTGTGTACCTTTAAGGTTTGATGAGAACTTATTGGGATTAACGCTAATAAAATTAAATGGCTATGAACAGGTCACAACGTTCGAAGAATGGACAATCGTCGGATGACTGCAGTCATTTAATAATACCCAAAAGAAACCAAGTGGTGACAAGCCGACCTCAAATCAGCGAATAACAATGGACAGAGAAAAGTGGGAGAAGTTTGGGAGGGCCTTCATCCAGCATTGAATAGAAAACGACTAGGCTTGAACTCCCATCCCTTCTAGGAAACGGAGATGAAAATAAAGGTGTTCTCTTATGTACAGGTTCCAGGTAGAATGGTGAGAAAGTCATATTTTGTAATCTTTGTTAATGTTTTGGAAAATTGATTAGTTATTTGTGGCGGACTTAAAATATAGAATTACTAATAAATGATTGTAATGTGCAATTTAAAATTTTATTTTCTATTTTCTAACTCAAATTCTTTTTAAAAAAAGAGGAATTAGACAATGCAAGCTAACTCATAATTGAAAAACTATTTAAAACGTTTATGTAAGTACACACTGATTATCTTAAAAAGGTTTTTTTTAACGAAACATTATCAAAAGAGTATGCGAAACAGAAATAAGGGGTAAATGTAGGTGCGACGATATAAATCCAACCCCAGCATCGCCGCTCCTATCCGACGAATGACGCGAGCGACGCCTGGCTTTTGAGGACGCAGGCTGTAGCAAAAAGCTATATATATATATATATCTGTGTGTGTGTTTGTGAGTGTACTTCTACTAAATTATATTTACTGTGTTGTATAATTTAGTACAAGCTTCACATGTTTATATTAAAAATTTGTAAAACCCCACAATGAACTTAGATTATGCTGCTAATATTTATGGTGTGAAAGAGATATGTATTATCATTAGAGGTTGTATTCACCATTCACTCTTTCAGAAGCATATTTTTATGTAAGTATACCTGTGTGTGAGTGTGTATTATTCTTGATAAGATTAAGTTATTTACTAAAAGAGTTTAAATATGTTATAAAATAATAAAATACCAAGTGTATTGGAATGCATGCAGTCAAGTTCGCTTCAAATACACACCTGCGGCGATTTGCAACACGTCTGTTAAAGCAAATACGTGTATTCAGAACACCGCGCGGTGCGAGAATTGCATTTAGTTCGTATACGTCTAGACAATTTTTCTAAAAAACACATGCACAGCTTTATTAGTGATTTTAAAATTCTTCCACTAGTCATACGGTTCTAGTTATTAGATAATTATTTATATGTAAATCCTACATAATTCATTCACATTTATTTCAGAGTGTTTAAATTTATGCACAGCTTTTTTTATTGTATAGAGTGCATACAAATATTTTTAAAAATGTATTAAAAATACGACATTGCAACGTCACAACAAAAATGTGTTTTCCTTATTAATGATATATTACGTTATTATCGTAAAGGCTGTACTTATTTATGTATGGCTGTATCCAAGTGTTCATGAGTGTACATGGTGTGGTGTATTCACATATAAAGCCTTATGAACTAATGAGAACTTCCTAACTTCCTGCACCATCTACTTTACCGAATGTCAGCCGGTTGATCTTAACGTAGTCTTAAAGTAATGTCTCTTTGTGATTTCACTGTAGGGCTGGAGTTGGGAGCCTTATCATCAGAATGTTATTTAGGGGAGGTTGTCAGGGGCTTGAATTGCGGAAGATAAGAGAAACGAACTCAAAGGAAGGCCTTAATTAGAATTCGAGGCTATCAAGTCTTTGAGTTCTACTTTAGTATGATATTATGTCAGGTACGTTCCATTTTCATATATTAGCAAGTTCCATAATTATCCAGATATTTTAGGCTGATCGTTATCGAAATCTATTAAAAATAAATCAAAATAAATTATTTTTAAGGATAACACATTTTTTGTTGCAATGTTGCAATTTCAGAACATAGTTCTGTGATATTTTGCATACTAGTTATGGGCATGTTTTCAAAAATAATTAATATTTTAAAATGTAGGCTTTTAATATTATTTTTGTACAACTATTACTTAGATAAGATCTTGACACTAATGTATAACTATTAAACTGAATGTTATTTTCCATAATTAAGAAAATACAAATGGTATAAGAAAGACCGCGACTTTGTAACAAAATATATTTCGTATATGCAATAATTTACAATATTAAGGTAATTTTGTGGCAAGCGGAAAATAAATTTAATGGTCGCGGTCTATCTTGTAATGCTTGTATTTACCTAATTACGGCAAATAACATTTAGTTTATTAGTTTTACATTAGTGTAAAGATCCTATCTAAGTAATAGTTCTAAAAAAAGTAAAATCTATTGTATAACTTTTGATATAAACGATTAATAATAACCCATATTTTCGTAAAAAAACATCTTAAACGAATCAACTAGAAAGATATTCAGAAAAAATCAATTTATAAAATAAAAAAATTTCTGTATATTTTCTTATTTATTTATTTAACAAATTATTGCAATCAATTGGCTTGTATATTATGTAATATATTTTTAATTCGATTAATCTATTATTCCATTAAAAAATATTGCCAACATAGTATTTGCAATGAATTTCAAAAAAAATTGAGCAATTCACGCTAGGTTGTAGAGAATTTTTCCAATTGAAAAGGTCAGTGTCAGTGAAAAATATTTCTCCTATTCGTGACAAGCTATCAAAAGTCCGCGTTTTTTCATATTAATATTGTAGAATTAAATAGTAAGTGTGTTGCCATTTAAATTAATCAATCGAAAATTAAATAATTTATTGAACCGCCTAGTACATGTCTATAAAAAATAGTCAAAGTAAGTTAATTAACCATTAACGATGTTCCATATTCAACATCATCGTAACAG
This sequence comes from Eubasilissa splendida, assembly GCA_031772225.1. Classification (NCBI taxonomy): domain Eukaryota; kingdom Metazoa; phylum Arthropoda; class Insecta; order Trichoptera; family Phryganeidae; genus Eubasilissa; species Eubasilissa splendida. Next base: position 5,635,824 of record CM062866.1, on the reverse strand, counting down.
CTTTATTTAATTATTTTGTTTATAAAAATCGATTTAAATATACCACGTTGCTAGTATTTTCCTACGTTTAAAATATAACCATGTTAAAAATATATGGGGGTATTCAATTGCGACTTATGTTAAAATAATGTACATAAAATATGTTATTTGTTAAAAAAAATCGTTGTTTTCCCTTAAAATTAGTGAAAAACCATCTAATAAATTATTAACTTATGTTGTGAATATTAATTCATATTGTGGCTAAAATATGTAGTAACGGCATTTTTCAACGAAATATCTAGAGTGGTGGGGACGTCCATCAAGGCAGCTAGAATCGGCGAAATGAAGCTAAAAAAATCAATAAAAAATACACATTAATAGGATCGATATAAAACTTATCATATTATTGTATAAAAATCAACTACTATTAAAAACGTATCTCTGTATCAAAAATTATATTTTATAAAATTTGATAGGTGTGGTAGTCCGAGCTTGGATAGAATTGGTGAACGTTACATTGTGTAAAGTGATCACTCAAGCCAGTCGATGACAGAAGGCTTCAATATTTATCTTTCCACATAAATAATAGCTTCGTATCTGTGAGACATCTATAAAATATCTTGACGACAATCCCTCAGGGGATAAAACCCAGTAATTATGTTCCTACAAAAATTTGGACATACTCAAAAATATTCAGTTAATTAGTTTAACATCAATGTTAAGGTCCGATCTAACCTATAAGATTTGATATAAATTAATAATAAAATTACACATTTTCGTATAAAAAAAAGGATTTGTTTTAATTGGATGTTGAAAGAAAAGTAAAATAATACAATGCTATCGTGCCAACAAAGCTTTATAACTTTATATTCTAAAGCCAGCAAAAATGAGCTTATTAAATAAACTAACAAATATTTACACACGCTATTAAATGTACATCCAGCTGAAGTAAAAATATTTTTATAAACTATCACAGAGATTTGGATTTAACACGAATATATGTTTAAAAAGTAAAAATGAAAAGAATTGCGAGTTTACTTTTATTATCGCGCGTACCTTTTCAGAATTTCACGAAAAATCCTTGACACTTAGGCTGCTCACAGGCGAGGACATTTTTTTTTTTTTTTCATTACAATCAGATCCCCCGTGTAAAGGAGAGAATAATTTACAATCCTTCTTTGAACACAACTCCAGGAATTTATCGCTCTGCTGTGCAAAATGTGGAAGATAAATCGAATATTAAAATAAATAGATACATAATCAGGCGACACGTTATTCGAGAAAATAAAACGAAAATAAAATAACGATACGTAATGTTTATTTATTATTTTATTTTATTTTTCATATTTATTAAATAAAAAAATTGTTGCATATATAATAAAACGTTAAATAAAAGAAGAAACATATATCGCCCTTATTTTTACAAGTATTTACTTTAAATGGAATATTTAACTAACATGTCAATTAATATTATCGTATTTTCTTATCAGTGAGACATCTTTTAAACTGCAATGTTTCTAATTAACCTTTGGGTTGAGAACCTGCTAGATAGTGCTAAGATGTCATTCAATTTTATTCACAGAAAAGATTTTAAATAAAATACATATATTTTAATAAAATCACAAATTAGAATTCCTCTTTGATAATTAAAACAAATTAAGTTAATCACTTACTTTTCAAGTTTGATAACTTTAGAACTCATCAAGCATTTATTTTAACTCTAGCCTTGACCTCTGTTTTCAAACTGTCACTGACTAGAAAAGCTTCACTGGTTGCGTCTGTATTAGCATCACGTTTAGTTAATGTATTCTATGATTATACTACGGTCACCATGGACGACCCGCTTCGGCGCTCTCATCCAGGAATTCTTACGAAATTTGCTCCAAGAACAAAGCATCCGTTGCATTCCTCAAATTTGTACGGTAGACGAAACATGAAACAATCTGCGACAGTACCGAGGAGACAGACGGGAACGCTCTGCAAACTTTCAAGAGGGAATAAATGGGATTCTTTGTCTAACCCTTGTCTTGCCATACAGCAACATAAGCCTACCTACTGTAATTTCTACATAAATATGTGCAATATAAAAAAGAACTATACTGTTCGAATAATATCTCTCTGAATCGATTATTAAAGAGGGGAGGGATAAGGGCTGAGCCCTCTTGTCTCCGACATATGAGGTAACAACAATGGCGTAACATTTTTTTGGGGATCCTATTCGGGGAACATGGTGGAAATGTTTTTTTTTTAACTTTGTATATAATTGTTCAAAGTAGTACCAAAAATGGGTGTAGTTTTTTATATAATATTATATATTTTGTTTATTCTTTTTTTGTTTGATTTTGTATTTTTTACATTCGATATTGTTAGTGAAGTTTTTTAATTTTTTTATAAATTATTTTCAATAGGGTCAAGAACAGGGTAAAGAAGTGAAATGGGACGAATATGATGGGGATCGGATGAGGGATCATACAGGCCGAAGAAGTCTATGGAGAGGTTTGGGATGGAAATTAATTTAGAAGATAAATCGTGTGTGTGTCATGTGAGCGAGTGTATGTTTGAGTCTCTGTGAACGATTGTATTTCTGACAAACCAGGGTGAGTTTGTGATTCTCCTAAAGATGTAGTTTTGTTTGAATTCTATAATTTTTGTGTTACTTGAACCTCAGATGTGAGCATATGACGGTGATGATGGCTTTGTACAAAAGTATTTTGTTTTGTTGGGATAGTGATCTGTAGGAATTTAAGAGGGGGTAAAGTCTGTTGTAGAAGTTTTGGGCACTGTCGCTAATGTTTTTAATGTGTTGTGTCCAGCGAAGCTTTTTGTAAAATGTATTCCAAGATATTTCACAGTATCGACCTATGGATAAAAACTCTACGGTATGAAGTACTCTTTTTTTTCCTTCTAGAGAAAAATATAGCTGCACTTTTGCTGGGGTTCACGTCCATTTGCCAACTGTCGAAATAATCTTGAAGTTTGTCAATATTTTTCTGTAGGCGGGTGGTGATCGCACCCGGTGAGTGGTGTTGGACTAACATGGCTGTGTCGTCGACGTAGAGTGCTTTGTGAAAATTTTCGTTATTTGCGATCGGCACGTAAATAATATCTATGACTGCCTATAAAATATGATATAATGTCTACATTTTTTTAAAATAATAACCTATGAAACATCTCTTCACAATCAGATTATACTTTCTGATATCAAAATCACATTAATCGGCTAAGGTATGGTGGGGTACGGTGCATGGTATATTATAAATCAATATGTAAGTTCGCATACTACAATTGTAATAAAAAATAACTTCGTCTTTATGAGATATTTATTATTTGTTTACATAATTATTTATTTATATTGAAGACCATTTTAGACCTGTATTTTGTATTTGCTGCCAATTTAATTTATTTAAGTAATTAGTTATACACTTTTGGAGCCATACACGATGCATGTCTATGTCCTATTCCTAATTTGGACATTTTAAGAATAACATGATCATTAGTTTTGCTCCAAGTTTGATAGTTGTGATGGATTTTTTTTTTTTTTCTATTAACGAGATTTATATCTTCCGCGAACAAGAAAGACAAAACCTTGACAATGGCACGTGGTACTATCCCGAAACATCGGCCTTGATTTTCACAAGGAAATCATCTACAAAACATGCGATTTAACCAAGAAGAGATACCAGTTCCATACACTAGTGCTCGCGGAACCCTTTAATTAAACATATATATTGTGATGTTTGAATTTACACGCCGAGGTCTGGGTAGTCTATTTTGCCGACTTGTGATGATTAGCTGTCTAAATGGACGAATCAGAGACGAGAATCCGACCCTGGCGGGCAGCAGGGCGAAACGTCACTTTTGGGTGGGAACGCTCGGAAAGAGAAAGCGGGTCGGTAGAGCCGCGCTCCGGGAGAATATGGAGGCGAGAGATGGCGTAGACTAAGAGTGGAATCACCGTGAAGGAACCAGAGATGTAAAGGCCTGGTACACCCGCGGGTTGAGGAGGTGGCATGCGAAGCGATTGGCGATATGGACAAGGCTGAGACGGGATGGTGTCCGGTCTATCTCCTGGAGTAAGAGATGAATCCTAGTGCGGGGTATGGCGGCCCGGGTCCTCAGCTACAACGGCCGCGTTGGCTGATATTTGCAAATAAATAAACTCCGTAAATAGATAAAATAAATAAAAGAGACCTTTTTCAGAGGAAAGTTGACCTGAAGAAAGAAGATGTAAAGAACATACAATGTCGGGATTAATTATGTTTTGTGAATAAATATGTAAGGTGAATATCAGAGTTGCCATAATCATCCTGTTTGAGGTAGCAGGTGACACCAGAGTACATACACACACTTGAGGACCCAGACTGGGCTAGATCGGTGGCTACCTATCCTCTTAGACCCAAAGACACCGTAACAATGTATATATAAATACAAATTAAATGTATTAATTAGAAAGATATACATATAAAATCAATTTTATCGAAAAATATTCTTGTTGCGCTACTGGGATTAGAACCTGGAGCTCTTTTCAAACCGGGAAAGGTGTATTATCCAACTATGCTACAGCGACAGTACTTTTGATGACAAATTTCAAACCCATATGTTAGACTTTAATTTTAATTAATACATCTATCGTTCCATTATTTGAAAGCCATCTACTTTGTTTTTACGGAATAACTATATATATATATATATATATATATATATATTTCTAATTAATACATTTAATTAGTATGTATAATATCACAGAGCTATGTTCTGAATAATTACAACTTAACAATAATAATGTGTTCTTAATAATATATCACAATAGTTTACACACACTGAATTTTCACTGTGTTCAGTCTACTTTTGTTCTTCTTTTATAAACATAGTGTTAATGATTTAAAGTCTAAAAATTGATCAGTTAGGAAATTTTAGAGCGTAACAAAAGAAAGTATCGAAGATACAACCCGCAACATCAATTTGCAACTCTCAAAAGCTCATCAAAAATGCATTTTTTGAAACCCCATCAGCAGAGCTCTATCCGGCCCCCAAAGCTCATCCTTACTCATACCCTCGTGCGCTTCCGACGCCGCAGTAATGGACTTCTGGCGGTAAATATTCACAACCCTCGAAGCGCAGAAATGCTGAGCCACCCCTCCAACCCCCACAGCCCCAGCATCACCGCCACCCCACCGTTCGTACGCTGATCCACCTCATCGTGTTTCAGAAACTTGATTCACACCAGGCCTTTTCGACCATGCAGAGACGTGAAAAAGTGAAAAAAATACCCGCAGATGACTCCTACGTCAAAAATGTTTGAAAGTTAAAATTAAACAAATATATTAAATAGTAGTATAATGATAAATAGAAAAATACACATGTCAAAAAAATTATTACAGATACCGGATTCAAACCAAGAACTGACTAGCTTACCAATTACGCCACAGTAACCCAATGACATAATTGGTATATGTGTACAATCTAATTGAAAATAAAATTAGAAGTTTAACTGACATTAGGGATTTTAAAAGGGATATTTCAAATTGGTTGTTGAAATTAGAAAGAGCAGATACTGAGAGCAAACTCTTTTATATAATGAAATAATTCTTATAACTGCATTTTGTGTATTTTGATCTTGCATATTTCCCTTTACCTTATATGTGCTTACATTATTTCACATATTGATATTTTTTTCTCTGTTTTTTTATATTTTCACGTTTACTTGCCTTGCATGTTTCGTATTCTATTTGATTGTTTTGCCTAGTTGGGCAATGCATTATAAAATTTGTGTAAAATATATGTAACAAACTGTCTTTTGTTTTGTAGCTGTGCAATTGCTTGTACGTTGTGTTTAAATAAATTAATAAAGTAGCCTGATTTTGATCTACTTAAATATCTTCTTTTTTTTCAGTTTTTGGGTAATCTTTTTTCGTTCGAAAGAAACCATACGTTTATTTGCTTATTTTTATCTTATTATTTACGGAGTATTAACATTTCAATGATACATAACATAAATATTACGGTATATCTAATATTGTATTTAAAATTTTAGTTATTAAACCTAAAAACAGCCATCGCGGCCAGTGGATACTACAATGGGCATTTAATGGGTATTAACAATGAAATATCTTACGATGTATGTAAAAATAAATGTTTCATCAGATAACTGAACAAATTGAAATGAAAAATTTACGAAAGCATAAAATAATACATAATAAAATAATTAGATACAGAATTTTATGTATTTGAGATTTACAGCATAAAAAGTTGATTGATTTTAAAAATGAAATAAAATATATGTATCCATTGGAAACATTACAGAATAAAAGTTTTAAATTTCTCGAAAATATATTCAACAAATGATAGATATCTCATAGACACATAGCTATTTTTTATTATATTTAATGAAAATATATAGGTGTATGGATAATTACAGGACTAACGACCCTTATAAACCCTTGTTTATGTCAAAAGAATGGTTTGTTTCCAAAAGGTGATTGCCGAATTCAGAATAGTTATTGCTATTTAGGCATCTCAAGTGCTCCTTAATTCTTATATCAAAAATTCTGCAAGTTGTACCTATATAAAAAAGATTTCAATCATTGCGAATTTATTTATAGACCCCCGATTTTTTTTAAATATCATCCTTATCCTTGATATTTAGTTTATAGTTCTTTAATTTGTTATTTGTGTAAAAAGCTGGTCGATTTATCAATAAATAGTGGGTTAAACAAAGTGTTCTGTATTATTATTTATATAATATGTGGCCATAAAGTAATTTTGCTAATATTGAAAAAGATATTCTATTTGTTTTGCTAGCATTTGATATCCTTCGATTGTTAGCTATGGGTTTTTATGTCGGTGATATGCCTGATTTTGCTCTGTATGGACGGAGTACCATTTAACTTGCCAGAAAGTATCCAACCGCAGTCGAAAACGGTCCACTATTAAGAAACGCTCTAGGAAGTTTAGCAATGCGTGATTTTTTATTTACTAGATAAATTATTATTTATTTTATTTGATAAGATTTTCTTACAATATAAAATAATAATAGAGTTATGCACGCCCAAATAAGAAAGATCTAGAATTATGAATTATGTTTATTAGAGGAATTTATGGATACCGACCAAGATCACGCAACATCAGGAAGAAGCAGAGGTTCAGGTTAATGGTAAAATCCCTGGACCAGGATTGTGCTATCGATGGTACACCCAAACTATTGAACAACCATATATCTAAATATATAAAACAAAGTCGGGTTAGTTACACCATTTATAACTCAAGAACGGCTGGACCGATTTTTATGATCTTTGATTTGTTGAATTTGTCTTTGCCCCGAATAGCAGAATAAGTATTAAAACATTGGGAAAATCACGGGAAAATAATTATGAAGAAAATTCATTTTCTCTTACATTTTGTATGGAACGGCTTTTTTGATAATATCTCGAGAACTGATTGACTGATTTGAATGAATTTTTTTTTGTTCGTCTCGGCCTCGGGAAGTTTCTCCGCGCATTGGAAAAGTAAGAAAATCACAAAAAATTTAAATCCGTTTTCAACGCCATTTCTGATACAAACACGGACAAATATGAACATGGCGTTGTGTGCTGGTTCCGGTAATGCCAATAGATGGCGTTGTATGCATTATCCTTTGACAGTTGATTCAGTTGCGCGGTTCTTTCATTGCATCCCATCGAGCTAGCTGTGCAGGCGTGTGCCGCGATTTATCGGCATTTTTTTCGAGTATTCACCAATATTTATTCAGTTTTCATTCCAATCAATCATTCTGGTGTGGAATTCTATTTATCCCCGGAGATGTGTGAAATCTTCCGGAAATAATTGAGCCGATCACCAGCTAGGTGCACAAATAGCTATTTCGAAAGTGATTTTCAAACGGTGAGTTGCCTTCGAAGATCTTCACTTTGAGAAAGTTCGCGACGGTATGCGATCTGCACGCCACGACTATCTCCTTATAGTCTAATCACACCCGAGGTTCATGTCTAACGGCGGGAACTGTGTATTTTGATTGATTTATGGTGTGGCACGATTTCTGTGAAGTGCCGCAAACGACAACGAAACTTCTCTTTGTGAGGTTATCAAATTTGGAGTATTCATTTTAACTCAATAAAAATCTGAATTTAATTCAGCTGATAAGTTAACACAACATTTATCGATTCTGAGCCGGTACGAAGTTTGCCGAGCCAGCTTGTATTAATACAAATGAAAATACTATTAAACACAATTTCTAAGTGATCTTACCTGCAGTAAAACGGTAAATCATTCAAGATGGCTGATGTTTTGTCTATATATCTATATTTTTGAAAACTCACGTACAGTGTTGTTGCAGAGGGAGTCTAATATAATTAAAATGAGCTCGTAAACATTCAATATGGTCTTTATATTTAACTCGAGTTTCTCTATCAACATAATATTACTATAAAAGTAAAGATTATACTAGGCATTCAAAAAAGATAAACACACAGCACACGTTCAATATTTAAAAAAAAACCTATTTGTGATTCACCCCTGTTTCCAACCACTATACAATTTTCCACCTAATCACTTTGATGTAGATTATGGAATATTGGATATAAAAAAATTATTTATTTTGATCATCCTAATCTTTTAAGCTAACAAAATGGTAATATTTATAAAATCTTAGTAAGGACAAATAATGTTGAGTATATTCAGTATAGGGGGGTGAAACTAGGTGTTTTACATCCCAGGGTTAAAAAAAGGACCTTTATATTTTTGATATCGTATTTGTTTTCATTGAACATTATAAACCATTGGTTCTTATTACGTACAGAACAAATACTATTTTTTTTTTTTGTAATGTTTTTCAGTTACTGGTTTTCTCAATCTTGATACGATTATATATAATTTAATGATAATTACAGTAGATAAATATGTGTATGTAGTTATATATCAGGTAGAAAAGATTCAGAATATTCTAGGTCAATGAATAAAAATTCGCAATGGTGTTATACGTCAAATTTATCGACGATAACTAATTTAAAAAATATCTAGTGTGCCTTATATAGGCAGATTTATATGTGTTATCCACATGATATTTACTCACTCGATGTGGTACCGAGCGAACGTGATAAAAATAAATTTATATAATAGTCCACGTTGACTGCGTGTGAACTTGCGCATTAGAGCATTTTCATAGAAAATATTTCGTGTGTCATTTTTTAAGATTGTGTGGTGTCGACCGGCCGCATATTGTAAAGAAATTGTGATATCGACTGTCCTACTCGATCACCTGATTTGACAGCTCCCGACTAGTGATGAGCTCAAAATCACGAACCGTGAGTCAATCACTGATACTTTTGAGTCACACTCACTATCAGTGATTAAATATCGTGATATTCCATGTCATGTCTTATTCCATACATAATTGTAATAAATCATATAATAGATTGTTCCAAATACGTAAAACACATTTTTGGCACGTCTTTCAAATGTTATTGACACATTTCCCCGTCCAAATTCCCATCCATACCTTTTCTCATGATCATCTTATCAGCGTGAATGTGACCTTGACGTCAGTAGACGTTCGTTTGAGAAATTCTTGCTCACACAGGTGCTTGACCGATATTAGTTCAATCTCGACATTGCGATAGCATTCGCGGTGTGGACATTTCAGCTCCAGTGCACCAGCACTGTATTTGGTCACGCATTGGTTTTTGTATGCCGTGAGTAAAATTGACATCGCCGCATTCAAGTGGGATCGGAGATCGGCTCATCCGCGTGCCATTGTGTGATCTCGGCGGCGACTGGAGGGATAAAGGAGATGTCATATACAAGGTAAGGCAAGCGGTTCTTCCGAAATCACTGACCCTTCAACTGCAATCCCGATCCCCTCTCCGACCTTATCCTGTACCAAGGTTTCCCTATCTTCCTTTCCCTACCCTGCGGTGATTCCGTTCCGTCCATTCCACTCGGTAGGACGCGCGAGTCGAAAATCGTGCAATTCATTTATTTAGATCCCATCGGAACAGGATTTACGTTGCGAATTCATCAATAAAAAAAAACAAATTAGAAAATTCAGTCACATGTTAGGCCGGTACAGAACTTCTGGAGGTGCATTACATGCCGAGTCTCATCTGATTGAGGTAATTTTATATCAATACTAACGTAAAAGAGTAAAAAAGAAAAGAATTTTAATAAACTGTAAATTCTATTAAGATATTTAGTTTATTTTGGGTCAACCAGTATACTCGTACCTGCGCGTACCACCGAGTTGATTTCGTTTATACGTACACCTACATATCTACCAAATACGGATCATCCCTTATTTCAATTCTGCGAATCTGTGTCGCATCAAGTATCAGGACACAATCATTATTATTATTATCACTGTGCCAGATAGGCACGCGGGGGTTGAATGTACTAGAAACAATCAACCCTGATAGCTGAATCAAATCAACCCCGCAAACCACATACCGACAATTGAATCAATTATCTTTTGTTACGTGTGTTTTGCACAATTCTATTGACACAATATTTAAATTGTAATTTGAAAAATGCTTAATGGTAAAAACATATTTTTTTTGTAAATACCTTTGGACACATTTCCGAAATAATTTAGCTTTATAAAAATACTTTTATCATTTAAATTTTAGGCAATAAGCGTGGAGCCTTTTATCAATCATAAGAGGAACGTGCTACGTCAATTAGGTATGATTTTAATCATAAAATGTGTTGTTAGTCATACAAAAAAAAAATGTTTTCATCGGACGCAGTGGGATCTGTTCTATATTTTGACAAAAACAGCCATGTCGCTTTTATACAAATATTCATAAATGTACGAAAATGAAAATTAATCGCATTCTCCATAATCAATTCTTAAATTCTTTTAAATAGTCATTAGTATGCTGTCACGGCGTTTCTACCGGCGCAGTAAGGAGGTGAAGAGCATCCTGTTTAAATCCTTCTTCACCAGCATGTATACTCGCGAGCTCTGGTCGAAATACAAGCAAGTGACGCATAACCATTTCCGAATTCAGTACAACAACTCATACAGAATACTGTTCGGATTGGCGCGTTATTGCAGCGCATTTACAATGTTTACCGAAGGCCGTACACATGGATTCGTTCCGCTACTGAGACATCGAGTTGCGGGCGTAAAGGTGCGTCTGGAGCTCAGCACCAACTCTCTGGTGCAAGCGGCGCTCTCATGGAAAGCTGGTTCCCTGACAGCTACATATACAATAATGGCCGTGACTGAAGATGTTATATATGTAATATTTATATTTTGTGTGTTTAACTTTTTACTTTTTATTAACTTTTTTAATTTATTAATATTTTCTTTGGTTTTCTTTTTCATAGCATTATATTTATTTCACAACTTTAATGTATAACATAATATGTATTATCTCTATGGCGAATTGGGTTATAAAGAACCTGATCATGCTGGAATAAACACATTATTATTATTATTAAAAAATTTGTTACCTATATTGTTCCAAATTCGTAAAGCACACCTTTGGCGCGTCTTTTCGAATCGGTCGCGACCCATGATATTGGCATATTTCCGCATCCAAATTTTCAGTGTGAATTGTGACCTTGACGTCAGCAGACGTCAACTTGACCGATATTTGTTCGATCTGGACATCGCGATAGCATTCGCGCTGTGGACTTTCAGCTCCAGTGCACTTGTACTGTATATTGTGATATTGTGTTTTGATCACGTATTGTTTGATGCTTATGTGCCGTGGGTGAACTCGTGACATCGCCGTATTCAATTGGGATCGGAGATCGGCTCATCCGCGTGGCATTTGTGTGGTCTCGGCGGCGACTGCGGGGATTACGGAGACGTCATATATAAGGTAAAGCGAGCAGTCCTTCCAAATCCCGGTTTCCGAGATCACTGGTCTTTTAACTAAACCCTTATCGATGCAATTTTTTTTTTTTTGAATATGTATTTTCCATACAACACATCAAAATTAATCATAATATTTGTTTTTAGTTTCTGTGTTGAAAAAATCAGTTATCTAAAATATTATTAACACTTGTTTATTGTTTTAAATATCGTTATAAAATTTTCTATAAATAATCTTTGCCATGCTTGTTTAATAATCTATAAGGATTTTACTATTTTTATATCACTTTGTTAATGGTATTGTTGACCCTAGTCAAGAACCTACTCCCTGTGCATTTGTCCTTCCAATATAAACTTTAATATGTACTTTAATATACCTGTCCCGCTCTGGCCAACCAATGACTTAGGGATTTCGCCGACGGGGAGGACAGATTGCCTTCTGACACCGAACTGTCAAGATCTATGTTATTTTTCTACCGTCTATGATCACGAAGAGGCAATGTTCCCAACAACTCCGGAAGTGCAGTGATATCTCGATTCTTCACCAAACAAGTGCTAGTCAACTAGAGGTGAAAACGACGTTCAACTTTTAGAGCAAGTTAAGCCAGATTCATCTGCCATTATTTTCCATTCTGAATCCACTACGGGTTGCGTCAACTATTCATTATTATAATCGATACAGTCCACGAGATCTTATCCCACCAGATATAATCCGACGAAATAATCTGAACATCGCTATAAAAACTTATATATTTATTAATTTAGATCTTAAACAATCGTTTAATTCTTTCAATCAAAATTAATTCCTCTGTATATGATGAATATTAATTAATTACATGTCCTGATATTCGAAAAATTATTATTTGGGTCTATCTCCAAGTAAATCTGTATCGCCTACAGCTATTTATAAAATGTATGGTGACTCATGTTAAAGATTGTGTTGACTCATTGGGATCACTAGTAGGGATTATTTGTATCAGAAGGATGTGTGCGGTGAGAATAAAAAGCCCTATACCTCCTCACTTCTCCAGTGTGTGTATAGATGCTGGTATTTGTGTTAGTGTTTGTAGCTAAAGAGAGCGTACTTACGATAGTTTGCGTTTATTTACAGAAAAAGCACAATTGAATTTATACTGTTCATTAATAATACAAAGTTCAAGTTAAATAACGTTCACTGAAAGCGAGATGCATGCGAGAAGATGTGCAAGGAGCTGGCCAGGAGAAGAAAGAATAGTTCCGATTGTTACTCAGAGTGGTTCGATCGCAGTGTATTGCTGCCTGCAATTTGGCGGGTACCAGGCGGACTATCTGGTTGTTGAGTGTTTATTTATGCAGCTCTGTAAGGCGCGAGCAGGTCCACCACAAATGCATAAAATCCTCAGTTCTTTTATATATCGTTTGATAGTTTATACGTTTCTCTAAATATATTTAAAATAGTAAGCGTTTAATAGAGAAAAATCAATGGCGGCCGCGGAGCAAAATAAAGTGATGTATTTTCGTGTGACGCGATGACGCCAACGAAAAAAAAATACAGTGTTGTTAGGCGTAGTTCAACGCGGCGATAAAAATAAACAAAATTAAAATACGTTAAGTACTTACTTATAAAATAATTTCCTAAGTTCGTGTCCATTAAAACGGAAAACGGACGAAAAAGACGGATAACCTGATAGCAGTTAATAATAAATTATAACTATCTATTATTAATTCAATTTTATATCAGATTACTCTTTCACGAAAGCCACATGTAATTTGATTATACTCCTTTATCGTTTTTTCCCCAAGGCTTGAAAAAAATATCTCCAAAATCACGTAAATGAAATTCCTCAAGTACCTAAAGTGATGCGATGTACATTATAACCGAATTCTTTATATTCAGCGCGCAATAAAAAATCCACAGCGCAAATTCGGGACCGCAAGAGATTATGTCAGAAAAAAATGTTATGAATAAGTTTGTCAAATTCCGCTGTGGCTCAAGTATCCGAATCTTGGCTTGGCCGGGGGAGGAATTTCGCCAAATATTCCACCCTTATTTCGTATTTTTTTAATAAAAATCTACATACACTGATACTGGCTACATCTAGCTGCGTTCAAAATCAATCTGTTTTACTTAATACACGCTTAACCCTGCCATTACGGCACTAAAACAAAAGCGCCTGTTTCGGTGCTGTAAACTCAGTTTACGTGTAAACTTTTGCGATTCTTATATATATATAATAATAATATTAAAATGAGAAAAAATATTAGTCATCACGAACGACAGCACAAAGATACGTCTGACTCGGTCGGCGCACACTACGCCACTCAAGTGATGATCCGCATCTGGCACCCCGCGCCCCACTCACTGCGTCTTTCACACCACTCCATACGTGCAAATACACGTATTGACAAATTTATGTCAGATTCTTGAAGAAAACATTTGTTATTGTTGCGTGTGTAAAATACGTATGTATTGTAATTATTTTATCCAATACATAAATATATTACTGAAGAATTTATTTTCTGAATTTGTTATATTTATAGAGATATTAATATAATTAGAGGCGATGCCAACTCAGTTTACATCATCGGAGAGGAAAGGTTAACAACGTCATCGAAAAAATAATCAGGGATTATGAAATAGGAATGGGTGGTGCCATCATTCACAAGTCATGCCAAATTATGCCGTATGCAGATGATATTGATACCATTGCAAGATCAGAATCGATTATTCCGAATGAATAACAATACTTTTGTGAATCTAGCGAGCGAAGCTGATAAATCTGGCCTACAAGTGAGCGCTAATTAGCATATTGACAAACATATTTTTGTTATAACGGAGGTGAATATATTATAATATAACATTGTAATATGTTTATTGTGTGGGATGGAGTAGACTCCACCTCTGATATATACAGCGTTGTCCTGGCTACTTTGCTAGACTGAAGTCTGTGTTAAAGTAGACAGTTTTTTCATGCTGTTATTCAAGATTCGATGGTAATAAAAATAAAGATAAAAAATAATAAAAATTTATATATGGAATAAAAGAAAATGAAATGGAAGTGTTGTATAATTAGTGAATTATTAGTGTAGGCAATGTATAATGATTATGTTAGAATGTTGAATAGCCATGATTCTGATTGATCATATATTGGGTCCATTTTTGTGTAATCTTATTGGATTTGAACGATTTCCAGTTGGTGCTGAGTGTGTTGTACAGTTTCGGAGCTAAGAACATGTAGAATCTTTGATAAAATGTCGTTGTTTTGTCTTGTGTTGGGTCCACGATTCATTGCTCGGGGTGATTATCGCTTTCAAAACGGCCCATCCGACGTAGCAACGTAAACACGCAAAAAAATACGTAATTTCACATATTCGGATTTAATTGTTACTTCCAACGACGACATAAGCACGTACTTGTGGTCTGTGAGGGTGGACCCGCCGCTTACCCAGGTCCGTTTTTAAGCAAAAGCTCGTATATGGCCCTACTTATTCACCACTAAGTTGGCATTTATTTAATGCTACTATGACAAGTGTGCAACAACGTCCCACACACAGTGACAAAGCGGTGCCGCACATCTGTCAACACAAAATTCCTCTTATAGACCACGACAACTTTCACTTTATATGTATTTTTATTTGTTAACTTTGTTTTATTAACCACTTAATTGAGTTTAAATACGTCAACCGATTTCTAAAACTACCATCTTCTTCTTCTTCATTTCATTTGATAGAAAATGGTAATGGATTTGATAAAAAATTGGGAATTGAGATCAATTTTGCATATAAACGGTGTTGGTCACAAATTCAATAATTTTGAATCGTTGGAGATAAATAAAGCGTGTAAAACTAATCAAAAAATTATAAACAACCAACTAAATTTAACTACGAGTCCCATTCTAAAATTATTCGAGTAAATTTGTATTAAGTAACAATTTGAGTTAGGTACTAAATTTATTTTTTAAATAATTGTTGTTTTTTTAAAAATAGATTTTGGTAAAGAAACAATAATATATGTTTTTAGTTAGTATTGACATTCTGAAGAAGATAATTGTATTTTTCGAAACCGGTAGAGATGTATTTAAACTCAATTAAGTGGTTAATAAAACAAAGTTAACAAATAAATATATGAATTTTAACCATAAAGTTAATTTTGCTAATTTCAAAAGTAAAAATATATGTCAATACAATATATGTAAAAACAAAGAAGCAATAGCACAAATTGAAGTAACACTAAAATAAATAACATTTATGTCTTTAGTCGGGGAATATGAAAACACACTCCCGATAGGGAAATAACGATAAAACAAAAACAAAAATAAACACAATCTGAAGAGTACAACTGACGGCAAATTATAGCCCAAATAAAAAACAAGAAACTATAAAATCATTACACATGAAAAACCATAAAAACATAATTAAAAATAAAAAACATATTGGGAGACCCCATCAAATATTGGGACTCTCAAGAATCACCGGGCTTCGCAAGAGTTCCCATCTGAATACCCAATACGCCACAATACATTGGACCTGTGAATTTGCCTTCATGATCGTGTGATTTAACACCTTTGGATTATTTTCTGTAGATATATGTGAAGTGGATAGTTTACGCTAATAATCCAGACACGATAGACTACTGGTAAGCCAACATTCGTTGCGTTATTGCCAATATACGTCCCCAGTTGTTCCAAAAAGTGAACGAAATTTGGACTACAAGATAACGCTTTATTCGAGCCAGCCGCGGCGCTCATATGCGCAAAATCATATTTAAACACTAATGACATAGTATTATCTTTCCAATAAAGCCAATACCATTTTTATGTGTTTTATTTCATATACCTCAGTCTCATTCTATAAAATGATATCAAGAACACACAGCATCTGACTATTCACATTCGTAATCTAATATTGAGATTATGACTACAGAACATCGAAGCACGAGATTGCTCAATGCGGCATTTGATTTCAATAGACGGATCCCATATTTAATTTATATTGCAACCCAGGTATATAATACTCGTACTTTGTATTTTCTCCAATTTTGTTCCAGCAATATAAAGACTTTCATTTCCATCTGCATTCTGTTTGCTAATAAGCATGTATTTTACTCATATTACTTCCCTGATATGCTCCATTTCGGTAGCCTCGATTTATGATATCACTCTCTTCTTGACAATCCACAATATATTTTTAAAACACTTGTTAGATTTATCAACACAATGAATCAAACACGATATTTTTTGGTTCTATATTTAATTTTTCCAAGTAATTGGATGATCGTTTTGGCTATTTAGGTTCATTATCAACTGATAAAATATAGAACAGTGTGGTGAGTATATATAAATTCTGTTATAATATTAGGTATTACATTATTGGGTGATTAGCAATACAACATCCCCTATTTCTAAAATTGGCAATGTTGAAAATACCAAGAATAACCTTTAGTTACATCATACTACAAACTACAATTACAACAAAACTACATTTTATATGTTTAACTATCACTATATACAAATTAAATTAGAAAGATATACATGTAAAATCCATTTTCTCGAAAAATATTGTCGTTGATACTAGGAAACGAACCTGGATCTCTTCCTATCCGAGAAACGTGCATAAAAAATAGGTAGAGATCCAGGTTCGAATTCCGGTAGCAACAATAATATTTTTAGATAAAAGTGATATCATATGTATATCTTTCTAATTTATACATTTTATTTGTATTCAAAAAATATCACAGACCTATGTTCTGAATAATTACAACTTCACAATAAGAATGTGTTCTACTTAATAATTGAATTTTTTTTTTGTGTACATATACATCAACCTACTTATGTAGAGTTAAATATATTTAATAAAAGAGAATTGCAGATATGTCACATCAATATTCTTACTACTTTCAAACTGAGCTAAACGCTAGTGCTATGAAAATACGTCTAACTTGCTAGTATCCTGAAACGAGGCGCGAATCCCCGACCACTAGATCACTAGCCAGCGTCTTAACCATTAGACCAACAAGCTTCTCTTTGATTTTTAATTGTTCTAATTTATTGAGTTTTAATTATTTATTGCTAGAATTGGTATATTGTTAGAAGACAAATTATGGTTATTTTGACGTAGACGTTTTGCAAATTATTTTTTGTGTATAATGGCCTAGACAGTCAAAATGATCGTCCAATTATTTGAACAAACGCAATAGTACGTCTTCGTTGTACTTTTCGGTACTGTTCAAGGTCAGAGTATAACTCGTGGTGACAATTAACTATTTATTACAGTGAGATATAAGATGTACAACTATAACGAGACAACGGTAGAGTAGCAAAAGAGAACGCGCCCCGTGTGCGACCGCTATTAATACCCGCGCATACATACGCATTCACACCACACGCACACGACCCGCGTGGGCGACGAGGCTCACACACACATCGGTTCAATCCAAGGACATCACATTAAATATAGAAACAAAAAAATCGTATTTCATGTCATGATTAACAGCGGAGTTTTATAAAATGAATACCGCCTATATTTAAAAAAAATTATAGAACTTATTAAATTATATTTACGTAAATTTGCGTGATGATATTAGTACTAGTCCGATATTATTTTATATTATTTTGTGATACAATATATTGGTCTAAAATAAAATTGCTCCAGGCACGGGTTAAATAAATAAAGCATATTCTTGTGGTAAATCATTTACGTTGAGATATTTTCATAAAATATGTGCAAATACTACAGTACATATTTTAGCCTCAGGCCAAAAGCGATATTTAATAAAAATGTCAAAATTTGAAATTATTAAAATTCAGCAATGAACTTGACATCGTTAATTTTATTAAAATTCAAGGCTGAATTCAAATTTTATTAAAATTATTATAGTTCGAATTCAATATGTATTGACAGCTCGACGTCGGAATGCAATCTGGTTCCACGTCGGCAAAATCCCTAGTTGGAAGTAGGCCAGTAAAGGATAGGTATAAAAAGGTTTATTGGATAGAATGCACAGTGAGTGCATCATCAGTGACATATTTATCAATTTTATGGTATAAAATAAATTAACACTTCCCTACTGCGTATCATATCAGTTTCATTTCAAATTTACATACAAAGAAAGCTTTAGTTTAGACATAATTTTAGGAGCCTAAGTTTTCTTTTAGGTATCTCACGTTTTAATACACTACGAAAGCTTTGTTTAAAATTAGCACTAGAGCATTCTTAGTCAAATTTCAGGTAAATATATTGTTAGCGATATATAGAATTAAAATTGTAATGTCATTTTAACCTGTTCTATGCAGATAAGCTCTTGAATGTTGGGTGGCTGATATGAAATGTTGCGTTTTACTAGTTCAACAAGCTGTGACGCTTAGTGTGACGCTTATACAGGGTCATCCAAAAATCGTGGTAAAAATAAATAGAATTAAATTTTCAAAAACCAAATATGATATTGTGGTGATCCTGCACGCACCCAACAGACATGGCCGCGTGTAGGGACTCAACTGGCAGCCATGTACGGCCGAAGCGAACTGACCGATATGCGCATTTAACTGCGTACTCATCGAACTTGCCTTTGTAATGCATTTAGAAATAAACGCCAACTTTTGTAAGTGTTTTTTTATTTAAATACCTTGCTCTACACACGACATAAATAGTTACACACGCATGTACACTGCGACGTGTACCAACACGCGTGAGACTAGAAGATAGTTAGGGGTCTTTGAACATACCATCCGCGAAACCTTCTGATAAATCACAATCAATGATATTCTACAACCACAACCCATACAATATCAATAATTTTTATTCATTTGAAAGATCATTTGTTGCCATTTACAATGGAATATAATTGAATCTAGTGCGAACCTAAGACGCAATGAGTAATCATTTGGTTTTAATTATTTCACTAACTGGATCTTGTAGGGGTATTATAGTATATATTATAGTGTATATTATGGCCTATATATAGTATATTTTATAGGCCCATATCTTTACGCAAAACAAACCATGTTTTTTATAAGACAGCTGGAGGGGAGGGAACCACCCTTTTCGAAGCTTTCGTTTAGAAGCTAGAGCCTCTTTGTCGGTCCCACCCATCAAAGCTAATAAAAATACGAGAAAAATAAAGAAATTCAATGTAGTTATTATTAATTTTCGCAAAATTTAAAATTTAGACTCTTCAGCTTCCCTTTAGTGCTGAAAAAGCATATAACATAAATCCATAGAATACATAGTTTTACATATATATGGAAAATTAAGATACAGTAGTTCAACGCAGACACTCAGGGATCCAGTCATCAAAATCACTCCCACATAGCCACACTTACACGGACAGACCAACGGAGTTGCAAAACACCAGGTATAGAGAGAGAGGTAGGCGCGAGGTGGAGATAATTGACCTGAAAACCTGCCTAAGAAGCTCCAACGTGTCACCCATACCTGAATAAATACCTTATATAGAACAAGATTCGTCCCATTACTAATTAGGTCTGCATTCCTGGGCGGGCAATGTCTAAGTCCAGTCAAGCCACCAATCATACGTTCACGTGCATCTCTTAGTATCTCACAAGTCCACAAAATATGATCAGAAGTATGTTCCACTCTCCCACACGTACACCACGTGGCATCCACAAGTCTAAACTCAAACAGCTTACTCCAGAATTGTCCATGCCTCGTAATCATCTGCCAATCAAAATGATTAAGGTCATTTCATCATGCCATCATGCAAAATACTCCATGTTGTGCCATATGATAAGTCTAAATGTTATGAACGTCAAGAAATCGATAGCTTTGAATCATCCCTTACTTTTTTATTTACAGCGGCAACTCTGAGAATTCAATTACCGGTGTCCTCACATCATGTAAACCATAATTAACACTTTTGAAATTAGCAAAATTTTAAAACTTTGTGGTTAAAATTCATGTTTTTATTTGTAAACTTTGTTTTATTAACCACTTATTGAATTTAAATGCATGTACCGGTTTCGAAAAATACTTTTTTTTTTCTTCAGGATGTCATTACTAACTGAAAACATATATTATTGTTTCTTTACTTCATTTCTTTATTTATTTTAAGAAATTTAATTATTTTTTTTAAACATATAAACTGAATGCTGACAAGTGTGTCTATGTTGCAATTATTTTCAGCCCAATCCATTAAATATAATACAAAACGTATGAAAACATGTATAAAACTTATTCATTGCGACTGACGGTAATACTCAAAGCTATTTGAGATTCTCCGTAAATATGAAATAAAAAGTAAGCCTTTAAAAAATGGAATAACGGATATATCAATTTGAATATAAGAACGAAAATTTGTCGTCAATTTATTATGTTGACATGGTTTTAATGGTCAGCACACTTCCCCGGATATGAAGAGTTCGTGATTCGAATCCTGGTGGCATCAAAATATATTTTCGATAAATTGATTTTATCTGTATATTTAATTTGTATTAGAATCATCTATGAATTAAATATATTAATTTTATAAATTGTGTTACATAATATATTATTTAAGAATCGTATGCAAACATTTTTTTTTAAATTACCCCTACATAAGCTAAGGGATGGTAATACATCAGTACTTAAGAGTATCCGATCAACTCTACGTGAATTTCTTAGTCTCTGAAAACAATATATGAAAATCGCAAGAACACAGAATATATATTTGTAGGTTTCAAGAACGGATATAAAGCGAGAAAGGTACTACTAGCTAGGGGATAGATTCGACGCTTCGAGGCTGTGTACATATTAAATATATTAAAAGTACTAAGGCAAGTTGAGGAAGGGTTTCAATATTGACAGTGAAAAATACTGCTGGTAAATTACGAACAAATTCAGAAATTAAACTATTTTTCGTTTTTTATTTATTTTACGTATTTTTATTTTTCTTATTATTATTTGTACTATTGAGATTCCAAAATAACCCCCAATATAAACAAATCGGTAACCGATGTCCAAGATATCATCGTCATCATCATAATTTTCATCCCCTTAACTTAAGGCAGTCGGGGACCAAAATTTCTGACCAATCGAGACACGTATAGCATGTCCAAGCCACGTTAATTGAGATCCGTCTAAGATAGTTCTGAGCAGTCTATAGGAATTATATTCTAAATATTAATTAAATATATTAATTATAAAGATATACATGTAAAATCAATTCTATCGAAAAATATTGTTGTTGCGTCACCGGGATTCGAACCTGGATCTCTTTCCTAACCGGGGAAGGTGCTTTATCCAACTAAGCTGCAGCGACAACATTTTTAGCGACAATTTTCGACCCTATATGTTACCTTTCTGATATTAATACATTTAATCGTTCCATCATTTGACAGAGCCATCTACCTTATTTTTACAGAATCTCAATTACCTTTGAGTAAACTGATAATAATAATAATAATCTCCTAAATAAAAAAGGAATTATATTCAATTTACCTGTGTATAATTGTGAGAGTCACTCGGATAGAGCGACTGATGTTTAAGGTATGAACCGAGGGCCCTAATCTTCCCAGATTTTCACCCATGTACATGAATGTCGCAGTGAATTTTACCACCCCTATTTGGTATATTACGGGGCGCGCATGTGAGTAGGTTGATGAAATGAAACAGGACTTACAATCGGTTGCGTTTATTGTCAAACTATGCAAAAATTTAATTACTTTGTTTGAATGTTAAATTGTAAGTTAAAAGTTCATGATTAGCGACGCTCGCTGGATGAGGTGCCGAGAGATGCATCCGAATACGTGGCCAGGGAGAAAGTGATCGCTTCAGCTGACTTCTCGGACCGGCTGCGTCGTTATTGTCTGAATTCTGTCGGTACTCAGCAGCGTAGAAGGGCTGTTAAATGTTCGTTTACAAGACCAAGTCAGTGAGGTGTGAGCAGGGTTCTCCGCGAGTCTCTTTTTTGTATTTCTAATCGTGGCAAATATTTTTGAGAATGGTAATGTTTTTGTGGTGGACATGGACACACTACACCATCTGGCGACTCTCTATACAAAATGCTGCCTAGCCGAGGAGTGAATCCGAGACACTGAATGCAGACAGAAGCCTGTAATCATGGTGGGAAGTCATTGCGAGGTCTATGACCACCGACAATCCACATAATTTTTTTTTCTCACGCATCTCCTGCCACGTTGTTTAACGTCTAATACTTAATGTGTAATATGTGTGCGAGGCGCGCCAGAGTTTGACAGATGATGGATGCGCGTGCGAGTGCTGGAGGTGCGCGGTAGGGGAAGCCTGGAAATGTTAAAACCCTTGCAGATCAAAGAGTGGTATTTTTATCATCGGGTCTTCTTCTAGTTAATATTATCTGTAAGTGTAATTATTGTATTCATCTATATACTTTTTATTCTTGTATTAAACAGTAAATTATTATATAGCAGTCTGGTGGGAACAGATCCCGTGGATTGAATCGACTTAAATTACTATTTAGTTGACGCAACTCGAATTGGAGCAAGAAAGCAATAATAGCAGATGGATCTGGCCTACCTTGATCTTAGTCCTGAGTTGGACACCAATTTACACCTCCAGTTGACTAGCACTTTTGTGGTGAAGAACGGAGATATCACTGCACATCAGGATGCTATAGATAACCGCTTTTTCATGGTCCGGATTTTACGCACGGCGACAAGAAAAGCCTGTTTACATTTTCGCATCGTAATGCGATCTGTCCCACGTCAGCCGAAATCTCTAAGTATTAGTTGGCCAGAACGGGACAGGTATATTAAGATTGGAGTAACACAGTCCGAGTTTCATTGCTATACATTCCGACCTAATTACACGAGACATAGCAATAAATCTAGTCACCAGATTTACCACAATAAATTTAGTAATTTGTCTTTATTTTAAAGTAGATTCGTATTGCAATAAACGATTAGATCTTGTAAGTATCAATCTGTCATTAATTATTTAATTTAACTCAATCACCAAATTAGGGGCGGTAAAGTTTACAAGTCCATACCTAGTATCGATCTTCATCCATCAATATTCAATACCCCTTCGTCTCCATCACAAGACACAACACCTACCCTAAAGATACCTCCCTTATATAACAAATACAGGGATATTTAAATTACAATAAATAAATACCAGCTTCTGTATCCGCACAGTTGCCTAATTGTTTGGACAGATTTAGGATCTGAAAAAGGTTTACATTTTTTAAACTTCCATAAAGTAACGCGAAACATCTCTTTAATTGAATCCATTCGCTCGTGCCGCTGCATACATTAACACAGTTTACGGCGCAGGGGTATTTCCAGCGGAAAGAATTTCCATTTCCGGTAAAATCACACAACACTTAAAACCGGAAGCACGTGGAACGCTCCCTACAACACATTGTTACATTTGTATTTAATCCCTCAAGTTTCAATTTTGACAACTCGCCACATTCAGATAGATAGGTAGGTCGGTCGGTACTGCCGTGCACAGCGACACGGCTCATAGCGTCGCTTGAGTTCGTGCAGAGGTGCGGAACGCATGGTACACGATCAATGGAAGGGTAAGATTAATATCTTTGGGATGCTAGTGCACGTCTGTATAATATAGTAGTGAATAATCGCATAAATACAATTTCTTTTTCTGGCTCGTAGAAGCATCCGCTAGTATGGAGATTGGCGTCACGAAGAGCTGAGATGTGCGTTGAATGTTAGGCTACATTCTGGATTGAGCGATTAGTCGTCCTCTGCCATCGAACACGGAGTACACCCAGCTTGACGGCCAAGAACCTGCGTCGAGGCGGAACGGAAGGATGCGTTAATTAATGCGCACCGGAATCTGAGGTTATGTGATATTATTATTGTTTGATCAGGGTAAAGTGGAACGACCTATTTGCCACCATGGAGGAGGGTCTCACGTCGTATACAGAGTTTAACTGCCTAGCCAATTTGTATTTCAGAACATCGCCAGGATTAGTTTCATTCCGTTGACTTCGGATCCGAGGGGTTTGACGTAGTTATTGTAATTATATTTTTATTTATTATCTTTGTTTTATTAACCACTAAAATGAGTTTAAATACATCTACCGGTTTCGAAAAATACCATTTTCTTCAGGATGTCATAACTAACTTAGTTATGACTTAGTTATGACTTAGTTAGTTATGACATCCTGAAGAAGAAAATGGTATTTTTCGAAACCGGTAGATGTATTTAAACTCATTTTAGTGGTTAATAAAACAAAGATAATAAATAAAAATATGAATCTTAACCACAAAGATAACATTGCTGATTTTAAAAGTATGTTATTGTAATTTACCGTATTGTAATGTATTTCTTGTTTGTGACGCTTGTCTTTGGGGCACATTATGCACATTAAACAAACTTGTTGTAAAATCAAACTCTTTTATTAATTAGCATTAATTCCTAGCCCGAACTACACAACTCTATAAATTTACCACAGGTGAAAGGAGGTTCGTCGGCCGAACTCACATGTCTCATGCAACCACTGTCCAGCTGCTGGCCGGGCCCTGGCGTCCTAACCGCAAGAGCCAGCCTACATCGTAACAACATATTAACATATCTTATAATACACGTATAACAGATCATGATTGCGGGATTGGAAGGAACAGATCATCGGATCCCCTGACCTGACCTATTAACAAATTAAAGGAATCTCGGACATTTTTGGAATTTATTAGGGTGTGGGTCTCTCACTGGGGATTGCTGGGATGGGCAATGCCAGGAATAGCAGTGGCTAGAGAGACCTAACGGAGTATTCTACTAGCTCTCCCTCACACCTCTTGCGACCTAGAAAGGGTGAATTTCTGCCGGACTGTGACCGAGTTCTGCGACTGCAACACATAAATGTGGCGTCTACCCTCCCCTTTTGGGGGTGTATGACTTCTATACCTTCTTTCTGGTTACCTTTTGAATTAAATGTGATAACGATTCTCACGTCAAATTGCACAGGTGTGGCTCTGGTACGATGGTACCGGAGCCAACCTGTGATGGTATTATGATGATAATGTTAATAATGGCTGAATGTAATAAAATAAAAAAATATGTAATTATGACGAATCGAACTCTCAAAACGATTCGGGACAGGGTGTAAATAAATAAATAAATAAAAAACATATTAACACATGCCCGTTCTCCATTTCTATGCTACGATTCATTTTCAACCCTTTCTTTCCCACGGATATAATTTCCTTATGTCTGTACTTTTATTTTATTTTTTATTGATACGATACGATACACGCTTACAAAATTGGTTTATTTTACATATGTAAGAAAGTCGGATGAGAGAGAAAAGAAAAATAGTGAACGGCACAAAACAGGCTAACATTTACTACGTAGCCACACGTAGAAGATGAGGCTTAATCCAGAAATAAATATGATTAACATCATGATCAAGTAGATACCACAGTGGAAGCGACTTAAAAGCAGACCGTGGAAAAGATGGACTGACTATGTTGAAGAAGACTGGAGCAGGATAAGAGATTCCAGGAACAAGAAAATAACAGCCAGGGATAGGGAGTCGGTGAAGATCACATGTGGAGGAGACCAAATTCCACCCTAGGATGTAGTGTTGTGAAAGAAGAAGAATGTTAAGTTGTTCTTGCATCTTTCTATGATTACACACAATAACAAAACTGTTCATATTAACTCCGCCCACAACCACTTTCACTTTTCACCGAAACCCTCCTCTTCCCAACATCGTTCTCATACTGCCATTCCTCCCATGTAGTTGGTAGTCTATCTTCTAGCTTTAAGATATAGTTTATTACTGAAGTTGACGCATTTAGTGTCGAAAACGTTTTAATTAAAGTGCAGTGTGAAGTAAATATTTTTATATTATTTAGTAAATTAAGAATTTTATTGTTATATACTTATTTTTCTTTGTTCATCCGAACCATAACATCTTCATTCGTGATTGTGCCTACGAATGTGTATTATTATATTACAGGTGCGGAAGATTTAACGCATGGACAATGTTGACGGATTAATAAGTTCGAATTTCGTAAGTTTTGTTTGTAGTCTGAATAAAACAATCCCCGGGAAACTTTCGGTAAATGGATTATTTCTGTTTCCGAGACAACTTTTATTTGCATTCTGAAAACAAACATGTTCTGGTTCGTTTCTTGGCTGCCTGGAGTACCTTCACGGCAAAGTTTCAAAAAGTTTCCGTTTATTAAATTAATTTCTGAAATGACTCTTGGAATTATTTCAACAATAATTATTTTCTTTAATGGAATTATTGTGTTTATAATGCTCCATCTGCGTTATTTTGTGACAGGCTTTGTCGAGGGTCTTTTGAATGAGATTGAGGAGCTTGAGCGCGCGCGAAGATCGCTGGCTGCGTTCAGCAGTGCGCGTTGTCATGCGCTGACGTCTCCCGTTCTGATCTTTACGAAATCATTATTCCTTATAAATACCTAGTTATTGTTTTTATTTTTGATTCAGGGCTGGTGATAGTCCCTGCAATAGGATCCGAAACATCGGCCAAAGAGGTCGGATACATACGTAAGAATAGCACGTGAATAAAAGGCAATGCAAATTTGAGAAAACTTACACGCATTCGCTTTGGAACGTTGAGGACTGTCGCGTGTAACGTGATTGGACTTCGTTGACATCGGAACCCAAGCACTCTTGTATATTAAAATTATTTTGTTTAATATTATCTATTTAAAATGCCAAGTTGCCGTTTTGGTGATATGTCTGTTTCATAAATATATACTATTTATGAAACAGACAGCTAATCTTTAAAAGACAACAGTGTTATATATAAACGAAATATCATACATAAAATGTTTACTTTGTTAAAGAAAACGTTTTTTTTTCCTTAAAATCATTAAAAAAAACATCTACTTTATGAAATTTGCTACTAATGTTGTGTATTAGTTTAATATTAATTCATATTGTGCATAAAATATGCTTGAAAAAAAATATTTTTGGCATATTTAACGAAAATAATGATAGCGCGGATTCGACGTCCGTCGTCGTATTGAACTTCGATGTATTATTAAAATTATCGCATTTTATAAGACTGAAATATATACGCGATAGTTTTTAGTATTTTGTTTGCTCTCCTCAATTGTCAATTTGTAACATGACTTTTTTTAGTGTTTAGTGTTTAGAACACATTCTTATTGTGAAGTTTCAATTATTCAGAACATGTAAATGTATTAATTAGAAAGATATACATATAAAATCTTTTTTTTTCAAAAATATTGTTGTTTTTACCGGGAGATTCGAATCAGGATCACTTCAAATCCAGGGAACCTGCATTAACCAATTATGCTACAGCATACAGTATATTAATGAAAAATTTTCGAACTTATATGTTACACTTTTCAAATTGATACATCTATCGTTACATAGAGATACTAAATATCAGTATTAACATTCTCATCCACTTCTATAATCTTCATTTTCTATTATGCTATTTTTATGCAGTTTTGTACCACACTTAAGCCTCCGAAAAAACATTTTCTATGTAAAATAATATTACAACTGCGTTACTTCAACAAAAGATTTCAACAAATTATCTTCATCCATATAGCAACAAGGCATTCAAATCGGGTCTGTAAGATGTAAAAATAAACATTATAATTTTTGACCTCTTCAAAATTATACAACCGGAAATTTACTTCGCAACAATAAAACAGATTTACAGGAGCAATCCACAATTTAAAATCAGTTTTTAATGGTTTGAGTCACCCTGTCGTATTCACTTGATGACTCCATCTACCGCAAAACGTCACAAAAGTTAAGTTACTTGCTTATTTGCGTAGTTCCTGTCCCGATGAGACGTAGAAATTAGTATGGCCTCATGTTGTAAAAATCGTATTGAGCAGATGGAACCTAATCGTATTCTCATCGTGCTCTGGCCCATGAGTAATCCTTCACGAAATTATTATTGCCATCACATTTCCATGTATTGTGATGACCGTTAACCAAAAAAATACACCTCCGTATCACGGAGGTCGGAATAGAAAGGGATTTTTACATCCTGTAAACATACAAATACAATAACATAAACTCTTTAAAAACATGGTATAGCGTAACACAGATACCTAATATATCAAATTATTCTCACCCTTCCTTTCTAAATTTGAAGTCAGATTTTTGATATTTAATTCCACGAGCTACTTATTGCACGCGCTCTTGTCCATTACCGGAAAGTGCCCCAGACAAAATTCCTTTCAGCGGTGTAGTGCTGCCATTTTCGAAACGTTGACTCAAAACAAAATCTAGTGGCGGGTAGGTACTATAACATACAGGTAAAAATGTTTTTTTTTAACTGCCACCGGGATTTAAACCATGAACTCTTCCTATCTGGGAAAGCGCCGCGCTGACCAGTTACACTATGTCAGCAAAATATTTATTAGATAAATTGTTGATGCATTTAATTTGTATTAAAATGTTCTGAAAAAAACTAAAACTTCGCAGTAATAATGTTGTTCTCTTTAAAAAACATATTTTTCTTGAATCTTAATATAATTCGTATTTTATAATGTCTAGTTTTAATCCAATAAATGATGGCATAAATCTTGCGTAATGAATCAAATAACCAATTGATACTGATCTTTCCGCCACATCTACTAGGCCATCGTGCTGACAAATCTCGTGCCACTTCTCGTTCGTCACAAATCCATTTTGTAATCGCTCATTGCACATGAGAAAGTAACATCCTAAAGCTAAATTTGTCATCTAAATATTTAAGATCAAAAGGTTATATAATATAGTATATTTAGCCTACATTTGTGTCAGATCAAGTGCACACACACACATATTTATTTATGTCATACTCAAGCCGCCATCTTTACAATTTACTACAAATTTGATGCTGTTTTATACAGACTTTAACATTTCCTGATTTCTTTCCTAAACTCCCTAATTATGTGAATATCTCTGTAAACATAGAGTTCATATTTTAGATATTATTCCGTAATATATTTATATAATAGATAAAATAATTACAATATATTAGTATTTATCATACGCAACAACAAAAAATGTTTTCTCGTAGAACCCGACGTGAATTTGTCAATACGTGGATGTGAATGTGCAGTTTGGTGTGGACGGTGAAGTGCGCGGGGTGCGGGGTGCCGGATGCCGATCGTCACTTAATGGCAAAGCGTGCGCTGACTGAGTTAGACGTGTTGTCGTTCATGATAATCAATGTTTTTTTTCATTTTTAGCACTTTTACACAATAATAAATGTAAATATGTCAACTATTATTTAAATGATGAATATAAGTAATAAATGTAAAATATTCTTATTTCTACGACTTAAAAATTGCATAAATCTACATGTACACTGAATTTACAACACCGGAGCACGCGTTTTTATTTTAGCACCGTAAGGGAAAGGTTAATGAAGACAATAATCGAATATAAATCAATTTTCAGTTTTGTGTCTAACCCACAGACTACCAAATATATAGACTAACGCAAATTACTTATTTCAGTATTTTCATTTTGGTGCTACCCATGTGATAATTTTAGTACCATTTACGCAATCAAATAGCTCCGTGACTTTTTTTTAAATATGAATTAATTGGAACGAAAATTTAAACGCTGACAATATAATATGCATTAATGTAAAAAAAATACATCTTGTTTACACTAAGATTTAATTTTCAAAGAAAGTAAATACTTTTAATGTTACGTAAATTTATCATAGACTATCGTATTTACGTTTCCACAAAGAATGTGTGTAGAATGCCATTTGTCCCTCAACTAATGTTCCAAAGTCCTCTTCTATATGTTAACTTTATTTAATATCTATGTATCTACTGGTCTGTGGTCTAACTCTTTTATTAGACAAATTTGAAAAAAATCTATATAATGTTGTTACATTTCTTCTTTGCACCTTCATGTCAGTATTAATATATAGTGGCCTCAATTAGATGAGACTCGTCTTGTAATGCATATTGTAACGTAGAATTTTTATACATTTGAGGTTATGTACATAGATATGAGGTAAATACCTTTAATCTGATGCTCGGCTAGTTCGACAGAGCATGGATTATCCTTATGTGTGGTAGATATCAAGGACAAAATAATAGAAAACACTTCAATAAAAAATGAAATTGGTTATTCTAAGACAAGGTGAATTTATTTAAAAAAAATATATATTTTATAATTAGATCAGAATTACTAAAAAATGAAATATGAGAATTAACATAAACTGGCAATTATACATTCCGCAGAACGTATACCACTTTAGTCAGCAAAGCTGAGATTGTATGGTGAAGACACATATTAGGATATCATAATAAACACCTCGATTAATACAATGGATAGCACAATTCGACGTTATGGTGTGGATCTGCACAAAGATCTGGTAAGGTGGTGACAATGAAAGGATGGCCAGCAAGATAATAACAGAAATAATACCGCTGTACACAGATGACGACACAATATATGGATATAAAGACAGTAACATAAATCTTACGTCAAATTAATGAGCATACAACTCTTGAAAATCGAGATTATTGAGATTACTCGGACAGCTGACAGAGGTCGTGACGACTTCAATGGTGATCGGGACGGATCTGATTTGCGGCGTACGGATATGTGGGCCATCGTGTCTATGCACCCACTGGTGACTAGAACCAATTTAGGACTATTATTCGCGGCAGAATTAAGCGTATTGAAAATAAACCCACGGCAACCTTCACAAATCCCTGTCCCGAGTTGTCCTCACAGCTGACTTCAGGATCTCTTCATCCAGATGAAACGTATCTGTTGCATACGAGTATAGAAGCCGGAAGAATGTCAGGACATGAAGGAGTTAGGCACATCTCCAAAGATGTGAACTGTATATTTTACACACTATTTTCGCCAAGGTTCCGACATAGTATAATATTATAAATAGCACCATACACGTATAACCGCACAGTGCATTATTTTCGTTCAATAATTAATATTTATACACCAAATAAAAATATTGTAAAATATATCACAGTGTTTAATGTTTGTGTGTACCGTCTGTGAACAGTGACACTGTCGTCTTCAGTCGGGAGCGGAGATTGTCACCATCCTCGTGCACGCAATGTGTGATTTCGACGGCGACGCTAGGGACTTCATAAGGTAAGGCATGCGGTCCTTTTAAATCCCGGTCCCCGGGATTGCTGATCCATTGGAAATCCCAATCTCCTCATCAACCTCTTCATATATCTCTACATCTGCCGATATCCTTGCCTACCTTGCGGTAATTCCGACTTACAACCGGAATTATCGTAATCCATAGCACGGAAAGTGGCACTCGGAAATCGCATAATCAATGTCTTTAAATATGTTTTTATGATTTTAAATATGATATAATAAAGTATCAGTGGTGTTATATTAATATGAAAAACGATACAATTTAGAAAAAGCGATGTTTAGAGAAAGAAAAAAGTAAAAATGTCGAGCTCGATAAAGAAACGACATTAAACAGACTGCGTGATCAAATTACTAGTACCTACCTATACTAGAAACCAACAAATAAATTTTGGTTACCTATCGCAGATAAATCGCCAACACGGGTTTCGTGCACACAAAGTTTCAGAGATTCATCGTCTCGTGTCTCACTTCACGCTTATTATTCATACGTCAGCCTATTGACCATTGAGTTTCCATCATTAGTTGAGTGATTTTGAATCTCCTCACCAGCAGTTAAAATGTAAAAAATGTTTTTGCATTATGTTTGTCTAACTTTTTAGAATAAATAATGATAGGTATCTATGGTTCTAGGTGATATTCGTGTTCACGTGTTGAAAATTTATCTACTTAGCTTAACACCATATCCGACACAATCGATATAATATATATATAGTTATAATTTTGAAAAAACAATTAATATTAATTAAAAGATAATATTTTATAGAACATGTTGAAATATTTTTTAATTACTATGCATATTAAGCGAATAAACCATTTTAGAATTTCTTGCCTGAATAATTTTCATTTTATTAGGAGAACACGTTCTAATTGTGAAGTTATAATTATTCAGAACATAGGTCTGTGATATTTTTAAATAATTAAATGTTTTAATTAGAAAGATATACATATAAAATCAATTTTATCGAAAAATATTGTTGTTGCGCCACCGGAATTGTAAATGTATCAATTTGAAAACGTGTAACATATAGGTTCGAAAATTTGTCGTCAAAAATAATGTCGCTGTAGCATAGTTGGATAATGCACCTTTCCCGGCTTGGAAATAGATTCAGGATCGAATCCCGGTGACGCAACAACAATATTTTTCGATATCCCCTTAGCAGACATGTTTCCAAAATAATACGTAATAATAAATAAATATAATAAATAACTATTAATAATATATTTCTTAATATACTCATTATTTATGACCACTATTAAAGTAGTTAATGGTTAAATATATAGTTAATGGTTGAGTAGCTTGTTGGTGTAGTGGTCAAGACCGTGATCTAGTGATCGGGGGTTCGCGCCTCGTTCCAGAGCACCGCCAAGTTAGTCCTATTTTCATAGTATAAGCGTTTAGCTTAGTTTTAAAATAGTAAGAATATTGATGTGACATGTATAAAAATAGATATCATTAATCTACGTAGAAAGAAATAATATTTCTCTTTAAAAAATAATTTAGATCCATTCGCAGTGAGCACGCCCCAGCAATGATATTTTTCAAAAACAGTAAATAAATACGAAAACCTATTACTTTTACTGTCACCTTAACTACCTCTCCTGTCAAAGATAAAGATTGATTGAATTCACAAATTCACCAAATTTTTCTTGGGTAAAATAAAATAAATATTAATAGTTACGAAACTCGGTCTTTCATTAGATAAATCTTAGCAGGCTGGTGTGCCGAGTGGCAAGTTCCACCCTTAGCAAGTGACAATTTTTTTTTGTTGATTTAATGTTTCAAATATCGCCCGAAAGGTTCCAGACCGAGAGGCTCTGTACGAGGACCGACGCACGCATCAGTTACTCCGTAACTAACTCATCGGGTTCGTCCCTGCTGGACTTTGGGTCCGGTCGCAGGGGACCCGCAAGATTAAAGGAAAGCCTAATTAACTAGTTTTGATGTACGACTACAGTGTGATCTCAAAGTATCGAATGAAAAACTGTCAACCGGTAATTTTTTCGATAAATAGATTTTTTTGTATTGTCAAGGAACCACGTTCTGAAATATTGCTACTTAACAAATGTATGTAATGTCTGATTAAGTTTTAAAATCACTAAGTTATAAATAAATCTGTTAGAGATGGCAATATAAATTAAAGATGGGATCACATATATGAAAATAAAACAATTGTTTTTTCGATTCTCTCTTGAAAAATGTCTCTCTTGCCGTATTGTCTTTTTAGATTGTAAAATTATATAGCTGTCTTTTCTACAAATCACCCTTGACATTAAAATAATTAGTGTTAAAACTGAATGGTTACTTAGAATAATTAGTATAATAATTCCAATGAATAATTTTGTACCTTTTCACCTCATATAAATAAAATTGTATAGCTGTCCTACATTATAGTTATAAAAAGTTGTTGAATTGAATTGTTAGATTGATAATACTCTTGCAAGGTGAAACGCGTTAAGTATTTTTTTTCACATATATGATTATGGTGTTTTACAAACCTACCTCAGAAACAGTAAACGGTAAAACAGATGGGAACCTTCTATTGAAATCAAATGCAGTAATCATTATCTTAACCTTAGATTACGCTCAGGAATCATTATCTTAACCTTAGATTACGAATGCAAATGGTAAGATGCTATGTGTTTTTGATATTATTTAATGGAATGGAAGCATGGACATTTACCGAAGAAATGGTAAGGCATGATGAAGCATTTGAGGTGTGGATCTACATAAGAATGCTCAAAATTAGCTGGTTGGATAGAGTTACGAATAAAGATGTTATGTTTCCGATGAATAAAGAAAAATGTGATGAGAAATCCGGAGAAGTATAAAAAAAAATGCTGGAAGAAGAAGAACATCATGGAGAAAGAGGGTATCCACCACTAACCCAGGACCATCATTCTTACTCATTCACCGCCAGATTGGCATTTTTTTATGCTAAATAGGTGACTAGCCGCCAACCAAGTCATCCTTCATTACACCTATGACCCTATATAAAAATATTGAAACATCATGGCTGAAGAACCCAAGGCAATGGTTTAGCTAGTCTACTTTTTTTTTAAAGAAACAGCTGGAGAGGTGGAGGACCCACCCTTTCCTGGGACCGGTTTATAAGTTAGGGCTTTCTTGTCGATCCCACCCATCAAGGCTAATAAAAAATAAGCGACTTTAATTCAATTACATTTTAACAATTACAAAACTAAAAATGAGAAGAAATTCAAGATGGCTATTAGTAATTAAGATTTTAAAATTTTAGGCCCTCCAGCATCTTTTAAGTGCTGTCTAAGATGGAAAATTAAGGTGCAGTCGTTCAAGGCAGATACTCAGGAATCAATTCATCAAAAACACTCCCAAAAGAGGACAGTGGACGAGAAACAAAATGGACTTAGTCACACTTACACGGACAGACTAACGGTGCTGCAAAAACACGAGCCATGGAGAGTGAGAGGTAGGCGCGTAGGTGGAGTCTACTGTAGAGCTTTACAGGACTGCTTTTCCGTTGAACGAATAGAACACAAGAAGAAGTGAAATATATAATAAATATCCTTAATGTAAGCAGAATAACCCTAAGAATAAAGTTATTATATTTGAGGGATAGACACAGTAATAAGTGAATGTTTTCTTCTTATTTTGTGACTATTATTCGTATGGATGTTGGAATTTTACAGCTAGGTGTACCTTATCCAATTAGGTACATCTAAAACCACGTTAGTTGCTCTTTCTTTACTGCATCGATCCTCTACAGATTTTTCTGGAATTCCCAACACGTGTCACATCCAAGTCAACTCATTGGAACCATCCCGGTGAATTATTAATATAGAAAGGTTCACTTGAACAGCATTTTTGCTACTCTCTCAGGTTGTTGATTAAAATCCCGACCTCTCTGTTACTAAACTATTTACTTTTACTAGCAGATAAGCAATCGGCTGTGTCTCAATATAATCTATACATCAATGAATATATTAATGCATCTAATAGTGAAATTTGTATTTATTGGCAATATGAAAGAAAATACTGAAACAAAATCATATTTGAAAAATAGTTTATATGAAAACCCTGATCGCGCAGCAGCCATAAAACGAACAAAAATGACATCTAGATGATGATTTTAGAATCGTGGATAGAAAATAATAATATTTTTGCGTAGAAAGCAATTACTTTGTATGCACTTATGCATTATGTGCAGAGGGAGATAGAAATAAAATAAAATTACATGTGAAAGAGAGAGACAATATATATATACAGATAGACGGAACATTAAGGGAGGGAAAAATACAGTGTTGATGGATATTAAATTGATTTTAAAGGAAATATACTTAAAATATAAAATTACTTGATGGTCTAGCTAACTGTACCTATATGTATTATGTATCTCTCTATCACATGTAATTTTATATTCTAATCGTTACATTCTGTCTCCCTTGTCTCATTTTAACCACCCGGTGAGTTTAGGGGAATATTTGATGTGCGTAAATATCCTAAAGACCAACTGGGTATTCGTAAATACCTAAGCACTTAGTAGTTTCTTTGCAAGTAATTCTCAAGTTATTTACCAATCGGTTTGATAAGATTTCAGAACTAACTAATAATGAATCAATACAAATAATCATTAACCAGAAAACAAATAACATTAAAGTGGTTTAGTAAATTTCATCTTCATCATTCTCAGCATCTCCAGTGCAGGAAATATGTCTTACCAAACTCCATTGTCCTTAGACGTCGGTCTTTGGTCTGCCTAAATTTCATCTTCGGGACTGCCGTCGTCACTTAATCACCTTTTAGTCCATCTGTTCTCCTAGCTTTGCCACTCACGTAGTACGTATTCTAGTTTTAGCTATTTTAATTTGTCTTTTGTTCACGTAATGACTTTTCCAAGATAAATCTTGGACCATGATGAGCATTTGAATTTTGAGGATGTTGTTCAATCTTTATGGATATAATGGTCCCTAACCTATTACCTACCTTAGTTCAATTAACGTTTGCTAATGGGGTGCGTTAGACTGTTAAGACGAAAAGTTATCTTCCTGCCGTGCGTGAATGATAAGATAAACTGAGAAGTTGACGTCCGGCTATCGAACTCGTCAGACTTAAACTGTTCATCTTTGCCCTTGTGTGTTGCAGGTAGGGCTCATTTTACGCTATCAACTAAGTGATCAACATTCAGATACCTAAAGGAGCATCTCAGGTGGGTCGTGTTCTTCCTGATGTCCGGTTGGTCTTTGAGCGCGTGTTATATTCCGGCTACCAACCTTTTTATACTTCTTACTTCATACTGTTACTATCACTACCTACTTACTTTACGGCTTATCAAAGTAAAATAATAATAACAAGCCCACTTGAGATACTAATGATCGGTGTTTAGGCTAACCAGCGGGTTCAATGAACCAATCAAAACTGTTGGGACTAAAAGCTTCCCTTAAAACAAAAAATGAAGTCATAGCTAGCAGATCACTGTGTTTTGGGTATCGGTCATGAGAAGTTCTTCTTAAATAAATAAATTATTTTTTCTTGCATAGTATACAAAGGATGCACTTCTTCTTTTAATTCGGCACTACGCCGGTGCGGGAAATATAATTCGCGAACTAAAATCGGAGGTGGCCTCTGAAGCTGCCGCTCGAGAGACGTCGATAGATAGAATTACGAACAATGCACATCGTCGCACGCAACCGGTACCTTGGGTACCGGGTACAGCAAGCGGAGGCTGCTGTATATGTTTGAAGAGAATCGCTTCAGGCCCTGTACTTGTCTACCAAACTTCAGCATGACGACAAATTTCACTCACAGTGCTCCGCCTCGTTCTCATTCAATTACCAAATCCACCCAATACTTTTATTAATAATGAATTGTTGAACTTTATTCTCATACATCATCATAACTCAGTATTATTTTGAAAGTACATAATATAATCATTTCAACTGTTTATAAATAGGAGAAGTGTTAAATTTTTGTTTTGTATTTGTAATTATTTAAGCTGATAGAATAAATACATTTTCCACATAACGTTTTTAAAGATAACATATTCTAATTGTGAAGTTGCAATTTTTAATTATTTTAAAATTAAACTACTTTATTAGACTCGACATGCTTTTGTTGTAACCGAGGTGAATATATTATAATATGACATGATAAACATAAGATACAATCATATTGCAATTGAGTACTCGTAGTTTATTGTGTGGGATGGAGTAGACTCCACCTCTGATATATACAGCATTGTCCTAGCTACTTTGCTAGACTGCGGTCTGTGTTAAAGTAACCAGTTTTTTTCGTGCTATTGTGGTGTTATTTAATTCAAGAAAGATAAAGTATGTATATATGTAGTGAGAGTGTTGAAGAACTAGTGAATTATCAGTAC
The DNA here is from genome assembly GCA_031772225.1 of Eubasilissa splendida. Lineage (NCBI taxonomy): Eukaryota > Metazoa > Arthropoda > Insecta > Trichoptera > Phryganeidae > Eubasilissa > Eubasilissa splendida. Next base: position 5,597,652 of record CM062866.1, on the reverse strand, counting down.
CAATTACAAAGATATACTATATTAGTGTAGTGTAATCGGTTAATACATTTCCCCGGATAGGAAAAGATCTAGGTTCGAATCCCGGTAGCATCAAAAATATTTTTCCATAAATTGATTTTATCTGTATATCTTTGTAATTGATACATTTAATTTGTATTAACTATATAGTTACAAAAACGGTTCAACTTATCAAATAAATGTAATATCGTAGAGATGCGACCATTGCGCCAGTTGAGACACGATCCTGAGCACCAATGAGTACACGGGTACCAACCACCAACCAAAGGCTAAACAAAAGAAGGTTGGGTACATAATTAACTGTGGATTTGTTCAACGTCAGATAGCTCCGTGCCTTGAATTAAACGTCTACAGCCTCTGTATCTAGGTCTGGACCCTTGAGGCTTACCTCGCTACCGATTTCTAGAGAAAATTAGGATCTTGCCGGTACTTACTGCAACAAAAGGTTATAATTTAGGTTGGAAGTATCCTCAGGGACCTGGCCAACGCGAGTACTTATTTAGAAGGTACAAAGGTATAAATATAACTCAAATCAAAGGATACCAATGTGTATTTTGCCTTGAGATTAAGGTTCTAGATAGTTCTAGAGAATTCTACAATCTCTCACGTTTGGAAAATTAATCACTTTAAAATATCAAGAAAACTTTCAATTCAAACATCCTGAAATAAAGATTTCACTTAGCACTGAACTTCAGGGCGATATTTCATCGATAAGGCGTCCCTTGAAAATGGATAATGAGATTTATCGGAACCGTCAGGACAACAATGGTCTTTTTCAAAACCAACAGATGCGGCATAACCAATAAACTTAATTTCTTACGTTATAAACAAATCTTGAATTGAGCTGAAATTAGATTTTTTAAATTTAAATACAGTATCAAAGAAAACCCCGGGCGGAGAGATCGGAATCATTTAAATTAATAATAATAGTAATATAGTTTTCTACGGATTACGACTACCATTCTTCCTCATGAAATATGTACAGTGCAGCCACCATATAAATTTAAATTTGCAAATAGAAATTCATTCATTAGATTTCTAAAATGATTTATAATCTAAATATGAATTAAATGTATTAATTATAAAGATATACATACAAAATCAATATTATCGAAAAATAAAAACATTGTTGTTGCGCTACCGGGATTCGAACCTGGATCTCTTCCCTAACCGGATCAATGTGTCCAAAATTTAATAAAAAAGAATTAATAACTCTAGCGTCTATTATCAGATTCACTCAAAGGTATTTGAAATTCTGTAAAAATAAGGTAGATGGCTCTGTCAAATGATGGAACGATTAAATGTATTGATATCAAAAAGGTAACATATAAGGTCGAAAAATTGTCGATAAAAATAGTGCCGCTGTAGCTTAGTTGGATAAAGCACCTCCCCCGGTTAGGGAAGAGATCCAGGTTCGAATCCCGGTAGCGCAACAACAATGTTTTTATTTTTCGATAATATTGATTTTGTATGTATATCTTTATAATTAATACATTTAATTCATATTTAAAATATCACAGAACTATGTTCTGAATAATTACAACTTCACAATAAGAATGTGTTCTAAAAATGATTTATAATCTAATTATTTGTTTCCTTTAAACGAAGATTTATATTTATTTATTTATTAGACTTTATTGACATACATATTTTTGTTGTAACAGAGGTGAATATATTATAATATAACATGACAAACATAAGATACAATTATATTGCAATTAAATACTCGTAGTTTATTGTGTGGGATGGAGAAGACTCCACCTCTGATATATACAGCGTTGTCCGGGCTACTTTTCTAGACTGAAGTCTGTGTTAAAGTAGCCAGTTTTTATCGCGCTGTTGTGGTGTTATTTAATTCAAGAAAGATGAAGATTCGACAGGTATAGAAATAGAGATAAAAATATATATATGTAGTGGGAGTGTTGTAGAACTAGTGAATTATTAGTGTATGCACTGTATAATGATTATGTTAGAATGTTGGATAGCCATATTTCTGATTGATATTTAACTGATTGATTAATGCTCTGATAAGTAACTAGGTTTGCAAGTTATACTTCTTGTACCGGCATAGTGCCGAATTAAAAGGAGAAATGCATTATTTGTACACTTTGCAAAAGAAATTAATGAATTTATTTAAGAAGAACTTCCCATTACCGATACCCAAAATACAGTGATTTACTAGCTATGGCTTCGGACCTATTATTATCTATAATTCTTTGTTCTTGGTTAATATAAACAATTTTTTGTTTTAAGGGAAGGTTTTAGTCCCAACAATTTTGATGGGTTCATTGAACCTAAACGTTAGTTAACCTAAACACCGACCGAGTTCATTGACCTGGCATGTTACTCTATGTAAGAACAGAAACGAATTCAATTACAGTATGTAAGTATGAATTTAACTTGTATAAATTGAATCTACTTTGATAAACCATAAAGTTAGTAGATAGTAATATATGTAATAGTATGAAATACGAAGTATAAAAAGGTAGATAGCCGTAATATTACACGCGTACTAATAGATGGCGCTAACGCCATCTGTATATGTTGTCATAAAGTTATCTTCTTATGAATAAATAATTTATGGTCTCGAGTAATTCTGACAGTAATTCGTTGTTTGAGAGTAGCTTAACACATCCTCTGCGGTGGTGGGTCAGATTTGACCCGGATATATATGAATTACGCTACAAATATTTATTTAATGCGGTTTTCCTTCTAGCTAATATTTCATTAAATAATTTGAGATACAAATAAATGTTATCGGATGAGATTCAAATGAGTTATTGATTATAATGTGAAAAAACGCTCAAAAATCAATCGCTTTTACGGGATTGAATCTCAGCACTTACACCGAAACATGTCAACATTTTGAGCGGGTAGACAAAGGATACCAGGTATGCATCCATGTATTTGTTTTGACTTATTTTCGTCTGGCGGCCCCTAGACAATATCAGTAATATAACTATTTAAGGGGCGTTGCGCCTACCTGTAAGTTTTATGACACTATCAGCTCGGGTTCCGACGAGAAGATCACATGCTCAATGGATGTTTGTATTTTGACTGTGTGGGGCGTTTGTTGATGCTTGCGAATATGTACATTATTCGTAATATTTTTTAATTTTTAACCTATTAGCAAAAATATTACGGTATATCATGCCATTTCATTAAATCATATTTAAAATGAAATATCTATAAAAAATCTCCCACAAAACGGTTGAAAAACTGAAAACTTGAGGTGGGTCTAAAATGACCCACCACCGCCGGGCGTGTTTTGTTTTGACCCACCGGGCAGTAAATGTTAATCAAAAGTGTTTCGAGTAACAGTGAAAACTTGATAAAATTGGAATTTGTGATATGATTCAATTATTTTTTCTGGAAAGGAAAACAGCGAAAGAAATTCATTCGGCTTTGGATAAATGAATTGAAGCATGACAGAACAAGCATTGAGGATGCACCAAAATCTGGAGCCCTGAAATCAGCTGCGATACCCAAAATCATCGATAAAGTGCATGGTTTAGTTTTAGCCGATAAACATGTACCACAACCATCTCAACTGAGCGGGTTCACTTCATTTCGCATTATGAATTAGACATGTTTAATTTTTTTTAAATGTGGTTGTTTACTGTTAATTACTATATGAAAGGCAATATTCTGCAACTTGGCAAATATTGAAAATTATAATACACAAAGTATAACACACCTGGACCGCGATATTTGATGGGTTCATCCACCTGGCTAAATTACGAGTCGAAAATGTTGTGCCTAATCTAAACCATGTCAGAGATATAAGCATTTCAAAAAAAAACGTAATTATGGAATTATTTTTCGAGTAATTGAAATATTTTATTGATTTCTAATTACACAATGAATACAAAAAAATAAAGGTCATATTTTTTGTTAGATGATTTAGAGCCAAAAGTAAAGATGTAAATTAATAATGGATAAATTTCGCAAATAATTATTTTAACTTCAAAATTTCAACCAATAATATTTTCCGGTACGGTGCAGAATTTACACATATTCCTTGAATAAGATAGATCGATACGGTTACAAATATTAATGTGATTATTTTAGGCAAAATATATCATTTAAATACTAATTAAATGTAATAATTTATAAAGGTATACATATAAAATCAATTTTATCGAAAAATATTGTTGTTGCGCTACCGGAATTCGAACCTGGATCTCTTTTCCAATCCTGTATATATTTATTTTATTTTTAAATTGTTGTAAACAAATTCATACACCTAGTATGTACTGATCTTGTATTATATAAATGTTGAAACCACCCCAATAATTCAAGATCTTTCTTATTTGGGGGTGTATTATTCTACTATTGTTTTTATTAAATATATAAAACATACTCTTTAAGATGCTTCAAAAAACACAATTTCCTGGCTCCCGTTGGCTACGTTATAAAAATGAAGTTTTGATTGAATTAAGCTTATTTTCTTGAGAATGTTACATTACAAAACACAGAATGTTCAGGCAATACTTCCTGAAGCAGAATGACTCGATCATTTCATACAACAATTTTTGAGAGGCCCGTATTTATGGGTGCCCCTGACTAGGGTCCCAATGGTCTAGATCCGGCCCTGTATCAGATTTAATAAACACCACAATGTTTTGGCCAGAATTACAATCGTAGTAACGCATATTCTTAATGTCTACTACTAATGGTCGTTGTAAGAAATTGCCCATGGCCTATTATATTTCAACCATTTATTATATATCATGACCCTAGAACCACAAGGTGTTATCTGATATTTTTGTTCAAATTCACTTTTATGTATCAAAATTCTAACAACAATTTGTATTACAAACATGTTAATGTTATATTTTAGTAGCACACGAGCAGACCATTAAATGAATAGACATGAAATAAAGTGTACATATAGGAGAGGGGTTCGGAACATTATTTGCGGGACGAGAGGCATTCTACACACATTATTTATGGAAACATAAATCCGATGGTTTATGTTGTGTGTGACATGTTGACGCAAGTTGAATACTCTCAATTTGAACACCTCGGGGAAGGTGCATTATCCAACTATGCTACAGCGACAATTTTCGAACCCATATGTTATCCTCCTGATATTAATACATTTAATAGTTCCATAATTTGAAAGAGCCATCTACCTTATTTTTACAGAATCTCAAATACCTTTGAGTAAACTGATAGCAGACGCCAGAATTATCAATTCATTTTTATTACATTTTTGTCGCTGTAACATAGTTGGGTAATGCACCTTTCCCGGTTAGGAAAGAGATCCAGGTTCGAATCCCGATAGCGCAACAACAATATTTTTCGATAAAATTGATTTTATATGTATATCTTTCTAATTAATATATTTAATTCATATTTAAAATATCACAGACCTATGTTCTGAATAATTACAACTTCTCAATAAAAATGTGTTCTCCTAATCATTATAGTATTCGATACAGTCCACGGAATCTAATCCCACCACGGGCGACCAGCATAACTCAGCTGAAAAAAAATCTAAAAATGAATTTTCAAAACTTTTGAAACTCAATCTAAGTTTGATGTAAATGTCAGATGATACCTAGTTATACTGAGGTCACTATAGTATAACGAATTACAAATGAATCAATAAAACACATTACAGTAAAACATTAAATCTACGAATTATATTATAATCTATAACATTCCCGAAATTAGATATCGATTATTTTATTACTCGACTTTATACTAGACATTTTTTTGAAAAAAATATCTAGTCTATCATTAAGATATAATGAAAAAGAATTTAGTATAAATAAAGTTGTTGCGTACAAGCATAGATGTCGGAAGAATCTCACACACGGATGTAATCTTGCACTCACCGCAACCCGAATTCTGCTAGCACCTCCAAAGATGTGGACTGTATATTTTGCACTCACTATTTCGTCAAGGTTCCGACACAAAGTATAGACGCAATGTCTCGATATTTGTTATTAACAGTATTAACTCTTGAATTATTTTCGTTCAATAATTAATATATTTATACACAAATAAATATATCTCCCAAACAGAGGTTAAAATAATATATTACAAAATATACTTTTTAATTGTGAAGAAATTAATCACCAAAATATGAATAGAAATGTTATATAAACGCAATCTGATAGTTGTGAAGAAAGAAAAGTGTATTTAAAACTACCGCACAGAAGTACACAAGTGCGTGGGTTCCGAGGTCAACGAAATCAATTCCCTTTATATGCCTCTGACAGTTTTGCCGTTAAAAGACGCCTATAATACGTACTAACGGCTATTACCCATGAATAATATATTTTTGTTTTTAATTAACCCCATGGCATCGAATATATACCCATGTTAAGGCCTGTTGCGTGAACAATAATAACTTTTTACTTTAGTAATTTTTTACTAACGTCCGTGATTAAAATGGTTTGCGGGTTGTTCGAATGTCAAATTTACTATTGTCAAAGCATAGATGGAGATGTCTATAATAATAATATTAATAATGTTTTTATTCCAGCGTGATAGGGTTTTTTTTAACCCGATTCGCCACAAAGATATAATGATAATATAAGATGAAATAAATATAATGCTATGAAAAAGAAAACCAAGGAAAATATTAATAAATAAAAACAATTTAAAAAAAATTAAAAAGTTAATAAAAAGTAAAAAGTTCACACATATATATACACACAAAATATAAATATTAAATATATAACTACTTCAGTCACGGCCAGTGTTGTATATGTAGCTATTTTGTAGGCGCTGCCATGAGAGCGCCGCTTGCACCAGAAAGTTGGTGCTGAGCTCCAGCCGCAGCTTTACGCCAGCAACTCGATGTCTCAGAAGCGGAACGAATCCATGTATACGGCCTTCGGTAAATATTGTAGATGCGCTGCAATAACGCGCCATAGATGTGACAATTAATAATGAAATATGCTTTATTTTATGCATTATCTAGGGATTTTTTTATCACTTTGGTGATAAAATTTATTCATGTTATGTGCAATAATGTACATTAAATAACAAGATCATCATCAGACGAACTGTCATCACTAAAATATACTGCAACTGTCAAAATATCAATGTGTCAGATGATTTTTGGAACAGCTGTGAAAAGTCCGCCATATTTAACTATCGATTCTCGTTTTTACTAACGGATATCGGAGAGTAAAATAAGTTTACTACTTTCGAGAAGTAATATTTTTTTTACTCACGATCAAACAACCCGTTTTCGCAAAAAATGTTACTATAGTAAAAAGTTACTATTGTATACACAACCGGCCCTTAGTGTTAATCAATGAGATTCGTTGTAGTAATTTAGTATTCTAGGTAGGGGAATGAAATAGCTTAGATTGGTGTTGTTAAATTTGAGGTGAAATAGGGGTGAAGATCTCAGTGGTCGGGCAAAAGTATTGCGGGGGTGACCAGTTTATTATTTTTTTAACGATATCTATTTTAATATTTTATATTTGCACTAACGTATCCATCCATTAGATTGCATCCGGTTGAAGTAAGGTCTCCGATAGGTGTCGCTATTCAAAGCAAAGATAATATACAAGACGGGATAGAAAAATAAATTACGTCGTGACGGATTCATACGTCGCTGGGCGTGAAGGAAATTTAAATACAGTAGCTCTGCGGCAATCCGATCCTTGAACATCCCCAGAAAATTATAAATGACACCACTCCCATAGTGATGATGGCAATAATCGGTCGGCAATTCGACACGAACAGAAAAAATAATAGCTAAACATGACCTTGGACTCGGGATGTACTACTTCCACACCGAACTTGTTGCCCTGGCATTTAACCACTTATTGAGTTTATATACATATACCAGTTTCGAAAAATACTATTTTCTTCTTCAGGATGTCAATACTAACTAAAAACATATGTTGTCGTTTCTATACCAGAATCTATTTTCAAAAAACAATAATAATTTAAAAAATAAATTTAGTACCTAACTCAAATTGTTACTTTTTTACTCGAATAATTTTTAAGAAAAAATTGTAAAATTGGACTCGTAGTTAAATTTAGTTGGTTGTTTATAATTTTTTGATTAGTTTTACAAGCTTTATTTATCTCCAACGATTCAAGATTATTTAATTAATGACCAACAACCTTTACATGCAAAATTGATAATCCCAATTTTTTATCAAAACCATGACCATTTTCTATCAAATGATTAGAAAATTCTGAAAACCCACTATTGTTCAAATATCTCAAATGCTCCCTTACCCTTATATTAAAATTTCTACCCGTTTTACCAATATAAAATGCAGCACAATCTTTGCAACTAAGTTTATAGACACCAGAATTGTTAAATTTATCATCTTTGTCTTTAGAATTTATGAGTAAATTTCCTATACTATTATTTGTATAAAATGCCGGTCTAATGTTTCGTGGTAGGTGTTTAGATGTTTTAATTGAAAAGTTATTTATGTATAAAATCCTACGCCAATAATCATTATTATCATTATGTTTTATCTGTGATTTATATAACAATTGATTATTATATTCTTTAAAGATAATATTGCTAATTTTAAAAGTAGAATATATTCGAGGTTCGAATATTCGAATATTCGGATTGGAGGCTCTGTTGGCCGTGAAGCAATCACAATAGCCGCCCGCAGGGCCTAGCAGTAAGCAATCGATGACAGCAAATTGCTTATCTGCTCAATTTGAGTTTGAGGTCAACATCAGATGATATCTTGTTGTTTCAAGCGCACCGTATTGTATAATAAAGTATAAATTCATCAATAAATTACAATGAAGTAGAACATTAGCAGTGAAATAATGGTCTACGAAATATATTTTTGTAAGCGAACTAGGGATAATATTATTCCCCAATTCGGAAAATCGAATGGCTTAACAGATAACCGAATAAAACAAATACATTTTCTGATGACACATCTTTGCCAAAGACATTAATGGATTTACTTTGTAAATAGACAAAGGCCGAATTAAAATGAGCTGGCTGTATTGGAAAGGAAATGTAGACCAAACATGGGATCCATTATGGTTTGTAAACCGGATATTATTTATAGTTCCCGCTATTTATACGAAAATCGAACCGAGCCATCTAATAAGAAAATACTCCCAGATTGTCTTTTTTCGAATGGGGTAAATCAAATTAAGAACGAAAACTTTCATTTATCCGAGGGTCGGGGTGGTCGAGATCGAGCCTGAAAATATGTATTTAGTCAATACGGAGAGCTAAGATGTTTTTTTAAATTCCTAAAAAAATACGGTTGACGCGAGCGCTGCGGAGGTTTTGTATAATATTATATTAGGTACTAGGGGCCGGTTGTGACCTTTCACAATAGTTAAAAAAGTTAATAAAATAAAAAAAAATGATTTTTTGAACGTAACCGCCTAGACTTTACGATTTTTTTTCCTATTTATTAGATCGACTTGCCGTACACTGCCCTACCCCATCTTAAACCGATGAACTCGTCAATGAATCATCTAAAAACTTGTTTCAACATTTTATTTGTACACTTTAATTACATTACAAGCATTACAAATATTGAGGTTTTTTTTTGTTTGCTTCGCTCAATATGAAATACTTTTAATACGAACAAATATATTTCTATCCACACGGTTTCATGTTAAACGTAGTCCACTGTATTTATTTTTGATTTCCAACATCACATAAGATAAAAGTGAGTTTAGGAGTTATTTTTCTGGTGTAATCGATAAAAAAAATTATTATATTCCATAAAGGGATAGTGAAGCGGGATGTAGGAATGGTGATGGAAATTTGGTATAGAGACAGAAAAATAAAGGCTTAAGAACCGACCAAGAAGTACGACTTACCTGGATTTTCTCCTGAACTTCAAGAACAACTTCGCCGATTCGCACGAAGCCCTCTCAACACAATAGTTGTTTCGGCGCGCGCCGCGAGATAACCGAAACACACAATAGCAACGGTAACTATACAAAAATGAGTGTAGCAATCACACAGTAGAACGTTCACTTTTTGACAGTTCGAAAGTCACAGAGGGGGACATTTAGGTATAGTAAACCTAATAGAGCATCCACACGCGCACGGCCGTCGGCGATCTGTGTATCTGTCATTAATACCGAACAAAATTATTAAATGTGTACTTCAACCCATGGTGTACTTGCAGCCGGGTAAGGCAAACACCGGAGCACATCCTTTGGCATTACGTGATTCTGACGGAGGGTGTAGATCGAGGTTCCGTCAGGATCTGCTCAAGCGTGACAGGAATCTAAAGTTGTTTAGGGCCTTTGTTCGAGTGTGGATCTCCAGGTGGGAGATCCTCCGGAGAACTGCTGCTGCTGAGTAGCTTCATCATTATTATTTTGTTTTTTTTTTTCTACCTTCTGCCCAAATATGTACTGTTCTTGTGGGTTAAATTTGCTGGCAGTGGTGCGGGGAAACTGAGTCTCTGTATGTGAGTATATTTTTATTTTGTGCCGTCTCGTTTCCCGGAAGGGAGTGCCTATTCACTACCCCTCGGCTCCCCGGCCTCGTTTATTGTATTATTTTATATTATCTTTATGTTATGTATTGTAAATATTATTTATTTATTTACTAATAAAGTGAGTCAACCGGGAACAATGAGGGCAAATCTTGTTTTGGCAGCTGTGCTGTATCGCCCTATCAATATGCGGGGCGCTGCCTAGTAGCATTAAAAAATATCAACCGGACGACCAATGAGTAGGACCGAGACAGGAACCTTGAGCTTATTGCATAGGTCGGTAGGCGATGGGTCTGCCCTCGTTATTGATCCATCGCAAAACAAGCTCCTCCAAGCTATCTTCTCATCTTGCAAGTTTTACAAAAAATTTAAAATTCGTCTTAGCATCTCGAAGACAATACCTTGCTTTCAGAGACCACGATTCCGATACTCTCTATACCATATTATTTTTAAAATGTAAGTAACGTCCGCCACCGTTGTCCGATGGTATATATTTTAGCATATATTCACTCAGTAGCTAAGGCGCAAGCCGCTTTACTGTTGACATAATGTGTCGCCAGGTGGCGTCGTATTGTCCGGCACTCGGCATTACCTGGCAGTCAGGCGTTGTAGGTGTGTCGCACTAGCGCTGAAATGGTACTGTTTGATATTTATGACAGATCGCCGATAACCTTCTATCACGACTTTTTCTGTGTATTATCTATGACTTTTGAACTGTCAATGAGAGTGGATGTCCTGTTGTATGCTCGTCACTAGCTTGAAGTATTGTAAAGTTACTTGTTCCTAGTGTATTCGGTTCCTCACGTGTGCGTACCGAAACCGCTATTGCTATTGTGGATCACAGCGCTTCGTGTTGATCATCGAAGAAGGTTCTAGAAGATAAAATTCAGATAATTTGCGTTCTTTTCTATTGGTCCTCGAGTCTTTATTGTTATTTCTCTATACCAAATTGCTACCACCCCTCCTACATCCCGTTTTCTCACCCACTTTTATAAATAGGTACATTACAAAATTGTCCAATTAGATATTTGTTTTCGTCAATAATTTTGGTTGCGGTAGACCATTTCTTGGTTTGATAATAAATTCACGTTGGTTAGTTTCACAGAATCACAGTCTGATCATCGGTTAATAGTAATTGAAGCTATAAAACGTGAGACACAGTACATAAATTATTTAAAATCGACTATTTTTAACCAAACAATTTAAATAACGTGACAAAACTGACAGAATGTCGTAGAAATTTAAGAGACAAAACTCTAGTTACCGCGAAAATGTTGAAATGTCTCATTATAATGAATTTTGATTAATAAGTTTGAGGGTCGTGCTAAAGGTTGATTCCCCATTCACGTATAAAGTTAAATATCATGAAACATTTACAACACAGAAATAGAAGGCAGGCCAATGGCAAACGACTACCCCAAAGATATAATGACTTAAAATATTCCACATGGAATGTTGGAAGTCTATATACACCTGAAGCTTTCAGCTATCTAATGAATCTGCAAAAAGGTAGCCGACTGCCCAGTGGACTGGACAATAACGCGATGTCAAAGGATGAATTTAGTGACTGCGGAATTAAGAATTAAAGAAGAAAACGGTTCACTCTTTTATCGCTTCCACACAACAAATGCTACTTGAAATAATGTACATGGATATTTTTTGTTATACAGAATGGCCCAAAAAAAGTGAGAACATTTCTTAAAATGTGATGTAATTACATCAAAATTAGTTTAACTATATCAACAATAGCTTAAATAGTTTACTAATTTACTTATATTACGTTTAATTTGGACAATTTGATTATTAATTTTCCTATTATTTATTTATATTTGTTTTTTTTCAAATTGTTGCACAGAATGACAAAAATCACTGCAGAAGACCGTATTCTGATCAAAAATTTGCGAATTGAAAAACGTCGGGGTGCTAGGAAAATGATCAAAGAGATTCAAAACAAAGCGTGGAGTATAGCTATACATCACAGCATAACTGTACATTACTGCAAGACGGAGCTCCATCTCACACAGCCAGAAATACAATCGAATTTCTTCGTCGTGAGAATGTTAATTTTATCGAGTCAGACATGTGGCCACCGAATAGTTCAGATTTAAACCCAGTAGATTATGCAATATAATTCTTAATGTAAAAAAAAATACATTAAGAATTATATTGTGTTTTGAAATAATTAATGTGTTACGAGATGTTCTCACTTTTTTGGACCACCTGTATAACAAAAAAGATTACAAACGGACAGACACGATACCTACCCATCAGCGTGTCGATATATGTAAACCTCTCTCACACTCTCCTATACATACATTGGCTAAACAAAGTAAAACACAAGACAGATATAATAGTACAGTCTCGCATTTCCTTGTGCATACGTGTATACAATACATAAATTACAGAACATGCAATCTAATACTCGAGTGCGTGAGAGTGAAATCGAGACACAGTCACAAATCTCTCACTCGTACGCATACGATACATTCCATAAGCGGGATAAGGACGAAACATAGAGATGTTATGAGACGTGCGATTTTTCTACCCATGACACAAACAAGCTTACAGCAAAAAAAAATTAAGCAATTTACAACCGGATCATTTGTCTGCCCAGCATTTCCCATCGAGACATCCAAACTTTGATGAATCCTCGGAAAAGCCCGAGGTTAATAAGTCATCATTCCCATGTGGACGATAACTTATCCCAATTAAACCACCAATCATAATCTCACGTGCATCCCTTAATAATTCATGCTCCCAAAGTATGCTCCAGTGTCTACTTCACGGTTTACGAGCAAGTCCTCAAGTTCGCGGGGTTGCAAAGTCTACGATTCTACACGATTTAATTTTAAAGAAATATTTCAATACTAACCTTGCAAAACCCTCTGAAGAACATTTTTCGAACTAGACAATAAATTTAAGTTGAAGAGATTCTGTCACACTGTAGTATGCCCGGATACCCAAGATATCTTCAGTAATGTCTTTACAATGAAACCTGGGATGAGAATGAACGAACTATTGTTTCAAACCGTAAAGTATTGCCTACAGATATAGCTTTGAAAGTCGAGACAATTTATAGTCAAATTAAGGCTTTGGTCTTCAAAAAATCCAAATGATTTTATTTTTAAACAAAACATCTTTGAAATATGAATTAAATATATTAATTATAAAGATATACATATAAAATCAATTTTATCGAAAAATATTGTTGTTGCGCCACCGGGATTCGAACCTGGATCTCTTTTCTAACCGGGAAAGGTGCTTTATCCAACTAAGCTATAGCGACATTATTTTTAGCGACAATTTTCGACGCTCTATGTTATCTTTTTGATATTAATACATTTAATCGTTCCATAATTTGACAGAGCCATTTACCTTATTTTTACAGAATCTCAAATACCTTTGAGTAAACTGATAGCAGACGCCAGAATTATCAATTCATTTTCATTCATTCAGGTTCGAATCCCGGTGGCGCAACAACAATATTTTTCGATAAAATTGATTTTATATGTATATCTTTATAATTAATATATTTAATTCATATTTAAAATATCACAGACCTATGTTCTGAATAATTACAACTTCACAATAAGAATGTGTTCTCCTAAATAAAATAAAAACATATTTGCTTTAAAGTACCTCTGGTGTTTTACTTTCTCCTTATAGTGCGGTTATATAGAAATTTAAGTGCATGATCAAGCTGACTGTTTATTTTAATGTGGTCAGTATGGATCTGATGGGGTGGATGGTGAAAATGAATGGAACGTGCGATTTTGTGTAATCGTTTATTGTGACAAGATAGAACAAAAAGTATGCGTGTAAAATTAAGTGTAGAGAAGTTAACGGAATATGTGTCGTTGGTGAGCGATCGGGCAATACTGTGTCGGCAGCACGTTGCCGCCGGCTAGGTAACGGCGGCGAATTCGAACCGCTATTCTCTACAGTTCTATGGTGGATATTAATTGCGATCACCAGTTTAGGAAAAATGTATCGTGTTGATGAAGTCAAACGTTGCATAAATATGTAGGTTATGTGTGTGAGCGCTAGGTGCTCCATATATTCGGCTAAAGGTGCTTGAAGAAAATAAACTACTTATGGTTGACACAAGTTTAGTGTTGATTTAGTGCAGTTACAGTTTAAAAATAAACAATTGAAAGTCTACACAGAGGATCATTTACTGAGGTAGTGGAGTCATTTATTTTTTTTAATTCTTCCAAAAACACCACTGAGCTGTCAGAATTGCCATCTGTGTTCTGCAAAGTGTTTTCCATCAATCCACGTTCTCGTAACCCATCCCCCATTTACAGAAAGAGAATACCATGCTGATAGAGCTAGCCGCGCATAGATTTTAGGTAATTGCATTATATCGCGTAACCTTGAAACATCTCTAAATCAACAAGAAAAGCCTTTCTTTGCATCTGGTGACCTACTAAAAAAATGAACTTGTATTAAAGTACGGTTACTCTTCGAGCTCTAGATATTCTCACACCTACCGATGGTATTGTTAAATATGAGTTAAAATTGACCCATTTCGCTGAGGTCGAAGTTGATGAATGATTGCATGTATGCTTCTGTATAGAGCTAAATTGTACTTTAAAATGTAGTTTTAACGAAGCGATTCTTTGTAAATCTTTTGATAACGTTAACGTTCTTTTCTCATTTATTTTAATTGTGTAATTTTTTCTTAATTATATTGTTGTAAACTACTTTCTTATTTTTATTTATTTTCCCTTATGTGTGACTGTTGAAGGCAGGTGGGAGATATAATAGCACTCACGAATCTCCTGTTCTACGTACATATGTCACTTGTTTGCTAATTTCTAGTAATAGTAATGTTAATAATGCACAATAATCCAGCATTTTAATAATCTTTGTTTGAACAATGTACAAAGAGAACTATTCTTGTGTTTAATGTATACACAACGTCTTAAGAATGCTGATGTTATATAAGTAGGAATAAGTGGAAACTTTTGCTCCATATTAGAATAATGAAAATGCTTCGTTTAATGAGAAAATCTTCTCAGCATCCAGATTCCAGAAGAGTAGGTGATCTTTTTTACTTTATTTTTTATTTCCAGTTCCGTTCAGTCTTTTGTGTACAGTTTTATGGGCTAATCTGCCATGTATGTCTGACCTTGTTAGCTACCTTCAATACAGGTTTTCGGTTAGAAAGGCCAAATATATATAACAGATTAGCCCAGAAAAATAACACAAAACAACTGTACATAAAATAATCTGAACCTATCATTTTTAGTTTCTTTTAAGGTTTTCATTAATATAATACCGATATATATTTTGATCTCAACCTTGAATTACGGATGAAAATGGTCAGATGCTATGTGTTCTCGATATTATTTTATGGAATGGAAGCAAGGAAGCGTTTGAGATGTGGATCTACAGAAGAATGCTTAAAATAAGCTAGATGGATAAAGTTAAGAATGAAAATGTTATGATCAATATTAGAATATGTCAAAGAACACACAATTACTAGATTTTCACCTACAATGGCACTGTTATTATGTTATTTTTCTTACCATTCTCTCCTTATTCATCATTATTCATATTAATATGACCAAACCACCTAAGTGATCCTTTCTTATCTTACTCACTATACTAACATCAGCTTTACATTCTTTCCTTATTTCTTCATTCTTTACTCTATCATAAATAGATTTGCCACATATACGCTTAAGTAATCTCATTTCCACTGCATACAGTCTACTTTCGTTCTTTGTCCAAACTTCACTTCCATACATCAGTGTCGGTACCAGGACTCCATTGTGCATCGCTAGTCTTGCGTCGGTTGACAAATTCCCGTTAGATATAATTCCATTCAAAGCACCGTTCACTTTATTTCCTACAGTCACCCTTATTTCGATATCATTCTCAGCTCATTATTATATTATAATAGAAAATATATGGAGGTATGGGTAATCACAGGGTTTACGACCTGTCTTCGACTGGCTATCACTTTATATAAGTATAACGTTCACCATTCTCACCCATCAATCTCCATATCTATTAATTTTTTTAAAGTTGTATATATGTTAATATGTGGAATCACTTCGAGTACCACTACACTATCGCCATCTATGGACTAAATTTGATCATTTATTTCCCTGAAACAGCATATATGTCACAATAAGAATCTAATTATTTTTTTGAAATTATTTAAAGCAATATTCTTACTTCAATATTAAAATAGCAACTATTTTTCAATCTATAGAATGTTACTTAAATGTATTATATTAGATGTATTATCTTTATGGCGAATCGGACCTTCATAAAAAAAAACAATTGTTATTAATACTTTTATCATTAAAGAGTCTCTGAGATGATTTGGACATGTGGGCTGCCGAAAAAGAAAACAAAATGATGAGTCTTGAAGACAACAAAATCATGGCGTGATCAGATATACCAGATATAGATAGATAGATAGATAGATAGAGAATGTATGAAAGTGAATGAGACAAGGATAGTACCTGTGCAACATCAGAAGATGGCTGCATTCTGTCATCTTGGAGAAATAGCGTGACGAGAAGTGATGTAGTTTAGTTAATTAAATTCAATACGTTCTGCTTGCATAATTTCATGTTAGCATATTCACAATCACATAGACATACCGTTCATTCGGTTACCAAGTAGTTTTTACAACAATTTAATATTATTAATTTTAACGTGTTATTCATGTTATTGTTAAATGGTAGTGCAAATTTTAATGCATTCTGGATACACATTTCATATGTTTTATTATTAATAATAATTATGCGTCATCTTCAATAATAAACTAAAATATAGACTATCGACTATATCACGGGGGGGAGGGTATGAGAGCGGTGTTAGGGAGAGGGGTGTTGGTTGTGGGCAAGGCTAATAAGGACAGGAGAGGAGATGTAATAAGGGGTGTTTTTATATGAAATACATTTATATTGTTAATATAAATCTCTATACTTTCTAGAATGTCTATTTTCTCTTTTTTTATCATTTTATCTTTCTTTTATAGTCATTGGGAGGTTTTGTATTATTGTGTGGAGTAATATTTGATGGCCCCCTGTCAAAAATAGTTTTTGTAGGTGGTATTTTGTGTAACAAAAGATCTTATGTTATATTAAATAGAATAACAATCACTTTGTATGAAACCACGAAATTTATTATACGTCAACCGGTTTTGCTTATCTCAAGCTTCATTAGGACGTATTTAAAACTGATCAGAAATACAAAAAGAGTACACTTATACATACATAAAGTGGAATATAGAATATAAAATTACATGTGAAAGAGAGAGATAGAATACATATATAAATAGATGGAACATTAAGTGATGGGAAAATACATTGTTGATGGATATTATATTGATTTTAAAGGAACTATACTTAATATGGAGCTAATTTTAATCCTGATATGATATGATATGTGAAACCGGTTGACGTATAATAAATGATGTGGTTTCACACAAAGTTATTGTTATTTTATTTAATATAATATGTCAAAGCACAAAGTGATTGCTTTCTACGAAAATATAGATCCAATATTTTATTGCTGTGATGAAGCAATAGACTTTGTCGCTAAACTAATTTAAAACATCGGTCTTCATCATTCCTTCTTCGTGTCAGTATTGACATATAGTGGCCTTAATCAGATTAAACTCAGCTTATAACGCACCTCCAGAAGTTCCAGTCCTGAATCGCCCTCACAGCTGGTCTCTCCAGCCAGATAACACTCTTCCATACAAATTTCGATCCAAAGTTATGCTCAAGATAATCTCACTTTCGAGGCTGTAACTTAAATGCAAAATATAGCTTAAGAATGGGAAAAATCTTATGTCCACTGCTGTAGATAACAGTGGCGGTCGGTGACTTTTTGTAAAAGGGATGCTGGATAATAAGTTTATACCTAGTAATGATTCAATTATACACTTACACAATTCAATATTTTCATTTACAGCGTTAGGTTAGGTTAGGTTAAGTAGTTTGGTGAAGTAGAAGAAGTATAAGGTTTGGTTAGATTAAGTAGGTTATTGAAGTAACCCTTTTATTTTCTGTACTTATTTTTCTAGTATTCAAGCCATACTGTCAAAAATACGTCACACAAAACAATCAGCTCGCTTCGTAATATGTATGCTATTCTATGCATTATACCCATAAGTATTAAAGTACGTTATGTGCTGTTAACGAATGCATATACAGTACACGAAGACCCTGACAGGCGCAACTGAATGCGAAAATCGAATACTTTCAAACTTTGTGGATACGGAACGAATGATAGAATCCACTGTTGCTGGTTTCATATATGTTCGAAAGTTAAGAATGTATATGTATTTAGACTCGCTCCGTGCGTGTGTATTATGACTGATCTCTAAAGGACAAGACGAATTTATTTGCAGCAGTGATGTTTTGGGCTAGAAACAAAAAGTCCAAAGAGATGCGGACCATCCAAAGCATGTATGAAGCGATCGCGCCTGATAAATAGATGCTGTTCACGAGATGAGTAACATCTTTCTCCAGCAATTCAATTCAATGGCGTCTATTTTACACCAGTCGCTGTTGCAGACTGTCCAAGTCTTCGCAGCATACATGAAGATTGAAAAGACAAGAATATGAACCAGTATAATTTTTTTTTTTTAGGAGAACACGTTCTCATTGTGAAGTTGTAAAAATATTATCGCTGTAGCATAGTTGGATAATGCACCTTCCCCGGTTAGGAAAGAGATCGCAACAACAATATTTTTTGATAAAATTGATTTTATATGTATATATTTTTAATTAATATATTTAATTCATATTTAGTATAATTTTAGTTGCTAGCTTGATATCACTATCTTTCCATATTCTCATAATTTGGTTCTTAGCAACCTCAGCTAGTTTTATGCGTCTTGGAATTTTCTGCTCAAAGTCACAGATATTTGTGAATGTCTCTACCATTTGGGAAGTTTTTTGTGATGCTGTGTTAAACAATACTACTTGGGTGTTTACGTTCAAATATAGTCACAAATATAGTCAGTTGGTCAGTTTATCAAAAACCCTGTTTAAGCCAAGCAAAACGATCCAATCGCTTCCAGGGTGTCAACTCGTACGTGAATTTTACATCATCCGGCCGTATTTCAAATAGATAAGAACCCAACAGGACATTTTTGTCCAGAGTGTGATGGCAATAATTTTAGTATAGTGAAAAAGTTTTGATTTTGTCCCGACTTACGTATGCAGATGATTATTCATCAAGTAACAGACAGAATATGAACCCGAAACATTTCCTATCCGGGGAAATGCGTTTCCATTTCGCAAATTTTCCCATTAAAGTTTCCGACAATTTTTTTACTTGTATTATGTAGTCTTATACATTTTTAAAACCTATCAATGTTATTTTATTTTTTATTTTTTTTATTTAATTTAGCGAAATACATTGGGAAAATAAATTCAATTTTAATATATGGTTACATACATCATATGGTTGCATACATACATGTTTTTTTTTTCGCTTACCTCTCCAAAAAAGAGACCAGCTCTTGTGCTTGGAGAGGGATTTACACTACAATAATTTTATATAATACCTTACATATTCTATTCATTGTCCATTTGTGTGCTTCTGAAGTATTCTGTAATACTGTTTATTGTCCAATTATGTGGTTTTGAAGTATGTATCAAAGAATCGTAAAAATCTTTAAACGAATCGCTTTTAGTGAAATAATGACCGTGGCCGCGAAGCGTCCACTACTGGCCACCAAGCAGCCATTAATTACCTGGCTCGTTGATTTCATAGCTACTGAGAATTTGAATCGCTGAACACCTTTATATAGCAAATAGCAATATTTGACAGCGACAAGAAAATGTTCATTAATAAGAAAAATACAAGTAAGCACGTATAATGAAGATATTTCTAAATTCTCAAAAGGAATGACACATTAAAAATATCTTACCCAAAATGCTACAGACAGTTCCAGCTCCAGTTTTCCAATTAGAGTGTTGTAGACATACCTGTAACAAATAAAAAAATGTACATTTATAAAATTGTAACTTCCAACAATGTGTCTCACAAATCTTCGTCCACCTTTCAATGAGACGTATCTCGATTCTATTGATTTTACAGCAGACGATATATTATTAACAAATTGTGTGAAATCTTTTACAGTTTTAAAAATAATGATTAAAAATTAATGACAATTTTATCGTGTTTCTAAAAATCTAAATCAGAATTATTCCATCACCGACAGTATTTTTTATAACATTTTTCAAGTATTGCTGCTGTTCAACTCACTTCTAAATGATTCGATTTTGAAGCAGAACCTTCTGATCGTGAATTTCGTCTGATAACTCGAGTCTTCGAGATTTGCAGTTGTAAAAGAAACAATCCTAGCTTTTGGGATCTTGGCCAAAAGGTTGGAATCGCCTATAAACAGACACTAAACTGTGTTTGTTTCGTAATCGTCAGGAAGAGTTTCAAGATATATATTCTCAAGAAGAATATTTAGTGTACCCTAATAACATTTCTGCTGTCATGGATGTACTTCATCATGAAGATAAATCTGCAGAGAGGAGACTGTTCATTGATTCTTCTAAAACTAGTCTAAAGGCAGTAACAGTAACAGATGTCAGAAACATTCGATAATATCAAAATACCCTTACACGAAATTCAATACAAAAACTGTTGGGCATTATGTAGTGATTTTAAAAGTTGTTCCCTTATTAATGGGTTTAAAGCTTGGCTACAAAAAATTTTGTTGTTTTTTTACGTGAATAGGACACCAGGGTCAGGACAAATCATCATGTCATGAAGGAATGGCCGAAGCGTCAAGTGCTTACGCCTGAGCAGAAAATTATTGCAACTCGGAAAAAACGTGGAGGTCATTTAAAAGTATTGTGCAAAATCGTGTTACCGCGACATTGTGGATGAACTATTACAGTCGTACAAGCATACGGGGTGTAATATGTCCATCAAAATTCATCTATTGCATTCACACCTGAATTTCTTTCCGGACAATCTCTAATGCTGGCAGATTATTGTTGGACGCTGAAGAGAGACGTTCCAGATGCCAAAAATATAAGGAAAATAACAAATACAACATTTTAGGTAATATCATAATTAATTATCTATTAACAAAGTTTGAAAAAAAAAAAAAAAATTAAAATAAAACACAACTTTGTTTACTTCACATTGCACTTCAATTAAAAACTAAAACGTTTTCGACGCTCAATGCGTCATCTTCAGTAATAAACTAAATCGTAAAACTACAAGATAGACTATCGACTACATGATGTGTGTGGTGGTATGAGAACAGCGTTGGGAAGAGGGAGGCTGGTTATGGACACGAGAGGAGAGATGTAGTAGGGGGTTTTTGTGTGTTAATTACATTTTTACTGTTAATATTAATCTCTATACTTTCTAGAATGTATACTTTTCTTGCCTTTTTGCATATATGTAGTACTTCTACGGTGGGTGATGGAGAATATCTAACTATATATTTGAATTTAGCGTGAAAAATAATATTAGAATCACATATGCTATGCACGCATGGTATTTTTAGTATTCCTCGGTGTAATCTTACCGATTTCTACAGTTTATTTTTGATTTATTTGTATTCTTTTGTATTTATTCCATACGTATTACTTTTTACTGTCATTTGTAAGTTTGACACATAGAAATACGAATAGTCATGTCAAAATGTTTTTATGTAGATTATAGAACTTTATTTGGATAAAATTCAGATATGCCTATTCGCATGAATGATGAACATCAGTCGTAACTTAATTTTAACAAAAAACGAAACACCCTTTTTTTAAAGATGAGTTATTGATGGAATCTATTGATAATCTACAGGGTCACTATTGCATAATGGTAACGCTCAGAAACGTAAAAAAATAAATGCTCAGTATGAATCTACAAATTATACACCTACTTGTATTTAGATTGGTATCTTGAATAAATTTTTTATAAATATTAATAAGATAAATAAACAATTGTTTATTTAAAAAAATATATTTTTTGTCCATTTTACATACATATTTATATGGACGTACATTATCACTAAAATAGTCGGTTTTTGAGTAAAATTCATTAAAAAAAATTGAATATTTTTTTAGGAATCGCAGCTTCTATCTATAACAATAAACATCTCTAGAATACTGTAAAAAATAAGGTATATCCTTTTAAATAAAATTATAAATTTAATTCCCAGTTCACTCGAGTGAAAACTGATACCGTAAATAACGTTATTAACTGAAAATTGTAACTGATATTTTCTATCCACCATAATAAATTGCTTTTAATAAAAAATTGTGTTACCTTTTACATATACTAGAACGAAATGGACAGATACTGTTATAGTGAGTCGTCGCGAGCAACGATAGGCGCACCTGAACGCATCAAACAATACTGAGAAACGCCGATTCACACCAGTGATTCATGAACGCAGCCGAAGAGACTACTTCCTCATTGGTTCCTGCCTCCATTTATTTAACAGTAGAGTAATTTATCAATTATAAATTCAGTATACAAAGTGGGTATGTTCTATTATCATTACCTTTTCTGCCATTACTATATGTCATCCTCTCATACAATAATCGAACAGGCCCAACGACATAATCAGACGAATATTGATTGGTATATGAAACCACACCAGGATGATAACGCGACACACCACTGTATCATGAAGAGAAATTTAAACTTACTAGGGATACTTGACTCGAAAATAATATTGCACAGGCTTTGTGGAGCCAGTTCACCCACACTGTGGAAGCTCAAAATCGAAGGCCACGGGGTCTTTGTTTATGAGTTTCTAGATATAATATAATATGTAAGTAGTCTGTTCCTGAACTGGTGACATCATTTTTCTGCATGCAGTTCTTGACTACACAGAAAGTAATTCAAAAATTTAGACCCATAGTAGAAGTGATACATATTTATCTTATTCCAGTGACAAGTGCACCAACGTAATAAATAATAATAATTAAATAAATTAATGAAAGTGGTTCACACAAAATTTGTTTTTTTTTTTGCTATCAGTTTTAACTCCAGATCATAGTTACTTCTACTCTATTGTTTGATGGCCCATAAAGAGCCTTGGCTTGATCTACAACGCCCGAATTTTAATACAGTATTTACACAATGTTTAATGTTATCCTATATACCTATTACATTCCTCCATATTAACACTTACAGCCCGGTATGTTAAAAAAAAACACGTCCGGTAGAGGTGGGTCATTTTAGACCCATTTAAAGTTTTCGGTTTTTCGATCGTTTTGTGGGGGATTTTTTTATAAATATTTCATTTTAAATATGATTTAATGAAAAGGCTTAATGTGTCATAATGTTTCTGCTAAAAAATATTACGAATAATGTACATATTCTCACGCATCAACAGACGCCCTATACAGCCAAAATACAAACATCCACTGAGCATGTGATCTGCTCGTCGGAACCCGAACAGGTAGTGTCATAAAACTTACAAATAGGCGCAACGCCCCTCAAATAGTTATATTACTAGGGGCCCGCTAGACGAAATTAACTCAAAACAAATACATGGACGCATACCTGGTATCATTTATCTACCCGGTCACAATTTTGACAATATATGTTTCGGCGTGAGCACTGTCCGACTGTCTTAGCTCAATTTTTGAGCGTTTTTTCACATTTTTATCAATAACTCATTTGAATCTCGTCGAATACCCTTTATTTGTATCTCAAATTATTTGAAAATATTTAATAAAAGATTACCTAGAAGGAAAAAACGAATATTTATAGCGTAATTCATATTTTTACAAGCACCCGGGTCAAATCTGACCCACCACCATAGAGTATGTGTTATACAATAAAATATTTCATTCAATTTAAATTAATTTGCTATCGCACGTATTAGTATATTTTCACAATAAAAATTCATATAAACAATTTATATAAAAATTGATAAACAATAATTGTACATATTTTCGTTGATTTTTTATAAAAATTTTGAATATAGAATAATTAATTTCCTATCACTGTTGACGGGCTAATAACGCCCAGGATCGCGAGCAGATCGCACTATAGAAGCAGACTAAAGAACTACAAAGCTCAAATATGAACTGATATAAAAACTAGTATTTTAAACCCGTCATAGAATGTCGCTTTTCCTGAATTGGATCATCATTAACGTTAATTAAATACCACTAACATTTATTGATAACTAACGTATTAAAAAATTAAGAAAAATGATTTGAAGTATCTTTGAAAAACGATTATTAAAAGCAGAATATCTATCTACGTGTCTAAAAAATATTCATATCAGAAAAAATACTATTGCTATAATCACTAATATTCAAATTTTTGACAATATAAATTGTCATTTTTGTTAAAAGTGTAATTTCTTTATCTGTTTATTTTTTTTTGAAACACATATTTTAACTATTTATATATATCTTTATATGTAAATAGTTAAAATAATATTGACTTATTTTAGTCAAATAAAGAACATAAAATGTATTTTATTTAAAATTAAAGTAAGTTTTTATTTTAAACAAGCTATCGAAGCAATACCTTGCAATAAGTCAACGCGTTCGGTGTCTCCACCGCGCGCATGAAACCACCTATGCCTCCATTGTTAAACACGCCCCAACACTCGCTCAATCCAACCCCAATTGCCGGATAAATTGAAATTTACCACACATCCGCCGAGAAACATAAACAGTAATTGTGACGTGTGCCGGATAGACTCGTACTCTCTAGTCAACGGCCTGGCTATAAAACAAAACCTAGTTTATAGATTTTAAGATAGATGGCGGTGAACCCCATTTGCAAGCAACGCCAGCTTAACCCTACCTACCCAAACCCAAATCGTTTGTTCATTTTTGTTTATTATTCTTCCTCTTCAATTACCCTGTACTCTATATCGAGCCACGGCCTCCTGAATCTTGACGACTTAACCCTTCCTGCAAAAAAGTGAAGATGAAACTTTTGTAAAACGAAAGCTAAAAATTAAGGCTGTAATTTCACACTGTGGAAATGCATTTTGGTGAAAATATGTAAAAGCAATATTGGAGCTCGTTTCTTTTTAAACAAATTGCTTTCGACTCCATGTTGATAGGATAAATACGAGATGACATATTTTAGTTTTTTAAAACCTTTTACATTGCAAAATATGCTACGCCCCTTAAAACAAATATGGCCTCCACGCAAAAACTAAAAACTATATAATTAAAATAATAATAATAATGGATAATTTGTACAGCGCTATTTTCGTAAAAACTTTTACTTCGAGGGCACTCTATACGTAAACTGTTTATAGTTCTACAATTATCTTTGTATTTTTAGATTAGTAAAATCAACTATTACAATCTAGTATTTTAAATTGTTAACTTTGTTTTATTAACCACTTAATGAATTAAAATACATATTAATAGCATATTTTAATGCCTTAATAAAATGTTAGCACCACTCAAACAGCACGAAAAACTACCAGCTACTACATTAGTCTACTGACAATGCGATCTTTGTCGTAAAGAAAAATGTGCGTGCTTTTTAGATTTAAGCAAAGCCTTTGACCGTGTCAGATACGACAAATTATGGACGAAACTGCGCGAGCGAAACGTTTTACAACCAGTTGTAGATATACTTGACAGGTGGCGCAGGCAGCAAGAGAACTCAGTGCGGTGAGAAAGCGCCGACTCCGAGCCATTTTACCTGCGCACTGGGGTGAGGCAGGGCGGGTACATGTCACCAATTCTCTTCAATATGTACATGGAATTGAGCGAGCGACTATCTGATGCAAAAATTGGCTGCCACATGGGCGGGACAAATGTGAACCACAATAGTTATGCCAATGATATGGTTATACTAGCGCCATCTATAAAAGGGATAATAAAACTTTTATAGATATGTGAAACATATGCCAGTGAACACAATATTTCATACCATGCCAACAAATCGGTCATAGTGGCGTTCAAATATGGAAAAGGGCTAGATAATATCCCTCCCGTGTGGTTGGGCGGAACGAATTTGAGCGTTCAAAATAAGGTCAAATACCTTGGCCATATATTCAATGAAGATGGACATGACGATGATGACATAAAACGGCAGATGAGACAGTTGAGCGTTCGTGCAAATATGCTACCGATGCAGTAAGGAGGTGAAGAGCTAGCTCTGGTCGAAATACAAGCAAGTGACGTATAACCGTCTCCGAATTCAGTACAACAACTCATAAAGAATACTGTTTAGATTGGCACGTTATTGCAGCGCATCTACAATGTTTACCGAAGGCCGTATACATGGATTCGCTCCGCTTCTGAGACATCGAGTTACGGGCGTAAATCTGCGGCTGGAGCTCAGCACCAACTCTCTAGTGCAAGCGACACTTTCATGGAAACCTGGTTCCCTGACCAGAGTATGGCGATGCCTACAGAATGGCTACATATACAATAATGGTCGTGACTGAAGTAGTTATATATGTAATATTTATGTTTTGTGTGTATATATATGTGTGAACTTTTTACTTTTTTTATTTTTATTTATTAATTTTTTCCTTAGTTTTCTTTTTATTTTTATTTAACATAATATATATTATCTTTATGCCGAATCGGGTTAAAAAAAACCTGATCACGCTGGAATTACTATTATTATTATTATTATTATTATTATTAACATGGATAAATATAAATAAGTGTTTTCCGTATTCATCCAAAGCGAATAACGTCATTTTCACATGTTCACGTCCAAATTCCTCTCCTCCATACATTTTCTCATGCTCATCTTCAGTGTGACTTATAACCCTGACACCGCTTGGTGTCGCTTGATCAATATCATTTGGTTGAGCTCGACATCGCGATACCATTCACCTCCAGTGCGGTGGAATACTGTTTTGTGTGATCATTGTGGCTATTGTTCGTGTGTGCCGTGGGTGAACAGTGACACCACCATCTTCAATCGGAATATTAACGGAGCCGCTAGGGATTTTGGAGGCGTCATACTTGAGGTAAGGCGAGCAGTCCTTCTAAATCGCGGTCCCCGAGATCGTTGGTCCTTCGAAAATCCCTATCACCTCATAAACCTCTTCCTTCATCCGTCTTAAAAAAAAATTAATTTAATTAACGTAAAAATTAGAGTGTTAAAAAGTTAAACAATGACGTCACACACGAGGGGTTTGTACAGTACCAGTTATAAAAACAGGATTAAGTAATTTATGAATAATGCATCACAATATCAATGCCGAAAATAACTTTTATCAATCGCAAGACAGTAGAATATTGCATAAGAAGATTATACTTATTTACACCCTATCCTGGAATCATTTTGAGAATTGTTTACACTCATTTAGATTCGTCAATATTACTTTAAATTTTTTTTTTATTACATTCAGTTATTAAAACATCTTAATTGATGCGAGACTCGTTATCACAATAAATTCAGAGGGCAACCAGAGAGAAGCTGTAGAAAACATGCACTCCCAAAAGGCTAGGGTAGACGTCACATTTATGTGTTGCAGTCGCAGAACTCGGTCACAGTCCGGCAGAAATTCACGCTGTTCAGGTCGCAAGAAGAGCTCCTCCTAGCAACCCCCAGCGGGGAGACCCACACCCTAATAAATACCTGTAAATGTCCGAGATTATAGTGTAATGTCTAAGAAGAAGAATTTTCTTGTTCGAAATATTAATTTAAACTTAATCTTGTCTGGAATCAAACCGACGACCATAAAGCGAAGTTCTGCAACATTTTTACATGATTTTCAGATACGAAATAAATTTCCCTGAATTTAAATTAATGTTATTTTAATATGCAAATTAAAGTATAAACCGATCCGCGTTATGGTAATATTAGACGAGATTCTGCGAAATAATTTCACCCAAATCCGATTATGGCACATGTGTTTCATTTCCAGTTTAAAAATGGAAAGAGGCTTCTTTTAAACTTTATTTAAACCGCCCCTACCGACGCGGCGGGGTACGAAAATACTGTCAGATGAATATGAATGACACTGGTATTATTCCTATTCCTGACGAATTTCCGATGAAATTTTACGTATACAATACGTATAAAAACTTAATTCGCATCAATACAAACAGGGCTACCACAAAATATTTCCGTCTATTTGTTCAATGTGGCGTAAAATTCATTCTATTATTTAATCCCACGTATTAATATACGTTTATTTATATTTCAGATAATGTCCCGTAACGAGAAGTGTCACCTGCGCAAATATTAACACTTTTAACCATTCCGTTACTGTGTCAAAAAATATTCGAATGCGGGGTATACGGTTACCCCATATTGATTTTGTATTACACAGTTTAAGAGAAGAAAATTGAGATTATTTGTATTACTATTTAAAACAAATTAGATGAATTATTTAGAAAAATATACACAAAAAAATGTGTCTATCAAAAAAATGTTTGATTACTATAATAAGATAATATTAATAATATCTCAGCGATAAATATAATATAATAAAAATAATGTTGTTAACTAGTGATGGTAAATCGTTATTTAAACCGATTGGATAAGTATGTGATTGTGTTTGATTGGTAACTGATTATTTGTAATTCATAGTTCAAATACGATTTAACCATCACTATCACTAACGCTATGAAATATTTTAAAGTGTGCCTATACGTGCGAAAGAGATGACAACGTTTATCAGTTTCACACGCACAGGTCACAGGCATGCACCGTTTCACCAAGAACATACACTTGTGAACAGTTGACCTGTGCGTGCGAAAGAGACAGAAAAAAAAAAAGAAAAAACACTTTATGCAATATATAAATCTTAAACCTATAATTTTATTTTTAGATTATGAAGAAATAGATGATGGAATAAAGAAATATTATTAATTATCAATTTTTGTTAAATTGTTTTTGTTTTATCGAAATTTTTATATTTTGAGGAAAATAAAATCCACTTTAATATGGATAAGTAGATAGTTTTAAATGTATTATATTTGAATACGGTTACTAATTTTCTTATTTTTGTAAAATAAAAAGCTTTTAAATTTGTGCTGATTTATTACTATAGAATATTTTTTTTATTAAATAGAAATGCGTACAAGAAAACCAGGTCACATCAGTATTCTTACTATTTTCTAACTAAGCTAAACTATAGCTATGAAAATACTGTAAATATAAAATAACTTACTGGTCTTCTGAAATAGGCGTGAACCCCCGACCACTAGATCACTAGGCCAGCGTCTTAACCACTATACAAATTCGCTACTATTTTTTTATTTTCCTTTTATCTTATTAAGTTGTTTTCTTTATCAAAATACATTTATCGTTTTTCAGAAAAATAACAAATTCTATCCTGACAAAACAATCGTAAACCAAATATAAAAACAATATACACAAACTTTATCACCCTATTTATATTATCAAATCATTTTGTTGAAAATTATTCAAAATTATTTAAATCAAATTCATGTCGAATACGGTATTGATGTATTTAAATAAATAAAAATTGAGAGAAGATTGTAACGTTGTTTATTTACAAACATATCAAAAAATTAAGCTTATTAAAAAAAAATCTATATATTGAATAAATTCAGTGAAACTTTTTTAACCTTTCCATTACGGTAGCAAAAAACTTCGATCTGTTCCACTGTGGGGTATCAAATGACCCCACAATATTTCTAGTATTTTTTTTAGAAAACTGCATATTTCCAAGCAGTATTGCTACAGATAAACGGTAAATAAAAACATATCATGCATGTTGAAAATTGCTATATAATTAATATATAAGTATGTTGATTTATAGAAAAAAAATTGTTTTATAAGATATTAATGTTATTTATCTGTTTGAAGGAACGCAAAGAAATGTTTAAATATTAAGTGATAACTTTCAAAATTATTTCATCTTATCGCAATTTTTATGAAAAAATTGTCATTTTATTATTAATTTATAAATTAGATTAGATTATCTTTAAAACCATAACTTATATAGAACCTTTATTTACACTAAAGCAAAATTGATAAACTGAATATGTCATAATATAGTATAGGCATTGTAATGAATACCGTGACCATTGAATTAATTTTAGTGTATTAAAAAATATACTTCATTTGGAACATCCCTGTACATATGGAATATAATTTTTTATGATCTTGAAAGCACAATTACTTTACAAATTACGTAAATAAAACTGATAAATTTGCAAGACAATATAATATTTTTTTATGGTTTTAAAACGCTTCGTATTTACGCAAACAAGCGATTTTAATTAATATTTAGTATTTACTTACATGCTATAGGCACATTCTATAGTAACACGCTATTTAAAGTATTGTACAAAAATACAATAATTTATTACTAAATAATATTTATGTCGGTATTATTAATGAATAGACATCAAATTCGTGAACTACAATTTTTCAGAATTAAATTTCGATATATAATATAATGTATATCTTTATTATCCTTACTTATTCTAAAAATATGTTTCAAATTTCATAGGTTTTACACTGATCTTAAAGGAAAACGTTTTCTTCAATACAGAACATTTTGTGTGCGTCATTTTGTAATGTGACGCAGTTTAATATTCCGTATACACATTTATAACACCGGTGTCTTTTAAACATATCAAAATACTTCGTAATTATGAAACAAACAGATTGAAAGACGGCAACGTGATGTTTTTAAATTGATCACATTAAATAAAAGCAACAAACGAATCTGCCACAATAATTTTGAATATAGAATATTTTATATTCCATTCTCACTTACGCACGCATATGACTGATACAACAATATCTGTGTAATGAAGCTCAAGAATTTTATATTCTTTGACAGGTTGTGTTTAATGGTAGAAAACCAACCGTGTAATTGGTTTTACGTAAAAAATAATGTTCTTAATATTTATGTGATATGGAATTTAAATTAACTGTTAGTTTCATCTTAAAAGAGTTACTTCTAACTAAAATATTTGATAATTAGGAGAACTCATTCTTATTGTGAAGTTGTAATTATTCAGAACATAGGTCGGTGATATAAGGTAGATGGCTCTTTCAAATAATGGAACGATTAAATGTATTAATATCAAAAAGGTAACATAGGTTCGAAAATTTGTCGCTAAAAATATTATCGCTGTAGCATAATCGGATAAAGCACCTTCCCCGGGTAGGAAAGAGATCTAGGTTCGAATCCCGGTGGCTCAACAACAACATTTTTCGATACAATTGATTTTATATGTATATCTTTCTAATTAATATATTTATACTTTTAAAATTAGCAATATTTACTTTGTGGTTAAAATTCATATTTTAATTTATTATCTTTGTTTTATTAACCACTAAATTGAGTTTCAAAAAATACCATTTACCATGGCAATACCAAGAAAATGGTATTTTTCGAAACCGGTAGATGTATTTAAACTCAATTTAGTGGTTAATAAAACAAATATTTAAAATAATTGTTTACTCGTCAACATACTAATAATGTTGTCTATTTATATATTTTATCGTTTTTTTCGGCGTAGGCGGGCGTAATTTTTTCCTATCAAAAATATCACAAAGCTATGTTGTGAATAATTACAACGTCACAATAAGAATGTGTTGCCCTAATAATTATCGATTAGCAAGGTGAGTCGATTTCCTGTCTCTTTTCCCACGAATCTGATTCATTACCTTGTTCGAAACTAATTTGAATTAAATCCCAACCCACCCATTTTCCTTTCAATTTCCCTGAATTTCCTCAGGGGTCGGAAAAGCCCGAGTTTGTTCAATATTATTTCCCGATTTATTAATTGATTATAATATGTTTCACTAGCCAAATATTTACGGTTATAAATGACGTAGTGTGTGTACAAAATATTAAATTGATGAATAACAATTACACTGGTAATAAAAAGTTGCGATGGCTGTAGCCCTACGCGTATCGGATATCCGAATTGTATTAAAATAATCTTATGCGTAAGCACGCTTCCGCCACTGACCCCTCCTCCGACAGCCCTCCAGGGGGTAGTACGTAAACGTATTGTGTATAAGATTAATACTAAACAAAACAAAAAATATAATAGCGCCTTTCTCCCATAAAATTTGACAAAAAAGGGTAAACAATACTTTTCGTAATGACGTACGCGTGTATTGTAAGTAAAAATGAACAATTATTTAAATAAAATATAACTTGTGAGTTATGCAGTAAAAATTGTAAATGAATATTGCGTGAGAAAATATCGTGATTCTCTTGTGTATCTACTCACCCTTTTTTATGTCTTCAAATCTCGTAAGTAGCTTATTGGTGTAGTGGTCTAATAATCGAGTTGTCGGGAGTTCGCGCTTCGTTCCAAGACACCAGCAAGTTAGTTCTATTTTTATAATACAAGCATAGTTTGCAAATGGTAAGAATATTGATTTGACATGTATTTCATGTAGGCATCTCTATCATTTATTTTAAAAGAAGAAAAAAACATATTTGAAGTCAGAATAAAAGTTTTAGTTTACAAATCACATCTCATACTACAGATACATAATAAAGGGTACGGTAGAACCGTCTAAGCGGTTAAGAAGAGTCAGGGTTTCGTAGATGACACCATTTCAGTAGCCAACATGGTTTGGACCGGAGCACATCGGGGCTATGTGATCGCGATGCATAGAGTATTCTTCAAGAGCGACGAGGCACATTTTCACCACAGTGGAACTATGAATAAGCAAATTGTCCACTTCTGGGCTGAAAATAATTACCAAATTATTCACGAAAGACCGCTATATTCCCCTAAACTAACGGTGCAGTATACCGTATCACAATTTGGTGTGATAGGCCCGTACTTCTTTGATGAAGAAGACGTAACAGTGACCGTGAATTCCGAACGTTGTGTCTCAATGTTACAAAATTTTCTGCAGCCCAGAATGGAAAAGATTATTGAAGTAGAGACTTATGGTTCCAACAGGATGGAGCTACAAAATCACACAGTTCGAAATTCTCTCAATATTTTAAGAGAAATGTTTCCCGGACATCTGAGAGGTGATGTGGGGTGGCTTGCGCAGCCACCAGATTTCTTTATTTGAGGATATCTGAAGTAAAAGGTGTTTAAACGTCGCCCTCACACCCTACTAGAGCTAAGGGAGCGGATTATCGAAGAAGTTAACACCATACACCGCGATATGTTTGAACGAGCTATACAAAACTTCAGAGATCGTCTCCAGCAATATGTTGCTGCTAACTACCGCTATCTTGAGGACATTATTTTCAAAACTTAATGATTATAAATGGTAAAGTACCTACTGCTAACTTCTGAAATAAATACTTTTTTTTCTATATACTCCCATTACTTTTTAATAACTCCTCAAAACTGCTTAATCAGTTCTGCCTCAAAAAGAAAAAATAAATCATTTATATATAACATAACATTATTCTTTGATTAAATAAAAGTTATTGTTTCCTGATTGATTACATATCATTTAAATACTCTTCTACGTCTCACCTCAATCGCACATTAACTGATACAGTCCCAAAAAGGAAAAGGTCCAGATTTGAATACCGGTAGCAATTAAAACATTTTATCCATAAACACATTTTTTCTGTAAATCTTTAAATTTGTATTAAAAATACCACAAAACTGCGTTCTGAAAATCTGCAAGTTCTCAATAATAATGTAATAATAATCCTTTAAACAAAGATAATTATTGTCGATTAGAAAGATATACATATAAAATCAATTTTATCGAAAAATATTGTTGTTGCGCCACCGGAATTCGAACCCGGATCTCTTTCCAAATCGGGGAAGGTGCATTATCCAACTATGCTACAGCGACAAATTTTCGAACCTGTATGTTACCTTTTTGATGTTAATACATTAAATCGTTCCATTATTTGAAAGAGCCTTCTACCATATTTTTACGGAATCTCAAATACCTTTGAGTACAATACTATACTATACTACAACGTTATTATTAAGTGAACACATTCTTATTGTGAAGTTGTAATTATTCAGAACAGACGGTCTGTGATATTTTAAATGTGAATTTGTCGCTAAAAATATCGTCACTGTAGCATAGTTGGAATTATATATCAATTTTATATGTATATCTTTCTAATTAATGTATTTAATTCATATTTATCCAGTTTAGTATATATGTAAGTTTATATGTACACTGAGTTTACAGCACCGAAACGCGCGTTTTTATTTTAGCACCGCAAGGAAAAGGTTAAGTCCACTTTGTGGCAAAAATATCTTTGCCACTTTGTGGCGTTCAATTGAATATGCAAACCTCCAATAACGGATGTTATTCATTCCATGCGCGCCGGATTTTAGAGTGGGCAGTCATAAAC
The DNA here is from genome assembly GCA_031772225.1 of Eubasilissa splendida. Taxonomy (NCBI): domain Eukaryota; kingdom Metazoa; phylum Arthropoda; class Insecta; order Trichoptera; family Phryganeidae; genus Eubasilissa; species Eubasilissa splendida. The sequence goes on along the minus strand of CM062866.1, from coordinate 5,562,990 downwards.
AGGTTGAAACGCTCAAACTTTTAATCAGACTTCCATTTCAAATGAATTGGTTCAAATAGATTCGAGCGGTCCAGGGCACGAGCGTTTCGAATCGCTTTTCCGGAGCGATTTCCAAGGATGGGAAAAGTTATTCGATTCGACCAAAGTGAAATGCCAATGAAAGCAACTTCCCTGACGAACTGCTGATTGGAAAGAAAAGATTTTTTTAAGAGTGATGGAGATCTTTAAAAATAAAATTGACTCGAAGTTTATTAATTTGTAGACCGATCTCGCCATTATTTAACGTACTGTAGATTAATTATTTATCGTACTGTAGATAAATTATTTATCGTACTGTAGATTAATTATTTATCGTACTGTAGATTAATTATTTATCGTACTGTAGATTAATTATTTATCGTACTGTAGATTAATTATTTATCGTACTGTAGATTAATTATTTATCGTACTGTAGATTAATTATTTATCGTACTGTAGATTAATTATTTATCGTACTGTAGATTAATTATTTATCGTACTGTAGATAAATTATTTATCGTACTGTAGATTAATTATTTATCGTACTGTAGATTAATTATTTATCGTACTGTAGATTAATTATTTATCGTACTGTAGATTAATTATTTATCGTACTGTAGATTAATTATTTATCGTACTGTAGATTAATTATTTATCGTACTGTAGATTAATTATTTATCGTACTGTTAGTCTGTAACGTTTTATTTCCCCCAAAACTTATTCTAATTGTAAATAGTTAATTTATTAAAAAAAAACATAATAATTCTATAATAATAAAAAGTAAGTGTGAGAACTGTCACTTTGTAAATGTACGTGCGTGTGTGTGTGTGTCATGAAAGTGAGTGGATGAGTGGAGGGGGACAAACATTATAAGAGACCGTCTCAGGGGGAACAGCTCTCTTCCATCACAGCTTCTTCTGATAACTAGTCTAAAATAGTCTGTAATAAACGTATTATATTTTTACCCGGAAAAATTTATCACAGTAAGTAAGAGTAATAATTTTTTTTTATTTGAGTTTTACCATTACCTACGCAATATATTTAATGTCGTTACTTTATTGAGCTCACCTTAATTTCTGTATCTTCCATTTTTTTTCAAATATCTGACATATTTCTTTGTTTACTATTTTCACAAAAATATACCTGCAGAACAAAAAGGTCGTGTATACATTTTCAAAGAAATTTGACATTTCTCTTCAGTGAAATGTGTGAATTTTTCATTTGTGGTAAACATATAACTGCTTTAGAACTGTATTTATAAGATGATGATACAATTAAATTCAAGAGATTAAAAACTTGGCATTCGGACCCTGCAATAATTCAAAAAATCTAAGTGATCCCTTTTTTGGAACACTGTTTAGTTTTGACTAACAGAAAAAATATTTAAAGTGGAATAACTTTTATTAAATAAAGGGTGTCCAGCGCAAAATTTTCAGGTTTAATATTAAATAAAAAAAACTACAATGTTATTCTCATATTTTATTTATACAAAATTGAGTTTAACGATGCTAATTTAACGTTTTATAAACAATATCGTCTAAATGCCGTCCATTTCTCTCAAGACCACTCTTGCAATCGGACAGCAACTTCACGGCAGATATTTTCTTGTGGGCCCTGAATTGTACAAGGATTGTTGCTGTAAACTATCAACTTAAGGTATCTCCATAAAAAAAAGTAAAGAATAGTCATCTTCGTTGAGAAACTGCACGATTTGCAGTTTGAAACTGTAGTTTCTATTTCAAAATAAAGTGCACTGTTGATTTTTTAACTCCAGTACAGGCTGCAATCTTCCTTATCGATTTACGCGGATTCCGCATAATTTCACGTCGAACTTGAGCCACATGTTCTGTCGTCTCTGCAGACGTTGATGGTCCCGGAGATTTTTGGTTAACCAAACATCATGGTTAACCATTGTCCCTTCTTGTCTGAACTTTTAAATCCAACACCAGATAAGTTGAGTGCTCGGCCCATCACTTACTCGTCAAATATTAAAGTGAGAACAAAAAGCGCGACGCGCACGAACCAATCAATCACCGCACGTTAAATATTGCTCATCCACGATCGCGCGGTACGCTCCCGACCAGTGACTCATTGCGACTGGCAAATCAGCAAATCGCGCGCGTCGAACAACACCGCTTCCACTTACCTCACCCTAATGGCTTACGAGCAATTACAATTTAATCTTGAAATTTTTCCGCTGAACACCCTATACATCGAAGCGTTAGTATATAGAGTGAATCCAGTTTTACATATAAAGTTGTTCTAATCTTCTGAAAATTCCACTTAGTTCGATTGCTTCGCAACCCAAGAGAATTTATCTTATTTAATTAAACATCATAAAGAAGGTAGGTACCCAAACGGCGAAACATCTATCTTTGAAAATATATTAAGTTTTCGGTTAAAACACTTTCCCATTTTCTCTTGAAGAAATATTTTTCGCACCAATCTTACAAATAATACTATAATGCCTTATATTCATCACAAATGAAAAATGAATAGGAAATTCATATATTTCATTAACGAGAAGTGTTCAATCACTTTGAACGTGCATGTAAACTTTTTGGTTAGGTAGATATATTTTTTCAAAAGAGTAAACAAAATATCTACTGAATTATGCTTAAATATTGAAACATTACTACGCTGATATGAAGTAATTTATATTAATAAGATTATTACAAACGTGAATAACAATTATCTGAGATAGGGTTCTTTAGGGTATGGGTATCTCGCTGGGGGTTGCTGGGATGGACGATTCCGGTAAAAGCAGTGGCCAAAGAGACCTAACGGAGCATTCCACTGGCTCGCCCTCGCACCTCTTGCGACCTGGACAGAGTGAATATCTGCCGAACTGTGACCGAGTTCTGCGACTGCAACACGTACGTCTTGTACTCACTGATTTATTTACTTCCGTACAAAACACTTGATTATCTGTTTGATTGTAATGTTGTTATATACCTATATTTTAAAATAAATAAAAAATAAAAGAGCGCAGAAAGGTTTGAATTTAAATCTCTGTTTGTTTTCGCAATCTCATACATTAGCTTTTGTTCTTTATCTCCTTTCTTTTGTGTTTATTAATTGTACATTTCGTGTTTCTATAGTAATGTGTGTGGAACCGAAAAAAGAAGTTAAAACTTCTACAACGGTTCCGGGAAAGGGTGCGTCCCCCCCTTCTAGCGCCCCTTTATTGCAACACATAAATGTGACGTCTGTCCTTGCCTTTTTGGGGTGCATGATTTCTATAGCTTCTCTCTAGCTGCCCTCTGAATTTATTGTGATAAAGAGTCTCACGTGAAATTGTACAGGTATGGCTCTGGTACGATGATACCGGAGCCAACCGATAATGGTATTAAGATGTTAATAACTGAATGTAATAAAATAAAAATAAATATAAACTTTGACCAATTGTAATCATAAAGAAAAGGGGAAAAAAAAGTTAATATCATGGAAAGCCATAAGGTTTTAGTAACTGCCGGAACATACTAACTGCTCTAAAAATATAGTCCATAAACAAGCTCTAAGATTTCATAAAATATTGCACGCGTTGCATTGTTGAGTGGAATCGAAACAAGAGTAAACAACTCACAAAACGATTCCAAGATAGGATGAGACCCTTGAGGTTTCCTTCACAAATGTATTGACGTCATTAAAATATTGTATCTAAATAATAATGGTAATTCGGTAACTATTAATGGCGACCACTATCATCACGAATTGGAAAACTTATTCGTGTCCGAAATGGATAAATTGAGCCTGCAACACATGGGAGGCCAGCTATGCTTAAAACTTTTCGAGAAATGTGGTGATATCGACTGGTCTTCTTCATTACCTAATTTGATGATTTTCTGTGGAAGAACGTGAAAAGGAAAGGCCTACGCCAATAAGCTAACAACAATTCCGATGCTACAGGACAATATTCTAAATGCAATTGTTATTTGAAGAATTAAATTATCAGCAAAAATGTTGACTATCTCCGCATGTTCATTCCCCAAAGAATGAATTCTTGTACTACGGAGTTAGTTGTGCATGAGTTCTGACATTACCACTGTAATAAAACAACGCATTGTGTCTCGATGACCTCAATGGTGCATGAAAGTCAAGCAGACTAACAATCTGGGGGCAATCAATTATACCATTGATGATCCTGTATAGAAATATAAGGTCGGTCATCGTACGTCTCACTGATAAGTTTAACAATTTCAGACGGCTAAGGAGATAATCATAATTGATATCCTCAGAGCGTATATTTAATTTGAAATTAATAAATCTTAGAAACTTTCTCTGGATTATTTCAACCGCCGTCGAGTATACAATGATATGTGGAAACTATAAGACTGAATTATATTCTACCTAAGGTCTGACCAGAAAAATATGAAATAATGAAAAATACAGTTAAAAGAGCACACATTTTTTTGCTGCCAGAGGCGGCTACTTGGCCAATATCATATTCATTGCGTAATTGTTGAATTCGTAACGTAAACTCGGATCGACAGGATTTAAATGAACGAATTACGCGAATATCCGGGTAGCGTCCCGCAGAATGGAATACGACAATTTCGGTCGTAAATCGGAATCACCGCAAGGTATGAGAAGGAAAGTAGGGAAATCTTGGTATATGATGAGGTCGGCGAGGGGATAGGGGTACCAGTCGAAGGACCAGTGATCTCGGGAACCGGAATTCGGAAGGACTGCTTGCCTTACCTTGTATATGATGGCTCCATCACCTCTGCACTTTCCGCTGAGATCACACAAATAGCATACGGATGAGCAGATCTCCACTTCCAATTGAAGACGGCGATATAATAATTTCACCCACGGCACAAACACGTGATCAAAACACAATATCACAAAATACAGTGCTGGTGCACTGGAGCTAACAAGTTCACACCGCAAATGCTATCGCGATATCGAAATCGAACAAATATCGGTCAAATTGACGTCTGCTGACGTCAAGATCACAATTCACACTGACAAGACGAGCATGAGAAAAGGGATGGGTGGATATTTGGATGCGGAATTTTGTTAATAACAACGGTTGCTACTGATTCGAAAGACGCGCCAAAAGGGTGTTTTACGAATTTGGAATAATTGTAATAAACCATATAAACGGTAAATAAGAACAAAATTGAAGATATTTTTCAATAACATTCACCCTGTATATATCATGTGACGCATTTAAAACACGTTAAAGAAGACGTGCACAGTATTGTGCTATGTACTCATAATTGAATTTTATCGTTATCTAATAACACGCGTTTTAAGGTACTGTATAACGCCCTATTTATGTCACGTCCGCCACAAGAGTAAATAGCACTTAAACCAAGGATGTGCCTCTATAAGGACACGGTGAATATTTTAGGAATCTGAGTAACAGATTCCTAAATAATAATGTGTAATAACCTGAGTTTTTATTGACTGCGCACATTCTGAAATCTTAATACATAACCTCCACGCATCTTTCTATAATCAATCAATTAAAATCATATGAAGATTGAAAAAACCAACACCTGAAAACATAACGATATGACAGAAATATAGTTTATGTTCTGTACGTAACAAGGGTGATTTAAATTTTACATTGGCAGTACCTTGTTGGAGTAACGGTTAAGTGATCTAGTGGTCGGGGGTTCGCGCCTCGTTCCAGGACACCAGCTAGTTAGTCCTAATTTCATAGTACAAGTGTTTTGCTTAGTTTTAAAATAGTACAAATATTGATGTGACATGTATTCCGTGTACGCATCTATATTTTTAAAAAAAATCTTTTTCTTAATAACGGATATACTTTTTACATTGAAAATTGTTAATAGTGTTTATTTTGAGATGTTTTATTAATATGGAAGACGATTCAGTTCAACAACTACAGCAAAAATTACGAGCGCGACAAAGTAACGACATTAAACACTGCGAAAATATTATTTTTATTAAATGGTAAATAAGAAGAATGATAATAAACACAAACTATATATAGCAATGTTTTCTATCTGACTAAGCGTTAAAAATAAGTATATTTTGCATAGCTAAATAAATGTTATTATGTCGATAAATTTTTAGACCTTAGTCGTAGAATGTGGCTGATATTGAATTTTCTCTTTCAAAAAAAAGACGCAATAGCCGATCTCAATTCAACATTGCTATCGATAATTTGAACAGTTGTTCATATTGGCAATATATGACGTCACTTGAAATTTTCTTTCACTTTAGACAGATGTCTAATTTAGTGTTTTACATTTTTGTATAAATTAATTCAATTCAACTGCACTCCAAGAATAAACAGTTCTTAAACAAACGTTCTGCACTTTAAAAAAAATTGAAAAGACGTTGAGAGTATTGTCGCCAATGATAATAGGCCTAGAGCCAAGGCCAATAGAATGATAGGATTCATACATCGAATCTGCAAACACTTCCAAAATCCATATTGCTTCCAAATACTGTATTACGCATTCGTTCGTAGTCAGTAGTTCGTGAACCCATGGCAGATTACATATATTACAAGATTAGAACGAATACAAAATAGGTTTCTTCGAAATTTTAATGTTATATCTAATATATCATTCATCTCCTATTTAAATGCATCAAACTTACACAATATGAAAAATCTTGAATATCGAAGAACACGTGCTGACCAAATACTTCTCTTCAAACTACTGCCATATTAACTGTTCCAACCAATTAGAAATAATATCTTTTCATACAACATATAAATCGATCCGACAGTCTGCACTCTCCCATATTCCTAGAAGTAGAACATCTTACATACAAAATTCACTCATTCACCGGTCATGCAAATACCATAATGAGAAATTAACAGAAATGGACTTTTTCAACATTAGCCTTACTACGCTTATAGTTATTTTTATGAACCACCACAATCTCAATGTTGACCAATCATTCTACCTATAAGTCTTTATAATTAATATATTTAATTTACATTTAAAATATCACAGACCTATGTTCCGAATAATTACAACTTCACAATAAGAATGTGTTCTCCTAATAATAAAGCTGTATCAATGTGTCCAAAATTTAATAAAAACGAATTGATAATTCTGGCGTCTGCTATCAGATTACTCAAAGGTATTTGAGATTCTGTAAAAATAAGGTAGGCGGCTCTTTCAAATAATGGATCGAAAATTTGTCGCTGTAGCAAAGTTGTATAATGCACCTTCCGCGGCTTGGAAAGAGATGCAGGTTCAAATCCCGGTAGCGCAACAACAAAATTTATTTTATATATATATATATTTCTAATTAATATATTTAATTCATATTGAAAAATTATAATTGAAATGTTAACTTTTTCGTACGACATTGATTGAGACGTTGTTCGCGTATATTAAAATGATTATTTTTTTGTTTAGTTTAGTGCAAATTATCCGTCAATTCGGCCGGAAACAACTGCTGCCCATTAATTTAAATTACAACGTGAAGGTCAGCCGGACCAACTGAAACTTCTTTTTGTATAGAGCAGTAATGAAAGATTAATGTACACAGCTGTATATTGTGAACCGTCCATTGTCGGAATACTAAATACGAAATTTCGTGATTTAATACAATATGGCCTATTGAATGTGAATCACCGCACAACACACCCCGTGTAATATGATATCGCGGATAGTTCTGGCACGCCCAGAAAGATTATGTGAGAAAATAAAACACTAAAAATTCAACGAAATTATTTTATCCAAAACAAATAATAGATATCTCATAGAGACGTAGCTATTTTTTATTATATTTAATGGAAATGTACGAAAGTATGGGTGATCACTTGGCTTACGACCTGTTTTCGGCTGGCTTAAGTGATCACTTTATACAAATATAACGTTCACCATTCTCACCCATTAATCAATCTCAATATCTATCAAATTTTTTTTAAAGTTGTATATATGTTCATATGTGGACTGCACTACACTCTCACCATCTATGGACTAAATTTGACAGTTTATTTCCCTGAAACACCATGTCCGTCACAATGAGAATCTATTTAGTTTTTTGAAATTATTTAAAGCAGTATTCTTTATCTGTAAAATGTTTTTAACACATTATACTAGAATACGCCTGAAAAAAATTTTTTTTTCTTCTTATTTTGACCAGTATATTTCCATAAAATATAATAAAAATAGATTCATCCCTTTGAGATATCTATAATTTGTTTAAAGTGATGATTGACAACGTCCGTTGAACGGATGGAGCACAAAAATAAGAAGAAGAGCACTTTCAATAGTAGATTAGGCGGTCTATCCGCACGTATAGTATCGTAGGCTCTAAGAAATTGTAAAAAAAGATCGTGCCTGTGAAGACGTATGAAAGTGTGCTAGGATAAAAATAGGTGTGGCATTCCATCCTTGAAAAACGACATGATTGTGTTAGTTTACTTAAAATTCTAGTGAAAAGAATATTCCGACCCCTTTCGTATTATCTCAGCACTAAAATTGATATATAAGGGATGTATAAAAAAATAATTGTAAAATATAATATAACCTATTCTAGTAATGCCTCTGGCAATTTTCTACGTAAAGAAATAATATCAAGTAATATTGAATTCTCAAATTTTCAAACTTAATTGGATGGTCTATTATTTATAAATTGATTAAATCATTTTTGTCGGTTGTATTGGAAACATTTTGATTCAAATATTTTATTACCTAACCGCAGTCTTTCTGATTTTGGTTGCGAGAAATAATTGTATTGTACTTGTAAAAAAATGGCATGAAAATATTAATAAATCTATTTGCAATTTTATGTTTCAAGGCGGCTTTATAGATGTGTTAAAAAAGGTTTTCGTTTTGAATTGTGCAGATATTATATTATATAAAACTCAACGTTTGTCTGCCTATTCTCGATAAACCCCCGTTCGGCTGATCTTAACTAAATTTTGCACAGTTGCTCTTTAGTATGCTGCACAAAATATATAAACCCGCCCCCTTTTCCAGGCCACCTCACCCTCACAACTCTATATAAATGCCTAATATATATTATATTGAATGCCATCCATTAAAAATTTTATATTATTACGCTATAGGACCCTGCCCAAAATACCTCCTCCGATTTATGTTTTCTTCAATGCTCTCTATTAATTTATTTACATAAGATGAAAATTTAATAAGCCCAGCCCCTCTCTAACTCTCAGACCACACCCTCCACCTTCCTGACCTAAATTTTGGATACACCTGTATTATTTAATACTTAGCCTCTCTGATGTTAACTAAACTAACTTACCATTTGAGATTACGAGCGCAACACTCTTCTGCCCTGACACAACTCTCACGTCATCCACATTCATACGTCTTCTCATACAAACTCGTCGATTATTGAGGCTTCTAACGGGATGATCTTCCAGTATCTAGTTCTCTCCTCATTCATTCATTCCATATGATCAAACTACCTAAGTGATCCTTTCCTAATCTTACTCACTATACTAAGATCAGCTTTATATTATTTCCTTATTTCTTCATCTTTACTATATCATAAATTGATCTGCCACATGTACGCCCAAGTAATCTCTACTGCATTCAGTCTACGTCACGGAAAATGTTATTGTTTGATTTTTTTACAAAAGCATGTTTAGTTTTAAGTACTTCGGAATAAATATTTGCGAAATTTATCCAATGATATTTTATATCTTTACTTCAGGCACTAAATCATGTGAAAAAAATAGTCTGACATTTAATTTATTGTATTCAATACATAATTTGGAATCAATGTACTATTTTAATTGATCAAAATAATCGCATAAACACAATTTTTGAAATTCCTATATCTCTGACATGATTGAAATAAGCCATATATTCCTTGAATATTTTGGACTGCTTATTTATATATATTTTTTATAACTAGTTCTGTTACACCATGCATACTAGTAGATATCAACTTGTAGAGTTATCGTGCCGAAACGCGATCTAATCTAAATAAAATATCAGTTCCATACACTAGAATTTATGCCTTACAGGAATTTTTATTGAACTTACTCTCTGTCTGGTTTATTTTTATATTAAAACGACGTATCTAAAATAATATATAGGCGCGTGATTTTTTCCTAAAATATGTATTTACTATTTAGCCTCCTGATGTTGTACCGTGATAATATAAACCTTAAACCTTCCAACAGAAATTGAATATTCAATCTGCCGCTTTCGAGTTTGAAAACTAAACACACAGATTGCTTTGTATTAACATAGACATGAAATCTAAAACATTAAAATAAGTACTGAATTAAGATATCTAAGTTGTATATTAATGGCGAATTTTGGAGAACAAACATTTTTTATTTCCAATTCCTTAGTCTACGATACTCTATGCACTAGTGATGAGAGCTCAAAATCACGAACCGTGAGTCAATCACTGACATCTTTAAGTCACATTCACTATCAGTGATTGAATATCTGAAAATATCGTGATTCATTATTTTATTTTATTTATATTTGGTTGTGAACCATGATTTGTTGCCTGCGTATTTGAGACGAAAATATGCATGAAGGAATGACGTTATAATTCGTAATCAACGCCATTCAGTAGATACCGCCAAAACGTTTTACGCATTTGATCCGAAACGCTGAGAATTGACCCGAAAAATAAAATCACATTTTTATAAGCGTTTTCATTCTCTTTGTGATTCTATTAAATTAGATATATATTAATTAAATTGTGCAGCGCATGCGCAATAATAATGAAACTGTGATCACAGTCACAGTTTTCAATCACTGATATTATCGAATACCAATCACAATCACACCAGTGAGTCAACTAGATATTATAGATCGTTTTTTTGGTCATGGCACTTCAAGAATGTGTTCAAGTGTCATTATAATTATTAAGATGTGATTAATATTATTGCAATCCCTATCCAGAAAGTAAATAAACATTTAACAAATCTTCGTATTATTATATTGTAAATTAATAAAAAAAATCTGATAATAAACCCTCAAACAAGTATTCAGTTTTATCGGATAGACGTAGTCGTCTGCCCACGTGATACAGTGACGTACGTCACTGCTCCGGCATCCAGATAAATATTTTATATGGCACCTTCGGCGCCTGCGATTTATCGAAACCATTTTTTAACTCGATTTGAACTTATGAATTATATTGCATACAACTTGAAAAAATTGTTTTAATCTGGATAAGTTCCCTTTATGGATCGTGTTATATTTTTTACCCGCCCTGAACTGTAATTTATAAAAAATGAACCCGTGTGGTCATTGGTAGCAAATTCAAAATTGAATACTGCATTTATTCAACTACAAAAGAAACTATGTTTGACCGAGTGAATTTAATTTGGTACAATTTCAAGAAATGTCTAACAAATTTATAAGGAATTTGAAAACGTCTGTAAAATATTCAGGGAAATTTTATAATCACGGGATGGAGAAGGAAGGGGGTGGGGGGAATTTTTAGGCTAACAATACTTCAAAGAATTTCTTAAATAGTTTACACAGCGATCAATTTTTAAACACCAATAAAATGAAACAACAGAAAGCCTTGGACCTGCTCCCAATGGTACCAAGGGTTAATGAGATAAAATTATTTCTATAGACAAGAAATACAATACCGCAAAATATTTATACATATATACAGGGTGTAACAAATCTAGTCCTATACCTGACTAAATTACGAGTCGAAAATATTCAAGGAATGTGTGCAAAATCTACACTGATACGAAAAATATTATTGTTAGAATTTTTACAAAATCATGTTAAGCTTAAAGTCTACGTACTTTGAATTAAATATGTGCGAAATTGTTCCATTATTAATCGTTATCTTTAAATAATAATATAATAAGAAATAGTCTAGTCATTCGAAATTCGATGAATGTTAATTTTTTGTATTCGATATATAATATAATTTGGAATCAATAAAATATATCAATTAATCTAAATAATCGCATAATTACATTTTATTAAATGTTTATATCTCTGACATGATTGAGATTAAGCACATATCCCTTGAACATTTTCTAATCATAATTTAGTCAGGTATCCACCCAAAAAGTATTGTGAACTAGGTATGTTACACTCTGTATAATATTTCCGTAAAATGATTTTTAAAAATAATAATTTACGGCAAAAAAGAAAAGGGTACCACAGTACAACTTGACAACAAATGAACACAATCAGTATTATTTTTAAAACTATTTAAATACGTAGAACAAGCGCTTAATTTAGTCAGAAAATATTAACGTAACACGTGCCCCATGTGCGCAATTATATTTTTTTAAATATATTCTATTATTCTGGCGGTAACCCTATACATGTCCGCCATGATTCACGGCCAAAGACCGACTGGCCTGCAAACAGTAGCTTACGATTGTCATTTATATTCATGTTTATGCCAATTCCATCATTGTTAGCAGAAAAAAAAAGATGTGCATTCATCAACAACCTAATAGATAGATAGTTATATTTAATGAAATCAATGTATCTTTCAAAGGGAATACATATGTAGAACCAACTCTATTTAACTAGCCGATACCGGATGTAGTGTAGAAAAAATCCACCCTTAAAAAAATCCTCCCTATTTAAATCCTCTGCTAGCGAAGGTTTTGTATTATTTTATTTAGGTATGTTTAAGCTCAAAAAGATCGAAGCTTAACGAAAAATATAAAATAGAGATTGGGCAGAATCGTTATTTTCCCACACTTCCTCTATGATGGTGAAACATGGGCTCTGAGAGAGCATAGATGTTATGGAAATATATTACTGGCGAAGAACATTTCGCATACCATGAACAACCTACAAACAAATGCCTCGATCTTATACAAAACACATTGCAAAGCAAATATTCTCTTACACATGAAATTTAAAAACGTCAAAAATATTTAAATAAATGTAATAATATAATTATATAATGGAATAAATAATTAGACAAAGAGATGATAAAAAGTGAACTTAAGACGAGCACTACATAATAAAAAATACAACAATAGCCCATCTCTACACAGGATTGTCCTAGTGAGGAGGCATTATTTTATATTTATATATGTATATTAATTTATGTATTATATTGATTCCGAATTATATTATATATTGAACACAAAAAATTAAAGGTCATTTTTTGTTACATAATTTAGATTAATAATGGATAAATTTCGCAAATATTTATTCTGAAGTACGTAGACTTAAAGTAAAATTTTTAAGCAATAATATTTTCCGTAACGGTGGAGACATTCCACATATTACTTTGAGTGGTGTTCCAATAATCACTTACATCTTAATATATCCAAGTGCCAATCTATTAGTTTTACAAAAAAAAAATAATCCTGTGAAATTCTCGTACTCTATCAGAGATGTTGACTTGGTATCAGTTAGGGAGATCAATGATCTGGGTGTAATATTTGACTGTTTGTTGTTTTGATTCGAAAACAAATAAAGGTTTCAAAATATTTGTTTTGCGGATTGCAAATAACTTTTCAGAACTGCACACTTATAAAGTCATCTACACTTTTCTGGTCGGACCTCAGGTAGAATATTATTTGGTTATATGGTCGCCTTACTACATTATTCACTCGACGGTAGTTGAAGGAATCCATACAAAGTTTTTAAGATTCATTAAATTCAAATTAAATATACGCTCTGAGGATATCAATTATGATTATCTCCTTAGCCGTCTGAAATTGTTAAACTTATCAGTGAGATGACCGACCTTATATTTCTATACAGAATCATCAATAGTATGATATACTGCACCCAGATTGTTGGTCTGCTTGACTTTCACTCACCATTGTGGTCATCGAAACACAATTCATTGTTCTATTACAGTAGTAATGTCAGAACTTATGCATTATTTGAGGAATGAATACGCAGGAATGGACTACATTATTTGTGTGATACAATGGTGATGGATAAATTGCTTTACTTCAAATTTGTTATTTTATAATTTTCATTACGAAAAAACATGTTGATATTATATCATTTTTTCTTTATGTTTTGCGCTTCTGGTGAGATTTTATATTATTTAAAAAAATATATGTTAATGCCTGAATAGGGCGTGTATAATTATAATTATATTGTTGACTAGGTCTGTTACACCCTGTATATTCCTTCCCTTCTTCCTTCTCACTATACTACACAACTATATATACAATGTTATGCTATCTCGAATTTTTTTTACGCGTTTGTGTCTTTTTTTGTACGGTATTAATAAAACTGTCAATGTAGGAAAATTTATATTTGACCCACTTACATAACATTTCGGGTAAAGTCGATAAATTAATATCACCGTACAAACTGCAACAATCACTGATCTATCATAAACCATGCGAAGCCTCTACCCCCGGCCGTTTTCCATACCGTGGAGGCTTTCGAAATTTATCGTCGGCCATGACGCGTTTTATAATAAAAATTCCAACTTCCGTGATTTATTAGTATCGCATTTTCCAGCGTTTTTTGGCCCAAACCAAAACCGCCGTAAGACGATGCCTTCTCACGATAAATTGGCTTATCATTTTTGATTTATGTACCGAGTGTGCTGGCCATGTTTAAAAAGATATTATGTAATAACAATGATATATAAAAAAAAATCAGATAATCAATAAAAAAAAGATATACTGAATTCGCACTGTAAATCCGAATCGATGGGATCATAACGAACGAATTGCACAATCTCCGAGTCGCGCGTCCCGCAGAATGGAATACGACGATTCCAGATGTAAATCGGAATCACTGCGAGGTATGGGAGGGAAGTAGGGAAATGTGGTACAAGATAAGATCGATGAGGGGATTAAGGTTCTAATCGAAGGACCAGTGATGCCGGGACTGCTCGCCTTACCTCATATAAGACGCCTCCATAATCCCAATTGAATACAGCGATATTACAAGTTCACCCACGGCACACAAACAATAAACAATACGTGATCAAAATACAACATCACTAAATACAGAGCTGGTGCACTGGAGCTGAAAAGTCCACACCGCAAATGCTATCGCGATGTCGAGATCGAAAAAATATCGGTAAAGTTGACGTCCGCTGGCATCAAGGTCACAATTCACACTAAAAAGACGAGCATTAGGAAATATAGATGGGAATTTGGACGCGGAAATGTGTCAATAACAGTGGTCGCGGCTGAATCGAAAAACGGGCCAAAAGTGTGTTTTACGAATTAGGAACATATACAATAAAAATATTCGGTTGCTGCCACCTCAAAATTTTAATCCCAAATAGCAGCATGTGGGATAGTTCAAGGGTAATTTATTTGGGTACGCTGATTAAGACAGCAGAAAGTAAATTTGAAGACGCATACAACTAGCAAAATTTGCTGTGAACCAACTGTGGAGAATATGAAAAGACAGTGACATCAAGCAAACAACTAAAATTATATTATATTCACGCTTATCATACGTAGCGCGTAATTCCAAAACCCTCTAAAAAGACTTTGTGTTTTTGAGTTATGGATGAAAACGTATATTTTGAAAGCACATGTACTAAATATTTGTTTTCACGTCACCATTTTTTAATGAGAAAATTCTATAAAATATATTTTTTATTTTCTATATATATCATTAAAGCAACCATACTAGATTTAAGTTCATGTTATTATCAACAAGCGTTATGATTGACAGATTTCATTTCAGGGAGAATAGCAACTTATACTGTCTGTTTTGGAGTATTTTGGAACAAACCCTAATTTATAAAATGCAATATCAATGGATTTAAGTGGCTTTTGCGAGTGATTACAAAATAATCAACGAAACAGCATATTTAACTCTAATTATCACAAATCCGTTTTAGGGGGTTTTGGAATTAGGCGCTACATGTATGCAGTAAAGATTTAGACAGTCCGTAATAGCGACAATTGAAATTCTCATCAGTGACATATATACCGTTTCAAGGTAATTAATATCATTATTAGGATTTATATATTACAGACTTATACTCTGAATAATTACAACTTCATAATAAGAATGTGTTCTCCTTATAATATATAAGTTGTATCAATGTGTCCAAAATTTAATAAAAAATAATTGTGAATTCTAGCGTCTGCTATAAGTTTACTCAAAGATATTTGAGATTCCGTAAAAACAAAGTAGATTGCTCTTTTAAATAATGGAACGATAAATGTATTAATTTGAAAGTGTAACATATAGATTCGAAAATTTGTCGTCAAAAATAATGTCACTGTAGCATAGTTGGATAATACACCTTCAAGAGATCCAGGTTCGAATTCCGGTGGCGCGACAACAATATTTTTCCATAAAATTGATTTTATATGTATATCTTTCTAGGTATTACATTTTATTAATATTATATATATATATACATATATATTTATTGTCCATTATATATAGTTAGTATTTTTCATTTCTTTTATATTACCTAATCTAGGTACTAGTGTTACAAAAAATAAAACTGAAAGGTTGATCTCCTGGGACAAGTTAAAAAACCTAGAATTACTAAGTAATCTCTAAGCAAATGTCTTGTTGCTGTACAAAACAATAGATCTATATTTATTTATTTATTGTACACGTCATACTCAGGCATTAACATACTTTTTTTAACATAATAGAAAATCATATCAGAAGCGCAATACAAAGATAAAAATTAAATAATGTCTACATGTTTTTTATAGTCAAAATTATTTTCCAAAAAAATGTAATGTAAAACAAATTAGAAAATAAAAAAAATGATTGAATAAAGAAAACAAAAATTATAACATAATAAATATCTGTTGCCAACCAGTAAAGCTATTTATCCATCAGAAATAAAAACTTATAAGCACTTAAACTAACAGCAAAAATGTCGACTACCTCCGCATATTTATTCCCCAAATAATGCAATCTGGGGACTGCGATGTTAGTTAATTCATGTGTTCTGACATTACTACTGTAATAGAACAATGAATTGTGTCTCGATGACCTCAATGGTGTGTGAACATCAAGCAGACTAACAACTCGGGGGCAGTCTATCATACCATTGATGATCCTATACGCGGTCGGTCACACCATACGTCTTACTGACAATTTTAACATTTTCTGACGATTAAAGAGATAATTATAATTGATATCCTCAGTGCATATATTTAATTTATAATTAATGAATCTTAAAAACTTTCTCTGAACACCGTCGAGTTAACATTGTAGTGAGGCGACTATATATATTTATGAATAAAAAATGGGATTTTTTAATAAATGAATTTAATTAAGTAAATTCACCAATGTGAGGTGAGATGTTACACGATGGACTGCTTCCGATCCATAATAGTGTTCTATGTTTAAATGTTCAGTATGATTAAAACATAGAGGAATGAAAAAATCGGACATGGTGATGTATGGGTAAAAGGTAATTACGGTTAAATCACATGATTTATTAACAAAAGTTACAATTTGATATGTTATTTGAAACTCTTTAGATATAACGATGTGAAGCTGTAAGTTGCGGAAGAATGGCTAGATAAGTGACTAGCAATACGCGTGGCCGTTTTTTCTTAATGGCGCCGCTCATCAAATTTATAATGAAATTTGTCCGACGCTAGATAGCGCTATAAGTCCACATCACCGTTAATTTACGTTAATTGAGTAATGATGTTATCATTTATCATCATGATATGTCAAGTCCAACACATCCCACGATGATCTCCAGAGGACAACCTAACTGATCAAGGCAGCAATCAGTTAAAGAAGGCAGAGGGTGCTACAGGTTGATTTTTTGTCATGGCACATCGAGAATATGCTGTGTGCCGATACACTTCGGTGTGTGCATAAGCGCTATCTGAGCTAAAAAGAGACAAAGTTATATGACTGCTTCACGCTAGACAGTAACGCAACAACGCACTTGACGTCAGTTGACGCATATCGGTTGTGTACACCGCGCGCACTGTGTTGTATTTCATTTATTATTAAACCATTTTTTAAACTTCTTGGCGGTTGTCCGTTATATTAATATAATTAAATAAAACGTTCATTTTTAACCAAAGTGTGTTTTCTTCATCTACTAGTTTCAGCCGATAAAGAGCATCGACACACAAATCTATGCATTCTATTTAATAATAATAAAAATTATACTAGCAACAGATTCGTCAGTGGCGGACGGAACAGTACCAAGGAAGAGGCTGCCAATCAATGACTATAGCTGTCAAGCCTGTAGGACACCGAGTGATACATGAACATTAATGTTTTTCATAAAAATTACAAAAGACGTCCTGAAACCTTAAAAATATTTATAAATGACAACCTTGTTTTTTATAAAAAAAAAAATCAAATTGATCAAAAGTTGTGTGTCTAATGGATTTTCACATTTTCATCTTAGATCAGCATTTTAAATAGTAGCCACCTCTCGAAAGAATAATCCAAAAGATCTTTCATTGAAACACTTAGATGTCAAATTGTAGTGATGCAAATTCCAATTAAACTTTTCGTCTCTCGATTATAATTCTGTACCGAAAAGTTGGTGTTTTTTTTCCATTTGATTAATGGATCTGTCGGGGGGGGAAAATCTCATTTGCCGAAAATTATCACTTTGCAAAAGAAAATTATATATATTTTTGTCTCCAGTTGCCATCAGCGGAAAACCTTTTGCGATCAGTGATGGAATAATGATATAAAATAAATTATACAACCTCCCATTAGCAGAACGCCGTTAGTTTTGCGAAAATATATAATAAAAGTAATATTTCCATTAATAAACAATCGTGTTAACGATCTATCTGTAATATAATATATAATATAATAATATTTTTATTTTTTAGGAGAACACATTCTTATTGTGAAGTTGTAATTATTCAGAACATAGGTCTGTGATATTTTAAATATGAATTAAATATATTAATTATAAATATACACATATAAAATCAATTTTATCGAAAAATATTGTTGTTGCGCTACCGGGATTCGAACCTGGATCTCTTCCCTAACCGGGGGAGGTGCTTTATCCAACTAAGATACAGCGGCATTATTTTTAGCGACAATTTTTCGACCTTATATGTTACTTTTTTTGAAATCAATTCATTTAATCGTTCCATCATTTAATTCAAAATAAGGTAGATGGCTCTATCAAATGATGGAACGATTAAATGTATTGATTTCAAAAAAGGTAACATATAAGGTCGAAAAATTGTCGCTAAAAATAATGCCGCTGTAGCTTAGTTGGATAAAGCACCTCCCCCGGTTAGGGAAGAGATCCAGGTTCGAATCCCGGTAGCGCAACAACAATATTTTTCGATAAAATTGATTTTATATGTGTATCTTTATAATTAATATATTTAATTCATATTTTAAATATTTTTATTAATGTAATTGAGATTTTAAGCGACACATGATTACCACAGTACGAGAGCCTCCACTGGCTATGAGGAAAACTAGCAGAAGAGCCATCGATTGCTTGCTGCTAGGCCCTGAGAGCTTCGCGGCGATAGTGGCCGCCGTGCGGCCAAGGTGTCTATAGAATTTATATATCAATGCGGAAATCCCTTATTATATTGCTTTAACAAGTCACCTTACTTACTTACAAAATATTAGTAAAATGATACATATGTATATCTTAAGTTAATATGATTATCGTCAGAATGTTGTTGAAAGCATAAACATGAAGGATATAATGAACTAAAAAAAATCAGCTTAAAATCTCAAGTGAATACAGTAAAATCATTTTGAACTGCAATGCTAAAATTATCGAGTAGTCATATCCAAGAATTATTCATTAAAAAATATTCCACCACGGCCAGCGACGTATTAATCCGTCGCGACGTAATTTATGTATCTTCTTTAAAGGGAGACTTTTTAATTTAACATTAATATTCATTATTATTTTCGCTTATCTGAAATGCCATCTAGCAGATATTTAAAAAAAATGGATTACACTAACATTAGATACAAAAGGTAATCATCAAAAATAATCTTGAATGAAAAGCATGGTGTAGGTGTACATTTAATATTCTATACCATAATGTATGTTATCGATTAATTAATAGTATATGGTCCCCTAGATCAAAAAATTATCATCTGATGTTTACAAAACAAACTGAAATATTAAGCTTATACACATTTGAAGTCTAAATATAAATGGTTTTTACATAGTTGTATGTGTAGCCTTCTATAATTGTTTTTAGTGCTACTTTAGACCGGGATTTTAATGCGTTAACCCATTACCAGCTGTCATTTGATGATGCTTCGGATTTAATTGTGATATTTCATTGAATAATAAATATTGTTAAAATTATTTTAGATTTTTAATGATTGTTACAAAGACTACCAATTATATATAGACACGAACTGATGCAAATTCCTCGATTCAATTTTTTCAATTTGGTGTCACCCACGTGATCACTTTGGTTCCGCGACTTGTTCAAAATATTTGACTGAATTCATGAACGAAAATTTATACGCTGACAATATAATATGTATTAATGTAAAAAATACGTAAAAATCGAAGAGTAAATTACTTACACTCTTACTCTTATTTTAAATAATTGTGGCATAAACTATCAGATTTATGTTTCCACAAAGAATGTGTGTTCCAAACCTCTCTTCTGTATGTACACTTTATGTCATGTCTATTCATTTTCTGGCATTTTATGTAAAAATGCAATCAAAATCGTTTTACTTACTTTTTGTAGCTGCATTTAAAATCACAAATTCTAAAATGTTATTCTTGCTTAATGATCTGTAATATTTCTAATCAAATAAAAAAATAATAATATATCGTCTCTTAAAACAAAAGTATCTATACAGCAATCTGAAATATTCAGCTTCAATATTTTATATATTTTTTCAGCGGAATTTTGTTCATTGCCCATGTGAAGAAATTTAAAAAAAAATGGCGTTTTATAATTTAGATGAATAAAATAAATCGATACCTGATTTCGGCTTGTTATATATAATATTACCTATAACTAACTCATACATATTTTTTTTTTTTAAATCAACAGTTGTTTTAAATAATGTTTTGAAGGTTTTTTTAAAATTAGTGATGCGTACATGGAATACATGTCATATCAATATTCTTACTATTTTCAAATTAAGTTAAATACTTCTGCTATGAAAATAGTACTAATTTGATGGTCTCCAAGAACGAGGCTTGAAGCCTCGACCATCAGATCACTAGGTGAGCTTCTTAATCACTAGATCACAAACACATCAAAAAGTTTTCTTGTTATCTCTTAACATTTACTGGCCGGTGGGACAAAACAAAACACGTCCGGCGGTGGTGGGTCATTTTAGACCCACCTTAAGTTTTCGATTTTTCAATTGTTTGTGGAAGATTTTTTTATAGATATTTCATTTTAAATAAACAATAATATTGAAAACTCTACCAGGTAGTTATACAACTTACAGGTAGGCGCAACTCCCCTCAAATAGTTATTTTGCTGGCATTGTCTAGGGGCCGCCAGACGAAACTAAGTCAAAACAAATAACGATATAAATCTATACATCAATTATCTTGTTTCCTTTGTTTAAAATATTGACAATATGTAATGTAAGCGCTGAGATTCGATCCCGTAAAAGCGACAGTCTTGGGTCAGTTTTTGAGCATTTTTTTACATATTTATTAATATTTCATTTGAATTTCGTCCGATAACATATATTTGTATCTCAAATTATTTGTAAGTATTTAATAAAAGCTTAGTTAGAAGTAAAACAGCATTAAACGAATATTTGTAGTGTAATTCATATTTTAACTAATATCCTGATCAGATCTGACCCACCACCGCAGAGAATGTGTTAAACAACTAGAAAATTTGACTCTTTTGTAAGATAAACTTATTGTATGAGTTATGTCAATTTTTACGAAATTTTTAGATGACACCTGATTATTTCATGGTATAAAGATAATTACTACAGGGTGTGCGGGGGCTAAATGTTGATGGTTTTAAGGGTTCTAGTAATTATTATGTATTTTCATTCGTTCAATTACTTGTGGCGACCTCTCGCAGACATCGCTAGATCCGTCCATCAATGCAGTACCTGACCGCATCTAAGATACGCTCGGCAAATCGGGCGGCCCGCGTGAACGCACCCAGCTGGCCTCTCACTCACTGTTTTCATTAACGACAGACATTTAACAGTCTGCTCTTGTAAACTTGAATCTTGTCGTGTATTACTAGTTAGTTAAGACTCGATTGTAACTTGCATAATAAACTCAGTACAACCGTGAGTAGCGTTTTATGTTAACCGTCCGTGCTACCAGCTTATATCTTACAAAATATACCCACCTTCTATTTATCTAGTGAGAAGGGCAGGTAATTATAAAAATAACATTGTAATAATAAATGTATTAAAAAAATACAATTAACATTCATTCATTCGTTACACACATTATTGAAAGTACGAATAAAGTTATGAAATGTCTTGGTTTTGTATTAAGAACGGTGTAAATCACTTAAAATTCTATGCAACAGCTGTGGTTCATAGTAATTTAGAATACAACTCAACAATTTGGTCTCCATTCCATAAAATGCATTAATTAAAATTAGAAAAGATTTAACATACATTTTTAACATTTATTAACTGTGTATGATTTTATAATGAGCAACCTTAATTTAACCAACTTGTCGTGTAGAAGAACATTAAATGATTTATTATTATTATTTAAAATAGTAAATGGTTTACTGGACGCCCTTAATTTAAGTGAACTGATTGTATACCACGTTCCTGCGTGGAGTATCAGGTCGTCGGTGCTGTTCCATTTAAATGCATCATATACAAATTTTTATAGGAATGCACCCACACAAAGTCTTCACAGGCTTGGAAACGATTTTAGTCTTGTAAATATATTCCGATGTTCAATATTTAAATATAAGAGTGGAGTGATATTTTTGATGCTGTTCTGAGTCAAGGATGTAATTGGTTTTGGTGTTTTGTGTTAAACCTAAATTACTATTGTTTTTATTTCTTTTAAATCAATTATTATTTTTTAATTTTTAATATTTTTTTAAAAGCCCATAAGAATACAATATAAATAAATAAACACAATACACTATTTCACATGGTTTATACTCGATTGTAGCTTGTGTAATAAACTCGGTGCAGCCGTGAGTAGCATTTTACCTTAACCGTATTTGCTGCCTGCTTACATCCACACAATACACTTCGCGGTACCTACACGTACACCGATATGGAGGGGGGTTGCTATTCCCCATCCAGCTGACGTCTGTCTATAATCCCACCGTAAGAGGGTGAATTAAGGGAGAGAGGCCTACAAAAAATTCTTCCAATTAACTAGGTGCTTTAGTATTATTTTAAAATGAGCAAAATCCGTGAATTTTTTATTTAAATGACATTCCCCGAATATCACGGCTGTGTTTTAAAAATGTAAAAAGCAAAAATTCTTAAATCGTGACTGGCATAAATCAACTATGAATTAGTCATTAGATATGACAGCTTAAAAGCCTTTTTCAACAAATTGATAATTGAATTATGGTTTTACATTTTTAACATACAAAGCCGCTAAAAATGGTCTAAGGCCTTAAACATGGCTTAATGGATAAATGTGACAATTTTTGTCGAATATTTTATAATTGTTGTGTATCCGGCATAGTTTGCAGAACCTTCGTCATCTGTTGTCATTATCATCAATTCACACCCTTCCATTTTCTTCTTCTTCTTGTGCCTTATCCGTTCAACGGATGTCGGCTATCGTCACATTATTCAGCGCAGCCTGGAAGGGTCTACTGTGAACTGGCTAAACTATTGCCTCAGGTCAGTGATGGCGAACCAATGACACTCGTGTCAAAGGTGACACGCTACAGCGTTTTGGGCGACACGCCAGCGTTCACTAATATCAGAGTTATCAAAGAACACGTGTATTTATTTTTAATTATGTTTTTATTGTTTTTCATGTGTAATGTTTTTTTAGTTTATTGTTTTACCTTTGGACTATAATCTGCCAGGGAGTCGTGCTCAGATTGCAAGTCAGAATATATTTATTTTTATTTTGTCGTTTTTCCCCTATCGGGAGTGTGCCTTCCCCTCTACTCCCCGATGAAAGACACATATATTTATTTATTTTTCGAATTGGCAACACTTTTCGAGCGATGGCCAATTTTACAGGTGACAGCTGATTTGTGCTCAGTTTGGTTTGCTATTTCACTGACTCGAATAGACTCACGTCAGAAGAACGCTTGCAAATTGTGCAAATTTATTTCAAAAATCGTGGTTCAGTTCGCAAAACTTACCGTGCGCTACGTCCATTTTACGTTACATTTACATTCAACGTTTACATTCAACATAAGCGTCCATCAAGGCAAGTAATTCAAATAACGCTGGATCGTTTTCACACCACGCATACATTAATTAATAATACGTATTATGTAAATATAAGTGTAAAACATATAGGTTCGAAAATTTGTCATAAAAAATACTGGCGCTATAACACAATTGGCAGTGTACTTCCCCGCAGGTTCGAATCCTGGTAGAGCAAAAACAATATTTTTCGACAAAATTTATTTTATATGTATATATTTATAATTAATACATTAAATTAGTATTTAAATCGTTAATTTGGACAACTTTTATTTTGTGTATGACCTAAGACAGTGTGGGTTTATTTAACGTTTATATTGTTGCTTTTACCATAAGGTATCAAACAAGATAGTGCATGAGTAAAAATTACTTACATTTAAATCGCACGGTTTATTTTTAAAAGTTACATGAAAAATTTAAATGTCGAAATTATCCGCAATTTTAAGAAACGACGTGGTGAAGAGGCGTTGGTGATGACGTCATAAGTCATTGTAGATCATTGTAGGCCAAAATAATTGATATAACTTTTCATCATATTTTTTTTATCAGTAATACAATCTTTTGAATTTACGATATTTGTAATACCAGGTGCCGAAATGTATGCGTGACGTTAGTTTCAATCTACATGCGTCTCATTTCATTGTGATCATTTTATTTACGTCGCTCATTTCACGTTATTAAATCATCTCGGCGCATCATCATCTTACAATTTTAGCAATTTGCGATACAGCCACTCGAAATAACTCCCACGCACTGGACTCAGATGTTTAATGAACGAAACGGCCAATTTTCACGGACTTGAGAAACATTTAATTAATTTAATTTCTCGAATGGCGACAACACCTTTTGAACTTGTGATGTACAATTTTTTGCACGTTCAGTCTTGATTCGTTGAAGTAGTTTTTAAACATATACAAATTTTTTTTAGTCTTCGGTTTATTGGCGTTTTTCTCCATCTTTGAAAGGAGCGAGTAATAAAATGGGTTTCGCAACAAACCGAGATTATACGAGAATGATTATCGTCATCAGAAAATTAACCGCTTCCCTTGTGCTATACATTTAACGAGCGGCAGATATTGTGGATATAAACTATTACACTTACTGCTGACACTCACAGCGGCAGTATGGCATATTTGTAAAGTACTAAAATAGATTTAAAATACGAAAAATCTTCATATTTTTATTTATTTATTAAAAAGACATAATATATTAACATAATTTTCTTATTAGGTACATGATTGAACTTTGTCGCTATCACTATTGGAAATGTACATTATCTGTGTCACAGATAAGAGAAGAAATCTGTATTTAAATATTTAATTGTCATTGTTAGTAAGAAAAAGTAGCGAGTATGTCGAACGTGTTTTTAATATCTCTAGGTTAAGATAATCTTATTTGAAGCTTAATTGTATTAAGGGTTGATTTAACTCTAGATGCGTGAACTAAGATTGGAAACGTCTTCTAGAGCTGCTGCGGGAGACGTCGATAGATAAAGTGACGAGCAGAGGCTTCGGACATAGACGGATACATGTATACGATCGTACGCAACCAGTACTTTGCGACTTTATTGGCTAACGGACGTTAGGTAGTAGGTACTGCCTTGCTGGATGCATTCAGCGTCATTCTGCTGACGACTAGAGTGAAGATGATAGCCTTCCACATACATATTGTGACGTTGTGATTCCTGCGTCCACGTGTGAGAGCACAACAAATACTTCAGATATAAAATGTCGTACTGTGTGTGAGACCGGCCGCAGTGTGGCAGCCAATGAGATGCCCGCTGTTCAGACAATGAAGCAAAATGGAAATGCAATTGGAGAAGCCGGGCGTTCTTGGCGACATTTTTGGTGAGATGGCGAAGCGTTGTGCAGAAAAATTTATTACTGTCAGTTCGGATCTCTAAGACCCTTGAAGAAAAGATACTTAGAAGAGAAAATGTAATGAAACCGAAAATATGAAAACAAGGAACGAACAATTGTGTAAAATCTATAGTAGTGAACCAAATTGTTATCATCCTCCCTTACAGACGAAAATAACTCTCATGGAGCGGCCGATGAACTTCACCTAGTAAGAACATGTGGCGGACTCATGGTACCATCTTACGTCGGTTCGCGGAAGCTCGCTGACACACGGCATACCGGCTCCTAGAGTGTTTGTAGTGGACACCACCAGAGGGACTGCGCTAGTAAGCGAGACATCCTGTCCGGTTGACTAGAGTACCCTACTTCTATGGCTGGCGCCTTTAACGAGTCCTATATTTAAGTGTAACGTGCCGTGTACTTTTGAATTTAACATCTACCTTTAATCATAATAGTGTGTTCCGACACCGGTCCAAGAATGAACCAGCACAACCAAACACATGGTATAGTCATCTTTCATTAACAAAGTTGTCATCCTTTCCTACAACACTAGCCAAAAACCCGTTATTTGTAATAGTCAGTTATAGCTAGCCAAAAACGTGAAGTTCGGGTCCTGGCATTCTATCCCTAGCACGGAAAACATGCCCGGTTAACACAAGCTGAACGTGATAATATATACAACATGGACTGATTTGATCACCAACTGTGTAGTATTAAATTACCTAGTACGAATCTGTATTTAATATCCACGATAACTCAGCGAATAATTAAAACCTGATAATAAACTTAAAGATTGAAGAACGTAGAGGTGTTGGTAGGACACAGGCAGACAGAGACTGAGAAGCTTCCGTGACTGGACCGAAATCAGAAGGGTGGAAGAGTTGTTCCGTCTAGCACGGAATAGGGAGGCCTACGCAGTGATCGAGGGGGGGGATGCTGTAACTTTGTAATAAGACATTTAAGTAAATAATGATCACTATTTTGCCAGAGAAGAATAAAAACTGCTCTGAAGAAGGAGTATGCTTCGATATTGGTCGCCATTTATATAAAAATATATGATTAAGAACAAAGTACATTTTACTGTTATTTATTACGTTAACTTTGTGGTTAGATATTTACTGTTTCCGAAGTAAGTTTTAGAACTCTATAATCACAGATATGAAAATAAAACCATTGGTTTTATATTCTACTTGTTTATAAATGTCCCCTATTAATATTTTCAAAAACACATAATAATTTAAATTTAAAAAAATCTTTTTTAATTATTAAGAACACATTCTTATTGTGAAGTTGTAATTATTCAGAACACAGGTCTGTGATATTTTTAAATACTAATTTAATGTATTAATTATAAATATATACATATAAAATCAATTTTGTCGAAAAATATTATTTTTGCGCTACCGGGATTCAAACCTGGACCTCTATTTCCAATCCGGGGAAGTACACTACCAATTGTGTTATAACGCCAGTATTTTTCATGACAAATTTTCGAACCTATATGTTACACTTTTTCAAATTAATCCATTATTTTTACGGAATCACAAATACCTTTGAGTAAACCGACTACAAACGCCAGAATTATCAATTCATTTTTATTAAATTTTGGACACATTGATACAACTTATTATTGAGGAGAACACATTCTTATTGTGAAATTGTAATTATTCAGAACATAGGTCTGTGATGTTTTTTTATTTAATTTCTAATTTTTATAAATTATAAATATTTCGTGTAATTGATTCTGCCAAAATCTTCTATTTTCTGCTATAGATATTCTAAGAATATGTGACAAGATCACCAATTCGATATTGCTGAATTAATTCTTAAAAATATCATTAGTGTTGAACATAACTATTTCCTAGAATCATGCAAACATTATACGAATTCCAGAATACCAAAAATATCTCTCTTGCCGTTTTGTCTTCTTAGATTGTAAAATTATATAGCTATCCTTTTCTACAAATTACCCGTGACATTAAAATACCCTATTCAAAATGTATGGAAATCCTCAGAATTCCAACGAATAA
Source organism: Eubasilissa splendida (assembly GCA_031772225.1). Classification (NCBI taxonomy): domain Eukaryota; kingdom Metazoa; phylum Arthropoda; class Insecta; order Trichoptera; family Phryganeidae; genus Eubasilissa; species Eubasilissa splendida. Next base: position 5,534,922 of record CM062866.1, on the reverse strand, counting down.
TGTTGTCCCTTTTCATATCATGTAAATAAATTGTATAGCTGTCGACAAGTAAACTTGAGTTAAAACTCAGCTTTAAATCAACAAATACAAATTGTTGAGTTAAAATTGCTAGATTGATAATGCTTTTACGATGCGAAACGCGTCTCAAGTAAATTAAACGAGTAGAATAAAAACACATTCAAATATGTGATTTGTGATTAGACAGACCGCTGTGAGTTATTTATAAATCAACCGATTTCGATACTAAGGTATTGTTACGATGTGCGCTGGCATCAGTGGATCGAACGCCAGCGCATGGGTAAGGTGTGTGTGTGATATCGATATGTCTGTCTCGGAAGGATGGAAATGGTCTATAACAATAACAACCCTAATTCACACACAAATTACACTATTTAATTTAATTTACATTCTTACATATTATACATTATATACAATTCTTAAAGTATATAAAAAAGGTGAATAATCTTCATAATGTAAGTGATGTTCACTGTCTCCCTAACTAGACTGAAGTCTGTACTAAAGGAGACAGGTTCATCCGTTGTTAGTCATACAAATGTGAAATTATTTTTTATTTTATTTTTATCTAAATTAAAAATACCCATGATTGAAACACTATACAAAATGAAAAACGAATATAAAGAAATGACGTTATGTTCATGAGATCATTTCCATGAATCTTTGCTCAGTTTCCTTTCTGCCAACATCCAATAACCAGCTCCTAAGATGGTGTTTGAGATTGTCCATCGAGAATTGTTTCATTCTGCTCGGCAAAATGTTATAGGCTTTGGGGGCCAGAAACAAATAGAAGAATTGACCAAAGCATGATTTCATTTTAGGCTTGAAAATAAAGTATCAGCCTTTTAACATATAGTTGTCGAATATCAAGCAGCTATATTTACACATCAAAGTGACACAAGTTGCATGCAAGTGTTCTAGGGATACATCACGCTCAAAGCAACCGATGACTTCGCCGTGACATCTCATGACTTGACCCGTTATTTATTTAAAACGAACTACTTTTCTCGGGTAACGGACTTGGTGGCATTCGTCCCACGTCCAGTGCAAAACTCTCCCTTCCGCATTTCCATGTATCTGCGCCATACCCGCAGATTTACAAGCGGGTGTTACTGTTGTCCCACCTCGCCACGGGTACAATCTTTCGCCTTGAATTCGTCGGGGCCATCCCGACGCGAGTTCCTCCACGTGGATAAACTCGGGGCCAACGTCTCCCAAATTTACCACGTTTTCAGGCTTCGTAACTGTGCGTGTTTTCTTCTGCTTTCTTCTCGACCTCTTCCGCCTGTCAAAAAGCCCCCCTTCCACTCCCGCTTTCTCTCTCCTCGGCCGCGTCTGCTCCGATATGCAGCAGCGCTCGGTATGCCGCGCATTTTGAAATAAAACATTATAGTATCTTTGTCAGGACTGGCGTACAACTGAACTATTCCATCAAATTTAAACTACGCCCATTACGGGGTATAGGCGGAGTCTTGATTGCCACTCTTACCAATACTCGGGAACAATCGCCCGCGAACAATTGTGATATAAAAATTGTGGGCGAACAATGTTCCAAATGCATCCACCCCTGGCTCTCTTAACCATTGTACCAATATTCACCAAACATCTGACTTTTTTGTAAATTTTAATTTTTAATATAATATATTGAATATCTTATTTGAGAAAAATATGAGGAAGAAAGGAAGGCACTTACTTTTCGTCTGCCGAAAGATAGTTCATTTGTTGATTCCTCTCCACCACTAGTACATGCGTCGCGGGTGTAAACTAACACTCGCGAAAATTATTATTATGTATGAATAAGCGTGATTAAGGTAATATTAACTAATTAACGTTAGCGAAGTGAAGCGACGGTAGTTATCCGTACAAAAGTTCCAAGCGCACTAAACTTGCTGCGACATCTTATTTCTTCCTTGTGCCTAAGGATAGGTTAGGAAAGAATGGAACGGAGATACGTAGGTTAAAAATTTGGTAAACCGTGAATTGAATGTGTGCATAAGTGTGGCAACAAGTGAAACGCCGAAATACTTAATATAATTTAATTAATTTAAACGGGTAAACCATTATTTGAAGTCTAATTCTATCAAAATTAAAATATAAAATGAAACTTAAAGAAGATTAATTTATTTCGATAATGTTTTACTAATCCGCAGATTTATTAGTTGGTAACAATACAGATATGTATAAGTACTAATATTGTTGGCCTTGGACATAGAAAAATTAAATAGTAACAAATAACTTATATCGTAATATATTTCACATAGATAATACACAAGAAAACGACACGAAAAAAATCGTTGTACTATGTAAAAAAAGTTATGTATAATTACATGTCGCTTCGAAGAATATTGTTAATAAGGTTATGAATATTGGTAATTAAACCAAAAATATATCAATCTCAGTGAACTCAGTAAATTATAAGCTCGTCACATTCTTACTATAGAAGAGCATAATCAAGAATAGGAATGTTGAAGAGAGAAGACTCGCGATGGGACATGAAAATTTGTATCAAATGCTATTCGTCTGTTTTTATTCAACTTTGCTATAACTTTGTGGTAATTCATTATAAATATAATTAAAAACAATTCACTTTGTTTAAACAACACATTATTGTTGCTAATACCAACCGGTTTCGGAACCACCGAATTATTATTATTGAAAATAACCATAGCTTCGATAAAAATAAAGGAGTCAATAATCTCCACATTGATAATAACGCTTAGAAATCAAGAAGTCTATAAATAATAATGAATGCATAATTAACAACCAAAAATATCTAACCTAGTCATATTTTAAATATGTTCTAATTCACAATGTCATCTGTCTCTTTTCCTCCACCTCCCAGTCCCCCACCGACACTTTAACATATAATACCTGACACATGAAATTACCTATATTCTGTAACACTAAGTTGAGTAAGAGATTGTGTCAGAAGGTTAAGATGCTGTGAGACAAAAGCTCCTATCCTCTTCCTGTCTTACGCGTGTCGGTTATATGTCGCAGTCTAGGGTGTCTATTGTAACTAGAGCAGGGTATATAAATGAAAGAGCACTTACAAGGTTTCGTTTATTGAAGTGATGAATTGATATAATTTAAATGCGCAGTTTAAACTCAAGAGTGGCTCGCTGGAGATGTTGTCGAGTGACGATGCTGGTGTTGGGATGGTCTGCGAAGAAGTGGTCAGCAGATGCTTGGCAGTATCCGTCTCTGGAGCTTAATGATAAATTGCGTGTGCTGATTGGGAGTTCTGGTTCGGGTCATATATGGTTGATGGGTGCATCCCAATACGGCCATGTCAGTGTGGCGCGTGCAGGGTCACCACAGTATCTTATACACCCTGAAGTAGGAACGGTGGTGTTCAGTGAATATACACGGTGCTTCCGGGGTAATTGGAATATATAATTTAAAGTTCGCACGAACTTTTTTTGAACTCTTTTCAATTTTTCAACTCGTTCGAATCCCGGTAGCAACAACAATATTATTCGATACAATTGATTTTATATGTATATCTTTCTAATTAATACGTTTAATCAGTATTTAAAATATCACAGACCTATGTTCTGAATAATTACAACTAATAACAACAATAATAATGTGTTCCCTTAATAAGTACCTATCTGCTATAGTTTAATATAACATTTTTTTAAATTCCGAAGGATATATTTAAATTGAATCTAAAAATCATTTCTTCTGTCTTTAAAAGCTATCAAGCTTTTTTTATATTACATTCAAGAAAAACGAATTATCTCTTTAGATGGGTAAAGCGGTGTTTCATTTTTGTTGTATGTTTACAATCTTCAAACATAATTTCTCGCCATTTTTATTCTAAAATCTTTTGTGATTTTCGCGAAATTTCGTTACAAAATAAAATAAAGGAAAAATACTAATTTTATACAAAGGAAAAAGATATGCAAAACGAAATTAATATTGTTTAATATTCATCGGTATGTAAATAATTTAATTATTTTTATAAAACTATTTAATTACTACTTCGCTACAATATTTATGAACAAGAATAAATGGTCGTATCGTCTAATGAGTCATTGCAGTTTTTTTTTAAATGCTAAATATTTATCTTTTGCTTTAAAACGTTAACTGTTTTCCTGTATCTTATAGTTTTTCTTATATTTTTGCCATGAATAATGCAGTGTCAAGTTGCGAAAAATGAACGTTGTGTTTAAAAGAGCTCGACTGGGAACTTCTGCTGCATCCACCCTACAGTTCTGATCTCGCTCCGTTAGAATATCACCCTTTTCGGTCGCTCTCCAATCAAATGCGTGACGTTACATTCAACAACGACAATAACACTCAGAATATGACGCGATAACTATTTCCATAACAGGCCAGCCGATTTTTATAGAAAAGGCATCAACAAATTGGTTGAAATATTGGATGAAACCCTGAACAATCATTGATTGAGATGTTCATTTTATAATAAATTATTAAATAAAACCGTAAAAACTTATCAGATAACCCAATGTTTTATAAGGCGCTAAAAAATACGAGGTGTAACAGTTCAATTCTCGGAAAGGCCGCGTAGTCGTCCGAGTCAATATCAATGAATTACGCGAGCATTAGTATTTAAACATGTGCGTAAATTTCAAGTGGCCAATTATTAGTTAGCTTTTGGAAAGGTAACACATATCTGAGTGTGCATTTTAGCGTAAAAATGGACGATCGAGTTTTAGAACAGTCAATGAGATATTTTTTCTTTACCAAAATGCGATTATCCAATATGATCAACCTGACTTAGTTCTCTTTGATTTCTGGCTCTATCCAAAATTAAAAACAGTAATAAAGAGACAAAGATATTCTACATATAATGTATAAGTAACTACAATATCCAGGTCGCGGGACCCGTGGATGCTACCGCGTGGTATGAAAAAAAATAAGGAAATGGGTTTAGCAATGTTATTAAGAGAACTCTATCGATGGACCTGTTATCTTGGGTGACCATGATTTTGGAAGGGATTATATATATATATGTAATTTATTAAAACAATAGATAAGTACAATTATTATATAATATAATATTATCATAAATAGTTTTCTCTTCAGAAATACAGCTGCTTCAAAAGTTATCAATATTATTTGTCAGTATGAATTAACATCAATTTTTTCCTTATAAATCGGGGCAAAATTATAATATTTTATAATCATATGTTTATCGACACAAACAATGGTTTTTATCATAAACATAACAATTCTTTGGTGAGAACTTTAACAGATTATTTAATTTTCGCTTGATAATTTCAAATGGCAACACATATGTATTATGAATGTTGAAGAAATGGCTATTTTATGATAGCTTATTACCTAGGAATTTAAGAAAACCAACAATTGTATACTTGTCCTTTTCTATTGATACCTTTCACTCTAGCAAACTTCCAAACCCCAATGTTGTCGCCAATAAACCACACTTGATCAAATTTCTTCACATCGAAGCTGGCGACTTCACGATACCTTAATCTGCAGAGCAGCTAACTCCAACCCATGGTTGAAAATTTGTTTTTGATGCCATTATTTTCCTATTTTATAGTTCTATAGTACACTAAAAAACAAAAATTTACATCAATTTTGAAACACATGAAATCATGTGTTTTGATATAATAAATAAGTACTACGTGCTGAAAAACCTTAGATTGATTATTGCAAAAACCTTAAAAGTATTGATGGCACCAGAAATGGGGGACGTCCCCGTAAATCGTAATGGTCGCACTACGTTTTCATGGAAAATAAGCTAATTCCCAATAATATTTTACAATTTTGGTAAAGAAATTCTGAAAAACTCCAAATATTCCCTAAAAAATAAATCAAAATTTCAATATATATATATATCTTTGAGGGAAGGACTTTGAAGGCAATAGTAGCCACTATTGTACAGTTCTACATGTGTATTTTTTAAATGTGCATAAGATGAACAATATTTAATAAACGTAAAGAATATTTTTAAACATAAAATGATTTTCGTCAAATTTAAAATGCATTTAAATACCATCCAGATGACAAAGATAATTGAAAATCTGAGCACGTCTGTGTGTAATGCAGTTGCTGTATTTTTAGCTGAACAGCGTGGTGTATTTTTGTGTACCGGTTAAGTGGAGTATTGAACGGCGAGGCTTGTTTATGCAACCGTATTGCGTTAATGTGTTTTCGCTAGACCCAAATCTCCCTCGTCAATATCGAAATCGGCAATACAGTCCACAACATTCGAGAATTATTACATTTACGAATACTAAAAAAAAACTTTAATAAATAAACATAAACGAATGTTTGTACATTTGATTCTATGTTTCCCTTTTTAATTGCCGAAAGACGGACGTAAAATCTTCAACACACGATTCATATGTACAATGCGAATGGTTAAATAAAATGACTGCGTTACTTAACCCCTTAAACGGTGTTCCGTGCTGCAGGAAACAAAAATGTAGACAAGGGTGGGGGTGGTTCGCCGATCTCAGATCTCGCCGATCTCGCCGATCAAACGGCGATGATGTTGAATGAAATGAAACACAAAAGATGTTCAATATCGGTATACTACAGCGACACGACACAATCCCGCCTGCAGAATACCCTGTTTTTATTCAGATACATAACAACACGCACAGTCATATTTTCAAGTACCTATTCAGCGACACTCCGCCGCTGTGACGTTTTACTAAGAATAATAGTCTTTGTTTTCCTGAAATCTATCTCACGGGTTTTTTGGCGCCACGCCGATGATTACGCCTTTGAATTATTGACAGTGGTTTATTTTGTTTACGTATCATATATAAAATACATCTGGGTATCGAGTTGCACGAATTTTCGCGTGTTTTTATTGCGTTTGACTTCAAATTTTGTTATTCTCTGTTTCAGTATTTTTCTGGTACCGTTAGATTATTTTATATAAAATAAATAAGAAAAGTCTACATGATAACATAATATATGCAATGAAATGCATATTAAGTCATCGCGATTAGGCATGACGAAATAACCCGAAATCCTATGTAAATAATTACTCGCTGTATAAGCAAAACGAAATTCACCAGTTAAGGGATTGAGAGACTTTGAAGAGGTTGACGAGTTTATATAAGTAAATGCACTTATTTCTTAACACAAAGGCTGCGAAGCAGAAATCCGAAGACGAATTGGAATGGCAAAATCAGCGATGACTAGTCTTTCCTAAAAATAACCATAATTTCTCTCAAAGACAAATTATAGATATCTCATAGAGACGAAGCTATTTATATTATACGGGAAGCATGGGTATTTATTTATTTATTAAATTTTATTGACATACACGTTTTTGTTGTAACAGAGGTGAATATATTATAATATAACATGAAAAACATAAGATACAATTATATCGCAATTAAGTATATACTCGTAGTTTATTATGTGGGATGGAGTAGATTCCACCTCTGATATATGCAGCATTGTCCTGGCTACTTTGTTAGACTGCCATCTGTATTAAAGTAGCCAGTTTTTTTCCTGCTGTTTGTGGTGTTATTCAATTCAAGAAAGATAAAGATTCGACAGGAATAAAAAAAAAACAGAAAAAAAATGTAGTGAGATTGTTGTAGAACTAGTCAATTATTAGTGTAGACACTGTATAATGATTATATTAGAATGTTAGATAGCCATGCTTCTGATTGATCTCTACCCAATTGGATCATATATTCGGACCATGTTTGTATAATATTATTGTGAGTGAACAATTTCCAGTTGGTGCTGAGTGTGTTGTACAGTTTTGGAGCTAAGAACATGTAGAATCTTTGATAAAATTTCGTTGTTGGTCTCGGAACTGGCGTGTAGATGTTCGGTGTTTGTTTTGTGTTGTGTCCATAATTTATTGCTTGGGGTGAGTTGTTGTTAGCATAGAAATATTGGACAAGTCTCAACATATAGATTACAGGGCTTACAACCTGTCTTCGGCTGAATTTGAATTTTATTATTAAGGGAACACATTCTTATTATAAAGCTGTAATTATTCCGAACATGGGAATGTGATATTTTAAATACTAATTAAATGTATTGATTAGAAATATATACATATAAAATCGATTTTATCAAAAAATATTGTTATTGCTACCGGAAGTTGAACCTGGATCTCTTCCAATCCGTAAAAACAAATAGCTTTCAAATAATGAAACGATAAATGTATTCATTTGAAAAGTGTAATATATAGGTTCGAAAATTTGTCGTCAATCCACTGTGTTGGTATAGCATAATCATAATATATGATTGGAAGAGTTTCAGGTTCGAATCCCGGTAACAACAACAATATTTTTCGATAAATTTGATTTTATATGTTTATTTTTATAATTAATACATTTAATTTGTATTTAAAAGTTGAATTTTGTAGACTTTTTTCGTGCCAGAAGCATACCTGAATTGAAGAAATATTTCTGCTTAAATTATACTTAGTTAAATTTAAACTGTGGGTACTGTTATATTTAAATAAATTAAATTATTATTGTCTATGTAAAGGCCCACAAGGTTATTGGTGAAAATAAATAAATATAATTGTAAATAGATTAGTTTGATGTTTAATTTACAATGGATAGGAAACGAAATAATATTAGTGACATCTTAATAATAATAATTACTCTGTCGGTGCCCTTCACAAGCTGAAACTACTAGGTAAATAAAATATTTTTTAGATAAAAGTGAACAGTACATTTTATTACAATATATTAATATAATGGAAAACCACCAAAAAATTTAGAAATTTATTTTAATATGATTAAATAATAATTATTTTCAATAATTATCAAAGCACTGCGCGCGGTGTACACACCGATACCATGTGGAAAATGACGTCAAGCGCACTGTTGCATTACTGTCTAGCATGAAGAGGTCAAATAATTTTATCTCTTTATTTATTTATTTTTATTTTTTATTTTTAGAGAAACAAACAATGTTACAATAATAACTGATAATGACATAATATATAAAAATAACACCAGTGAAGTTTCTTCGGAATTAAATAACTAGTACATAATAAACCAAAAAATAGTATACTCAAACAAAACTGATACACAAAAAGACTTTTACATTAAAATAAATATGCACATAATAAACTAAAAAATAATACATATTATAAAAAAAAAACTGAAAAAAGAAACAAAATGGTGTTTATAAACTGAACATTCAACGTGAAAATGGTATGGAGGGGAGGGAAATGGGATGCACTATATACAATCTATGTTAATAGTTATTGAAAAGTTGGCGTAGTTTAATTTTAAAGGGAATCAATTTATCGTTAAAAATGTTTAAGTTATTAGAAGAATTTACGGCATTATATTTTGACGTAGAGCGGATCACAAAACAATTTTTTATGTACTTTTGGAATTAGCAAAGTTAACTTTGTGGTTAAGATTCATTATTTTTATTTGTTAACTTTGTTTCATTAACAGCTTATTGAGTTTAAATACATCTACCGGTTTCGAAAATATCATTTTCTTCTTAAGGATGTCAATACTAACTGAAAACATATATTATTATTTCTTTACCAGAATCTATTTAAAAAAAACAACTATTATTTAAAAAAATCTTAAAAAACCTATAAATGAGTTTAAATACATCTACCGGTTTCGAAAAATACCATTTTCTTCTTCAGGATGTCATAACTAAATAAAACATATATTGTTTCTTTGACAGAATCTATTTTTAAAAAATCTATTTATCTGTAGTACCTAACTCAAATTGTTACTTAATACAAATTTACTCGAATAATTTTTAGGAAAAAAATTTAGAATGGGACTCGTAGTTAAATTTAGTTGGTTGTTTATAATTTTTGATTAGTTTTACGCGCTTTATTTATCTCCAATGATTTCAAATTATTTAATTTAAAGATAATTTTAAAGAACGGCTTTAACATTATATATAAAAACTATGACATCCTGAAGAAGAAAATGGTATTTTTCGAAACCGGTAGATGTATTTAAACTCATTTTAGTGGTTAATAAAACAAAGATAATAAATAAAAATTTGAATCTTAACCACAAAGATAATATTGCTGATTTTAAAAATATATAAAAACTTGTCCGAAAGTCAGCGAAACAAGAGGTGTGGCGTAGTATCCCTTCCGCCTATCCCTACAGTGAGACGGCGTGACGGTGAGTTAGTTAATTAGTTGGTAAGTAACTTCTATACTAAATTTCAATCATTGTTTGAACGAGTTCAAACTTATTTGTTAGGTTAACCGTAATGTTAAAAGCGTATAACTTAAGTAAGTGTGTAAAGGGATTAATAATACATGGTATCCGATTTTTAGGAAAAAGAAAATGTAATCTCTGCCAAGAACGCGAGGCAAACGTTTGCAGAATAAACACAATAAGTAATTAAATGAGAATATTTGTACTTTTTACCGCGAATTTAATTAAGCTAGTGTTTTAACGGATAACCTTGAGGGGGTAGATTTTCTTTTGTTGCCCCGAGCAAAACGACCACGTAACGAAACGAAACGTACCGTAAGCGGCTGAAATCCATTATAAGTAGGTATTTTTTTACATCTACATAAAGCTAATGTACTTCTGTTATGCGGGTGTCACTCGTACACGAGAATACGCTGTGACATATGATTATTTTACAGGGGCGTGTACTTTATACGATCAAAAAAGCTGTGGTTATCTGTAATTTATTCTTCTTCTTTATCTGCTTTATTCTAATCAGGTCGGCAACCTAACGCTTGACCAGCACTCTTCCACTGCTTTTTGTTATACGATGTGTTGATTACTTGGGCCACTGTTAGTTCCATCTTCTCCTAGATCGTTTTATAGATCTTCTTATCTCAGGCACTGATGAGTAAAACTGATGCAAATAACAGTCTTTCGTTTTCCAAGCCAACTTAGCTCAGATTTTTATATCTGGAGAAGAAGCAGGTTCGTCCTCTTCTCTCGGATGATATCGTTCCTAATTTGATCTCTAATCTATATTTCAATGAGAGAGCTTTCTGCAAAACGTCGGCAGACGTCAACTTGACCACTCGACCAGTGCACCAGAACTGCATTGTTTGTGATCCTGTGACTTGTGTACATAGTGATATTATTTATTTGCGCTATGGGTGAACTTGTGGCATCGCCGTATTCAATTGGTATCGGAGATCGGCTCATCCACGTGCCATTTGTGTGATCTCGGCGGCGACTACAGGGATTACGGAGGCGTCATATCCAAGATAAGGCGAGCTGTCCTTCCGAATCCCGGTTGACCGAAATTCACTTGTCCTTCGACTAGAACCCCTATCTCCTCACCGACCTCATCCTGTGCCACGTTTCCCTACATCCTTCCCCTACCTTGCGGTGATTCCGATTTATAATCGGATTTATCATATTCCATTTCGCGGAACGTGCGACCCAGATTCATTTTAATCCTATCGATCCGGATTTACAGTTCGAATTCAATGACAAAATAATCGTGGATAGACAATTTCTATGGTAAGATTTCTCTTGTATCATAGACAGATGTTAATATACGATTTCGCTAAAATATTAACCTAGAGATATTAAAAACATGTTCATTATTCACTAATCAGCCATCTAGTCATAGATTTTGACCAATGTGGACGAAAAGCGTAATATTATTATAGATTCCTAAGCTACAGTTACCGTAGATCGCTGCTAGGTAAGCCTATCATTTTATCAATTAAATATAAATATTATTTTTTTTTAATACTTATCATCTTTATATATTTTTTTTTTCTCCCACTCTTAATTTTAACGTATCTTCACTTTTTTGATTTTCCTTTAATCTTTCATAATCAATTAAACATACACTCTGTATAGTAATCTAAAAATAATATGTAATTGAAATTGTATTTATATTTAACGTTGTTTAAACCACTGTATTATTTTACGTAAACCGGTTTCAATACTAACGTATATTCGTCAGGATTGGCGTACCTTACAAACAACCCGCTATTTAATGTATTCCCTATTTCAAGGTCTCCCTGTCAATCATCATAATGACTATATTTTATGAAAATAAATTTATTTTTTATTTTTTAGCCTGTATCGTTTGGTAGATTGCCATTTTTGATTTGATTTGATTTGACAGGAGATCCAGGGGTGTAGTATTTATTTCATGAAAATCTCAAAAGTAAAATAACAGCAATTTTCACTATGAAACCACCTTGATTTTTGTATGATGTATCATTCTCTGTAATCAACGTGAATTATCACCATATTAAAATTTGTTTACTGTCCTGCTCAAATTTTCCGGACGCCCCTGGTCAAGTTTTCAGTTTTAAAATTGCACCAAGAATATTAATCCCATCAACTGTTAACATATGTAGACATTAACTCACCATACTTAGAACAGTATAGCAAACGGTCGAGCGATGCTGGTCCTACTTGCGAGCGTTTTGCACCAAAGCGAGGCGAATATCGCTCGGCCCCGCAGCCGGGCTATGAAGGTTTAGTGCCGGATTACGTCGACCATTCCAAGAAAATTATGAAACACATCGGGGACCCCACAAAACGCGTAGATTGTTTTGGAACTGAGTGGATTAGTTCCAACTATTAATATTGTTTACCTTTCGGCTTAATAGTACGGTGTGAACTCGGCTCATTATAGAAAACTCATTTAGTCCATTTCGTAGATATTTCATTAAACGAGAACTTTTACAAAATGCCATTCATGTCATCGCTTAAAAATCATAGCAATGTCTGACTATGTGAATTATATTTCTCACACCGGTGTAGTGTCGAATTTAAGGGATGTCCCAACAAGAGTGGAACATCTATTCGACACAACAATACATTCTTATTATTATTATTGAAAATTACAACATCGTATCTAAATAGGGTGGCTTTACACGGATCAAATACAAGAGGTGTAGCAAATCTGAATTTAACAATTTCCAAAATCACCAATAAGTAATGATCGAAGACATTAGAATTTGTTGTTTCTACACTAAAAAATAAACTACCTGGGTTTTCACGAAAGAGTACGCTTTCTTCCAATTTGTAAGAAACGATAAAAAGGTGGCTTATCGATAATAATATTTAATAATGGTTATAATATTAAATTAATAGACAATTTGTTAAACAAAAAGTACAAGAAAAAGTTTATCAGATCATATGTTTATCCACCTATTATGGAGCAGTGAAGAAAAATTGTGTTTTTAAATAATCTTACTTCAAATTCAATTATAAAAAATATCCAAAAAATCTATATAACCAGCTTTTTACACTAAAAACAAATTAAAGGATTATATTCATATTAAATAACAAGGATAATGATTGCAATTATTTTTAAATAGGTAAACCTTGCAGAAATTTTGATATTAGAATTAAAGAACACTTCAGATGCCTAAATATCAACAACTATTCAGAATTTCTAATCACCTCTTGAAAACAAACCATTCTTTTGATATTAACAAGGATTTAGAAATTATATAAAATACTAGGGATTTACAGTTAAATAAATTTTAAATTGTGTTAATTAAAAATAGTGTTAATAGTAAGCTAAATATTATAAATAACCAAATGCAAATAGTCACCTTTTAAATTTGTTTTCATATTAGTTCTTACTTATTCACCACTTTATAGTTTTGCTTTTATCTATGTTTGTATTTTTAACTTTAGTATACGTTGTTTCCCGAAGAAGATACCATAGGTATCGAAACATGCAGAGTAATCAATAAATAGTGGTTTTTAAACAAAGTATTTTGTATTTTTATTTATTATCTTTGTTTTATTAATCACTAAATTGAGTTTAAATACACTTACCGGTTTCGAAAAATACCATTTTCTTCTTCAGGATGTCATAACTTATGACATAGGATGTCATAGTTATGACGTAGATGTATTTAAACTCAATTTAGTGGTTAATAAAACAAATATAATAAATAAAAATATGAATTTTAACCACAAAGTTAATATTGCTAATTTTAAAAGTAAAAGTATTTTGTCTTATTATTAATCGATAATAATAATGAACTGTTTAAACTGTGACACTGATAAAATGGATCTGAATCTGTCTGCAGATAAACGTCTAGCAAGATATTTTGCGGGTTTAGTTTAAATAAAAAAAAAAAAACAATATTAAAAATTGGCCAGAGTTTGATCGCCACGATTCGCAAATAGCGTCCTATTTTCGGGAATCAAAATGTTCCAAGAGCATCAACTGTGAAGAGAATAATCAAAAAATTCACCAGCTCGAATACTGATCTCTGACACGTGTTCATCCAGGGTCGTTCAACAGAAATATGAAATCAAGTCATCTACTTTTATTTAAATATTATTGTTGCGCTATCGGGATTGGAATCTGGATCTCTTTCCAATCCGGGCAAGGTGTATTAACAAACTATGCCACAGCGACAGTATTTTTGGCGACAAATTTTCGAACCCATATTTTACACATTTCAAATAATTACGTCAATCTTTCCATAATTTGAAAGTCATCTACTAACGCCTGTTAAAAATATATTTTTTATTCAATTTTGAACACATTGATACAACTTATATATTATTAAGAAGAACACATTCTTATTGTGAAGTTGTAATTATTCAGAACAGACGGTCTGTGATGGCTTTAAAATAATGGAACGAGGGATGTATTAAATTTAAAAGTGTAACATATCGGTTCGAAAATTTGTCGTCAAAAGTATAGTTGGGTAATGCACCTTTCCCAGTTCTCGATATCTAGGTTCGAATCTTGGCAAAAAGCACAATATTTTTCGATAAAATTGATTTTATATGTATATTTTTATAATTAATACATTTAATTAGTATTTTTAAAAAATAATAGTCTGATTTACATGTATATAAACATGTTGGTCTTAAATTGGATCATTTAGAATCATTACAGTAATTTTGGATCATTAAGTCAATTTCCACATCTTTTAAGTTATGTGCTAGATTTATTTTTTAAATTATTCTATGTGCATTTTTTATTTGAATTTAAAAATATAAGACCATTTTGACACTTTATTTTTTTTTTCATCCTGATAAAAAAGTATTTTTCCAAACTTGTTGAATATAAATAACTCGCAGTTGCATATGAAATAAAACGAAGTTGATAAATTTTTGTTTATTAAAGGATATACTTCATTTCATCGGATATTTTTCAAGAGAATATTTTTATTTTATTTGAGAAGACCCCTATCGGTAGCCGTATACGAGTGTGTTGTTTTTTCAATTTTTTTTTCCCACTGCACAAATAATTAAAAATTAAACAAAAGATTTTTTTAGGCCTACGCCACGATCCAAAATTAAAAGTAATATCGATACTGGACCCTGTACAGGAATATCATAGAAGGTGGACAAACAGAAACATTTTAAAAGAAAAGCTTTTTGAATTAATAAATATTTTTTCATTTCCAAATTTATTTTCAGATTTCCAGTGTCGTATCGAGTACGCGAACGAGTTTGATCGCAAATACATTTCATTAGGGTGACACAATTCCTCTAGAGGGTGCGATATATTACAAGAGGAGAGAGAGGGGTGGTAGAAATCCCATCAATCCAATAAGCAATTATTATTTTTGAAGTATTTGTTTTCGAATGAAACAGAGCTTTTTTTGGTTTTACTCTCAGGTATTCAAAGGTTTTTTTTGCCTCTATGTCGCATATAGCCGGTTGGATATTTTAAAATAATAACGCCAAACGCGTTATGCTGTAATAACAAGTGTTATAAGGCAAATTCAATCTGTTATTTTATTTTTATTTACTATACTACTCACTAACGTGCAATTCTGTTAAAATTTTTGAACAGCTTATATTTATGAAAACAATAATATCCTTACATACAGATTATTGAACAAGTATAACATATAAAATTACATAAAAATTTAAAAAACAAACTATAACATAAGAATTAAAAGTAAATATTATTATTATTTTTAAAAGAATTATAATACTTAATAAATGTATTGATTAGAAAGATGTACATATAAAATCAATTTTATCGAAAAATATTGTTGTTGCTACCGGGATTCTAACTTCTAACTCTCTTCCAATCCGGAAAATGTGCATTATCCGATTATGCTATACCAACACAGTAGATTGACGAATTGACGATTGAAAATAAGGTAGATAGCTCTTTCAAATAATGGAACGATTAAATGTATTAATATAAAAAAGGTAACATATAGGTTCGAAAATTTGTCGCTAAAAATATCGTCGCTGCAGCATAGTTGGATAACGCACCTTCCCCGGTTTGGAAAGAGATCCAGGTTCGAATCCCGGTGGCGCAACAACAATATTTTTCGATAAAATTAGTTTTATGTGTATATCTTTCAAATTAATATATTTAATTCATATTTAAGTTCACTGTGTTTGCGTTAAATATTAAAAATATGATATAATTTTATAATTACCACCCCTCGTTGTCGCTATTTCTTTTCCCCGAGAAAAGTAATCTAAAATAATACAAACTCCACTAACAAGTGAGCGTATTTGCGCATTATTTCCAGGCTCATTTGTTTTGCGAAATCTCAGCGTAATATATGAGAGCTGCCATCTCATTTCATCTGAAGTAATAATTTTTCTTGATATATTTTTTATGTACATATGTAAATAATACTTCAACATTTTTCGGGGTACAATATCCTGGCAAGAAAACACGTTTTTCTACCCTCGCGTATATCCTGAAGACTGGTCTCATACTGTAGTGCTGTATTTCATATCAGACTTGGATTTATCGCCGAGTAACCATTGTACCGGGTGAGCCGTAAATGGTGGAAAATTCACATAGCAGAAACATCCGAAATGCCAACGAAATAAAATATATTAGCTAAAAACTAGGTTTTCTTTATATGTGAATTGTATTATGTATAGCGTGACGTAAGAATACGTGCGTCTTCGTGTGTGAGCCCACCAAAACAATAAGATGTAAAATGTCAAGCTGTCTGTGGAGTCCAGCATTATCGAGTCAGCCAATGTGAAGCCCGCTGCAAAGAATAATCTTTTCATGCACTCCTTTTTATTGTTCTTGACTCCTTGCATACACCAGAGGTCCAGGAGATCTGATACAGAAAATAAACATCTGAAGAAGAGAATAGACCAAATTAGTCGATATAACATAATTTTTTTCTCAGTCATTATTCTCATGACTGAACATCGTAGTCCACTATTCTGCATCTACAGCGCGAACTATTTGCGATCTTGGACCTTGTTTGTTCGACTTATGGAGAGACTTCGTCTGTCCATCGTATTGGATATCGACCTAATAGAAAAGACCGAGAAATTGAAAAGGTGATGGGCCACGTCGCTCGGAAGACGGACAAGCGCAGTTATCCAGTCGTACCGGAGGAAAATCAAGAGACCGACAAATCATTAAACACAGTAAAGTGGAAGATACTTGGGAATGCCTCCATCCAACAGCAGAAGAAAAACATATAAAAGAAAATAGATATATCTTGAGGATGACAACAAACAGACGTAGAATTGTTTGTCTCACATTCGTAACCATAAACAGAGTGATGAAGTGAAAAATGCCGACGCCAACATACTACGTCAGTAACATGCGCTTGCAACCAAGGATGACCGGCTACAGAGCGCCACTCCTCTCGCTGCTGCCTTCCAGTCAAAATCTCTCACATCTCATTACATATCTGTAAACTGTCAACCGTAAATAATAACAGAGCAGGTTGATTGACTTACACAATACATCTCGCGGAGATGTATTGTACCCCCTGTTCTGAATTCGTAAAACACACTTTTGGCGCATTTTTTGATTCAGCCGCGGCCACTGTTATTGACACATTCCCGCGTCCAAATTCCCATCCATATATTTCTTAATGCTCGTTTAGTCAGTGTGAAATGTGACCTTGACGCCAGCACACGCCTACTTGACTGATTTTTGTTCGATCTCAGCATCGCGATAGCATACGCGGTGTGGACCTTTCAGTTCCAGTGCACCAGCACTATATTTTGTAATATTATGTTTTGTGAACTTGTGACCTCGTCGTATTCAATTGTGATCGGAGATCGGCTCATCCGCGTTCTATGTGTGTGATCTCGGCAGCGACTGCAGGGATTACGGAAGCGTCATATACATGGTAGAGTGAGTCCTGATTCCCAGAAATTCACTGGTCTTTTGACTAGAAACCCTATCCTCTCACCGACCTCATCCTGTACCAAGGTTTCCCTACTTCCATTCCATACCACGAGGTGATTCCGATTTACGACCGGAATTATCGCATTCCATTCCGCGGGACGCGCGGCTCGGAGATAGGGCAATTTGTTCATTTAGATCCTATCGATCCGGATTTACAGTTCGATTTCACCTCCCTTGAAATATTACGTAACTCAAACCTGGGAAAATTATATTACCGGTGGTCTGCTCTCCTAGATAATTTTGTCACGTCTATTCTATACGTCTTACTTCTGTGACAGTGAACAGCCTCATCCACACCCTTCCCCGGAAACGGTTCTGGGAACTGGTGCTCCCATAGCAAATCAGCACAACAAAGCAACTCGATTTTATTTTGTTAATTTACATATTCACTATTCGCTATTTCTATCTTTATTATAAAATATATGTCAATACGTACATAAATTTACAAAATAACCTATGTTTTATCTCAATTGAAATATACAAGAGTTATTAAGAGTATTTGCACAATTACTGGATTTTTACCTCCAAATTCATTATTATTAAACAAATTATAGATATCTCATAGAGACGAAGGTATATTATATTATATGGAAAGTATGGAAGTATGAGAGATCTACAAGAGATACTTCAGTGATTCACTAGGATTGATGTATTAGGCAGATTACCCCAGAAAACTAAACTATACACAGAAGTATATATATATTATATTTTTAATCGTAATTACGTGATTATTTCGATTAATTTAAATATTTTATTGAATGCAAAAAATTTAATGACATCGAATTTCGAGCTACTAAATTATTTTCTTTTACATGTTTACATGCCTGAAGCAAAAATATATATAAATAATGATAAAATTTCGCAAATATTTATTTCAAAGTACGTAGTAGACATAAAGTTTATCACGATTTTGTAAGACTTTCAAACAATAATATTTTCCGTTACCGTGCATAATTTGCACATATTCCTTGAACATTTTCGACTCATAATTTAGTCAGGTATCAACTCATCAATATTGTGAACTAGGTCTGTTACAGCTTGTATATTTTTTTTATGCAATTCTGAATAAAAAAAATCTATACTAAATAACTTTCAAGATGTTGAATATTTCTTTAATATATTAGACATTCTTATATTCTGATGATAGTAATAATATTACTTTTTTTAACTAAAATAAATGTTTCAACCTTTCGTTTGGTAACCCCGGTGTATCTCCGAGGATAAATGGACTATTTTATGCTTTTGCCTAAAAGAAAATATTAATTCCTTCGGATTTCATACCTCTGTTTGCAATTTTGACGGGAATTTCACCTGTTTTTCATACTCTATCACGTTATGCTTTTGACAGGATATTTGTAGAGGCACTGAATAAATTTACAATACTTTATTATCCAGTACACACATGTGAAATTTTATATTTATTTTCATACTTTTGTAGACTTTGATTGGGTGACAAATTGTGATCCATGCAATTCGGTGAGCGCTTTGATGATTACAATTTTTTGTCACATTTTTTAAAACTTCCATAAAAATATTGATGTTTTACACGCATTAAAAAATACATTCAATCATTTTTATCATCTGTCGTTATATTAAACTAACATTTTACCATACTAAGACGTGATAAGCAGGCAGGTTTTTGAATAATGCTGTAGAACTTTGAATAGTTTTTTGATCTAGGTCAAAGAGGTCAGATACACATGGCAGAATAGCTCAGAACACTATATATAGAAGATTCTTGA
Organism: Eubasilissa splendida; assembly: GCA_031772225.1. Taxonomy (NCBI): domain Eukaryota; kingdom Metazoa; phylum Arthropoda; class Insecta; order Trichoptera; family Phryganeidae; genus Eubasilissa; species Eubasilissa splendida. The sequence continues at coordinate 5,515,120 of CM062866.1, read as the reverse complement.
CGACGTCGACAATAAAATCATCAGAACATTATTAAAACTGTTAATGATTTTCTGAGTATGTACGTGTAAGAAAAATTTATCTTTCAAACACTCCTTAGAAATTTATTTATTTATTGTAAATATTACAGATATAAGAATATTGTTGGTATTGGCATTGTTGGATTTTAAATTTATTTTCCTTGTATAAAAAAACTTTTTAATTACATTTTTTTAAATAGGACAAAATAAAAATCTATTATAACTATCAGACTCGCAGCAAAACTAATGAGCATGTTATTTTTAAAATGTCAAAATTTGGAATAGGACAGAGACATGCATCGTACATTGCTACTAGACTGTATAACCAACTGTCAAAATCAACTAGCAGAAAAAATAAATATGTACAAAAAGGTGGTTCTAAAATGGCTTAAAGGACTTCAAAATTATTCAATAATTATGTTCTAATCTGATAAACATTTTTTATATTTTGTTATTTATTTTCACATTGTATTACTATAGATTTTGATCTTGTTTTATATAATAGTCGAAATCCACCCCCCATAATTTAAGATCTTTCTTATTTAGGGATGCATAACTCTATTATTATATTATGTCGTTGAATGTATATATTTGTATAAATAAATAAACTCTTACATGTATATATTTCATTGTACGGCTATTGTATTTCTCTAAATCAATAATAAACTTGTGACAAACATAACTAGTTTTCATTTCTTATCGTTCTTACTTTACGCCTGCTCTAGTCACATACATTTACACAATATATTAAGCGATCATCAAACGAACGCGTGAGTAATGGTTGATTTTTTGAGCACCTACCACTCATACATAAACAGATTCACATTCGACATACCTACACAATCATAACTTCATAATCTTAATTCCCATAAGATCATGGTTATTATTTATGTATTGTTATACTACACTTCCAAAATCTATATTGCCTCAAAATACTGTATTACGCATTCGTTCGTAGTCACTTAGAGTACGCATCTCAAATCTGGAACCCATGGCAGATTACATGTATTGCGAGATTAGAACGAATATAAAATAGGTTTCTTCGGCATCTTAATATTAGATCTAATCTATCATTCAACTCCTATTTAGATGCAGCAAACTTCAACAATATAAAAACCCTAGAACTTCGAAGAACACGTGCTGACCAAATACTTATCTTCAAACTATTGCAAGGCCATATTGATTGTCCCTGCCAATTAGAATTAATATCTCTCTACATACCATCTAGATCGACCCGGCAATCCGCACTCTTCCACATTCCTAAAAGTAGAATATCTTACTCTCTCTTTACCGCGACAATAGTTGCAACCTTCCCACCCTTTTTCCCTCTTTTTTCCTTTTTATTTATCTTCTGCATCTAAACATAATTATGTACCTAAACATTTATGTGGATTTTCATAAATAGTATCACATGTTAAATATTATTATGTTAGTTATACTAAGTTTACACTTTAAAAATTCGTCAAAAAAATAAAATAATATTTTTGATCCCAGCAGTTTCTTACAGTCATAAAATTTAATTGTTATCTTAGAAAAATGTATTTAAAATTAAAGGTTTTGAACTGTTTATTTTTCTAACCTAATACATACTCACATACTGTTTCACATTTGTAATACTTTTATTTTAAGTAACATTATTTTCTAAACTTGAAATTTTGCTTAGTCATTTGAATCCTGAATAAAATCACCATAAAATATGAAACAGAGTCGTTGCTCGCGAGAATTAGAATAAACATATTTTTTCAGAAAATAAAGTGAATTTCCTTGTTTTTTGCATGACTCTATTGTTCGCACAATCCTGTGTCGTATTATTTCGGCAGACCGCCGAATCAAAATTCAAGTCCACTTATTTCCGACTGCCTTTCTGGAGTCTCAGTCCTTTGCATACTTTTGAATAATGCCCATTAATACTTTGTATTCCGCGCGCGCCCTCGACGCCCGCGCGCCTTTTTTTGTTTTTTTCTTCGCTCCCCTCCCGCCCCGCCGGCCAATCGCGATGCTCAATTTGAAAAGTTTATTGTGCGTCAAATCAACGGACGGCCGCTGATTTATGACGCTCTGCAAAGTTTTGTTTTGACGTAAGTGATGTTTGAGATGTACAAACTGAAAAGCGCCGGCAAACAACAATATTTATTCTGTTTCGTGGCTTGGAATATATTTCGCGCTTATCGTGAAATATCGCGCACCTATTTCTGAATGATGCGACGAAGCGTCGTCGGATGTTATGTTATTTATTTAAAACAGATTGTACGCGAGGCTTTATTAAAATAAATTATTTAACTTGATACAATAAAAGTATCTACGAGTGTAATTCAGAAAGAAAAGATATACAATTTTACATAATTCTCCACATAATCACCTCCAATATTTAAGCATGTATCGCATCTGTTAAATACAGAGCAATTTTTATCAGATGCTGGTTAATTAAACACCGGAATAATTAAACGACTTTCTTGGATTATTACAGTTCGATTACTTAATGATTAGTTAAAAATATATTTACAGATATTTACAGCTCATTAATAGTGTGAATTGTGACCTTAACGCCAGCAGACGTCAACTTGACAGATATTTGTTCGATCTCGACATCGCGATAGCATTCGCGGTGTGAACCTTTCAGCTCCAGTACACCAGCACTGTATTTTGTGACATTGTGTTCTGATTACGCATTGCTTGTTATATATATTTTTCGATAAAATTGATTTTATATGTATATCTTTCTAATTAACAAATTAAATGTATTAATTAGAAATATATACACAAAAAATCAATTTTATCAAAAAACATTATTGTTACAACAGATAAAATTGATATTATATGTATATCTTTCTAATTAATACATTTAATTATTATAGCTCTGTCATATTTTAAATACTAATTAAATGTATTATTTAGAAATATATACACAAATAATCAATTTTATAAAAAAACATTGTTGTTACTACAGATAAAATTAATTTCATATGTATATCTTTCTAATTAGTAAAATAAATGTATTAATTAGAAATATATACACAAAAATCAATTTTATCAAATAACATTGTTGTTACTAGTGATAAAATTGATTTTATGTGTATATCTTTCTAACTAATACATTTAATTATACCTGGATATTTAAATACAATTAATGTATTATTAGAATACATACACAAAAACAATTTATCAAAAACTGTCGTTACTACAGTAAAATTGATATTTATATCTTCTAATATACGTTATCTATTAAAATACGACTATGTTGATAATACATAAAATGTGTCCTATAAGTACTATTGCTAAGTGATAAAGCAATTTAAAATATAACATTTTTTTTAAATATCACAGAGGTATATTCTGAATAATTACAACTTCACAATAAGAATGCGTTCTTAACGGTAGTAACAATTAACCTTTAATTAGCAAGACCGGGCTGTGTGAGCCGAGTAAAGCGGCAATACATGTAACAGCGGATGCTGATTCTAGCTTCATTGGTGTTTCTAAACAACATCTCTACTATTTTCCCTTTGTATAATATGTTCATGAGACCGCATTGTGTATCTTCAATTGGCTGAATTATCACTTTAGAACAGAGCAACCCGCCGTATTGTCTAGTCAAGTCTTGCACATCTGTACGTGCATATCATGTATAAATTAACAATTGTTTTTAAATGCTAATCAGAAAGATATACATATAAAATAAATTTTATCGAAAAATACTGTCGTTGTGCGCCTCCAGGATTCAAATTTGGATCTTTTTTCTAACCGGGAAAGGTGCATTATCCAACTATGCTACAGCGACAATATTTTTAGCGACGATTTTTCGAAGCTATATGATATCTACTCTATTGATATTAATACATTTAATCGTTCCATTATTTGAAAGAGCCTTCTACCTTATTTTTACGAAATCTCAAATACCTTTGAGTAATCTGATAGCAGACGCCAGAATTATCAGTTCATTTTTATTACATTTTGGACACATTAAATAAAAAATAATTATTAATATTAATAATGGTTTTCATATTTGTATGACAGACAACGGATGAACCTGTCTCCTTTAATACTAGGATTTCTCTATTCTCGGATTTTTTCATTCCCGGTACTCGATTTGCACCTTTGGATCATTCCTGGGATACCGGGTCTCGTGACACGTTAATAAAAAAAATGAATTAAAAGATTTTATGTTTGTTTTTTATAAACATTGTTAATTTTATTTAAATTAAATCGTTATTATAAAATAAACATATATTGTACAAAAAAACACAATTTCTAAATAAAAATAGAGATATAATAAATTCTTAATATTAAAAAAAACATTTTAAAGTCTAATTTGAATGAAATATATTGTATGTACATATTTACAATCAATCTATTATATATTATATTAACATAAATAAAATATTTAAATAAAATACACACATTAATATAGCTTGTTTCTCGATTTTGTACATATATTTCCAGCAATTGAAAAAACTCTCTCTGTTTTACCCGATGTCGGTTTTATGGTCAACAGGGAATTCCTATTACCGAATGACTTCGAAACCATAACAAGCCAGGGCATAATTCGGTAAAAAAAAAAAAAATTGTTTCAGCAAAAGCACTTACTCATATATGTACTCGTATTTTTATTGCACTTCACCGGCAGTCGTCAATGCTAGCAAATAACCAAAAATCTGTAACTCTGCATTTTGCGACTAAATGATTTATTGTTTCCTGAACCCATTATTATTGTTTTATGGAACCCATCCGAAAAGTATGTTTTTTTTTCGTTTTGACCCGAACATTTCTTTTTAACTGCGTTCATAAGTCAAAAAAATTGTACGAAATTATTTTATTTACACTTTTCCAAAATTATTACGAATCCCGGGACTCGACATAAGGATTCCCGGGACTCGATGCATCGAAAACCCCATGTATTCCCGGGAATCCATTTTCGGATCGACCCGGGTCAAAAACCCTATTTAGTACAGACTTCGGTCTAGTTAAGGAGACAGTGAACATCTCTTACATTATGAAGCTTGTTCGCCTTTTTTGTATATTTATAAGAATGTTTATAATGTATAATATGTACGTCTATTAAGAACAAGAACTGAATAAAATTATCTAATTCAAATTATTATTATCTTATTTTCACGTACGTCAAGTCGTGTATCTAAGTTCCATATTAAATGAAATGTAAATTGTATAAAAAAACTTTATTTGAAATGGAAGGAATTCAATAAAAATAAAACACATAGAAATCGTGGTAATAGCCATGATATTGGCTTTATTGGAAAGATTATTTTATGCCATTAATGTTTAAATATGATTTCTCGAATATGGGCGCCGCGACTGGCTCGAATAAAGCGCAATCTAAAAGTCCAATTTTCGACCATTTTTTTGGAGCAGCCGGGGCGGTATATCAGCAATAACGCTACGAATGTTGGCTTCCAAGTCGTCTATCGTCTCTGATTTATCGGCGAAAAAGTGCTGCAAATTGAAAAAAATAAACCTCTACAATAAACACCCTTTGTTTATGTAAATGCCTTCGATAGCTGGTTTCCAGGTTTCCGATTAACAATAAGCACACACACGAAGATGAAATAGACCAGAGTTGTCGATGTAATAAAATGGCAAATTGTTAAACAAATGCAGTCATCCAGTGGAACCCGAGAGAAATCAACTATCAAATATCCAAAAACATCACAAATCTGACGAAATCATCAAACTATGCCGAAACAAGTGCAGCGAATAGCAATGGACAGAGAAAACTGGGGTATTACAAAAGTGAATGACAATATTATCTGAAAAATCATGTACATGGTACCTATAAACATAATGCTCCATGTACAATATTTCCTGTGTGCCGTATTTTACGACTAAAAAGAATACCTGAAAGTCCTACTTGCGACCAATTTTCACGTTATTCGTATGTAAAAACACGTGTATATATAATATAACGGCCTATTCATGTCATGTCCGCTATACAAATATGCCTATATGCTTATATGACGCTATACAAATATGCCTACGAGATGAACTTCGTTAATAAAAAGTCGAGTTGTTTCACGTTTGATTTATTCAATCGAACAAGTTACAAAATATTTACCAGCGTCTCATATAAGCATATTTGTATAGCGGACATGACATAAATAGGCCGTTATATTATTTATATTACATATATACACTGTTTTATATACGAATAACGTGGAAATTGCGAATAAAACGACTCTTTATTACGATAATAAAATTAAACGTTTCATAATACATCGTGAATTTTTTTACGACTGATTCAAATCATTTCTAGAATTAACATTAGAAAGTGATTTGGAAATTTCGACTTGACACTGATGTGATATATAAAGGATGGGATGGGTGGAAGTGTGCTGGAGGGATGGGGGTTGAAGGAAGAGATTAACAGCTCTGTGGAGGGAAGGTCTGTGCTTAATCAAAACTTTAGTAGGTTCATTTGCTTGATGGATTTGAAGTATTTATTGCCTTCGGAAGCTGCAACCTTCGCAAGGTTATCCTGAGTAAATCGTCACATATTCAATGACATTATTTTACTTTCATTTAATGATTCATTACAAATGATCGTATTCGACTCGTCGGATATATTAAATTTGTAAAACGTCAATTCGCGTATAATTTGTATTTATGGGCGAGAATGTTGTGATTGTTTGAATTACAATTCCATGATCTTGAAACACCGAGGTATCATCAGATATTTAGATATCAACATTTATTTTTATGTATCAAAATAATGACCATAATTTTCTCTTTAAACTATGTTATTTTAAATACTAATTAAATGTATTAATTAGAAAAATATACATATAAAATCAATTTTATCGAAAATTAATGTTGTTGCTACCGGGATTCTAACCTGAATCTCTTTCCAAACAGTGGAAGGTGTATTATCCAACTATGCTATAGTGACAGTACTTTTGACGACAAATTTTCGTACCTATATGTTACTCTTTTTCAAATTAATATATCTATCGTTCCATTATTTGAAAGCCATCTACTTTATTTTTGAATTGTTAATTCTGGCGTCTGCTATCGGTTCACTCAAAATTATTTGAGATTCCGTAAAAAGTGTGACTTTAGACGGAATTGTTGCAACTTGATAATTATAGCCAAACGCTATTCTTCAAGTGCTTCAAATTGTGCGACTTTTTTGAAACATTATAAAAATATTCATATTTATAAACATTTTTATAACCTAATTATAAGCGTGTTTTTAGGGGTTGTTTTTCAAAATTTGCAACATAACAGTGACAACTAATTTTCTGGCGACAGCCAATTTAACAGCTGACAGCTGATTTGTACTCAGTTTGGTTTGCCATTTCACCATAAATAGACTCACGTCAGAACAACGCTTGCAAATTGTGCAAATTTATTTCGAAAATCCTGATTCATAGATCTGTGATTACTGAGTTTTTCGTTCCCCAATTGAATGGCATTAATGTAAAAGAGCTGTGGTTTCAAAAATACGGCGTAACATGCCACACAGCGCGGGCCACAATCAATCTTATTGAAATAAACATTTGATGAGCGCATAATTTCGCGGAATGAACTTGTGAATTGGCCTCCAAGATCGTGTGATTTAACACCCTTATATTATTTTCTATGGAAATTTGTAAAGTCGCTAGTCTGTACCGATAAACTAGAGACGATAGACGTCTAGAACGCCAACATTCATCGCGTTATTGCGGATATACAACCCCAGCTGCTCCAAAAAGTGGTCGATAATAGGACTCTTCCAGATTGCGTTTTATCAAAGCTAACCGCGGTGCCCATATGCGCGAAATCATTTTTAAATACTAAAGGCATAAAAATATTTTTCCAATAAAGCCAATACCATGGCTATTACCACGATTTTTATGTATTTTATTTCATTTTAATATTCTATACCTCTAAAAAAAACACCCTTTAACACAAATCTATGCAGTTATCTTAATTACTCGTACCTCAATGAGACTTTTATCACTGAGAGTCAGTAATGATATGTATGTTCTAGATGCTTTATTCTAATCCAGGAGCGAAACAAATAGTATATAACGCTTTGTATTAAATTCTCTTCAGATCTCAACTCGCGTTCGAGATGAATCTCCGAGAGCAATCGTGTTTATGGACACATAACACATGACAAATTATTTATTTTGCTTGTAGTTTACACACAGCAAAAGCGTGTGAGTACGGATTCTGTATTCTCAACTTAATCAATTCCCGGGACACGAGAGTCAAAATTTTCAATTCCCGCAAATTCCCGAAAATCTAGACCAAAAATTTTATTTAATTAAAAACTATATGTATTTTAATAAATATTCATATATATGTAAATAATTGTTAGATGAAATAATTATAAGTAGTTTTTTAAATGAAGTAAGGTTTACATTTAATAATTTATTAAAAAAAACTATTATATCTATAAAAATTAGAAAACAAAAATATATTTTTTTAATTATGTAAAATAAAAACGATTAATAGTGAAACACATCGGAAGACAAAATCGTATATATTTGGTCAAAATCAATGACAAACTGATTTCACTTAAGGCTTCCTTTTCAAAATAATTAATATTTCCCCTTTTTACGAAAATGTGGGTTTTTATTAATCATTTATATCAGAAATTATACAATGGATTTGACTTTTTAAAACTATTACTTAATTAGGATCTTTAAACTAATGTAAAAATAATAAACTGAATGTTATTTACCATAATTAAGAAAATACAAGCGTTATAAGATAGACCGCAACCAAATTTATTTTCCGCGTGCCACAAAATTGCTTTAATATAGTAAATTCTTGCATATACGAAATATATTTTCTCATAAAGTCGCGGTCTTTCTTATAATGCTTGTATTTTTTTAATTATGGTAAAAAAATATCATTCAGTTTATTAATTTTACATTAGTGTTAAGATCGTATCTAAGTAATAGTTGTAAAAAATTAATATAAATACCCCCTATTTTCGCAAAATATGAATTATTTTTGAAAGCACACCCTTAATAACCTCTTTCAAATAATTCATCTCATCTAAATTTTGTCTCGTCAAATGAAAACACGATTAAAATCGATATTATAAATTATTACTAGATTATTCCCTTCAGAATCTGTATTCTAACTGATCATGTATTTAAATAATTAGACAAAATACTTTGTTTAAACTACTATTTATTGATTATTTAACATGTTTCGATACCTATGGTATCTTCTTCAGGAAACAAAATATATACTGAAATTAAAAATACAAGCATAGATAAAAACAAAACTATAAAGTGGTAAATGAGTAACAACTAATATGAAAACGAATTTAAAAGGTGACTATTTGCAAAGAAAATTTGGTTATTTATAATATTTAGCTTACTATTAACTTTTTTTTTTGTTTCTATAATTTAGAATTTATCTAACTGTAAACCCCTAGTATTTGTATGTATAATTTCTAAACCTTTGTTAATATCAAAAGAATGATTTGTTTCCAAAAGAAGATTGGAAAATTCTGATCATATATTTCGCTTTGTTAGTAGTTAGAACCTACAAGAATTGACACACGTGCACTGCTCGCTAGTCGCTACCTGCTATACTATATTTTTTGGTCATTAAAGCAAAATATTTTTTTTCGATAAAAAGATTTTTTTCCAGATGATTCTTTTAATTTATGTAACTTATCTTGTTTAAAATGGATAATATAAAGAAAAATCAGAGTCTCTACGCCTACTATAAATAATTGAACATGTTTATTTATTTATTCCCCTAAGAAACATCCCCTCGCGCGGTGTGACCTATATGTAAAATGAATCAGTGATAATTTAGCTTCCATTACAACAGCGCGGCGTCAAAACTCGGAATAACGTTCGCACCCCGTCCCACTGCCAGCCATCTCCGATACTTCCCCGCGGCCTCGCACCTTCCGAATACTTGTCACCGATTGATATGATTAATTATAGGCACGTGAAATCACACCGCCGGATAAGGGATGAAGTTTACTCCGTAAATAAGGATACATTTGCGATAGGGATGTTGAACTCGGTGTTGGATAACTTGAGGCTTAAGCGATTTTTGAAAACGATAGCTACCCCTCCACCTAGCTGGTGTTACGCTGATTTAGCGGTAGACTTAACGATTTTATATGTAACTTTAATTTAATCTGCTAAATTTGGTAGTTGAATTTGTATATAATACGCTTTCACTATTGCTACCTGGGTGGGGGGTACCGGCAGTGGTATTCGAACTGCGAGTCGACTTCTTAAGGGAGTGTTTTTTTTTTATACCGCATCTCTGTTTCTCGGACATCCTAGATAGTGCCCGCCATGTTGCCAACCCTTGAGACCCGAGACATCATTTATATTTGTTGTATATAATGATAGATGTGTATTAATTAATTACTGATTATTTTTCTATGTATCCACTTCGACTTATGGCTAACTCCGGATCCGTGGTGTACCTGCAGCCGTGCGAAGCAGACTCCAGAACTTATCCTCTTACGATGTGAATTTTTGTTGGATGCCAGAGAAAAAATGTTCAGTGGTATTAAAAGAGTGGATCGGGATCTCATTTGGAATTCAGACCTACTCAGGAATAGAAATAATGTGAAATTGTTTAGGTTCTTTGAGGGGGTATGATTGAGAACCAATTGGAGCCCTAGGTGTGCTGTCATTTTGGATGAAGTCTACCAGTCAACAGTGTATTTTGTTTTATCTTGTTCCCCGAAAAGGGGTGTGTATATGTTTGATGCCCCTCTGCTCGCTGGTCTAGGACTTTTCATACTTTCGAAAAGAATGCGCCCATCCTGCAAGCATACAAACAAAATAGCAAACAAATCTCACAATATGGTGCAGAATAACCCAGATTCCTAATATATTTGATTATTCTCACCCTTTCTTAATTCAATACGAAATCACATCTTCGTGATTTTTAGCATCAGGACAACTTCCTTATGCTCGTAAAACTGTCAAAAGAAAACAACGCTACTGAGAATCTCGTACGCGGTAGATACCAAATATAAAGTCATAATACACATAAGCAAAAAGAAATTCATCGGTTAAGGGGTTGAGAGACTTTGAAGAGGTTGACGAGTTTATATAAGTAAATACTCTCATTTCATAACACGAAGACTGTGAAGCAGAAATCCGAGGACGAATTGGAATGGCAAAATCAGCGATGACTAGTCTTTCCTAAAAATAACCATAATTTCTCTCAAAGACAAACTATAGATATCACATAGAGACGAAGCTATTTATATTATATGGGAAGCATGGGTATTTATTTATTTATTAAACTTTATTGACATACATTTTTTTGTTGTAACAGTGTATATATATGTTGTATATTATAATCATATAACATGATAAACATAAGATACAATTAATATGTAGAATCTTTGATTAAAATGTTGTTGTTGCTCTCGTAACTGGTGTGCAGATTGTCTTGCGTTGTATCCATGATTTATTGCTTGGGGTGAGTTGTTGTTAGCGTGGAAATATTAGACGAGTCTCAACATATATATTTGTCTCATGTCTAGGGCATTGTACTCTTTAAATATAAGATCTGATAAATATTATAATTTAGCCGGGGCGTTTTATCTTTGTAACCGCGCGACGCAGCCCTGTCACTGTGCGAGGTGGCGCCACGCTGTTGCATATTTAAAATTAAAATAATGCCAACCTGGCGGCAAACATACAGGACCAACATGAAAGCTTTTGCTCGTAAAGTGGTCTTGGGTATGCAGTGAATCCGCTCTCGTTGTACCAATGTATCGACCTCGGAAAGTGAAAATAAATGTATAAAATATTAAATTAATTAACACTTTTTAAATTAGCAAAATTAACTTTGTGGTTAAAATTCATATTTTTATTTGTTAACTTTGTTTTATTAACCACTTATTGAGTTTAAATACATCTACCGGTTTCTTTTTCTTCTTCTTTCAAATAGGCAATCCACCCTTCAAGAGTGACTTGTGCCATTAAACAAGTTTAAACATTATTTCATAGAAAGCAGTACAACAATATTATAGAATAGGGAATATTGCGTTACAAGTTAATACCATTGACATTCAAGAAATTTGCTATTATATAGCTTCAATGTGGCGAGTTGAGGGAAAGAAGATGACACAAGTTAACCGGGAGTTGAAAATTACCATTGACAAGATTATTGTAAAAAAAACCTGTGATCCGCAATGGACAGGCAAAAAAGACATGGTCAAGGGTTTTCTCCTCGGCACCATATTCACACATTGGGGAGTTCTACCGGTTTCATAAAATATAATTTTCTTCTTCAGGATTTCAATACTAACTAAAAACATATATTATTGTTTCTTTACCAGAATGTATTTTTAAAAAAAATATATTTATAAAATAAATTTAGTACCTAACTCAAATTGTTACTTAATACAAATTTACTCGGATAATTTTTAGGGAACATTTTTAGAATGGGACTCAGTTAAAATAAGTTGGTTGTTTATAATTTTTTGATTAGTTTTACACGCTTTATTTATCTCGATTCCAAATTATTCAATTTATGACCAACACCGTTTACAATCCCAATTTTTTATCAATACCATGACCATTTTCTATCAAATGATTAGAAAATTCTGAAAACCCACTATTGTTCAAATGCTTCTTTACTCTAATATTAAAATTTCTAACCGTTTTACCAATATACAATGCAGCACAATTCTTGAAACTAAGTTTATATACACCAGAATTGTAAAATTTATCATCTTTGTCTTAAGAATTTATGAGTAAATTTATTTTTTATATTATTATTTCTATAAAATGCTGGTCTAATGTTTCGTGGTAGGTGTTTAGATATTTGATTTGAAAAGTTATTTATGTATAAAATTCTTCGCCAATGATCATTATTACCATTATGTTTTATCTGTGATTTATATAAAAATTGATTATTGTATTCTTTTAATTTATTTTTAAAAATAGTGTCAATCAAACCTGTGTTATACCCGTTATTAACTGTTTTTTTTTATTGTATTCAATTATTCAAATGTATTATATTAATAATTAATATTGAAGTTGAATTATCGAAACGTTAAAGTGTGATTGGTTTAATCCTGGTGCTCTCCATAGCTCTGTAACATGGACCCCGAGAAGAAAAGATGTGATGTTGGTGTCATGGACCACAAAACGATTGAATATCTTCTTTATTCACTAAATAAGGCTCTCTACAACATGCAGGAAAAAAATTTCTTTAACCCTTCCCAAACCATGCAGTAACACAGGTCTACCGTCATAATTAAACCTGCAATATTTCGGTAAATACATGCAACATAAAATTCATATTTTAGATAATCATAAAGAAAATATTAGCACTTAGGAATAACTAGTGAAAAACCAATTATGAAAAGGAATCGTACAAAAACAATTATTTTTTCCATTTAATCCGTTATAAAATTTATACGTTGGTAAAAATACAATTTGTCATATAAAAGACAGAGATCACACACTATTTTCACAGTGAAAAGGACAACAAACATACAAATATAATTGTCTCTTTCTCAATAATTAAATGAAGAGAGATAAGAAGGAAGGACACATTATATATGACTTAATGAATGGTCTAAATTATGGAATTAATCATTTTTTCAAAATTGAGTGCTCAATATTTAAAGTAAATTCGAACCATCAAAGCTATTTAAGTTAATAAAAACATTTTTTCTAATAATTATTTACGGTAACACGAGTTGACAGCATGGCTGCGTTCGAGTATTTTATATCATGGTATGGTAAAGGTTAATATCTTGAAAAATGAATGAAATATGATAATGGCTGTTTCTTTATACCATCATGTATTAATGTAATAAAATGCTACGGTAATATAAATGCAACATATCCGCAGCTGTTATTTGGCAAGATTAAGTAAGAAATAAAGCAAAATTCTACAAGATAGTCTTACTATAATTATGATGGACGATTACAACAACGGGATTTTAAATAGCTTGAAAAAATATTATCGATGCATTTTCTTAATTTATTATATAAAGCTGAAAATTCTAAACTCTATAAAAATGTGTTCGTTGTAATTTTTTGGTTACGATTTTCTTACAAAAATAGCCTCCCCTATTCTTGAAGGAGTAAATCTTCAATTACATTAATTACTCGCAATGTTCATGTAGAACCGGCTAATTAACATTTGTAAAAATCGTTAATTAATACCCGTTGAACCCTGAATAGTCGATTAACCCCCGAGCCTCCCTCCGGGCCTGCCAACCCCACGCGATATACACTGTGAAGGGGGCGGCGTAATGCGATAAGAAAAGGGTTGAGACATTTATTTCTCCTTTGATTGTTTAAAAAAAAATCTTGCTAGTTCAATTAGTACTCTGATAGTTGGTTGTAAACATCTCGTGTTCATACGTATGTACAGTTTCATGGGATTACAGCCAATAAATAATTTTATTTGAATTATTTTTGAGATTGTTAACACTATAATTAGTGGCCTCAATCAGATGAGAATCGGTTAATAATGCATTTTCACAAATTTCGGTATTGGATCGCTCTCATAGCCGACCAATAAATATTGCGTCACAATCTGGATTCTGCTGGCATCTCCAAAGATGTGGACTGTATATTTTAACTCACCATTTCGTCTATAATTCCGACACGGTATATAGAAGCGAAGTCTCGAATTAGTATAATATTGTTAACTATACCGTACACGTATAACATATCCTGGGTCTCTTCAGCCAGATGCGTCGCATTTATTCACAGCTGTGGCACCCATTCAGTTGTTTTTTAACCCAAAGTTGTGCCAAAGATATTCTCTATTTCAGTGGAAATAATTCTACTGACTGTCATAAATAGAATAAAAACATTTCTTTAATATTTCCAAAATTACTTTGTGGCCTCATTTTATTTAAATAGTTTGACAAAATACTTTGTTTAAACCGCTATTTATTGATTATTCTATATGTTTCGATATCTATGGTATGAACATGCTAAATAACAAGGATAAGGCCGATATTTAAAAAATATTGGGGATCTACAAATTATATTTATATGGGTGAAACTTACAGAAATTTTGATATTAAGGAGTACTTGAGATGCCTAAATAACAACAACTATTAAGAATTTTTTAATCGCCTTTTGGAAACAAACGGGTTTAGAAATTATACGTACAAATACTAAAGGTTTACAGTTAGATAAATTTGAAATTTTAGAAATAAGAAAAAGTGTTAATAGTATACTAAATATTATAAATAACCAAATCATCTTTGCAAATAGTCACCTTTAAAATTTGTTTTCATATTAGTTCTTACTTATTCACCACTTTATAGTTTTATTTTTATCTATGCTTGTATTTTTAATTTCAGTATACATTTTGTTTCCTAAAGAAGATACCATAGGTATTGAAATATGTAAAATAATTAATAAATAGTGGTTTTTAAACAAAGTATTTTGTCTAATTATTTATAGAAAAAAAAGTCGTCTGCACTTTGAGAAATTTTTAATTTCTTAATAATGTTTTCCTGATCTGTCTTTCTGACTGATTTCTTTTGTCTTTTCCACTGAAAATATTCGACGGTCAAGTCTACACAAACTAAAAAAAATGATTTTTTAAATAATCTTCAGCAAAAAAATTATGAAAATCACACTAATCGTTCTTTTGTTACCCATTTTGAAAACAATGGTATTGAACGGCAACCAAATATACCAAATATATTTTAATAAAATACACAATGATAAAATAAAACTATGCTGTTATAGAATTCGTGGCAAATTTTGACTGAATTAATTTCAACCTGATCATGAGAAGATCATATTTCTAGACACATAAGTATTTTAGCAATAGTGCAACTAGATTCCTCTAGCTAAAAAGCAGTTTTATTGTCAAAAATTAGATCCTTCATTGGAATAAAATCTATGACTTTACTTAAAACAATTAACGCAAACAGACGTATTGTATCGCACAGAATTGCTCGCCGAGGAGGTGCCAATTAATAGATATGATAAGACACGTGTCAATAATTTAAAGTTGTAAAATCATGAGCGTGGCGCCAAAAAAACCCGTGGGACAGATTTCAGGAAAACAAAAACGTCACAAGCGGCGGCCTGTCGCCGTGTAGGTACTTGCAAATATGACTATATGTATTGTTATGAATCTGAATAAAAACAGGGTGTTCTGCATTCTCGATTGTGTTTTATGTTCCTTCCTCGGGAGGTCTTAAAATCACGACTCGGTACTTGTAAATAACTCGTTTATTGATATATTATGGGTGCACAATGCATAAGGTAGCGTGTTTACGGAGATTTATTTCAGTTCTTTCTCGTTTGGATGTTAGATACGATCTGATCTCTGAAGGGCTGTGTTATAGTTTAAAAAGATATTTCTCCCATTATATAAAAGATATTTTAAATCCGGGTAAACAAAGTCATAAATTAGATGATATGCAATAATCGTTTCAACACACATCCACTTACAGAAAGCATTAATAATAAGATAAGACAAAACTATTAAAATAATGGTTCTAACTCACATATCAAGAAAGGTTAAGGTTGACAAACTAAAAAATAGGGATGTGGCTTCGGGGGTAGATACATAACATTGAACGTCTTTTGTGTTTCATTTCTTTCCACCTCATAATTATCATCATCCTCGCCGGATGAGAAAAGCTAAGTTCGGCGAACCAACCTTGTCTATATTCTTGTACACATAATTAATTAAATAAATTATTATTACTGCGACATACGAACGTACCACCTGGTGACAGATTATAAACTCTGATCTCGCCGCCCTAGTGCCAATGATTATTATTAATCTGCTCTTAAATAATTCAATAGAGCCGACCTTGGTCTACTTTTTCTGACAGATGACAGACATTTAAATACTTGCCAGTTGGGTGAAATTTAAAATATAATTTATAAAATTGTAGATGCCGAGTTGTTTCTTTAAATTGTTATTTATTTTTATTTTATTATTAGTAACTATATAATACTATGTACAAATCAGTTTGGACTGTGCCCGTCTCACTAGAGAAATTCTGTGTCGGAACGTTCTGAAATGTTTTTAGCACAATATAATGAAGGATGTCAAACATTGGCTGCAATTCAATTTGCTCATTTGTGAGTCACTTACTCTCTCTCAAAAATGTTTAACCCTTAGCACATTTAAATTATCACGCGAATCCATAAGCATTACAGTTCGCGCTTTTTAACCTTGCAGAGATAGAATATCGTATAGTTTTTAATCATTCTTAAGTCGACACACTTAAAAGTCTACCATTCACAATATTCGGTTCCTCCCGCTTCACGGTAAACATTGTCAGCTATTAAAAAGACGTAAACTTGTTGGACGTCTACTTTACGAGCGTTCCGGTGCTGTGAACTCAGTGTACATGTAGACTTTTGCGATTTTTAAGTCGGATGAATATGAATATTTTACATTTATTACTCATATTAATCATTAAAATAATAAACAAATATCAGATATCTCATTTTTATTAGCTAGGTCGCGAGCTTTGTAAATAACCCCATACTTTCATATATTTACATTAAATAATAAAAAATAGCGTTTTCTCTATGAGATATCTAATATTTGTTTAATAACAGTGTCTTTATAGGTAAAAAATCTAGTAATTGTGTGTTCTGGACATATTTAAATATTGATATATATCAATTATGGTAAAAAAACGTGCTAAGAATGAGAAAAAAAATTGATCCACATTAGTCCACATCTCTCCACGCGTACATATACACGTATTGACTAATTCGCGTCAGGTTCTTCGAAAAAACATTTTCAAGGAATTCCTAAAATATGAACTCTGTATTTAGTCTATTTACAGAGATATTCACATAATTAGAGACAATGTCAACTCAGTTTACATCATCGAAGAGGAAAGGTTAATCATAATTTTAACTATTTGACATTGACATTAGAGCGAGGACCAAAAGCAGCACGAGACCAGGACGGGTGGAAAAGTATCGCATCAACGATAAAAACAAGCCTGAATGGTTCCGGAAGAGGTTCATGAAGATGAATGAACCTTTTTTCTAGTGTGGTACATAAACTCGCGCCAACCCTGGCTTTGTTCATCGGAAATCTTTTGTTCGGGGGTGATTAATGCCATGTCGCCGTATCAATTCCCGCTTCCGGCCGATGCGTCCGCCCTCCGTTTCATTCAAAGGCTTTGCGCATTTTGACATTTGCAAATCAGGGATGGCGTTCATTTTACAAATCGCGACATCGAGCAATCTTTTTTTAAATTATTTTCAAAGTAAAAAATATTAATTCCAAGAAAAGTAATTAGTAAGAAACGATTTGTTCTGAAGAATCACACTTTGTAGTAATTGGAGAAATAATACGTAAAATCGATCATATTTAAAACTGCGAGGTAAAGAACTATAAAACGAAATAAAACTCATAAAATTGGTGATAACAGCAATGCTATTGGCTTTATTGGAAAAATAATTTTATACCATTAGTGTTTTAATATGATTTCGCGAATAAAGCGCAATCTGGATGTCCAATTTTCGATCACATTTTGGAGCAGCTGGGGACGTATATCGACAATAACGCGGACGAAGGTTGGCTTCTATGACGTCTATCGTCTCTGGTTTATCGACGTAGACTAGCGATTTCATATCTCCACAAAAAATAATACGAAGTTATTAAATCACTAGATCTTGGAGGCCAATTCACAGGTTTATTACGCGAAATTATGCGCTCAACGAATGTTTCCCTCAATAAATTGATTGTGGCGATTCTTGTTGAAACCACAGCTTTTCCATCTTAAAGCAATTCAATTAGGGAACGAAAAAGTCAGTAATTCTGGATCTATTGCGCTCTCCATTGACTGTAACGTTCTGGCCGACGTCATTTTTGAAGAAACAACAGCTTCTTCGGTGCGCACTGTACGACGTCTCTGCGGATGTGTATTATCAATTAGAATATCCTTGGTACGAAATTGATCTATGATTATTCGAATTACTTGCTCGGATGGATGATTGGATGGCTTGGATGTAGACCGTAAAATGGACGTGGCGCAGCGTAAGTTTCGCGAACTGAACCACGATTTTCGAAATAAATTTACACAATTTGCCAATTAGAAAAACAAAACCTCTAAAAAAACACCTTTATAAATATAAATTATTCAAGTAGGTAAAGATAGCTACGAATGAGTAATATGAAGAAAACATGTATGTATGTTTATGAAAAAAAAAATATATATATATATATATATTGTCAAAATTTATAGATCATTTTATGGCAACAACAAAAAGTATATATTTTTAAAATGATAACACATGTTATTGTGAATTATATATTAACTTTATTAATTATATGATAACCATTTAATATTACAAAAAACCTGCGGCACATGTGTAGTCTTTAATTATTTTATTTTTAATAGTTATCAATGTTATATTTTATTATTATATTCATTTTTGAGAAACAAATATTTAATAGCTTATGATATAATTAAAAAATTAAAGTGAAAATATCATTCAAATTAGTAGTCTTAAAAGTAGTACATACTAATAAAATTATATAGATAAACAAAAGTGTTTTTACGCTGTATAAAGAGGAGAGAATGGAGAGGAAATAGAAAAGGGATACAATAAAAATATATAATATGCTTATTGCATTAAAAAATATTAAATAATAAATAGAATTACAGAAAACTATATAATATATAACAAATATCTGACGTTTATTTTGTGTCATACTTTATTTTTTCATTTATACATATATTTTTTTAAATTCTCGTTTGAGGGGTGCAATAAAGAGAAGCAGATGATCTGCACTGCTCTTCAGATTGCACTCCAAAAGGCTGAGGACCAACGAGAAAGCAATGTCAAGAATGCTTGCACGAGCTGCAATCGAGGAAATAAATGGTGACACGACCCTCGGTACTCGGAATACAAAGAGGGAGACAAAAAACCGAACTGAGACTTTGATATAAAATACTTGACACTTTAATGATAGCGTTATACACTCAATCCCCGTATACACAACTAGGTATTAGCCAGTTCTAAGATGTGTGGTATATTTTAAAATTGAATTATTTTTAAATCACAGGGTTTATTTAGCCTATCCTACGATTGATATAACATATTGTGCCACACACTACCAAATATATAGACATGAACTAACGTAAATTTCTTATTTCAATATTTGCATTTTGGTGTCACGCGCGTGATCACTTTGGTACCACACTTACGCAATCAAATAACTCCGCGACTCATGTCATGTTTCTTTCTTTTTGACATAATTAACGGTTTGCGTTTGAATTGATTAAAATTGTATTTAGTCTACTAGATTTATAATTTATTACGACATATAAATTTAGCAATATAAGGAAATAAAAAAATTAAGGTAGATATTACTCCAAATAAACCCTAGCGGAATACCATTAATCGTCGTTACAATACACTGAATATAAGGCTTCAAAATTTTCACAATTTGCATCATATTATATTCATTTAATACAATGTAACACGAAATAAT
Organism: Eubasilissa splendida; assembly: GCA_031772225.1. NCBI lineage: Eukaryota > Metazoa > Arthropoda > Insecta > Trichoptera > Phryganeidae > Eubasilissa > Eubasilissa splendida. Next base: position 5,494,681 of record CM062866.1, on the reverse strand, counting down.
TATTAATCTTTTTTTTTTTTTAATTTCTTGACTTAGACCACTTTCATAACAATGAACACATAATAACAAATTAAATTAATAAATTTGAAAGATATACACAAAAAAGCCGGGGAAATTTGTTACCGTTGTGTCACGTGACTAAGTTTACGACAAATTTGAGACTATAGTCTGTAGAGTAGATAGTCTACAGATTATACAGATATAGTCTTAAGATTATATCTCTATAAACATAGTCAACAGAGATTGTAATCTGTAGTGAATAAGATTAATACCTTGGGTGGTGGCAATATTTATGACAGAGAAAAAAATATCCGTAGTAAATTCATTTTAGTCTCCGATATCCGATAGTAAAAACGAGAATCGATAGTTAAATATGGCGGACAGTTCACAGCTGTTCCAAAAGTCATCAAGACAATTAATCATTCAATATCCCGTTATTTTAATGATTAGAGTTCGTCCGATGATGATATCGTTGCATAATACAAAAAAAAAATTTCACCACCAAAGTGACAGATTTAATGCATAAAATAAGGCATATTTCATGATTATTTGTCGCGCCTATGTACATCTTCATCTTTGCTTTGTTAGTAGTAAATTTGAAGTATCAACAACCCGCAAAGGATTTTTACTACCGATGTTAGTTAAAAGTTACTATAGTTAAAACTAACTACTGATCACACAACCGGCCCTAAGTTCTATTTGTATTTTAATACGGTGATTTTTAGTTTAGTTATTAATTAAGAATGTATTTCTCGGGATAATTCAGACAATTGAATAGATTTAAATATTTCCTGAGTGCTGTTATTTTTAAAGACCTTGAACATTCTCGAGTGTCCGCTCCGAGACCTGGGCTGAATAAATTTCAAACGCGTGATGCAATAAACCTTGGATACCTACCCTTGTCCGAATGTGGTAATCATTGGAGGCTCTACGAAGTTAATTAAATTTGCTCGCCTCATCAAGCAAACCTGTAGGCAGCTAACGAATTCAGATTGATCGCTGGGTAATTTAGTGGGGGGGTGTTTCAAATTAATTGTCTGGGAGTTGTATGTTTTCAGGTTACACCTCGAATAATACATTTGGATATCGGTATCTGGAAATCGATAATTACTTTAATATATTCAATATTCATCCCTTAAGGCGCCACTCTCGATGATAATCCATATTTACGCGTTTTTTACGAAAATGTGGGGTTTTATTAGTTATATACTAGATTTAAGTTTTTTTTAAACTATTACTCAAATGAAATTTTTACACTAATATAAAACTAATAAACTGTATCTTATTTGCCATTATTAATAAAATACAGGCATTATAATAATACAAGCACTCGGCAAATCAAAATAATTCGAGGGTATTTGGATAAATAATGGATCATCCATACACTCACACATCAAATTACTTCACATTCATCTTACATCAGTCCTTTGAGATATCTATCAGATCTTATATTTAAAGAGTACAATGTTCTAGCCGTAAGACAAATTTATATGTTGAGACTCGTATTTCCATTCAAACAATATTTAAACCCTTCAGATCTGGAGACAATATATGTACATCAACATACACTCACACAAAGATCTATCCATTCAATCACAATCGCTAACTCTAATAATTGGTGACCCTGATATGATGCCTGCCTATACTATACATGATACGTAACTTCATAATCGCACTATAAAAGGTACTCGAGACACCACTAACATACTCCGATACTCCTGCCTATTTTACCTTACTATATCTCATCGCAAAAGAATTATATTTGTTTGTACAAGGGGTTGAAAAACGGAATGTAGGAAGGGTGGAAAAAATTTGGGAGAGGGACAGAAAGAGGGAACAGGCACCAAAAAGAAACACGACTCACGTGTTGCTTCTTTAAGTAACACGTACTCCGTTGTTTCGCACGGTACTCTTGAACACACACTTCAGTGATAGCGCAAAGCGCCTCACAAGCATCATGCATAGTAGCAAGATAAAAACATTAATCGGTACGCACGGTAGCGAGAAACTGGTTACACACAATAGCCAGTCTGATGAACTCAATAGCAGGGTATCAAATCGATCAACTGATATGGATAAACGTTAAATTGTTTACTCATTTCAACTCAAATGGTCCAAAACTATAGATAACACTACAGAAATGTTCATGGTATAGGGAAGGGGGTAATTTGAGGTTATAGATAGGAACCATTACTATGTCGCGTTCACGTGCGCGTAAGATGACGATCAGCAATCCACATCATAAAGATCGAACAGCATTCATTCGGCTATCGGCCGATTGATAGGCCCTGTGGCTGACTTTGATGTTAATGATTAGATAACGATGATAAAAATAAAACACAACATATATAAATAGTATGATTTACTTAAAAAATCATATTACTCCATAAAGTGTCATTTAAAGACATTTGCATATTAAAATTTTAAATGTAAAAAAATATTAATTGTACAGAAGAAATTCGCGTTCAAATTATTAATTTATCTAACATCCACAAAAATTATTTTTGGTTAATGAATTTCAACATTATAATCAGTAAATAGATTTTGAATAAATATTACATCTCCTACTATTAGTTAAAGTTAACCATACTTCAGAAACACGAGATTTTCAGCCTTGCTGATAGATAAAGGCCAGTCGCAGTTGGTACTTATTTATCAATATTTAACCAAATGGGTTCTCAGAATATCACACAACACGACACGATACATACTAAAAAAACCTACTTCATCATGTGCACATGTGAGCTAGATTTTTAACTGACGATATGTTAATTATAAATGTATACATATAAAATCAATTTTGTCGAAAAATATTGTTTTTGCGCTACTAAGATTCGAACCTGGATCTCCATTTCCAATGTAGATGGCTTTCAAATAATTGAACGACAGATGTATTAATTTGAAAAAGTGTAACATATATGTTCGAAAATTTGTCATGAAAAATACTGGCGCTATAACACTTGTACTTAGTAGTGTACTTCCCCGGATTGGAAATTGAGATCCAGGTTCGAACCCCGGTAGCGCACAAACAATATTTTTCCAAAAAATTGATTTTATATGTATATATTTATAATTATTAATATATTAAATTAGTATTTAAAAACATCACAGACCGTCTGTTCTGAATAATTACAACTTCACAATAAGAATATGTTCTCTTTAATAAAATATTAAATCACTGATACACTTACCGCCATATCATGACGATAAGAATGGAGAATAAAAACTTATTTTAAATTTTGAGATTTTTATTGTTTCAAGTCGCCATTTCTTCTAAGTGTCTAAAACACATCCAGCGATGGTGAGTCATTTTAGACTCACCTCAAGTTTTCGGTTTTTCAACCGTTTTGTGGGAAATTTTTTAAATATGATCGTAAATAATGTACGTATTCTCACGTATCAACAGATGCCCTACATATCCAAAATACAAACACCCACTGAGCGTGTGATCTTCTCGTCGGTCAGTTGAATATTTGAATTCATATTTTTACGAACACCCGGGTCAGATCTGACCCACCACCGCAGAGGGTGTGTTAATAGAACTACCACAAAATTCGTTTAATAAAACTACAACCCGCTGCCTCCTGGCTGCGTCATGGCTGAAGAACCTAAGACAATGATTTGGTCAGTCTACTGTGAATAATAGCCAATAGTATAGCCAACGTTAGAGGAACGAATAAGAAGTGTGTAAATGAAAATGTGAATAAAATGTACCATCGTGAGGAATGATGACGCCCTGGAACTTATAAATGATTATGTCCTTTCTTCGTATGGTAATTTCAAGTGACACCATCTCCGAGTAACAGTTTTATCATATCGTTATTGAAATTCAAGATGATAGCGCCATTTATAAACAGAATCAAAACCCAAGGAAACACTTCATACACGTGTATATACAAAATATAATATTACCTTCATTTTGGCCGATCAGCAAAGAAATCCAGTCACGGCGAAAACCTTCTGATCTTTAATATACCGATTCATAGAATGAAAACGAGCAAATCGCCATATTCGACGATAACCCACCCAATGCTTCCCGAGACGGAAATAACAATTTGCATAAAACGGCAGACGGAAATGGAATAAATTGAGTCTCATTTAGATGAAATGTGAGATGACGATTTGTATTCCAGATGAAACCTAAAGGGTCGCCTTTTTAGGGGAGGCTTTTAAGACGACAAATTATTTCAATCGGAACGATCGGTAGAATGAGTGATGACTCGACTTCAAGCGGTTTCGTACGCGAAAAAAATATTACGTGTTTTTCATTCGAAACGTGTGTCGCGTAGTTGTACAACGAAATACTAACGTATTTAACATTCCAAGTAAATTAATAGTTATTTGTAAAAAATAGCGTTTTAATTTTTTGAAGTGCTTATTTGATATACACATATATGATATACACCACAGACTACCAAATATGAAGATATATTTAGTAGTATATCATTTTTAAATACGACTCTTTTAAATATAGTATATGACTCGATTTTATCGAAAATTTAATTGCTGACAATATAATATGCATTATTGTAAAAAAATACCTCTTGTTTACACGAGGATTTAATTTACGAAGAGTAAATACTTTTACTGTTGCATAAATTTGTTTTCACGAAAAATGTGTGTAGAATTCCTCTCGTCCCGTATCTAACGTTCCAAACCCTTCTCCTATATGTACGAGAACACTTTATTTTATATCTATTAATTTACTGTTTTTTTATTATTCATGTAATCTACAATTTTAATTCCAGTATTTATTTTTTTCTGCATTAACTTGCATAAGGAATGCACTAAATTATGTGATATACAAAAATATTAATACTAATACTCTTGTTTCTATACGCGTTCTCCTAAATATGATATAAACGAATATATTCGAACTAAAATGTACTCAACTGTGTAAGATTTATATACTCTTCGAAAAAGTATGGATGTACCGTAATTTTTTGAGGCAACGCCTTGACAATAGCACGCGTTACCATGCCGAAACATTGGCCTAGAAACCATCTACAAAATACGCCATACATATATATATATATATATATATTACTAATTTGTATTTGTGACGTGCTTGTGGTTGCCTAGTGAGCTAGTGATCGGGGGTTCAAGCCTCGTTCCAGAAGGCCATCAAGTTAGTCATATTTTTATAACACAGGCGTTTAGCTTAGTTTGATATTGATGTGACACATATTACGTGAACGCATCTTCTGAACTTCAGGAATAACTTTGCCGATTTACACGAGGTACTCTGAACATAATAGTAGTTTCGGCACGCGCCGCGAGAAAACCGACACACTCAATAGCAACAGTGACTGTACAATCAGACCAGCTGGGCGTTCACTTCTTGACAGTTCAAAGTTCATAGACAACACAGACAGAAAAGTCGTGTTCTGTGGTAAACCCAATGGAACATCCACACGCGCACGGCGACCGGCGATCTGGTCGTGTCATAAATACCGAACAAGTTATTTAACCGTTATTAAACAGTTATTGTGACTGTGATTATATTCGCGACTGAGATGATCAGAGCACAAGAATCAGTTAAATCTTAGTTACCAATTATCGTTTCAATCACAATAAAATAACGATTTACTATGACTACTACAGAGTATTAATAATAGTCTCTTATTATATATTTTATTCATATAAATGTTATGTTAAATTAACTTTCTTTTTTAAATTTTATTTCTATCCATTTAACGTTTATATCATTCACTTCGGTGATGATAAAATACGGGCATAAAAAAGATTTTAAAAATGTTTTATTACGGACCAGGATCCTTAAATCAAGACATTAAAGTGAAAAAACAAAACAAACTATACGGGGTGTTTTTTTTTTGGGCGCTCAAAATGGAGGACAAGGGTCTGTTCATCAAACACGGACTGCTTTATTGGCCGACGATATTATAACCCATAAAGTAAAATATAAATGTTTATGATCAAGTTAATTCCGCCGAGGCCTGAAAGGGTTATTTAAACAGTGTGCAGATAACAGGATAAATAAAATTATACGAAGGGTTTAAAAACATAGTTAAAATACGCCCGATCTGAATGCGTAAATGAGAGTAATATAATTTTCAAGGATATTCTCACCAAAGGAAGTGAATTTTTTTTCCGATTCCGAGAAATTCCGTTGAGGAGTTGAGCAATGCCTTAAATAAACAGCAAATTAACTATCTGCTTTAGAAAAACTTAATTTCATGTAAAAAGTTAATTTGTGTATCAAGTAGACTTAACAAACTGTTAAACAAGTAACCTTTTAAATGTTTAGCAAGCAAATATGTGCCTTATAAAATATTTAACAATTAACTACTGTATCCTAACGCTTGGTCCTATTTTTTATTTTCTCCTTCACGTCAGTATTTACGTATAATATAGCCTCAATTAGATCATCCTGGGTGTGTCTATAGATGTTAGGAGTTCTGTTCACTCGCCGGTATATGCAAATGCGTTCAGCGTCATCGGTGGTGATAATAACAGCGAAGGAACGTTTTTTTTCTCTCCGTACAGTGCCATCAATCAGTTCGGTTATTTAATTCCAGTCCGGTGTCGCCCTCACAGCTGACTGCTATATACAATGCCACTCTTCTTGGTCTAATATTATGCTCAGGATAATCTACTTATCTGGACTCACTTTGACGCATAAAGACGCAAAATCCTTGGCCATTTTAGCACGATGCCGCTGTCAAGGCGATACCTTAAAAAATTACTGTACAATCGTTCTTGTTCACAGAAGATATAAAATCTCCCACAGTTGGTTTAACATCTCCTGCAAATATACACGATTGTACCGTAACTTTTTCAAGCAACAATGAATGAATAATGAATTTAAAACATCAACCCATAGATGGAGGTACAGTCGCTCGCAACTAGCATGTGAAGAAAGGTACAGAATTTATTAGTAATTAGTTGATTTCGAACTGGAATTAATCTTGACTATGATAGATTTATATCTCCAGCGAAAAAGTACGGATATACCGTTATTTATTGAGCCAACATTTTGACAATGTTACGTGTTATCATGCCAAAATATCGGGCTAGGTTACTCTAAGGAATACCTATAATATCTATAAAAAAAAGAAATCTAACCATGAAGAGACGTCAGTTCCATATATATTGTGATGTTTGAATTGTAGCCTACTTTGCAGATTTATGATGATTGGCCGTCAAAATGGACAAATCAGGGACGAGAATTCGACTCGTCACTTTTGGTGGGAACGCTGGAAAATAGGCGGGTCGGTAGAGCCACGCTCCGGAGGAGAAGGCGGAGATTAAGAGTAAGATCACCGCGGTGGACCCGGGGATGGATGGTCCTGGTCTACTCGCGGGTTAAAGAAAGACCCCGCTGCAACGAGTAGGCGGCATGCGAAACGATGGCCGATGGATGGGCGTTATGGACAAGGCTGAGACGAGATGGTATCCAGTCTATCTCCTGGAGCAAGAGACGAATTCTGACACGGGCATGTGGTGACCGGGTTCTCTTCTGCATCGGCACCCCAATACCGTCACTAAATAGAAGAAATACATAAAAGTGACCTCCCTCAGAGGATAGTTGATTTGAAGGAGGAAGATCTAAAGTACATTTTACGTGCATCCAATTTCGGGGGATTGATTGTGTTTTGTGAATAAATGTGTTATGTGAAAATCAGAATGTTAATCAATGATTAACCATCCGAGGTAACAGGCGACACCAGAGCACACACACACACTTCAGAACCCAGGGTGATCTAGATCGGTGGCGGCCTCTATGGCTTTCTATCTTCTAGGGCCCAAAGGCACCGTTACGAAATGTATATGCACTTGATTAAGAATAAATAAAAAATCATTGCTGAATACACGAAGGCCATAACCAATATGAGATGAGAAATGGCTCTCAATAGGTCCACCAGGAGTTATGATACGAATAGCGATGGCAATGATTTATCTTTCACAAGATGAAGGGATCTAATAAAGCTGTAACAAACGCAATTTGATAAAAAATTACCAGAAAACATTGGAAAAGTTCGCAGCATCGCGGACAGGGGCTAGCTAAAACGACTTACAAGAAACGTATTACTTCAAAAAGTAACGGAAATAATGTACTAAGAAAAAAAGTAAAACGAAGTAAAGGCGAAAAAAATGATGAAGAAGTAAACGTAGTCCCGGGTAGGTGCCGCTAAATGTAAGGAAAAACTTTTTTTTAATGTCTGCCAAATGTATTTATTTTCGTTTCGCTATTCCTTTAAATTTATTTTCTTTTCAAAGAAGTCCGGGATGTGGGCCGAGTTACAAAATTTTTCATCGTTAATACTATTTTAATAAGAGTATTTTCCAGGCGGGATTTCATTTGGAAATTTTCTTTTGTCATCTTCAACTTTCAGACCTCGTCCTATTCTCAAAAGTTGTTCCGTGTCTCCGGCCGTTATGCAAATTCAAATTGGTATGGACGCCGATCACAGGGTGGTCTGCGACCGACTCGCGGAAAATGTATTCGTGTTATTTTATTAAAGAACTTCAAGCCAACGTTTCGCGGTGTGCGTATAAAAAATATTTCGTTCAATTTTAACCCATTGATCGCGTTCATAAATACGCGTGACATCTTTCATATGCGGCACCCTTTAGCGGAATTATAATTTACGGCTTACATGATAATGCAACAAATTTAGGATTTGTTTTTAACAAAACGATAGCAAAGATTCTCAAGTATCCTCGCAAATATAAACAAATATATAAATCAGAACCATAATTACAAAATTATCCATTAGAGAGCATAACAGTGCCCTACACCATCGCTACACTAGCGCCATCTGTGGTGATATTTATACGTACTAGAGTGAAGTAGTGATCTGGGCAGGCGCTGATTTCTGAAACTAATGCACACTATTTACAAGTGTTTAAATACTGACGTTAAATTTAACTGTATAGTTTGAAACGCATTACATTCTACACGCATAAACTGAGTTTGAGAATTTGAATAACTAAGCGATACTGGATGATACGAGGATTTTTATTATTTCGTGTTTGTTTATAAGATGGCTAATAATCCTTGACAAACATCAATACATTCTTATTGTGAAGTTGTAATTATTCAAAACATAGGTCTGTGATATTTTAAATACTAATTAAATGTATTAATTAGAAAGATGCACATATAAAATCATTTTTTTTGAAAAATATTGTTGTTTCTACCGGGATTGGTACCTGGATCTCTCTTCCAATCCGAGGAACGTGCGTTAACCGATTATTTTCGATAAAATTGATTTTATATGTATATCTTTCTAATTAATATATTTAATTTGTATTTAAAAGAAAAATCCCCCATCCGTTGGACCGATGTAGTGAAAAAACAACAAGTATTACTCTGGTGACCGCCCTCAGATCTGCAGAATGCCAAGAAAAGTGTAGGAGTATCATTAAGAATACAATTCTAAGTAATAAGGGACCGACGTGAATGAAGACGATGATGATTTTGATGACCTGTACCCTTTTCCCCTTCTACTCAGAGCACGGCCTTTAATTTATGACGTTTCGCTGTAGAGGGCGTTAAATTATTGTCAGATGATGATTAACGTCTTGCTGAACTGTTAAATAATTTACATTTGAGCGTGTCAGATTGAACTTTCACTTTGCTATTTTCCCCACTTCGCGCTATCAACGAAGTGTGCGTTCGAGAGAGCTTCGTGCGGATCATCAAAGTGCGTGTTCCTAAAGTCAATAGAAGTTGTCTGGTTATTCTTCAACTCCCTTGAGACATATTGAACTAATTTTATGGACGCAATACCTCTCTTCGTTCTTATTAGACTTCGATTAAACTTTATCAAATCTGATCTATATCACCAGTACGGAAGGGATTTTTCTTTTAAATCTATATATTATTCATTTTTAAAAATGTTATAATTTTTAAAACTCCCTTTTTGTAGTATGTAAGAAAGATTTTGCGGGATTGTGTGTAATATTTGCTCCGTTTTATTTAAGTAAAATTAAAAAACAAAACACACTTAAATAAGGGCAGTATATTTGACTTCCCGACAAAACCGGCTAAAATTATTCGATCATTTCTATCCGTGCGTTCTTTCACGAAGCACCTATAGTTAAATAGGGCGGAGAGAAAAATAATTAAAAATCTCCCATCGATTGGGAATTCCTCAGCGCTCGCCCATTGCGTGGCTGCCTGGAAGAATCCCGCTCTTCCTTATCCCTACACTCTTCCCTCCACTTCGACCAACTTTTACAATCGAAGGAGAAATTGGAGAAAATTTCCAGACAGCCAACGTCTCAGAAATAAAACTATCAATTTTGCTGATGAATTGGCAGAAATGCTGAAGTTTTTTTTTTTTTAACATCCTTAGTCAACCTTCGCCGTCATCCCCCGGGTACTTTTATTATTATTTTCTATCAAAAAATTTGACGAATTTCAATTTAAAGGCAGAAATAATAGTCTTCTTCTTTCATCCCTTGTAGCTGTATTGATATATGAGACCACTTTTGCAACAACAGTTATCGTGTAAAAGTGCTAAAAGTGAGAAAAAACATTGACCGTCACGAACGACACCATAAAGACGTCTAACTCGACTACCGCACGCTCTGCCACCAAAGTGACAATCGGCATTCTGCACCCCGCTCCCCGCATACTGTGCCATTCGTACCTCTCCGCACGTACACATACACGTAATAACAAAACTTGACCGTTAAAAATAAAATTTAAATACCAATAATAGTACCCAACCGGGGAAGGTGCATTATCTAACTATGCTACAGCGACATTATTTTTAACGACAAATTTTCGAACCCATGTGAATACATCTATCGTTTCATTATTTGAAATCTATGTACTTTGTTTTTACGGAATCTCAAATACCTTTGAGTAAACCGATTGCAGACGCCAGAATTAATAATTTATTTTTATTAAATTTTTGAACACATCGATACAACTTATATTTTATTAGGAGAACACATTCGGTTTGGAAAGAGATCCAGATTCGAATCCCGGTGGCGCAACAGCAATATTTTTCGATAAAATTAATTTTATATGTATATCATTTAATTAGTATTTAAAATATCACAGAGCTATGTTCTGAATAATTACAACTTCACAATAAGAATGTGTCCTACTAATAATATATAAATATACTTAAGTATGCACTATCTTAAGAATAAATAGATAAATAAATCAAAATAATTACCATGCAACCAGCGACCGTATGTCTGGTCACACATAATACATTCCGCGATCATCAAACGGACACGTGAGTGATGCGTGATTGTTGTAGCACCCACCACTCACACTTAAGCAGGTCATTCTGATGCACTTACAACCGTAATTCAAAACCTCGATTCATAACCTTTACTTCCCAAAATACCTTTGCCTAACCTTTTCCAGTTATCATTTAGTTACCCCCAACAGAAAAAAAAATCAATCAATTTTAACATTTTACATTTAACATTAAATTTGTCGATAAACATCAGATAATACAATCAAAAGTTATTTGTATCCATCGCAATATCAGTCACATTTCACTTAATGTTTTCATTTTTCAATAATTCCGATCCCTGATAAAGAATATTCAAATTCATTAAACATACATAATATTATTTGAATATTCGTTTCAGTAAAAGACATTTCAAAATCGGATTATTGTAAAATGTATGGATGGTATTCTTTACCATTTTATATACAATGTTTAGTCCGTTTATCAGCGAAATTGTCAGCCAAGAATGTATTTATAAATTATATAAGAATGTATGAAATATTTTGAATGTAAATTATGCGTAATCAAATATAATTGCATCGCTGAACGGATGACTCAGTTGGCTGAGACTGCATTTTCAACATTTATTAGTTTTAAATATGAATTAAATATATTAATTAGAAAGGTATACATATAAAATCAATTTAATCGAAAAATATTGTTGTTGCGCCACCGGGATTCGAACCTGGATCTCTTTCCTAACCGGGGAAGGTGCATTATCCAACTATGCTACAGCGACAATATTTTACATTTCTCACGTAAGTAAAAGTTCAATGAATCGTTTAATTATACCTATAACTTTCTAAAATATTGAAAATTACATTTCACCTATTATTTGGTTTATTACAATTATGCATGAAATATGACATCGGCCAAGTGGCCGCTTCTGGTAGCGGCACAAGCGCGTGCTCTTTTAACCATTTCTTTCATGACATTCTCGCATACTTCGATAACGATAAGCATTACCATTATTATTTAAATAAAATGTTTTAATGACTTTAATGCGTTGTTGAAGCGTTAGATACCCCATAATATATTGTAATAAACTACTCTCTATACCTACTAAATTATAATTAACAAATGTTTGCCAAACTAAAATGGCAGTTAATCGAAATCAGCCTGGAATATAATATTCACCCTGTATGGTTAGATTTACGGTCTACGTGCTATTTACCATCATGCGGTGGACGTGATATAAATCGTAAGTTAAACCATACATAAAAACAGGTGTTCTTTCATCGTGAGAACTACGACCAAAAACAGAGCAATACGCTATGAACGTGTTGTGACCCTACTCGCGCCCGTAAACATAGCCGGGTAATAGCTCACCTATCAACAAGAACAACCAATCAGCAGACGCAATTTAACATTAAGCATCTACCGACCACTTCTTCGCAGGCCGTCCCGACACCAGTATCGCCACTCGACAACTTCTCCAGAGTTCAAACCGCGTAATTAAATTGTATTCATTCACCCCCTCAATAAACGTAATCTTGTAAGTGCTCTTTCATTGATATAACCCGCTCTAGTTACAACAGACACCCTACACTGCGACACACAACCAACACGTGTGAGACAAGAAGAGGTTTGGAGCTTCTGTCTCACAGCATCTTATCCTTCTGCCACAATCTCGAGTCAAATATATATTTAAATATCTTCAACACATACGACCTCAACTCCCGCAAACCATTGGCATGGTTTACTCAATATATAGTATGTATGTAAAGCGGATGTTAATATAGTGAGTAAGATTAAGAAAAGATCACTTAGGTGGTTTGGTCATATGGAAGAGATGAATGAGGAGAGAGTGATAAAAAAGATATATGACGCAAGTTTTGATGGCACCAGAAATAGAGGACGTCCGCGAAAGACTTGGCACGACCAGGTAAACCAGATAATGGAAGATGGTTCTGTTAGAAGCCTCAACAATCGGCGAGCTTGTATGAGAATATGTATGAATGTGGATGAGGCGAGAATTGTGTGTCAGGACAGAAGAGTGTGGCGCTCTATCCTCTATGCCTACCCTCGCGGGGAAACGGCGTGATGGTAAGTAAGTAAATAAGTAAGTATTTAGTGCATCCGTTTGTAGTAGAATCTCCAGTCAAACATATATTTAATTAACTTCAACTCATTCAATTATACACCTCAACTCCTATAACTCTGTACCAAACGCGCGAGAAACTATTTCCACAAATATCTCCAGTCTGCATGAGCTGAACAATAACTCTCAACCATGTCCCTAAGGAAAATCCTTAAATTTTTTGAACGTCGTGCAAGAAGGAAAGAAAACTTGGAGATGTTTGTTGTGGTGGGCCACGTTGAAGAACGAAAAAGAAGAGGAAGAAAGTTAGAGACCTATGAAGGTATTTGAAGACGTCTTACTTCAAGAACATCAGTAACAAGTGAGTTTAGTTAAAAATCTGAAATAGGGTATTTTACACAGTGTGTCCCAAAAGTTTTTTTCATTTAAGATCATTCGCTACACGAACGCAACGAGCAGGAGAAGAGTGGGGGGTATGCTGATCGCTGGCCGTGTCCTTGAGAATTCAGTCGCTATGGAGCATATCCTTACCAGTTGCTGGTAAATGTCCCGACGAGGTGACATAAACTCACCTCCACGTAGCTCCGACACAAATGGACTTTTTCCTATGGGGCTACTTTAAATCAAAAGTATACAGTAACAATCCTCTTTTTTTGGACCAATTAAAAGAAAATATCCGAGAAGAAATGGCAGTGATTACGGAAAGTACGTGCCGAGCAGTTTTCAGAATTTTTTCCCGTTTAAAAGAATGCCAGTAAAATAACGGATCAGATTTAGAAAAGATTTTTTTTTTTTATTACATTCAGATATTAATATCTTAATACCATCATTGGTTGGCTCCGGTATCATCGTACCAGAGCTATACCTATACAATTTGACGTAAGACTCGTTATCACATTCAATTCAGAGGGCAGCCAGAGAGAAGCTATATAAATCATGCACCCCCAAAAAGAGAGGGTAGACGACATATTAATGTATTGCAATCGAAGAACTCGGTCACAGTCGGGGAAAAATTCACCCTGTCCAGGTCGCAAAAGGTGCAAAAGAGAGCCAGTAGAATTCTCCGTTAGATCTCTCTTGTTATTAGTCTTCCCGAAATCGTCCATCCCAGTAACCCCCAGCGGAAGACCCGCACCCTAATAAATCCCGAAAATGTCCGAGATTTATTTATTTCCCTGTCCTAAATGGCCATGCTACGAGATCGTCTGCATTAATGATGATAATAAACTATATATTCAACAATGTAATATAGATTTTATGAAGAACCTGGCCTTGGCCGCGCAGCGGCCTACATGGTTCGCGAGGCGGCCAACACACTACGCTCTTGCTAGATTAATTTAAATATCACATAACTCTGTGTTATTAACCAATAAAATTTTCATTAAAATGCTAAACAATTCCTATGACCGACCCTCCTACACATGTGATATTCAAAGGCATTTTATAGTAGGATAATCGGCATTTTCCAGCGTTCAGTCTTTTGTGCCTTCTAGACAAATAATCTAATAGCTGAACGACATAATAAAAAAATTCACCACTTATTACGCCGGTGCCTTCTATTGCCCTTTGACCTGGCAATGTGAGCACTTAAAGTACTGCAGAAACTCCTGAATGGATATTAAATTATAAAAGTACTTTAACGAAAGGTACGTACTTACTTTAGTGCTTAATAGTTCGAAATGATTTGTGGAAAATTTACTAAAAATTTATGATCTTGTTCAAATGAAAATGTTTATTAAGTCATCGAAATAAGTTAAATATTAATTAAATGTATTAATGAGAAAGATGCACATATAAAATCAATTTTATCTAAAAATATTGTTGCTGCGCCACCGAGATTCGAACCTGGATCTCTTTCCAAACCGAGGAAGGTGTATTATCCAACTATGCTACAGCGACACTATTTTAAATAATGACGACTGACGATTTGAAGATCCGACTTCTAGCTGAAGCTGAAGATAAGCTTGTGTGCGTGTAAAAAATATAATTATCAGTCATCTTCATCGAAGCAAACTTCTAATATATAAAACTATAATAAAATCGAAGAAAACAAATTAATAGTTTTTGAGCCCAAAATATTAAACTAATATCAATTAATTTAGGTGGCTTTTGCGGGAAACAATGTGTTGAAGTGTGATAAAAATGAGATAAAAATCTACATAACTGCATATTTAACTCAGATTATCCGAAATTCGTTTTAGGGAATTTTGGAATTAGGCGCTACATATATAAATAACATATTAGGAGAACACATTCCTATTGTGAAGTTGTAATTATTCAGAACATAGGTCTGTGATATTTTAAATATGAATTTTTCGCTAAAATTATCGTAGCTGTAGCATAGTTGGAATTATATATATATATGTGTATTAATATCAAAAAGGTAACATATTTAGGAAAGAGATTCAGGTTCGAATCCCGGTAGCGGAACAACAATATTTTTCGATAAAATTGATTTTATATGTATATCTTTCTAATTAATATATTTAATTCCTATTTAAAAAACTATTCATTTGTTTTCTTCGATTTCATTATAGTTTTATATATTAGAAGTTTGCTTCGATGACCATGACTGATAATGATATTTTTTACACGCACAGAAGCTTATCTTCAGCTTCCGCTAGAAGTCGGATCTTCAAATCGTCAGTTGTTATTATTTAACATCTTCAACATGGAGTCCAGATACAGAGTTAATATTAGTTTCCAGGCCGATGTTATTTTTAACAATATTTTTCATAACATTCTCGCACACTTGGCGTGTCCTTGGCTATTATCCTGCATCATCGGGATTGTTGTTGGCTTATCGGCGTAGATCTTACCTCTCAAGTACCCCCACATCCAGGAGGCCAGTCGATATCACCACTTTTTGACATTGTGTGAAAGTTTCTCGCAATCATTCAAGCGTAGCTTGGACCGTGTGTGAGGTGGCGCCGTCCTGTTGAAACCACGTGTGGCACTGGCCCAATTCGTCAATCGACCCAAGATCGTCATTAACGGTTACAGCATTGCCATTATTATTTAGATAAAATATTTTAATGACTTCAACACGTTGTTTTGGCATTAGATGCTCTATAACAAATAGTAATCAACTACTCTCTACGACTACCAAATGCAATCTGACAAATGTCTACCAAACCAAAATTGTAGATAGTGTTAACAAATCATGCATATTATTAATAAATAAATTAAAGCATTTTATAAAATAGATCGTCCGTATTTTTTTGTCTCAAAACTGTTCGAATATACTTTATAACAACATATTTCACCCTTGAGAGGATAATACCCTGAGCACAACTCCACGATCTATGCATAATATTTATGGTAAGAATGCAAAATTTATTTCGCTTTGTAGCAAAGGAAACATAAACATCCTGCCATAAGTCATACCGTTTTCGTTTATGGTAAAACTATAATCATAAAAATAAATTTATGCATTGCAATAGAGCTAGCTGGTGAGTGGAACACCCCGGGGTTTGAGCTGATACAACTGTTACCGGCAACGGAAAGAATACTGGCAACGTCTGAAATATACAATCATTCTTGATAACGCCTATAAATTTGGAGCGAAACGCGGAAGCGTACATTGCCGTTTATTGAGTCAAACAGGCCTATTCTCAAAATTGCAATATTGAAATGAAGGTGATTGTTACACCAGCCCTCAAAAATAGACAGTATGTAAATTAACGTCCGTGTTATATTTGAATGAGAGAGAGGGAGAGAGAGTGAGGGAAATAAACGTACCATAATCTGTCAAAACATAAAAATGGCAACAGGATTGGCCGTGATTCTTCACTACGACGCTGCGGATGAGGAAATCAATAGGTAATTTATGAACAAACCTTTTTCTGTGAACTTTGAATACTGTATTAGTACTTATTTTAACCAAAAACTTATATTTTTAGTCGAAACTCGAGAATGGAAAGACGTCGTTTGCGTGATTTGTGCGGTATAGTTGTACCTTATCAAGGCGGTATAGTTGTAAAAATTGCCCATTTGGAATTTCCATCGGGTTGCACAAATCACGCAAACGACGTCTTTCCATTCTCGAGTTTCGACTAAAAATATAAGTTTTTGGTTCAAATAAGTACTAATACAGTATTCAAAGTTCACAGAAAAAGGTTTGTTCATAAATTACCTATTGATTTCCTCATCCGCAGCGTCGTAGTGAAGAATCACGGCCAATCCTGTTGCCATTTTTATGTTTTGACAGATTATGGTACGTTTATCTCCCTCACTCTCTCTCCCTCTCTCTCATTCAAATATAACACGGACGTTAATTTACATACTGTCTATTTTTGAGGGTTGGTGTAACAATCACCTTCATTTCAATATTGCAATTTTGAGAATAGGCCTGAATGATAGAAAAGGAAGAGTGTGAAAAGTTCGCGCTCGGTGTCAGACTAGTCGGGACAAGCGTAGGAGCAAAACTGTCGTTCCCTTCTCTCGACAGAAGCCTGGTCCCCCCGGGGACGACGATAATAGTGTAGGATTTAAAAATAAGTATAAATGTACTCACATAGCTCGCAACGTAAACAGTATTTTTTATAGCCACAACCAGATTAATTAATACTTTTTTTATTTAAGAGTGTCATCATTTGGTGGAACATTGATAGATTCTTCTCCACCACAAATACAAGCGTCGCGGGGTATCTACAATGTTAACACTCGCGAAAAGGATTAAGATGTATGAACAGGATTAAAGTAAGATTCATTATGAGCGTTTTCGGAGTAAAGCAGAGTGAAGCGACGGTAGTTATCCGTACAAAAGTTCCAAACGCATTGAACTTGCTGCAGTTGGAATACTTTAATCACTACTACATTTTTAAATTTGTCGTCTTCTTCTTTATTAACGGTCTCATGGTACTCATGGAAGGTTATGACTGCAGTCACAACGGCGTGCCATACATCCCTTGACATCGCCTCCGTGGTGCAATCTGCCGGGCACCCATCTTCCACTTACAGGGCTATCTTGACATTATCCTCCATCCTAGTTTCGGTCTTTTCCTCGGTCTCGATCATATTGGAATGTGTTTGGTGACTTTTTACGAATTACAGGACTCATCTGCTACATGTCCTGCTCACTATAGCTTCCTTGCTTTCACATTTTTCATTGTTATGGGTTATATTAAACAAACTTACATTGAATGCATCCAAAAAAATGTACTGTGGATAGCAGCACATAGAAGACAACACTTAATACAGGAATCAATGTCTGCGAATGCTAAATCTGCAGTTTAGCTATTAGGCGTGCACATTGATTCAGATCTTTCAATCAGTAAAACTGTCAGTGCATGCTAACATCAACTGAGACATATTAAAAGTATTTGGAGACATCTTCCTCCTAAGGTAACCCGTTTACTTATAAATGCATTTGTGGTGTCGTGTGTAGAGTATTCCAACAGCAATTAATCTAAATTCTCTCATATAACATCCATTTTATTTATTTATTATAAACTATATGTTAGATATGTATAATATGTTTGGACTGTGTCAGATTATTTTTCACTTTTTAGTATATTATATAATAATATCTTTAAACTACGATATTACGTGACGATATTTGCAGAAAGCAGGATCGTTGAGTGTTTTATTGTTTGATTCGTTTACGTGGGATTTTGTGGAATTTTCTCAGGCGTAATACAATGCGTTGGGGGTCCATGACAAATCATCGTAAAAATGACTAGTCAAGCTAACGGTACTTAAATTATTATTATTCATCACTTGGCGGCTATTCTGTCTTCCGACAAATACTTTTTAGTATCTTCTGAAGTTTCGTGAAGTCCAGTTGCACTATTTATTGTCTTTTTCAACATTTAATCACTGCAATTTAATTAATTATTATTACAATAGTGATATCCTAAGTTGTGATGTAAGTGATTATTAAACAATCACTATATTTTATTGTATTACTGTATTGTGTATTATTTGAAAAGTAGTATCATATGTATAATAAATAATGTTGTGTATAATATAATAAGTAATATTTTTTTAAATAAAATGTTATTTTTCTCAATTTCATATTAATAATATTCACTATTTGACACCTTCATAATAGTCGATAATTACCGGTAAACCAATATTAAATTCAGAGTTTTACCAATTTACCGGTAATGCCATTTATCGGTAAATTTGCATGCCCTACTACAAGGGAAGGGTGCCCAACGTTTCGACAATACGTTTTCATCATGCCCTGTCTTTGCCCGTTTCGGTACTTGTACTTGTTGATTAATCAAGATCGAATCTGTCATCATATAATCTTTATTGCTGTTTATCCCAGCCTAGTTTGGGGTCGTCCACCCTCTTAGACCAATAAGATACAGGATGTGGCATAAAGAACTCCCCCATTTTGAAGACGCACAGCTACGCGTTGAGATGGAGTAGAGTGGTGACATTTAACAGATTTATACGTGCAATTGTTAGTGTCAGTTATGGGTAATTCTAGCGAGCTTCGCGCTTTTGTCATTGAGAAGTTTATTAAAAATGATGGGTCGCCGATAGCAACACATCACGCATCCAATTTGCATGGTGCAACAGTTCACATCTCATCATTCTCTTGAAATCATCAAAGAAATATTTCCTGAACACGTTGTCTCCTTGCATGGTGAGAGAGGCTGGCCTCCACGCTCGCCAGATTTTGCACCCTGTGATTTTTTTCTATGGGGCTACCTCAAATCCAAGATATTCCAACATCGGCCGGATAATTGAGAAGCTCTCAAAGAGGCGATCACCCAGGATATGTCTGCCCGAAATACCTTGCAAAGTTGTGGAAAACTTCCGAGAGAGGCTCAGCTAACTGAAATAACGTGTTGTTTAAAAAACGTTAATAAAAACAGCATTATGTATACTTAACGTAAATTAAAGGTGCACGCAAGTCACAGTTTCGCCCATGATAACATATAAGTACTCTATATATATGCAAAAAGGGGAGTAAATTAGACATTCTAGAAAGTATACAAATTAATATAAATAATAAAAATGTACTTAACATACAAACATCCCCTATTACATTACCTATCCTGTGCATATTAACCCTGCCCACAACCACTTTCACATTTCACCGAAACTTCTCCCCCACCCCCTTCACCATGTAGTCGATAGTCTATCTTCTAGTTTTAATATTTAGTTTATTACTGAAGATGACGCATGAAGCCTCGAAAATATTTTAATTTTTAATTAAAGTATAGTGTCAAGTTAACATCGTTGTTTTTAAATTGTGTTATAAATTAATTAAAGATTTTTTGTTGTATCTTTTTTCGTTTGTTTTTTTATTTCATTTCAATATCGGGGGAAGTTCTTCATGCCGCACTCTGTATATCTTTGCAGTATTTCCTCTGGCATCTTTCTTTACTTATGAGTAGGGGCTTCAGTCGAACAATGTCACTCCTACTACTCTCCTAAGTTAACTCATTTCGACAGTCTGAATTCTTGATCTTACTTTCTCATTTCGTAAGAATCCATATTTGATGACCATATTTAAAAATGGCCATGTACACGGCTTTAAAAACAGTTAATTTGAACTTGATACTGAATTCAGATTTATTTACCACAAATATTATATGAAAACAAACTGTAAAATGGAAGCGTTTTTCAACCCCCTAGACTGCTTTGATAAGATGATGAAAATTATTAAAATATTTCTGTACATAATCAAAATACATATATATATATATTTAAATTCGATATCAGTGTTGTAGGCTTTGCCGGTAGCGTCGATATTTCCACCCCTATCTACGCTTTCAGCGTGAATGGTTTAGTGCAAAGGAAGTGAAAGGAGTTAAGTTAAACATAGAATTTTCTCGATATGATATCTCGTAAATATAATATCGCGGTAAACTCGGTTTGCGCTATTGCGATCTGTTGAGCCAGCGAATCGATTTAAAAAAATATATATTTTGAAAACTATTGCCTCGATGATAAAATACATTTTTTTTATTTACAATTTAACCCTTCCCTAACCATGTAGTAACACAGGTCTACCATTATAATTAAACCTGTAATATTTCGGTACATACATGCAACATAAAATTCATATTTTAGATAATCCTAAAGAAAATATTAGCGCTTAGGAGTGACTAGTGAAAAACCAATTATGAATAGGGAATCATACAAAAACAATTATTTTTTCCATTCAATCCGTTGTAAAATTAATACGTTGGTAAAAATACCATTTATGATATGAAATACAGAGATCACACACTATTTTCACAGTGAAAAGAACAACAAACATACAAATATAATTGTCTATTTCTCATTAATTAAATGAAGAGAGATAAGAAGGAAGGACACATTGTATAGGACTTAATGAATGCTCTAAATTATGTTATTAATCATTTTTTTCAAAATTGAATTCTCAATATTTAGAGTAAATTCGTGCCATTAAGCTAATAAAAACATTTTTTCCAACTGTTATTTACGGTAACACGAGTCGACAGCATGGCCGCGTTCAGGTATTTTATACCATGGTATGGTCAAGGTTAAACACTTTTAATACAATTCTTCAAACAAGCAGTGTCGTATATTTATTCCAAGATCAAAACATGAGACCAACTCTGTAATATCGTTTTTGGGCAGTTTTGAGTTATGAATTCATTGTATATCTTCTTGGGCATCGAAAGTTATTTTAAACAACCATATAAAATAAATAATAATACTATCACAAAATTTAAAAATATGAATTAAATATATTAATTAGAAAGATATACTGATAAAATCAATTTTATCGAAAAATATTGTTATTGCGCCACCAGGATTCGAACCTGGATCTCTTTCCAAACCGGGGAAGGTGCATTATCCAACTATGCTACAGCGACGATATTTTTAGCGACAAATTTTCGAACCTATATGTTACCTTTTTGATATTAATACATTTAATCGTTCCATTATTTGAAAGAGCCATCTACCTTATTTTTACATAATCTCAAATACCTTTGCGTAATCTGATAGCAGGCGCCAGAATTATCAATTAAATTTTGGAAACATTGATACAACTTTATTATTAGGAGAACACATTCTTATTTTGAAGTTGTAATTATTCAGAACATAGGTCTGTGATATTTTAAATATGAATTAAATATATAAATTAGAAAGATATACATATAAAAATTCCCTACCCGGTTTGGAAAGAGATCCAGGTTCGAATCCCGGTGGCGCAACAACAATATTTTTCGATAAAATTAATTTTATGTGTATATCTTTCTAATTAACATAATTTATATTTGCCTGCAACAATGCTATATGCTATCCAGACGACGCTGTCTGCTTTATGGTATTTTGGAACTAACCCTGATTTTTAACATGAAATATCAATGAATTTAAGTGGCTTTTGCGGGAAACAATGTGTTGAATTGTAATGAAAATGAGAAAAAAATCAACATAACTGCATATTTAACTCAAATTATCCGAAATTCGTTTTTATGGAATTTAGGAATTAGGCGCTACATATGTAAATAACATAAATTAAAATATGATCGCACCATAAATAAGCGGAAGATTTGAAGTGACAAGGTAAACCTGATGGTCCTGTTAGATGGCTCAAAAATCAACAAATTTATATGAGAAGATGTATGAATATTGATAAATAGAAAGACTAACTAACTGACTAACTTATCATCACGCCGTTTTCATGCGGGAGTGGGTATAGAAAATAGAGCGACATACTCTTCTGTCCTAACACACAATTCTCACCTCATCCACGTTCATGCATCTAATCATACAAGCGTTCTTAAATGACCAGGTCTGTGAGACTCCTGTCATAAATAAATAAAACATCATGTCATCTCATGTATGTCTCGTGGTCATATCGCGTCACACTCTATGGTTTTTTTCCTTACCCATGTCGCTGTCAAATGTGACATGAATGTATTGTTCGTATTTTTCACGTTTTTACAACGTTTCAACGCGACCGCCGATTGCCTTTTACTGCTAGGACCTGCTGGAGGCTGCGCGGCCAGGGCTTCCGTGGGATCTATATTTCATCTATAGTAATATAATAAGAATGCACAATGCACTACTGTTAAACCAATATAATAAGTAATTTTCGCATTGAAATAAATATTCTACTAAGATCTTTGTCTGACTATCTGCTGGTTCATATAAAAAACTTTACAAATTTCAAAAAATAATATTGTTATGATGTTATTGTATTAAATATTAAGTACTAATTGAATGCATTCGTTAGAAAAATATACATATAAAAATAAATTTTATTAAAAAATATTGTTCTTGCTATCGGGATTCGGTAAAGGTGCATTAATCAACTATGCTACACCAGACAATACTGTTGACGACAAATTTTCGAATTTATATATTACACTTTTCAAATTGATACATCTATCGTTCCATTATTTGAAAGCAATCTACTTTATTTTTACGGAATCTCAAATACCTTTGAAGTAGTCCGATAGGAGACGCCAGAATTAACAATTCATTTTTATTAAATTTTGGACACATTGATATAACTTATATATTATTATAATATTTGTCGATAAAATTGATTTTATGTGTACATCTTTCTAATTAATACATTTAATTAGTATTTTTAATATCACAGACCTATGTTCTGAATAATTACAACTTCACAATAAGAATATGTTCTCCTTAATAATGATAATATCTTTAGTTACATGTCATTTTTATCATGGTAAAAAACAAAAAAAAAATGTTTGTCTCTCATTAGCACAAAATATTTTAACATCAACTGTTATACCTAAATCTAATACAAATTCTAGCGAATCTTAATCTAATACAAATTTGTAATATAAGATACAAATACGTTTTCGACAAACAAATTTGAATCTTGTGATCTTTTTCGTCCCAAATGAATAAGCTAATAGCTATTTTGAATCAATCAATAAAATTGTAAAATTCGCTGAACTTTCATTAATTTTTTGAACGATCCTCAAAGGAACTCTCTAATGTCTTTTCGCAGGGAGTATTTTCTATGTCCTTTCTTTAACGACTATATTGGATATTGACAAGGATATTGGTTTTATTGACGAATTCCTGAATTAATTCTTAATATCCTTACTTTGAGCGGAATCTAATATCTCTTACCTATGGCGGGGCGAAAATATCGTCCCGTGATATTTTCAAAGTTAGAAACACACTTATATACAAAATTAAATTATCTTTCTGGAATATTTATTAACTAAATAAACAGGCGATGTTGATTTAATTTTATCTTATTATTTCATTTCTAATTTGCTCGTAGGCCAGACCGCGTTTCTGTGACACCACAAAACTATCATTAAAATTCCGAATTACAGCTATCGCCGCTGAAACTGTTTGCAAGACGGAACAAAAAATAATAACATTATTTATTTATGTTATTGGAAATATTATATATATAGAAATAAATACAAAGAGATTAAACAATGTCAAGTATAATTAACAATCGTACGCCAAAAAAATTTATTTCATTAAAGAGAACACATTCTTATTGTGAAGTTGTAATTATTCAGAACAGACGGTCTGTGATATTTTAAACACTAATTAAATGTATTAATTAGAAAGATATACATATTAAATCAATTTTATGTAAAAATATAAAAATATCCCGGATAGCGCAAAAACAATATTTTTCGACAAATTGATTTATAATTAATACATTAAATTAGTATTTAAATTTATTTATATTTATAAATATGTTATTTGATTATAATAATATTATATTTTAAAAATTGTTTTTTTTTTATTCTATTCGTTTAATTTACTCGAGATGAGATACGTTTCGCCTTGTAAGGACATTATCAATTTACATATAACCTACGATATTAAAATATGATTAGTGTTGAAACAGAATGGTTACTCGGAATAAATAGAAGCATTCAAAAATTTATGGAAATTCTTAGAATTCCAATGAATAATGTTGTCCCTTTTCATTTCATGCAAATAAAATTGTATTGCTGTCCTCCACTATAGAGATAAATATAATAAAAGTTGTTGAGTCAAATTGTTAAATTGTTCCTTGCAAAGCGAAACGTGTTTTAAGTAAATTAAACGAGTAGAATAAAAAAACATGTGTTTTATTTTCACATATATGATTATGGAGTTCTAGAAACTTATTTCGGAAACAGTAAATATCCATAATAATATTACGTTTCTGGATGCCGGCTTCGGTTTCGGTAGCGTCATTATGGTTGTTTAGTGCTTGATTAGCTTGTTGAACAGAGTCTGTGAGACTCCTGTCATCTCGTCTATGTCTCACGGTCATATCGCGTCGCACTCAATGGTTTTTTCCTTATCCATGTCGCTGTCAAATGTGACATTTCGCCGTCAAGAAGCATAAATCGATTGTTTTTTTTTGCTAATATAATAATATTATTGTACCTCTCATGTAAAACACTGTAAAAATTGACAGTAAAATGTGATCATGTCTTTTCCATCTTGTTTTACTTTGCTCACTTTGATTTTTTTCAGTGTCATACCAGGAGAAGTAACAAGATATTTACCTAATTATGTATTATTTGATAGTGTAGATTTGTTTTATTATTTAAGAAAAGGTCTTCAAAAACAATTACAATTACGCATACAAGGTGCCTCGTTTCGATATCTCGTTATACCTTTACAAAATATTTACGATACTGCGTTGTAGAAAATATTACTCTTCCATTATTAATAGATAAAATAGCTATTCTTTTGCAGCATCAATTCATCTCGAATCTTATTCCACCTCTTCTCCTTCTCCGGTTGACTCCCTCACAATTGAAGATCATGACCTCCAGGATGTGACTTGTTAATGTCCTTGATCGTTCTCCTGTAGGATTGTCAGTTTAATCTGGTCGGTTCATTCATTTCTTGCCTCCCACTCTCTGCGTGAGTGATAACCTGCTACCGATATCGCTGAACACATCCATCAACATTATGTCTGATCACAGGTGTACATCGGGCATCGGGCAGGAAACGCCGAGTAACCTCTGTCGATTACAACTTGTTTTCTTATGAGCATCCCTACTGCCTGCTTACATCTCGCACAATACAATACGCGCAATACACCCTTGCGAGACCTACGCGGGCGACTATGGGGGCGGATACTATTCTATTTTTCTTCTACTGATCGCAACATATCACACACTAACTACAACTGTAGTATTAATCTTAGTGTATACGTTTTTATTTCGTATAATAGACAGATGGAAGATACAAGAGACTTAGTTAATTTATTGTTTCGGAGGTAAGTTTGTAGAACTCAATAATCACACATATGAAAATTAGGATAAATAAAAAATTTTAACACAGGTAAAAGGTAAAAGTTGATTCTAAATTCGCGACAAACTTCTTAAATAACAACCATAAAATGAATGACCATTAATACACTTTAAAACCTTAAGGCTTTAGATTTAATTTACTTTAACGGCTAGAGATTACAAAACATAAAGCAGATAATAAAATTATAATTAACAAACAAGTCAAAATATATAGACCTCCTTTAATTTACATTTTTTTAAAACCAGTAATCAGAAATACTTTTTTAGAATTAGATTCTGCTGTAAATTTTTCTTTGTTATAGACATACTAGAGATATGGAACAAAATCATCAACGGGACGAAATTATGCAGAAATGTGACAGCTATTTGGAACTACTGCATCCTTAAAATATTATTAGTATTCGAACATAATTATTAATTATAATCATACAAAAAAAAAACCCTAAGAATTAACATGAATAAAATTGTATAGCCATCCTCTTCCATATATCGCTACCTTGGAAGAAAAGTATCAACTCGAAAATTGATGAATTCTTAGAAGGGTGCAATGTGGATAAAATTTATCTCCATGTAAACAAACTAAACGATCTATAACCATTTTACTAAATAGCACACTTAAAATCGCGATTACCAGAAATGCAAATTTTTAAGTGGTGACACTTTTCTTTTAATGCAGACCTTTCATTCAAATATCATTAGAATTTGAACAGAATTATTTCTTAGAATCGTGCCAACATACAAAAACCTCAAAATTCGCATTATAACCTTTATAAGTACTTAAAATTATATAGCAGCAACCATATAACAGATTTCATATGAATACAAGTTGTTGAAGTTGTCTCACGGAAATGAAACGAGTCGAACTAAAAACAAGTGTTTTTATTTTCATTAATTAGTTCAACGTTTCATCGATTTGCGATATTTAAAGCGAGAACTTGAATGGAGTATTAGCATAGTCAGATCTTACCTTGCATTTTGGAAACTCTTCTTCCACCCTTTTCGCCCTCCAGCCCAGCAGCGGCGGAATGCAGATGAGGGCTGACATCAGCCATACGGCCGTTATCATGACGACAGCCCGCGCGGGGGTGCGCTTCTTCAGATACTCCACAGCCTGGAAAAATACAAAGAGTTCAGAGGGTGTATGTCAATTCGCCTCGTCAAAATACAGGAACGTGCAATCCATACGATTAAAAAAAATGCGCGTAACTATAATTTCTGGGAAATATGAAAAATATCAAATATGACTAATATCAAAAAAAAATATCGTTTTTTTTAAATTTATTGTGATGTATTTGGGATTGTATAGATGTGTGTGTGAGTATGTGTGTGTGTGTGTGTGTGTGTGTGTGTGTGTGTGTGTGTGAATGCCGCACCGCCTGGGCGTGTGTGCAAGGGCGACGCGCATCAAGGCGCGGATCTTTCTGTACTAGTGATATACCTCGTAACTTAATTGTATCTTACGATAATAAATGTGTATTTCTTGGACCTTCACATTACGAGGTGTACACTGAAGACATACTTAAAAGACAAGTACGTAACATTTATCTATATTTAATTATTATATATGTAGGTATATAAGAAATAGAAAAAATTTCTTTACTATTTAAACTTTACATAATTTTTAATTACTACTTGTTTTTTATATCGTGTATTATATTTACCAATTATTTAATGATTTTAACATTTGTCGTGTACTTATTATTTATATCGTATATTTTTGTATTTATTTTACTTTATGTACTACTGTAATATATTATATTACGCCTAGTGCAATATTCCCAATTAATTAAATTCCCGTTAATTTAACCCATTGATCGCATTCATAAATACGCATGACATCTTTCATACGGCGGCATTATAACTTTACACTACGATAATGCTACAAATTTATGATTTGTTTTTAAGAAATCGATAGAAAAGATTTTCAAGTTTCCTCACACACATAAACAAACACAGAAATCAGAACCATAATTACAAAATAATGTAAACAAAATTATACATGAGACAATTATACACCAGCGCCATTTGTGGTGATAATAATGGTGGTACTAGAGTGAAGTAGTGATCTGCGCGGGCGCTGATTTCTGAGACTAACGCGCACTATTTACAAGTTTTTAAATACTGATATTAAATTTAATTCTATAGTTTGAAACGCATTATATTCTACCCGCATAAACTGAGTCTGAGAATTTGAATCACTGAGCGTTACTGGATGACACGAGGACTTTTATAATTTTGTGTTTGTTTATAAGATGGGTAATAATGCTTGACGAATATTGACAGATGTCGGGTAGGATAAAGATTCCAAATAATTTTGGTATGATTTTTACCGCCGCTCCTCAGCGCGTATGTACGCACTAGCGGTGGGCGAAACACGGCGACTCACATTTGAGTCACCCGCGCTGTGGGTATGTAAGGCGCGACTCATATGAGTCAACAGCGGGGAATGGGTTAAAAAATAAATAAATGCATATTTGAATACAAATTAAATGAATCAATTAGAAGGATATACAGAAAAAAACTTATCTATTGAAAAAATATTCAGTTGCTACAGGGATGGACTAAAATATTTTATTTGATAAACAGATTTTAGTAACTGCCATTCCGAAGCCACACAAGAAGACAGAAGAAGATGGAAAAGCCTCGTCGGGTATGGATCCCAGATCCTCCAAAAATTAGGGGACGAAGATTACGGTGACCTATTTAGGATACTGGATACCGTTCCCACGTACTCATGCGCTAACTAGTCACTTGGGAACTCACTAACAGGTCACCCGGGACCTCACTAACAGGTCACTTGGGAACTCACTAACAGGTCACCCGGGAACTCACTAAGGAATCAACTACAAATTTATAAAATATAAAAATTTCCCCATTGTTGATTGAAAATTTATAGATTTTATGAACTGTGTGATTTTCATATTGTTTTAAATAATACTCACAAAAGAACAAGTTACAGCCCTTCAAACGGAATAAAGGATTCCAAACTCTATTTAAAATTATAGAAACAGTATGAATGGTTCTCAATCGAATATATTATCCGATTGCATGATATCGTTTTAAATTCATTTCAACATAAACATTTTACTATGCACGAGCACTTTTATATTATGAATAAATTTAGCAATTTCGAATCTGTATCCAAGAAGCTTTCAAACCCACAGTGCAACCCTTAGTATTATTTTTATCCCTCTCTTGAGACATGTTGAACCGTAAACCTTGTGTCAATCTTTCCTCCGTTGTACTATTGCGCTTCCTCATCTTTTATCTATGACTTTTATTGGATTTGAATCTGCACATGTGTCATTGTCAATATGAAAAAAATCGACATATTCGCCAAAGTAACGAGACTTTGTGGCAGTTTTTTATATCGTCTGATGATTTATACTGTTCCCAGCCGGCTTCGATGCCAGCGACATTTGCATTCAGGACCCAGGTGGCAGCAGAGAGCAGCCGCCCCAGCCCTTGCTACTCTACTCTTCATATTTCACGCTATGTAAACTCCTGTATTATTTATTCTCTATCCTGTATCGTGAGAAATAAATATAAATAAATGCATCCCTTAAATACAAACCCAAAATAGTATGCACAATAGAAAAAAATCAGTGGTTGTCGCGGAGCAAAATAAAGTGACGTTTGTTTATGTGATGCGATGATGCCAACAGTTTTTTCAGTATTAATAGTTTAGTAATACTCCGTTAAAATAAACAGAATCATAATGTGTTAAATAATACTTATATTATTAATAGAATCGGCGTTGACTTTACAGAGTTTCATCATAATGAATGGATATAAATGAAACAATGTTATTACTCTACTTGAGTCTACTAGCACTACTCGAGTTTCGAGAGAAACAGTCAAGGAATTTGAACTTGGGTATTAATCTGTTAAACAATATTACATTTTCTAACTCATCTCCTCTCCTCTCAATATTCCCGTCTCTCTGTCAGTACCTAATTACTCGAATGTCTACCACCTAAGCCTATTCTCCTATATTTATTTGTAGTCAGATTAATACTTCACCTATCGATGAGAGTTACTATTTCTCTCGAATCTCAAGTAGTGCTTATAAACTCAAGTAGATTAATAACATTGTTTCATTTATATCCATCCATTAAAATAACACTTGCATGTCTATTCAAATAGACAATTAATGAGAAAAGGCTAACACCATAATGAAACTATTAATAAAGTACTTATTTTTTTAAAGTTTTAAATATATATAGTGACACAATATTGTCTTCTTCTTCTTGTGCCCTATCCATTCAACGGATTTTGGCTTTAATCATCACTTTGTTTACTGCTTCCTTGAAAAGCTCTCGTCTTAGGTTCTTCAGCCGTCATGTTCGCCTTTTTCGAGAACCCCGACATCCAACAATTGTTCACTGCATCGCGAGGTGCAAGATTGCAAACTTCTCCGAATGTCTCACCACATTTTATTGATTTAAATACTTTTTTTTTTTAATTCATCCGAATCATAACATCTTCATACGCAACACTATCCATCCAAAATATGAATTAAATGTATTAATTATAAAGATATACATACAAAATCAATATTATCGAAAAATAAAAACATTGTTGTTGCGCTACCGGGATTCGAACCTGGATCTCTTCCCTAACCGGGGGAGGTGCTTTATCCAACTAAGCTACAGCGGCATTATTTTTAGCGACAATTTTTCGACCTTATATGTTACCTTTTTGATATCAATACATTTAATCGTTCCATCATTTGACAGAGCCATCTACCTTATACCCTTACCCGGTAGCGCAACAACAATGTTTTTATTTTTCGATAATATTGATTTTGTATGTATGTCTTTATAATTAATACATTTAATTCATATTTAAAATATCACAGACCGTCTGTTCTGAATAATTACAACTTCACAATAAGAATGTGTTCTCCTAAAAAAAAAAAAACTATCCATCCGGCTTATTTTTAGCATTGTTCTGTAGATCCACATATCAAATGCTTCAAATCTTCTTATCACTTCTTCGGTATTAAGGAGAGAACACATTCTCATTGTGAAGTTGTAATTATTCAGAACAGACGGTCTGTGATAATTTAAATACTGATTAAATGTATTAATTGTAAAGATATGCATATAAAACCAATTTTAACGAAAAATATTGTTGTTGCGCTACCGGGATTCGAACCTGGATCTCTTTTCCAATCCCGGGAAGGTGTAAGAGATCTACGTTTCAATTCCGGTAGCACAATAGCATTAAAATTGATTTTATATGTATATCTTAATAATTAATATATTTAATTAGTATTTAAAATATTAAATAAATACGTGTACTTAAAAATGTGTGTAGCTATAGATGTACCTACACGTAGTAAAAACGTACAATATATCAAAGCGAACGCTGCCTTAAAACACCCTCGGAGCGGTGACCACTGACGCGTAAAGCGAGGGTAGAAGGTGCTACATTATTAAACGATAGGCTGCGTAAAGTCCTTAAATCACGAAACCGCTCCTAAGAGCGTTGTGATCTACGGAACCCGACTGAAAACACAAATATTTCTCTACAATATTAATATTTAATTTACAGTATTATTTTTAAAATATGAATATTATTTTATTCAAAATTATAATACACAATATATCGACATCAAGCATGATAATAGACCCTGTGATAAGCTCCGAAAGGTCGGAAAAATACCCTAGAAAAGCCTAAAAAACTCTACATAAAAATGTTGTATCAAGAAAATTGTCGAAATTGAATTATTAGTACTGTTGGCTTTAAAATTTCACGTTTTATTTAAAATCAGAATACATTTCTCTGATTTTTAATAACTAAGTTTGTTACTTATGTATCTCCGTGATTCTCAAAAATATTATTATCAATATATACTATCAGCTGGCTCATGTTATAATTAAATATGAATTAAATGTATTAATTATAAAGATATACATACAAAATCAATATTATCGAAAAATAAAAACACTGTTGTTGCGCTACCGGGATTCGAACCTGGATCTCTTCCCTAACCGGGGGAGGTGCTTTATCCAACTAAGCTACAGCGGCACTATTTTTTATCGACAATTTTTCGACCTTATATGTTACCTTTTTGGTATCAATACATTTAATCGTTCCATCATTTGACAGAGCCATCTACCTTATTTTTACAGAATCTCAAATACCTTTGAGTGAATCTGATAGCAGACGCTAGAGTTATTAATTCATTTTTATTAAATTTTGGACACATTGATACAACTTTAATATTTTTAGGAGAACATGTTATAATTATTACATTTTATTAGAGGAATTTCAGGATTCGTCTAGGAATATATTACGTGGGTGGAAGGGAATTATTTATTTATACAGTTGCCTTACTGGCCCTTCAAATAACATTAATAAGAAGTAGAACCACAAATAAAGTCATTATTGACCCTCGGATTACAATTATAATTGGTCTACTTGGCATCCATTCACTTATGGGAGCGGCGATTTAAATCCACCGCCATCATCACTGCTGATACATACATCTGGACCCGAGAGCCATCTCGCCCCGTCGCTCGACTCGACACGAGTCCCGATCCACAGCGCACCGCAAGAAATAAATAATAAAAACGATGCAATTACTTTTTATTTTGCAATTTTAAAATATCATCATGTTTAATGTGAATAATAGCATTGCATTTAGTAAGGAGAACACATTCTAATTGTGAAGTTGTAATTATTCAAAACATGAGACTGATATTTTAAATACTAATTTAATGTATTAATTAGAAATATATATATATATATAATCAATTTTGTCGAAAAATATTGTTTTTGCGCTACCGGGATTCGAACCTGGATCTCTATTTCCAATCCGGGGAAGTACACTGCCAATTGTGTTATAGCGCCAGTATTTTTCATGACAAATTTTTGCATAACCTTGTAAATTTTTAATAAGTCAGGTTTGCATGTTTATTTTTTTAATTTAAGGCACAATTCCAGGTTCTCATCAATAAGACGATTTCTCAATTTGGTTTTGACATGGTTCATGCATGAAAAATATTGTTTATATGAATATATAGAACCAACTAGTGAAAGACCTGCAAATGTTTACTTTTTTAACTGATCATATGTGTCAGAAATACTATTCTAACTAACTATCTTACTTACTATCATCCCGTTTCTCCACGGAGATAGGCAGATAAGATAGAGCGCCACATTCTTCTGTCCTTACACACTACACACAGTTTTCGTCTCATTCACATTCATACATCTTATCATATAAGCTCGCCGATTATTGAGGCTTCTAACAGGACCATTCTCCAGTATTTGGTTTACCTGGTCATGCCAAGTCTCCCGCGGACTTCCTTTATTTCTGGTACCATCAATACTTGCTTGATATTTCTTCCTTACCATTCTCTCCTCATTCGTTTGTTCCATACGACCAAACAACATACTCACTATACTAATACTTACTCACTATACTAAGATCAGCTTTACATTCTTTCTTTATTTCTTCATTCTTCACTCTGTCATAAATGTATCTGCCACACATACGCATATGCGATGTCATTTCCACTGCATTTAGTTTACTTTCGTTCCTCTTCTGCCAGCTCCTGGCCTCACTTCCATACATATCGGTAGCAGGGCTCTATTATGTACCGCTAGTTTTGCCTCGGTTGATAAGCTCCCATTAGCTATACATAATTCCATTGAAAGCGCCGTTCACATTGTTTCCTGCAATCACCCTCATTTCGATATCTTTCTCAGCCTTTTCGTTTCTATCAAACATACTTCCCAAATATACAAACTTGTTAAGTAAACCGATAGCAAACCCCAGAATTAATAATTCATTTTTATTACATTTTGGACACATTGATACAACTTATATATTATTAAGAAGAACATATTCTTATTGTGATGTTGTAATTATTCAGAACACAGGTCTATGATATATGTTTTTTTAAATATGGCTTTTCAAATAATGGAACGTTAGATGTATTAATTTAAAAATGTAACATATGGGTTCAAAAATTTATTGACAATGGTACTGTCTGCTGTAGGATAGTCGGATAATGCACCTTCTCCGGATTGGAAAGAGATCCAGGTTCGAATCACAATTCATTTTTCGATAAAATTGATTATATATATGTATATCTTTCTAATTAAAACATTTAATTAGTATTTTTTTAAATATCACAGACCTATTATATATATATATATATATATATCACATATTATATTATTCTACAACACGTTTCACAGTTTTGTGACACTTTTTACCTGGGAAGCTCTGCATATGTTAAAATGTTACCATTACAAAAATATTAAAATGAACGTTATCAGTCTCGGTCGTTGTCTGCCGGGCCGCACATGTTTGCAATGACAAACGGCGCGCATAACGTTTGACAGATGAGCGCGATGCGAAAGCGCGGGAAAGCCATTTTATTGCTAGGTCAAAATGGCGGATTCTAGGGCCGATTCCGTTCCGCGTAATGCCTACCTTAATCTGATGCTCAAAGTCACCACCTCGTGCAAAGGAGCGACGGGGACTTCTCCGATTGCGTCTGCTCGTATAAAATGACTCGCGCACTTTTTACGCCATCTCGAAATAACAGTATGAAGAAGGCCAAGGGTTTGGTTTCTCAGCTGCGGTCTAAAATGCAAAATTACTTTAATAATTCCTTCGTCGAGGCCCTGCCTGTCTGGAACAAACTTTTTTACATGTACACAATGCCAAATACTTAAAGTTCGCGTAACACAATTTTTTATAAGTATATATACGTTGGTGATGAGCCAAAGCGCTATCGTAACAATGATTGTGTGATTGGTTTTCGATTGTAATGGCGCGAATCTCGAAATTTAACTCTCATGGGATTAATTGGAGATTATTTTTATATTGCTCTCGTACACACCATCTTGTACGTCAAATGTAATCAGTTGGATGATTCTGAATCTAACCAGCGGCAGTAAAAACACAATAAATATTATTAAGAAAAACACATTCTTATTGTGAATTTGTAACTATTCAGAACAGACGGTCTATGATCTTAAATACTAATTAAAGGTACAGGATTAAACTGTAAGAGATCCAGGTTTGAATCCCGGTAGCGACGACAATATTTTTCGATAAAGTTGATTTTATATTTGTTTGAGACATGTATTTATTTGTGTAAATATATATTTATTCTTGAACGAAAATAATGCACTGTGCCTTCCCCACCATTCCCTTCCTCTCCCGGCACGCCGCCGATCAGTCGATTGGCGACCTTGAGCCAGTACGGTATGCGTTTATCTAAACGATTACAATATTTTACTCATTTGAGACTTCGCGTCTATACAGTGTCGGAACTCGTCGTCGTCTGTCAGAACCATGAGGAAATAGTGAAGTAAAATACAGTCCACATTTTAGAGATGTCTGCAGATTCTGGATTACGGTGTGTGCCTATTCCTTCCGTATCCTGATTTCTTCCGGCATCAATTCTTATACGCAACAATATGTTTATATATTTCTAATTAATACATTAAATTTGTAATTAATGCCTTAAAAGCATATCCAGCAAAAAAGTATCAAGTGTGACGATGCTGATTTTACGTTTTATAAACAATATCGTCTAAATGCCGTCCATTTCTCTCAAGACATTCTTGCAATCGAACTCTTAAATTTGCGAACACGCGAGAGCAAAGTGAACTTTACAACAAGCTAATATTAATTAAGAGAATTGTAAATGTATATTTTTATATTTCATTCATATTTAATGGTAGTGCAATGGTTAGCATCCCCCGCCTGTCTTAGGGTAGGTTTAAATTTAAATTATTTTTCCGAATTGATGAATATTGTTTCGAACCAGAAAAACACATTATATGCAGATATGGTGTGATACGTGTGACGCATTTCTGTGTAATTTTTCGTCTAATTATTATTACTGCCTGATTATTATATTATAATTATTATATTTTTTTATGTAAATGCCTTCGATATGATATATGAACTATGAATTTCGACCGACCGAAGCGCGCACTGGTGGCATGTTTGGACTGGTCGATGCACGGGATGTAATAAGAATAACGCCTGTCGGCTATCGTATTCTCAGCTTTCTGAAAAAAGGGCGGCAATACTCACACACACACGTTGGACTAACAGATACATTTATTTGGATGTTAAGAATTGCACTACCATGGTGGTAGTGCAATAGTACATCAACAAATTAACTTACGTTTCCCTTGATGTTCTGTCTAACTATATATGCATTATATATCTCTCTCTTTCACATCTTATTTTATATTCTGTTTCCCTTTATACTTCACTATTTTTGTATTTATTGTTAGTTTTAAATACGCCCTGACGAGCTTGAGCTAAGCAAAACCGGTTTACGTGTAATAAAATTCGTGGTTTTATACAAATTGATTGTGTTTTATTTAATCTAAATACGTTTACATCCAAACAACGTGTTTCACTATCTTAACATATTTCACAGCAAGTGCCTATACTACACCATGCCGTGATGTACATCCACTAATTAAAATAAATATTATATTAGGTAGTTGAATAACAGCGCTGGCTAGTTATTTCTACCCCGCCTGCCCCGGCGGTCACAAGATAAACATTAAAATATAATATTAATGTTGGACTGCCCGTTGAAAATACAGAAATATAATTACCGACGCACAAAAAGTGTTTTATACACGCTGAATATTTTCGACGCCAAAAAATTGTGATAAAAAAATCGAAAATACCTTTCTTGGAAGGAAACTTTCTGAGAATACTTCACAAAATTAAGCAAAAACAATGGGGATGAAAGGACCCTTAATAAATGTCAATATCCATAACGAAGCATTACAAAAGAGGGTAAAGGTAAGTACTTCCCTTAAATACTATGTGTTTTTGTATTAATATATTTTTTTTAGTCTATAATAGCATAATATATCGTGAATATATTCAATATATATAATATAATATAAATAAAGATTGGCTACGTTGGCCTGTACCGTGTATGGCGTGACTCATACAACATTGTGTTTTGTCCAAGTCTCCTTCATGGGAGAGTGTATTTGATAGTTAACTCACTAATGACTGTCTTGTACCTACTTGTTTCTTTACTTCCGTACATGACACTTTATTATCTGTTTATTTGTAATATTATTATACACCTGTATCTTAGAATAAATAAAGATAGCATTTAAAAGGGCACAGGAAGGTTTAAATTAAAATCTCTGTTCGTTTTTTCAATCTATTACGTTTGTTTTTCATCTCCTTTCTTTTGTGTTTATTAATTGTAGATTTCGCGTTTCTCGTGTATGGAACCGATAAAATAAGTTGAAACTTCTACAACGGTCTCGAGAAAGAGCAGGTCTCCCCTTTCTAGCGCCCCTTTATTAGTATGGGTGAAGTATTAGGGAACGTGATGTTATTCATTGGTCGTTCAAAGTCATTCAATTCATGTCAAAAATTCTTTTGTACCGAGTGAAAAGTTTCAGTATTATAAAAAAATA
The DNA here is from genome assembly GCA_031772225.1 of Eubasilissa splendida. NCBI lineage: Eukaryota > Metazoa > Arthropoda > Insecta > Trichoptera > Phryganeidae > Eubasilissa > Eubasilissa splendida. The sequence continues at coordinate 5,456,765 of CM062866.1, read as the reverse complement.
ATATTATAATAAACTTAGCACTAAAGGTTGCTTTACTAATTAAAATTGAAAAATAATAAAAAGCTGTCAGCTGCTAGTGTGTGTTAGTAGTTAGTATGAGTTTGTTATAGTGTGTCAGTGTTAGCTGTATTTGTGCTTTCTTAAATCATCATCTTAAATTATCTTTGATAGGATCCATCTCGCCAAGCCAGCAGAAAAAATATTTTTAAAGATGTCTCGGTTTATTTTTATATTTTAAGTGCGTTGTATGATCAGAAGTGAAAACTTTTTGCCGCAAGTGAATTGTGCGAACATACTACAAGCTGTCCATCAATGAAGAAGAAAAAATGTTCGCCTTTCTCCTCTACGACGGACATCCTCAATCGTGTACACCCCCCTTCTAACAACTGCCGCCTACTTGTGCAATTTTTTTTATTTTAATAGTATTTAACCCATGTAAGGGACGGTGAGCTTGGTAGAGAAGGGTCGCGTGATCAGTGGTAAATTTTGACCATGGTTTTTTTACTCTAGTAACTTTTTACCATCACTCGCGGTAAAAAAAAACGCGTACGTGTTGTTAGTACGTCAAATCTACTACTACCAAAGCATAGCACAGTGTGGCAATCATGAAATAATTATTTATCTATGACTTTATTCGCCCCAACGTTCGAAATCTGTCACTTTGCTGGCGAAATATTTTCGCTCTATGTGCTTATTTTTATTAAACAACAACAAACTCTCTTCACTAAAATAAGCGGGATATTGAATGATTAATTGTCATATACTGCAACACTCAAAGTATCAATGTAACAATGACTTTTGAAACAGCTGTGATGAGTCCGCTATTTTTAACCGATGATTTTCGGATTTTACTATCCGATATTCGAGAGTAAAATTAGTTAACCATTGCATTTTTTACAAACAATCGAACAAACCGTTTTCGCAAAATAATTTACCGTAGGGTCATTCCATGTGAAATGGTCCAACACTGGTAATATTGTCATCTTTGTTCAAAATGATCATTATTTTTATTTTATTATTTTTGATTATTGCGTGGCGGCCATATTTGTTAAA